>OX123206.2:24256569-25456569 GCA_944739405.2 Euclidia mi | reverse complement strand
AATACCTACGATTATACCTTTTAAAAAATACGCGGCGGCGATAGCCCAGTGGTGTATGACACGGACTGCCGAGACGATGGTCTTGGGTTCGATCCCCAGCTACCCCTGGCACACACCTTTGACTTTTCGAAGTTATGTGTGTATTAAAAAATATTAATTAATTATCGCTCGCTTAACAATGTGCCCCGTAGACGGCAATAGGCTCGCCCCCTATTACATTGGGACCGAAACATATCTGGCGAAGTGTGGGTGTGTAATACACCTCTGCCTACCCCTTCGGGGATAAAAGGTGTGAAGATATGAGAAGATATACGTTTTAAAATAACATTGATTTACCCGTTTCTTCTTTATATTTCATACCTGCAGAAAGTGTAGTAACAGAGGGAGACTGTCTTTTGTAAAATTGACCTTCAAAAAGTGCTGATTTTCAGCCTGCTTTGAATAAATGACTTTATGGCGATTCTGCTGAATTAATTCATAAGTTGTGACTGAAGTAGATGGAGAAAATAAGGAATACATAACAGGGTAAAATACATACTTATAGGACTTCTTAATAATAATAATAATAATAATAATAATAATAATAATAATATCTTTATTGTGGATCATAGGTAGGTACATAATACAGATGTTATAATGATAATTTTGCTCAGCTATGTCCCGCCTGTTGGGCATACAATAGTTATACAAAGGAATATAATATGTAATTAATTAAATAAGCAGAAAAATGTCAATACAATGTCACAATAATCACAGGCAGTAGTTAATTACTTTGTCGAAATTTCTTACTGAACACATCATGATGATTGAGGTATACTGTAATGGATCAATGATTTATCAGTTAAGTAGTCATTTATCGAGTAATAACACTTGCTTACTAACAATTCCTGTAGTTGTTTTTTAAATGTAGATATTTCTGTGACTATTCTGATTTGCTTTGGAATATTATTAAATACACGTGATGCTGTACAGAAGATACTTTTACGTTACTAGGAACTATTTGCAACTTATCTTGATGTCTTATGCGTGTGTTATAACTAAACAGCTTAGGATTATTTTTCACAAATAATGCTACTTCCAGGATATATAAGCATGGCAAAGTTAGGATGTTGAGAGTTTTGAAATATGTTACACAGGAGTCGGTTTGATGCAGATTGAACATAGCTCTTATGCAACGTTTCTGTGCTATAAATACACGGCCCTTGTCCGTACTATTTCCCCAAAATATCACGCCATATCTAAGGTTTGACCCGACGTAGCCATGGTATGCTGTTAATAAGGTTTGCTGATTTGCTATTTTACTTAATCTATTGAGAGCATACGAAAATTGATTAAGTTTTTTACACACAGAGTCCACATGTGACTTCCAGTTAATTTTACTGTCAATATGTAATCCTAAAAATTTTGTTACATCAGTTTCCTTTATATCATTATCTAGATATTGTATTTTTAAAGGTCCCGTGCGATGCGTACGTATTTTAAAATTCATTATTTTGGTTTTATCTATATTAATAGTTAAATTGTTGCTTTTAAGCCAGTCTATGATTTTTACTAAGGATTGATTAATGTCAAGTTCTAAATTAGTTGTATTATTATTGGTAAATAAAATCGTACTATCATCAGCAAATAATGTCATGTCATGTTTTGTTATCGAAGGCATATCGTTTATATATACTAGAAAGAATAAGGGGCCCAAAATACTTCCTTGTGGGACACCAAATCGCGTAGTTCCAGTTTTGGATGTGTAAATTTCTTCGGTCATTGATTGTTGGTTCAGCTGCCGATTCTCTGTATACTGTTGCCTATTTGAGAGATATGATTTTACGAGATCATAGGCGTTACCTCTAATTCCATATTTGTACATTTTGTTTAGTAGTGTTCTATGTTCTACGCGGTCAAATGCCTTCGACAAATCCATATATAATGCTATAGCTGGTAATCCTTTATCCAAATTAATAAGTACTTTCAGCAAAAAATTATATATTGCTAGATTTATCGATTTGCCTTTTCTAAAACCATATTGACTGGTGGTTAAAATGTTTTGGCGTTCAAGGAACTCATATATACACTTAAACATTACCTTTTCAACAATCTTTGCGAATACTGTTATAAGTGCTATTGGCCTATAATTGTCTATATTCGTCCTATCACCTTTTTTATGCACTAGTTTTATGGTCGATATTTTAAGTTTATCTGGATAAATGCCATGTTCTATGCACAGATTAACTATGTAGCTTAATGGTTCACATATAATTTTAGCAACATCTTTAACAATTTTTGTCGTGATACCATCATAACCAACGCTGTTTTTATTTTTCAACGCAAATATAATTTTATTTATGTCGTCCGGAATTGATGGCGACATAAAGATAGAATTAGTATGATGAGTCAATTTATTAGATGTCATTTTGTCAGATGAGTTATATGTCAATTTATTACTTGAATTATATGTCAAATTATTAGATGGATTACATGTCAATTTATTAGAATTAGAAGAATTATATGTCAATAAATTAGAAGAATTGCCCAATTTGTTGGAATCATTATTATGTAGCGAACTATTAGGATTATATGTCAATTTATTAAAATAATTATTCATTGAATTAGTATGATTGGTAATGTCAAGAAAAAAGTCATTGAATATTTGGGCTATCTTTGCAGGACCACTTATTATTGATTCATTAATAATTAATTGTGTTACATTTTCAGTAGGGTATTTACATTTGATGTCATTAATCACTTTCCATGTAGCTCTGCATTTGTTACTGGCACTATTAATGTAGTAGTCATTCTGGGATTTTTTAGTTAGATTGATTATAGTTTTGTACCTTTTCGCATATATTTTGAATGTGTTCTTATGTGTCGCACTTGGAATTTTTCTGTATTGCCACAGTAACTGACACTTACGCTTGCTACATATTTTAATGCCACGTGATATCCACTTTGGTCTAGGTCGACAATTATTTTTAATTTTTATTAGAGGAAAACACAGTTCGTAAAGCATTATAAAGTTCTCATGAAATGTGTTATAGGCACTATTTGGGTCAATGCAACTATAAACGTCATTATTACTTAGCTGATTTAAATATTTTTTAAAAATTTCTCGATTTTCTCTAGAGTAGTCTCGTTTCAATACAAACCAATAATTTATAGTGCATGTCTTTTTGACAGGTATTTTAACAATTTGCGCATTATGATCTGATAGAGCTAATTCGTAAATAGTGGCTGTGGATGGTTTGATATTAAGGGCTATATTGTCAATACATGTTTTGCTGACAAATCTTGTAACCTGGTTAAATTGTAGTTTTAGGTTATAGGAGATCAATAATTCTTTAAATTCTGTTGATAGCTTTGTTTGTTTTAAAACGTCAATATTATAGTCTGCGCATACCGCAATTTTCTTTCCATCTGTGCAAGTTATGTTTAATATTTTATTTAATGTTGTGAAGAAGCTGCTAATAGAGCCGACTGCCTGATTAGGTGGTCTATAAATACACAAAATTACGAATTTATGTTCAAGCAGTTCAATTGCACAACATTCTAGAGTATTGCTAATGGAGAGATTGGATATATCATGACGGGGCTTGAACTTCAAATATTTTTTTATTAATATACACGAACCTCCATGTCTAGTTGCTCGCATGTAAGAAGACGCGAGTTTATAATTTGACATTGTAAGATATACGTCATCCCCTTCCGTCATGTTGTGTTCAGTTATACACACTATGTCAACAGAAACGCCTTTAGTTGTTAACTCATTAAGGCATACAGAAAGCTGGTCACATTTATTTAACAATCCATTTATATTCTGATGAAGAACAGTAATAAATTTATACACGAAATAAATTATTTGTATTCATAGTTTTGTTTGTATCTGAATGGTCATGCTCATTATCTAAATTGTTTATACATTGGTCATGGTTTACATTATTTACTGTTACATCTTGGTCAAAATTTACTTGGACATATTTATCTTCAAATGATCTTTTATTTTTTAACATTAATTCATACTGTGATACTTTATTATGATAGTGTAAACATAATATTTCTTTTAATAGTGACCTTGCAAGGTTGAGCACAAAATGGCGCCTATTTGGTAAACTTTTAGAGTAACTCATGTCCATATACAATACATTCTTGTATCTTTTGCAAATAAAGCGGATCAGATAATTTATTTTCTTTTCATTTAAAAATATGTTTTTGGGTACTTCACTAATAATCACATTAGTGTTGGGTGTTGATGACAGCCAACGATGTAGGTTTAAGTCAAGATCAGAAGAGTTTCTGTCCCAGCAGCCACCTAACACAATTACGTAATCATTTTTTGTCAGGTTGTAGATTTCACTTTTCGGGTAACTTAAAATGTTCTCTAGATTAGCATTTGGTTTTGAATAGGAGAATACATCATAATCTGAACCAAGTAGATTTTGTAGAATAGTACGCAGGCCATGTGCTTGTCCATCACTGAGGATAATCACCTTATGCTTTTCACGTGCAGTTGCTGTACAAAGACGGCGCCCTCGTACTATTTCACATGTTTCACGTGAAACAGTAGCCGGCAACCGTGCAGCTGTGCTTTGCCCAGGAGTTGATTGCTGGTGCTTTTCTGGGTTTTGTGCGGTGTTGTAGCATTCATTCTCTTTTACCATAATAGGTTTATTTTCCTTGGTTTTATTTTGTTGTGTGTTTGTATTTTTTTGCTCCTTTATTTCTGCAGGCGATTTTTCAGTGTTGAAGTCTGATAAATCTCGTTGACTATTTGTGTTTTGCTCTGTTATTTTCGTAGGCGTCATGATTTTGTATGGTTGTTTTGATTTCCCTTTGCGTCCCGATAACGGCGTCCGACAGAAAGAGTCAGCAGTAGTAAGTTTTTTATATGTTTCTATCAGTGTCATATATTTTTGTAAATCGGATTTTAGTCTTAAATTCTCCATATTGAGGTTTTCTATTTCTGTATGAGCACTTTGTAAATCATTAGATAACTGTTGAAGTTTTTCTTGCATGTCAATTAAAGTTTGGCTACTATTTGGTGATGTGTCACGTAAGCTCATCATCGTTGTATCAAAAAGTATTGAGCTATCATTGTTTAGATCATTAAGAGAGCTGCATTTGTGTTGTTTACGTAAGGTAACGTTGTCATCCATTTTTATGAATAGTATTTGCTATTATTTTAGGTAAGCGCCACCTGTTGCGTTTTGCAGGAACTAGTAGGGATGTTCAATAGCAAATAGAATCTCACTTATTGAGTTATGTTGGTCTATTGTAATGTTGCTATTTGGCACTAGATGTCGGTATTATCAATTTTACTCAATTTTGTCGCTATTCAACACCGCGGCCAGCAGTGTCGCTAGTTTGTATGGGTTAAGTTTAAAAATATTTTTCACAACGGTTCCATATATTGCTTATTTTGCCAGTTTGCAATAGTTATTTATTTGTAATGGAAATATGCACTGCGTACCTTTTGTTTCGATGTTTCAACAATAATTGCAGGCACTTCGTAGTTGTCTTCGTTGGCATTGAATAACAAACAGTTATACTTTGTTTACAAAATATTCCTTATCACTTTCTTCACTTCTCGCGGACAATTTATTGAGATAACACTAGTAGTCAAGTTTCAGTTGATAAATTTCACTGTCGCAATACTATCATGTCATGAAATATAAATTTTACTTTTTTAATAAGAATAAACACGGAGCAGCTTTTTATTGTACTTTACTAGATGGTAGCGCCGTGGCCGTATCGAACATGTCGATATACAACATTAGTGGTTTGGCTCTCCGCAGCCAAAATGTAAAGAGAGACAGGACTGGTGACGCAGGAGCAAGCGACATACAAGACACCCGCTGCCCTCAATGTCTGCCTCTGCGACTTATTGATGGTCATCGCGAAGCAAACACTCACGGGTAACTGAATGCGCTTGAATTATGAGGCATGGAAGGAATGCATGGTATAAATACTGCCTCGCTGACGCCACAACCCGTAAGAATTTCCTAAATGGTGTGTCTGTGGAGCGAGATGACTTTCAGGCGGGTCACGTTATACAACTTCGGAGGAGATAGGTTCTGAAGAAGCATAATCGGGACACCGATTTTCAGCTTGATGCTATGCGCTGGAAGTTCACTTGCTGACTGGGAGTTCAGAAATTCCACGGGATAATGTGTGGCGTTTTCTTGCTCGACGGCATTGTTTATAGAGATGTAGACCACTTCATTCCTCTCAATTTCCGAGAGAATGCATTCGTTAATTGCTACAGCCTGATCATTTTTGGGCGTCAAAGTAGGCCACTCACACACTCACGAATTCTGCTATTACGGTATACAGCTGTATACCTAATTCTAAGTTGGATACAACTCTACTGAGAGACTCTGGAAGCACCACCTGTCCACCTCTCTCCTCTGGTAGTGTCTTCGCCAAGACTTAGAAAGACATCTTAGAATTTTTGAGCACGTGCATTGACGCCAAGCTGAGCTCTCATATTAATGGTCAAGCGCAGCATACGAACTCATGACCACAACAAAGATAATTTCAACGAAGCACTCACCTTGTCCGTGTGGTGACGGATTAAGAATACGGAATGTCACCACCCCATATCATCCCATGGGTGTCGTAAGAGCTGACAGAGGGAGCAAGAACAGCACTGTAAAAGAAGGAAAACTTGATACAAACCCTATACCAACCCGTTTGGCCAGCGTGGTATAGTAGGCCAATTCCTCCTTTCAAAGGAGAGGCCTAGTCCAGCAGTGGACTGTTAAAGGCTGATGATGATGATGATGATGACTCACTTCGTCAGCCCTCGATCCCCGCGTCACCACGGGAAGCGTTTGTCGGGAATCGTCACTGAACAGAACTTTCACCACCCATTAAATGCTCGTCCCTGCGGATGTCCTGCAGGGTTCTATCCATGGCCTGAACTGCCTTCCTATTGGCCATCGTACGCTCATCCCACACGATTAGAGAGCAATCCTTGAGCACGTGTCCCTTATCACTGTTACGTGACCCACCACAAACGGGTGTTACGGCGCTCTCTAAATCGATGGGAAATTTAAACATGGTATGTGCTGTCTTGCCACCCAGAAGCAGTGTGGCAGCGATTGCCGGCGACGCTACAGCAATGACAATTTTGCCTTGCCTCCTGACCTCTGCAAGTATGCCAGTAGTAACAAATGTTTTTCCTGTTCCACCAGGAGCATCCAAGAAAAACATTTTAGCCTGGCTTTGCCCAACGCTTTCAAGGACGGTGTCGTAAAATTCGTAAGGTGGTCATTTCAGTTTGTCTCAGCGTTATACTCCCAATTTTCACGGTCTTGATGCGGTGATGATTGGGAAGCTGGTAACAAATATTTGACCAGTGGATTACCGCTGATAGAAATGACCACATCTTGAAGTGAACTGAGACAGGTGTTCAGCACGCGGTCATCAGTTACTTCGACTTCGTCTCTAGTAACACGCCTCAAAGCTCGTAGAAAATCTTCAGACAGATGATGGCGATATTTCTCCCAGAAAGCTACCGGGCTCGCGACTCCACAAAACACCAAGATGACGTCAAACAGATGACGCATGCGGCTGGGACTGTCACTGACGCTCGCCTCCGCGAGGTTTTCATCCCAGTATTGGTCACCGTCGAGAAAGTGACATACTACGCAGGCTGTGCGGTAAGTGGGATACTCCAAGCCATCAAATGTCCTCAGAAAGGCGAAAGACGTTGGGCCTCGGACTGTGTGAAGTAACAACCGCAGAAAATAGCATTCGACATTATTACACAAATAATATAAAAAGTACGGTATAAACTCTACAAAATGCGGTGTCCTTGAAACTTCCTGGAAAACCTTCCACAGCACCTGCTCGTCAACGTCGGTTAAATACACCTTTTTGCTTGTCGTACGTGTAATATGAAGGCATCTCGTCATACGTAAGGGACCTCCCAAACTGCCAAGACAAATGCCAAGAGAGTTGTTTGACGCGGATTTTCCAAGTGCTCAGCAACGCTGTCGGGATCAAAATATATGCGCTGGCCGTTCTCTAGGGTCGTGTAAATGCATTACGGTAGGATGCTTCTCATGTATAGAGAACACCAGTATCCACCAAACCGCTTCAGACGTAACAATAAATAAATGGCTGTGTGTGAGTAAAAATAATCTAGCTAGTTCCACGTCTCACTAATATTTATATACAGTTAATCCAAACAAAGGTACGTGCTATAATTATGTATATCCCGGAAGACAATTTAAAGCAAGTTTACATGCGACATGAAAATATATTAATTAAGAAGCAATAATTACACCAATGTGACCAATTTTTTTATTTTGTACTAACTCTATTACTATTTATTCTGACAGAAATGATATAAGCAATCTAGTGTGGCGATGGTGTAGTTAATTAATTAAATAACTTCAACTAATAGTCTTGCTCATCTCTGAAACGAATTAAAAATACAATTTTTAAGAAGAAAATGTACAACTCCATCTATGACTTTTGAAAACAACTATGAACGTCGCCAACATGTTCAAATTTAAATTATTTATATCCAAAAAGGGCTTACACATGTAATTCGACTTGATGTTTTTGAACTCTATTAGATGGCGCTGCATTAAAATTGTCTTGATTCTATATATAAGTTACTTATATTGCGTGATTTTTATAGTGTGAAGCTAGCTTATAGCATAGTTAACATAATAACAACATTCAAATATGCATTGTTACATTACACGTTGTTACAGAATGCGTTGAAGAAATAAAGGTTCTCTGCTAGTTCCCTGTAGGTCATAGCGTGATAATATGTAGCCTATGTGGTGACCCGACTTTTTAATAATATTTGTGCCAAATTTGAAGTAAATCCATGCAGTACTTTTTTACTTTATCTCGGATATAAGGACAAACAGATAAACAGATAAACAGACAAACAGACAAAAATTCTAAAAACTATATTTTTGGCCTCGGTATCGATAGTAGATCACACCCCAATTATTCTTTTAAAAAAATATTCAATGTACAGTTTTGACTTTCCTACCATTTTATTATATGTATAGATGAGCAATAATAGCCAACAAATTCAAACTCAGTTTTGTAGGCGATGAAATCAATATTCTAATTGTCCTCTATAATAAACATCTACTTTGGGTCCCTCGATATGCGACAGCTCATTTGAACGGTTTTTTAATATCAAATATTTAATGTTTTAAACGTTCGCGATTAGCACACTAAGTAATATTTACGTAATAGGCCCAAATAGCGTACTTACTGAAAAATAACCTGGCAATACTTCTATTTTCCCCGATGCAAAGTTATGGCGTGTATTATGCTCTCGTATAGTCCACGATGAAACTTGGCATCGACTTGGTTATGGGATGACTGACGTCGAAAGTATGTTTATGATACCGGTAACGTATGAACCCTATTAAATTTATATGTTTGGCTTTTATGTTACTTTCTAGCAATTGTACGTGGCCTGCATGGGCATGACATTGGCATGCTCTGCGTCCCCATCCCGCGTGAATAAGAATTAATTATTATAGCAAAATATGCAGTGGCTGCCATATCATTGCAGCACCGAAAACATTGAAGCAATTTGGAAAGAAGGCACGATTTATCATGTTGTCATCTGCTAAGGAAGGTTAATTTGAATTATTTTTATTCCTTTGAGGAGAAGTTCTCAATCCACTGCTTTTGGAAATATGGACCCAAGAATAATATACCTAAGGGTGACATAATTGTTCTAAGAATAGCGACTAGGTAATGATAAAAGTGTATTGGTCTTATCAGAGCTTAGAGCCGTTTTTAATTAATTAAAAAAAACTCGAGCTTTTGTTACATTTTAACCATAGACTACTAGAAAGTAACAATTTATAAAATATTAAACATATAACTTTATTTTAAATTACAAATAACTTAAAATAAATACAGGGACAAGATTAGAATACATAATTATAACATTTAATATTCTGCAACGATGATTTTTTTATTGGATTATTAGGCATTTACATGTTGGAATTACATATAGGTACAACAAAATTAAAATATCTTTAGAAATAAACTATTCTACACTACAAAACAGCAAAAAAGGAACGGATAAACTACCGAATAGATTTTTGTTAAGTTTTCACCAATAGATAGTGAGTATGACTAGAAAGGTGATCAATATACGAGTTGAGGGATATAAGGCAAGAGGAAGACCAAAGAAAAGATGGGTGGACTGTGTGGACTGTGGAGGATGACATGAATGAAAAGAGAGTGAATAATCAGATGACGGCTGATAGGAGAGAATGGAAGAGAAAGACATTCTGCGCCGATCCCAAGTAATATGGGCACAGGGTGGGCAAAAGAAAGAAGATAGTGAGTATGGTTTAGATGATTAATGCCCGCAGCCGGAGTCGCGGGTGAAGTCTCGTACATCATAAACATATCGTGCTTAAAAAGTAATTAATAAAAATAAGTTTTATTTTACTTTACTATCGGTTTATCTGTATTAATTAATCGCTATCAACAAAATGAATATTTACCGTAAAAAGTCATTTAAAAGCGTACCTGAGTGCTAAAAGTCATTAGCAAATTTTTTTTAAATTATTGAGGCCATATCTACTACATTACTGCATAATAATGGCATTCAAGTTTTTGAAATTTCTTCGACGTGACGTGTAAATCAATTGCTATTTTACTTGTCTTAGAAATAACCATAAGGGGAAATGATACAAAAAGGAGAACCAAAGACAGTTACAATAAACTTTCTTAAGACCTTACCCGACAATCTCTTGAACAATGACTTCAAAAAAATGTTCCACTCCCTAAACCTGATTCAGAGCATATTTTTATCTTCGAAATACGCTGTACATAACAATTGCATTATACCCAATACGAAAAAATATACTATTTTCTTATTTTGTATGTACTTGTGTATAATTACGTTTTATATTTATCGCGTTATATATTTATCGCGTTATATAGAAATTAATGAAGTGTCCAGGAGTTTCATTCCAATATTTACTACGATCATGTATTGTTTTGGACTAACTATAGTATTACTTCTCAACACTATGAACAGTCACAACAACGTCTCGCTCATCTTAAGGATACAGATGATCCATGAAAACATCGGTATCAACAACACTTTTAGTAACAATATTTTTGTCTGGAACTGCATAGTATCAATGTTTGTAGTTTGTAGTAATTTGGCGTTATTTTTCTCATACACAAACATTGACAACGGTTTTAATATTATTGACCTCTCCGTTGATTTATTTTTGTACATGAGCTTTGACATGAATTTGGTCTACGTTATTCGCGTAATTGGCTTGTTAACAAAATATCTTAATAAATGGAACCAAGAGATTTTTGCGAAACATGAAATTAACACTGATTATGAGAAAATGTTTAAAATGTACCAAAATATACTGATAGCTTACAATCTTTTGAAGAAAATGTGTCACTTTCTGGTAACTCTGTTGTATTAACAATGATGTAATGACTTTCGAGTATATGATCAAATATTTATGAATTACAGATCTTTCTGCACATTGTGGATACATTCTGTAAATCTTTATGCTATATAAGGCTGCAACTGGAAATATTTGAAACAGACCCTGAGTATTATAAGGTAAGTACTTAATAATAATTGATTACTTCCCCTTTATCCCTCGCTCGTCAGTCACTACATCGATGGTCGCTGTATCGAAAACGTTCCATCGACGGGCTAATGTATCGACAGTACCCCAAATCCATGGTACGCTACATTGACAGTACCCCAAATCGTTGGTACACTTCATCGTTAGTACACTAAAACGACGGTATGCTACATCGACAGTAAACCAAATTATAGTACGCTGCATCGACTACCCAAACGAGTAACTCCTAAGATTTACCAGCATGAGTTGGTAAATGTCCGATTTTTTTAATAAAAATACACTAAATTGACGGAGCCTAGAGGGCTCCTATTTTTAATTAAGGATCACAAGCAAACCTAACATAACCTACTTACTTGAGTTACATTCTCACCTAACCTTAATTTCTTTTCGTCTTAGCAAATCGTGATTAAAAAACTTTAAAAAATTCCTGTGTTTTTCATTTAAATCTGGCTAGGGTCGGGTAGTCGATGCAGCGTACTATCGATTTTGTTTACTGTCGATGTAGAATACCGTCGTTTTAGTGTACTAACGATGAAGCGTACTAACGATGAAGCGTACAAACGATGAAGCGTATGGAACGTTTTCGATACAGCGACCATCGATGTAGTGACTGACGATAATATGAACGGCTACCCTCGCAAGGTAGAGCAACGATCTGGCGTTCGCAGGCAGTGGTTAGATTCGGGCGGCTAAAAATCGGTCAGTATAAAAAATATTGTAGGCCTATGTACATTAAGTCAAAAAAGTATCAGGAATGGATTATTTGTTTATGGTTTCAAATTCAAATTTTTTTTTCATCATCATCATCAGCCTTTAACAGTCCACTGCTGGACTAGGCCTCTCCTTTGAAAGGAGGAATTGGCCTACTTAACCACGCTGGCCAAACGGTTGGTTATAATTTCTTTTGTTGTTGTTATATTGCTTATATTGGCACAACTGTTTTCCATTTTGGCGCGGAATTTGAGTTGCATCTCTTATTTATATTAAATACAGCACTGTTTTTAGTTATATTATGTCTAATGTGTATTGCGAATTTCATAATGGACTAAAACATCGAACAAAAAGTTTGTCTTCAATTTTGCATCTGGAATTTCGTGTTCGGAGTCAATGAAAATGCTACAGAAGGCTAACAGTGAATCGAAATTTATATCAAAATATTTATCAAAATCTCGTGCTTATAGGTAGTAAAAAGCATTCAAAAGCGGTCGAGATGTGATGGAAGATTGGCCTCGCTCTGATAGGCCATCAACGTCTGCAACTGAAAATAACATTGCAAAAGTGATGGAAACAGTGACTATAAATGCTCATTCAACTTCGAAAGGGATAGCCACCGAACCTTCTGTATCTCATGAGTCAATCCATACGACTTTAACCAATCATTTGGCTATGAAACATGTTGCCCCTCGGCTAGTTCCAAAAGAATTTTGCACCACGATAATGCGCCTTCCCACAAGGACTTCATTGTGGACGAATTTTTTACCAAACACTCAACCAATACCATCGATCAACCGCCATATTCACCAGATATGGCTCCAGCCGACTTCTTTCTTTTCCTAAACTCAAATTACCTCCTTGTGGCACCCATTTCCAATTGGTAGAAGACATAAACGAGAATTCGCGGCGAGAACTGAACTCAATTCCAGAAACAGCGTTTAAAAAATGTTTTGATGGTTTTTTTTTATCAAGAGAATACATTTATTGAATGCCTTTAGAAATGTAATTTTAACTGTTTTCTAGTTTTTTTTGCAGGATTAGATACAGCTTTATTTAGTTTATAAGTAGGAGTAACATAATTATGTACAATAAAATAAAACTAATTATATAACTAAACTATTAAAAAGCAAATGTGGAAATAATAAGTATGAAAAGAAACGTAAATAAAATAAAATATAATACAAAATTGCCAACTACGACGCGTCAAAAAAATCCTCCGCAACGCTGTCGAGCGTAGGTAGCGTGCCCAGAAGGCTAACAGCATTGCCACGTTGAATGCCAATGCTAATTCTCTCAGCGAGATATAAACCAGCCCTCTGGTCACGGGCAGCGTCAATCAGCCTTCTGGCGATTTCTTTATATGCCCATGGCATGGCCAGGCCCCATGGCCCCAGCGTTTCGACCCCAAACGGCTCAAAAACGTAATTACCAGCCAGGTTTCCGTATTTGCGCCGTTTGAGGGTCTCCGCCGATGTAGCAGCAGCGCCAGCTGATCCAGCTGTACTTGAAAGATGTGATGACGCAAGGGTATCGACGCATGTCGCGTCCCACACAAGAGCCCTACCCATCTTCCAAGGTAATAACGTCATACCGTCTGGTCTCTTCCCATCGTTGCGTACCAAATCATAAAGTTCGAGATGAACTGGTACTCCAGCGGTGACAAGAGCTCGACGGAGTATGTCGTTAATGTGGGCATGTTGGGAAATACGCCCTGCATTCCTACTGCACGATAGGCCATGGTGGCCAAGACTGTCGACGGCTTCGCCGCAGTGACAGCGATGCGGAGAAACGCAAACAGCTCCCAAGCGCAGGCAAGAAGCGATGCGGAAAGTTGTATCGTCCAACATAGTTCCGATGGAAGTGCTTGAAGCCATAACCCCGATTCCCACTCTCCCACAGCCAACAAACGGGCGCGCTCTGCAACACTAGTTGCAGTATTTAAAAGATTATCTCTCATCTTGCTACAGAGCGGACCGTCCCATTGTCTCTGAGAGAATAGATTCCGGGGTAAGTCAGAGCTCGGGCAAGCCATTTTCCAAGCGTTAATGGCATCAGTTATGAACGTGAAACGCCGTGAAACGAGGCCAAAAACGCTGGTACACTTACATCGGTAATTTTGCGAACGCCGAGGCCGCCAAAGCGAACTGGCAAAGTTGCTGGAAGCTACACTCGGTCGTACATACATACATACATACATATCGTCACGCCTTTTATCCCCGAAGGGGTAGGCAGAGGTGTATTTCTACACCCACTTTTCGCCAGATATACTTTAGTCCCACGTAATAAGGGGCGAGCCTATTGCCGTACCGGGCACATTTCCAGACTCCGAGCTGCTACTGAGAATTTCGTGACAGAAAAACCCAATAACACTGCCCGACCCAGGAATCGAACCCGGGACCTCCCGATCCCACGCGCACATTTATGCCGCGAGACCAACGAGGCAGTCGTATAGGGTTTGATGTCGAGTTTTCCGTCTCTACGCAAAGATGGTATTTGCATCATGTTAACCCTTAGTCGCCTCTTACGACACCCACGGGAAGATAGGGGGTGGTGACACTTGTATTCTATGCCGTCAACCACACGGTCGTTCATGTCAAAATTTAGAGTTTTGCTCAAGGTGTACCGAATAACATTATCTATGTTTTCCAAAAGGGATGAATGTTTCCAAAAAGGAGAGGATCGCAAGTAATATGTAAATTTTGGGACGAAAAGACGGTGCCTAATAATTGTGAATGCCGAATTAATATTAATTTTGTATAGCCGTTGAGGTTTCACAGAAATTTTGTACTTTTTCATTTATAAAAGTTTCAAAAGCGTCGTCGAAAATAGGGGACCCAAGGAGGCGGAAGGAGCATTTATTGATGATTATAGATATAGATTATCTAGATAATATTTGGCGCCAAAGTATTAAATTTTGATCAAATCAAAAGGTTATCCGAATTGTCATTAATAAAAATTTCATATTTGTCTGAATTTAGTTCCAAACCAATTGCTTTAAATTCCTTTTTTATTAGCTCTAAGTCTTGTAAAACTGTGGAAACGTCACCTCCCAGGATCCCGTCGTCCAAATACTACACGTTAAATGTTGAATTTATTTGTTTTATTATTGGGTGAATAGCTAAACTGAAAATGACCGGCCCGATGGGGTCACCTTGTTGACAACCAACCAAAAACATTCTTTTTAAATTAATTTTGATGGATGCGTATAGCATTGCCAAAGGAATTTAAAAATTTTGGGAGTTTCTAATTTTGATTGTGTCAGCAAGGAGTCCCTGTTCACTGAGTTGAAGGCATTCTTCAAATCAATCTTTAAAATGACCTCACCTTTACCGCAGCCAAGGTACGTGGACAGCGCATGTATGGCAGCCTCACAGCCTCCCTTCGAACCAAAGCCAAGCTGGATTGGCTGAAATTTATCTGCCAAGATGGCACTATAATGTTTACAGCATAGTTTGGCTGCCATACGTCTGTAGGTACACCCTACGGCAATGGGCCGAATGCCACCATCTTTTTTGCGTAGGGCGCACAAGTTGGCGCCGTATAATAAGTCGGTGACATCTGTGGCCACATTGCCGGAGAGCATAAGGTTAATTAAAGCCGTCAGTGCCTTCAAAAGTGCATCACCAGCCTCTCCAGCACTTGCACTTGTGAGATCTTTCAGATGCTGAGGTGTTAAGCCGTCGTGGCCGCCAGCGGATCCACTACGAAAGGAACAGACGGCTTCAAATACGTCCTTGGCTGAAACAATCAGACAGTCAAAATCATCGTCAGGCATGTCGTGAAAGGTGAAGTCATTAGCTGGCGCTGGGTGCTTACTCTTCAGACCTGTTAGGGTGTCTGCAGAGTAATGCGCCACCACATTGCTACTAAACAATAACCTAGACGCCCCTTGAATGTCACCTTCCCTTAATTTGGACTCTACACATTGGTAAATTGTTTTCTTAAATCTATGGATAGTAAATTTAGGGTCAAAATTGTTAGTAGAATGGTTACAAAGGTCTTTAATTTGGGATGTCAAAGATTTTGATGTTGTCCGGTTGCTTTGAATGTGTAGAATCCTATAAGGGAAAGTGAGTAACTGTTCCTAGGCTGTTTTGGAGTTTTCACGCACAACGAGACCAATACAGTGAGCTAAATTATGAGCTACTAATGGTCTCGCACCGCGTGGAACTCGCTTCAAAACCGGAATTGAATTTTTTTATGTACCTAAGTACTGCCAAAAAGGAATTTGGGAAGAAACAGAATGTGAAATGGAACTGGGGCCAGGAAGCACATTTTGGATTTTATGAACTTTTGATGGTTGGATTATTCGTTGGCGTAAGTGTATCGTTCCTGAAGGAGCATACTTTGAAGGTGACAAAATAAATTTGGATGAATAACAAACAGTTAGTGTATTATTGATCTTTTCCCGGTACTTTCTTGACAGAGTAGTATATGCTGTCCAGTGGATAAAAGTTTCAGCATTTATCATTTAAGGCAAAATATGTTTTTTTTGGCAGATATGATGAATTTAAAAAAGGAATTAATAACAAATACCTTTCTTATTCAAAATATGTATATATATTTTTAGCAAGATCATACACAAACAATTGTGGTGACAATAGTATGGGTGTTGAAAGGAATAATTTTCGATGTATGGTTGAGTATACGATGTGAGAAATTTTACATAACTGTTGATGACACACAAACAGTGTGCATGGAACGATTGAAGAGTATAAATTGTTCAGGTCAGTGTATTTTATTTCTATTATGAGGTGCCTTTGGTGCAAAATCGTCTCAGTTCTTGTATAAAACTGATACATCTTGTAAACTTTGATGGCGTAGAGGCTGCCTTGTCGCTTATCACTGCGTCAAGACTACACTTTGCGTGTTCCACAAATTGTTGTTTATTTCTAAAGTCCCCTGCGATTCAATTTCATTCTAGTATTATGTGAAGTTGTCTTTTTATATATTTATCTACACGTGTCAATAAAAACCTGATCTTATATATCTATACATCGTATTTATATAATTATAGCTTACTTGCTTGTTGAGAACCCATAATATTAAGACCAATTTTATTTTACCGATAGCGAAAAATACTTATGTAACCGCGTACTTCTCATCAGGCAGAATTCATTTAGCAAGTTGATCGCTTGTGGCCTGTTTTACGTCGACGCTGTTCTGCCATTAAACCTTATAGGCATCATCACTAACTACACCATCGTATTACTACAGTTTACTTTTCTTTAAGATTTGTAATAAGTATGTACTTCTGAATAAATGACTTGGAATGGAACAATGTATTTTTAGCCTCCTTTATCCCTTTAACCTCCTTTGACCCACATATCTGTGGGTCTGTTCACCCACATATTATGTGGGTGACCCTAAAATTGTAATACTTGTTTTTAATTTGAAAGTTTTATGGATGAAATTAGCACTAACGAGTGTCATAACGACCGCGCCGCGCTTTTTTTGCGTCTCCTGTAAGTAGCATATTTCGACATGAACCCTTTTTTGCGTCTCCTGTAAAGTAGCATTTTTCGACATGAACCCTTTTTTTACGTCTCCTGTAAAGTAGCATATTTCGACATGAACCCCTTTTTTGCGTCTCCTGTAAAGTAGCATTTTTCGACATGAACCCTTTTTTTGCGTCTCCTGTTAAGTAGCATTTTTCGACATTAACCCTTTTTTACAATACTTACAGATATAATTATGCATTGTTTATTAGTAGAACGATAATGTTCTACTTATAAAGAATGCATAATTATCTGTGATATATTGTACCGTTCGTTTTCGTATATAATTTTATTATTAAGAACGTAGATAAAGATATATAAAGTTATTTAATACTGATGTGAGTGTAATATTACACCTCTGCCTACCCCTCCGGGGAAATAGGCGTGAGTCTATAAAAAAAATATACTGAAGATTGAACTAAACTCCTTTGCAAAAAAACGAGCACCTTACAGTCATTGGCTTTTCTACTGATAATATTAATATTCTTAGTATGTCATTAGCATAAATGACTAGAAATTTCTTATTATCAATACGAATATATACACGGGAAAAAGGCGTGAGTATATGTATGTATGTAATATATACCAAGTCTTGCCAAAAATGTTGTAACAAAGAAAAATATTTTTAATTGCCAATAACATTTATTACTTTTACAGTGTGTTAGTTTAATACATAAATATAAAACAATTAAAAATATAAAAAGCTTTTGAAATTAAACTACAGTTTACGGATTTTATCGCGTTATATTGGTTTCACTTGTTTTTACATTTAAACCGAATGATCTAGAAACTACATTTTTATTACTAGCCAACGTTTCGAATTCTTTACAGGATTCATGTTCACGGCAGACTGAGGTGGTATTTGTCTTTGTCTTGAATTTAAAAGTTATCTCAAAGTACCCGAACATTTTTCAACTATTGGTGTTACTATCTACGCAGAATGTGCTCACTGTGTCTTGATGTCTTCTGGTGACTTTGTCCTTCTTGGGTTTCATTAGCCTGATAACAGGGTCCCAAGCTGGAGGAACATTCCAACCATCTTCCCTATTGAAATTAGGATGTTTTTTAATTTCTGGAATCTGGACGTGAAATACTTAATACCATCGTGTGCAAAACCTCCCCAATTGTATGGTCTACCGAAAATACACAAGGAAAATGCTCCACTGCGCCCTATAGTCAGTCAAATAGGGGCACCAACCTACAGATTGGCTCAACACCTTGCAAAGATTCTCTCGCCACTCAGAGGCAAGACGAGAGCGCATATAAAGGATTCCTACCATTTTGTCAGTGAAATAAAACGCACGCACTCTTTCCATGGGAAAATTCTTCACTGTCAATCGTATGGATTGTTTTAGGGACTCCAAATTATCATGGCGTTTAGAGCAAGCCGTTCTCTAAAACTGACCATTAATCATAATCCTGCAGATTAAGATCGGGACTAGACGACGTCCAGTCTTCAGCTCTGATGAAGTCCGAAACGTTCGCTTCCCACCAAGACTGCGTGGACCGAGCTTTATGACCCTGATTTTCCGAGTCTTGCTGGAACGACCATACTTGGTTATTGAACATGGTGTTGTTAACGGGCCTAACTACCTTCTCAAGAATGGAATTTTGATACACTTATGCCGATGTTTTGATACCTTTTACGCAAAAATATGGCTCAGTCACTCCTTCATAGCTAACACCCCACCAAACCATCACTGAAGTCGGATAATTCCCACATTGCACTCTGTCGACTATTTGGGTAGCTTCCTTAGAGCTTTGAGCATAAATACGGTCATTTTGTTTGTTAAAATGTTGCTCAATTGTAAAAATGTTTTCATCCGTAAACAATTTTTTTCTGTGACCTCCCTTTGCGTACCGCTTCAGTAGTTGTTTCGATTTTACCACCCTATTCTTATTTAAATTATCAGTTAAGAAATGACCAGTGCGTCTTTTATAGGCTGCAAGTCCTAAGTCATCTTTTAAAATACGCGACATGCTTCTAGGTGCTATCTTCATCTCCCGAGATAAAATCTTTTGCTTTCGGACAGGATTTCTTCGAATTCTTTCCCTTACTGCTTTAACCACCTTTTTTGTACGAACACTACGTGGACGGCCAGGTCTTTTTCTGTCACAAACAAAGGAGGTCTCATTGTACCTATTAATACCCGATACACAAACATTTGACTATAATACCAAGTTTATGGAGAGTTTTAAAAATTGCTTTTGGCTCCATTCCTACTTTGTATAATATAATCACAGCGATTCGGTTCTCTTTATCACCCCACTCCATTTTAATATAGCAAATTATTGTACAATGTATTGGCGCCAAATAAGAAAACACAATAAACAATCGTATAAAAATGACAGATTCTTAATTCAAATGTTTTTTTTTTTTATTGTATCAATATTTATGGCCAAAGTATTTTATCCTGTATTTAAAGTGTTAAAATATATTGATAATAAGAAATTTCTATTCATTTATGCTAATGACATATTAAAAATATTAATATCATCAATAGAAAAGGCAATGACTATAAGGTGCCCGTTTTTTTCTGCAAAGGAGTTTATTTCATTTGCCCGATAGGCCAAGGGTTATTGTTTAGGTTCTTAACCGACTTCAAAGCAAAACGATGTGGTTTGCTATTCAATCAGTATGTTAGGTAAGACCCAGTATACAATAAATTTTAAGTTCGGCTCTCATTACAGTACCTGATAGTGCATAGATACCCGAGAGATATAAGTTGACTGCATAATTCTTTAACGTATTAGTGTTGCTTCTTAAATTGTAAAATAACATATTCTGTTGCTAAGCAATTGCATGAGGCGCTTGCTACTACTTAAGAGTGTAGGCGAAAGCTAGTTTTACTTCAGAAAGGCCTTCATATCTGTTTGAAGATGTGTAAGATAAAGCAACTTAAATAGAACAGGAGAAGGTGAATAAATGCCACAGTTTAAGGGGCTCGCCAGTTGGCACTGCATCCTATGGTCGAATCATAGCACGCAGTGCCAACTGGCACTGTTCCCACATGAGACACATACACACTTTGTGTGTTCCTCAAATTGTTCTTTCGGGTCTAAGTGTTGATTGTTTGTAGATTATGGTACCTATAAGGTTTTTTTTTGTAAACTCACGCCTGTATCCCCGAAGGGTTAGGCAGAGGTGTAATATTACACCCACATTTCACCATGAATTTTTAGGTCCCACGTAATAGGGGGCGAGCCTATTGCCGTTACCGGGCACATCACCAGACTCCGTGCTGCTACTGAGAATTCGGAAAAACCCAGTAACACTTTTTCCCGACCCGGGAATCGACCTAGAACCTCAAATCAGCAGTCGCATACGCTATCCACTGGACCACGGAGGCAGGTATAGGGTTTGATGTCGAGATTTCCCGTCTTCTCGCAAAGATTGTCTATCCTTCGTGTATTTTATTAGTCTCTTACGACGTAAGTACACAAAATGAAATCGGGTAGTCACGTTTTGCATTCTTAATTTGTCACAACACAGACTGTATAAATACCTACTTTATAACCATCTTAATAGGTTATATATTGTATTCATTATCATCCTTATCTTATCGTGGATGCATCAAAAACACTCAGCGCATTTCTAAATGACGAGCCGACCACTTAAACCATCCAACCGTCATACGTATATCATACAAAGTACTCCTCGTATGATAATACCTTACTTATCAATATACATATCGAAGGTTGAAAGGCTAATTGATCTAAGCGACATTTAGTGAAACTTGCAGGAGGATGGATTAAACTTTCTTTTTTTAATTAAAAATCATAAAAAAAAAATATTTGATAGACTTTTATTTATTTTATACAGTATATCCCGAATTAAGTAAAGATTCCTTTTAAGCTATTACTGTTGCTAATTATGTATTATTTTGGAAATTTTATGTTAGTAAGCCCAAAATGCATCTTTAGTATTATTTTGAGAAAGGCTTCTTTTACGGCAGGCCTTTTTGGTTCAAATGCCTGCCGTAAAAAAATAGCTGACAGTAAACTGGCTCAAGCATCGACTTAGAATAAAACAATACGAGAGAAATGAATTAAGCGCCATGTCAACTGACAGTTGAATAAGCACAATGATTGTAAGCAACATCATGGTGTTACGCCAGAGTGAAGTAGTTTAATGCAGATGTCCATTAGAGGGAGTGCAGGATGAAACAAATCCTCCACTGAGATCCCTTACTAGATTATAAGTAGATATAGAAGCTTAGGCCATCATTTAGCTACATCCATAAGATTTTAATCTAGTTGAATGCAAAATGGCCCTAACAACACAGCTTATTGTTTAGGTTTAATGCAAAATAGGCCAAAAGACAAAACTACGGCGAAAAAACCAAATGCCTTAATCGACACTCGTTATAAAAGTTCGAAAAATAAAATAGCCTAAGTCATCGAGTCCTCAAATTTGTCTAATTTTATGTCGTATAGATCAATGAGCATAGACTAATGATTGGTCTCGCTCTGCTCTACTAGACGTAGCCCTCATACTTGTAAAATGAGGCAGAAAAAACCATGCCAGCTGGCATGGTTGAGCCTGTCACACTGACAGCCGTGTGTCGGGTGGATATATCCACCAAATGAATTACGGAAATAATTCGCTGTACAATGCCAAGTTGCGCTTTTATTCCGTGTAAAAATAACTCAGCCAAAAATAAGGACTCTGGGATCACATACCATCTGTAAGATAACAATAAATTTGAAATTTCCCTCTAAAAATACAAAAAACCGAAAACGCCATTCAGTGTTGCTGCTAGTACAAGAATCAACTTCCCCACATTTGAGATTTTTGTTATGTGAATCTATAGTTACTGTATTTCGTTATATTGTACTATTTCTTTTATCTAACCTATTTATTATATATTTTAGCCTTTTCTTTATTATTTTATATTTATACCTTTACAAATAAGGTGAAGATGTTAGTTGTTAGAAATTGAACACCTTTCCCAAGAAACACGATTTACCTAATTATATCGCACCCTCAGTAATATAAGGGATCAAGTCAAAATTTTTGTAAACTCTGATTTTGAATGCTAAGGGCACAAAATGAAATCCGCTACCGGTTAGCGCTGACAGAAAGAGAAAAAGGACAATAATGACTTGGTAAATATACTTGTGTCCCGCTCACACTCTCTCCGCCCGTTCCCCGCTCTTACTGCTATAAGGTCGCAAACCGTAACGTTTCCGTACTTGTCGGAGGCGTACTGTTCAAACGTTGTGCGATTCGTGTTTGTGTCCTTCTATGACGAAAATCCTTGTGAGTTTTGGTTTTATAATTTTGTATTATAAAGAAAAAATTGTAGTTGTGCCGATATATTACGCAAAATGTAAACAATAATTGGGCCTTATTCATAATAGATCGGTATACTTATTGCAAAAAAGTAGAAATGTTTTATGGAATCATATCTTATTGGTTCGTTATAGTACGTAAATTGTTTTGTGTTTGTTGACACAATTTGTTTTCGGCCCTTATTTACATGAAAAATTCAATATTTTTTTTCATTTGACACTTTTCTTTGCACTTGAACTTGAACTTTACCTTGTATGACATAAAGTTGTATTTCTTTTTCCAAAACTGAATATATATTTTTTGACATTCTAAATTGTTTATTTGGTGCTTGGGGTGTTTGCATGAATTTCACTTTATTTCTTTCAGCCCAACATCCGATTAGAACATGTGAGAAAGATTCTAGTACTTGTGCCACCACAAGAAGATTCTTCCGCCGATTCTAGTACATCCGAAGACGAGGAAGAAAAAGGAACAGAAGGTACAGAACATAGTTCCGCACCCCGCTCTTTAAATTCTTCATTTGAGCGACTGAATATCTTAGATGATGAACTTTTGCCAGACGAATTGCTACCATCCACTCCAGCTATATGCAAAGGCCTCGTTACTCACAATCCACCGCAGCATTTGCTTGCGTTTTCAATATAGTACTGCAGCTTCTAATATCCCCAAGAAAACCCGTTCCAAAAGCAGATTAAGAACTAATACAACACTACAAAAATTTGTGAGAAAACCACTGAATTTCAGATGGGAAATCGTCAAATTTAAATATAAAGCAGTACTGGATAACCAATAACCTTTACGCAATTCGGATCTGAATCGAAGTCTCTGTCAGATTACTTCTATGATTCCTTCAGTGAAGATATTATTGATATAATTATACTAAACACGAATTTATATTCTGTACAACGAAATCTAAAATCCACCAATGTTGCTCGGGAAGAATTATTGGATTTTGTTGCAATTAATATTTTGATGGGTGTCGTTAAGATGCCATGCTATCGGGATTACTAGAATAAGAATCTACGCTATAACCTAATCGCAGATGTTAAGAGTTTAAAGCGATATGATCAAATTCGTCAGTATTTGTACTCCGTTGATAATTCTCAATAGGATGGAGATCGTTATTTTAAAGTACGATCGATTTTAGATGGTGTACGTAGAAACTGCCCCAGTACAGAAGAAGAACATCGCTATAATATCGACGAAATGATGGTGCCCTATAAAGGTTCAACAGCTGGAAACAGGCGTCAATATTTGGCAAAGAAACCAAAGAAATGGAGCTTTTGAAATGTTTGTTAGGGCTTTTATTTCTGCCTGCATGTATGATGTTATTCCCTACGCTGGCAATGACACGATTAGATATAATTCTTTTATAAAATATAAAAAATCTTATGGTGTTGGTGCAAAAGTGGTAATAGCTCTTTGCCAGAGTACCTATACAAAATAAGCCGGCGGTTGTGTACTTCGACAACTTTTTCTCATCACTTGAGCTTATCCACATGTTACGTCAAGAATATGATATCTTTTCCTTGGGCACAATTAGATCAAATCGTTTAAGAGAATGACAAATTAAACTACCAGATGATAAAGTATTGTAAAGAAGGGTAAAGGTTCAAGCAAACAAATACCTAGTTGATAATGAGAACAAACCGTGTGTCGTAAAATGGCATAATAACAAAAGTGTGATTTTGGCCAGTTCCTATGTTGATTCGTACCCTTTGAAGCCAAGGTTGACGTTTCATGTCCACAGATAATCAAACATTATAACTACGATATGGGAGGATAGATTTGTGTGATATGCTTATCTCCCTTTATCGCACCATTTATAAAATAAAAAAATGGTACATGGCATTAGACATTTGCGTAAACAATGCATGGATTATGTACAGAAAAGATTCTGTTCAGTACAATAAAGTCCCTTACATATAAAAAAATATTCACATATTAAAAATCATGATTTATTATGAACTTCTAACGAAACGATAAAAATCTGACGCTATCCGACATAATATAGTAGGCATATTATATTATCACTATTTGTTTTAATAATTTGTCACTAATTTCATTTTTTTTATTACTTTTACAATAAATAGAATATAAATAAACAGTTTGTTTTTTTATTTTTCATTGACTGTGTATTTCGCAATGTTAAGAATTAACATTGTCTTTTCCACTTAACCACCGTCCGCTTCGCAATGTTAAGTATTTTTAACATGCCGTTTCTAAGAATCTATTGATATTAGATATTTTTTTCATTTTATTAGCTAATAATAACAATTTGTAGATAGAATCACCGAAAAAAATGTCAATTTCAACCATACCTTTTGTTGCGAACTACGGGGTTCAAGTAATTTGACCCTTTAGTTCGCAACAAAAGACATTATGTTTAATTGTTTATTAGAATTCATAATTTTAAGATTATTGTTACATTCTGCACTGATTTTATTAAACTATTACTTTAATTTTACCTGATATTTTATTTATAACACAGAAACAATAGATTTAGATTACGGTTTGGTTTGGTAATATACAGTACTAACTATAATTAAGAACTAAACTATAATAGGGACTTTAATAATATATGGGATCAAAATGAAATAGCTCCATATTTCTGTTATGATTTTTATACTATATGGGCCTAAGTTAAAAGGGTTTTTTTCTATTACTTGTAATGTATAGAATATATTTCCATTATTATTTTTTTTAATTGCTATATATAGTGCATTTATAGAAGAACAAATCTGCCTAATTTCACATTTATCTATACATATAATAAAATGGTAGGAAAGTCAAAACTGTACATTGAATATTTTTTTAAAAGAATAATTGGGGTGTGATCTACTATCGATACCGAGGCCAAAAATATAGTTTTTAGAATTTTTGTCTGTTTGTCTGTTTGTCTGTTTGTCTGTTTATCTGTTTATCTGTTTGTCCTTATATCCGGGATAAAGTAAAAAAGTACTGCATGGATTTCCTTCAAATTTGGCACAAATATTATTAAAAAGTCGGGTCACCACATAGGCTACATATTGTCACGCTATGACCTATAGGGAACGAGCAGAGAACCTTTATTTCTTCAACGCATTCTGTAACAACGTGTAATGTAACAATGCATATTTGAATGTTGTTATTATGTTAACTATGCTATAAGCTAGCTTCACACTATAAAAATCACTCAATATAAGTAACTTAGGCTGATAAACATAATTAATTGAATGTATAGAATCAAGACAATTTTAATGCAGCGCCATCTAAAAGAGTTCAAAAACATCAAGTCGAATTACATGTGTAAGCCCTTTTTGGATATAAATAATTTAAATTTGAACATGTTGGCGACGTTAATAGTTGTTTTCAAAAGTCATAGATGGAGTTATACATTTTCTTCTTAAAAATTGTATTTTTAATTCGTTTCAGAGACGAGCAATACTATAAGTTGAAGTTATTTAATTAATTAACTATACCATCGCCACACTTGATTGCTTACATCATTTCTGTCAGAATAACTAGTAATAGAGTTAGTACAAAATAAACATTTTGGTCACATTGGTGTAATTATTGCTTCTTAATTAATATATTTTCATGGCGCATGTAAAGTTGCTTTAAATTGTCTTCCGGGATATACATATAGCACGTACCTTTGTTTGGATTAACTGTATATAAACATTAGTGAGATGTGGAACTAGCTAGATAATTTTTACTCACACACAGCCATTTATTTATTGTTACGTCTGAAGCGGTTTGGCGGATACTGGTGTTCTCTAGATACATGAGAAGCATCCTACCGTAATGCATTTACACGACCACCTAGAGAACGGCCAGCGCATATATTTTGATCCCGACAGCGTTGCTGAGCACTTGGAAAATCCGCGTCAAACAACTCTCTTGACATTTTTCAGGTTCTGTAAAATCGAGCAGTTTGGGAGGTCCCTTACGTATGACGAGATGCCTTCATATTACACGTACGACAAGCAAAAGGGTGTATTTAACCGACGCTGATGAGCAGGTGCTGTGGAAGGTTTTCCGGGAAGTTTCAAGGACACCGCATTTTGTAGAGTTTATACCTTACTTTTATATTATTTTTGTAATAATGTCGAATGCTATTTTCTGCGGTTGTTACTTCACACGGTCCGAGACCCGAACGTCTTTCGCCTTTCTGAGGACATTTGATGGCTTGGAGTACCCCACTTACCGCACAGCCTGCGTAGTACGTCACTTTCTCGACGGTGACCAATACTGGGATGACAACCTCGCGGAGGCGAGCGTCAATGACAGTCCCAGCCGCATGCGTCATCTGTTTGACGTCATCTTGGTGTTTTGTGGAGTCGCGAATGCGGTAGCTTTCTGGGAGAAGTATCGCCATCATCTGTCTGAAGATTTTCTACGAGCTTTGAGGCGTGTTACTAGAGATGAAGTCGAAGTAACTGATGACCGCGTGCTGAACACCTGTCTCAGTTCACTTCAAGACGTGGTCATTTCTATCAGCGGCAATCCACTGGTCAAATATTTGTTACCAGCTTCCCAATCATTACCGCATCAAGACCGTGAAAATTGGGAGTATTACGCTGAGACAAATTGAAATGACCACCTTACGAATTTTACGACACCGTCCTTGAAAGCGTTAGGCAAAGCCAGGCTAAAATGTTTTTCTTGGATGCTCCTGGTGGAACAGGAAAAACATTTGTTACTACTTGCAGAGGTCAGGAGGCAAGGCCAAATTGTCATTGCTGTAGCGTCGCCAGCAATCGCTGCCACACTGCGTCTGGGTGGCAAGACAGCACATACCATGTTTAAATTTCCCATCGATTTAGAGAGCGCCGTAACACCCGTTTGTGGCGTGTCACGTAACAGTGATAAGGGAAACGTGCTCAAGGATTGCTCTCTGATCGTATGGGATGAGCGTACGATGGCCAATAGGAAGGCAGTTCAGGCCATGGACAGAACCCTGCAGGACATCCGCAGGGACGAGCACTTAATGGGTGGTCAAAGTTCTGTTCAGTGACGATTCCCGACAAACGCTTCCCGTGGTGACGCAGGGTTCGAGGGCTGACGAGGTGAGTCATCATCATCATCATCATCAGCCTTTAACAGTCCACTGCTGGACTAGGCCTCTCCTTTGAAAGGAGGAATTGGCCTACTATACCAAGCTGGCCAAACGGGTTGGTATAGGGTTTGTATCAAGTTTTCCTTCTCTTACAGTGCTGTTCTTGCTCCCTCTGTCGGCTCTTACGACACCCATGGGATGATATGGGGTGGTGACATTCTGTATTCTTAATCCGTCACCACACGGACAAGGTGAGTGCTTCGTTGCAATTATCTTTGTTGTGGTCACGAGTTCGTATGCTGCGCCTGACCATTAATATGAGAGCTCAGCTTGGCGTTAATGCACGTGCTAAAAAATTCTAAGATGTCTTTCTAAGTCTTGGCGAAGACACTCTACCAGAGGAGAGAGGTGGACAGGTGGTGCTTCCAGAGTCTCTCATTAGAGTTTTATCCAGCTTAGAATTAGGTATACAGCTGTATACCGTAATAGCAGAATTCGTGAGTGTGTGAGTGGTCTACTTTGACGCCCAAAAATGATCAGGCTGTAGCAATTACCGAATGCATTCTCTCGGAAATTGAGAGGAATGAAGTGGTCTACACCTCTATAAACACTGTCGTCGAGCAAGAAAACGCCACACATTATCCCGTGGAATTTCTGAACTCCCAGTCAGCAAGTGAACTTCCAGCGCATAGCATCAAGCTGAAGGTCGGTGTCTCGATTATGCTTCTTCGGAACCTATCTCCTCCGAAGTTGTGTAACGTGACCCACCTGAAAGTCATCTCGCTCCACAGACACACCATTTAGGAAATTCTTACGGGTTGTGGCGTCAGCGAGGCAGTATTTATACCACGCATTCCTCCAATACCTCATAATTCAAGCGCATACAGTTCCCCGTGAGTATTTGCTTCGCGATGACCATCAATAAGTCGCAGAGGCAGACATTGAGGGCAGCGGGTGTCCTGTATGTCGCTTGCTCCTGCGTCACCAGTCCTGACTCTCTTTACATTTTGGCTGCGGAGAGCCAAACCACTAATGTTGTATATCGAGAAGTCCTATAAGTATGTATTTTACCCTGTTATGTATTCCTTATTTTCTCCATCTGCTTCAGTCACAACTTATGACTTAATTCAGCAGAATCGCCATAAAGTCATTTATTCAAAGCAGGCTGAAAATCAGCACTTTTTGAAGGTCAATTTTACAAAAGACAGTCTCCCTCTGTTACTACACTTTCTGTAGGTATGAAATATAAAGAAGAAACGGGTAAATGAATGTTATTTTAAAAGGTATATCTTCTCATATCTTCACGCCTTTTATCCCCGAAGGGGTAGGCAGAGGTGTATTATTTTCTACGGGGCACATTGTTAAGCGAGCGATAATTAATTAATATTTTTTAACACACACATAACTTTGAAAAGTCATAGGTGTGTGCCAGGGGTAGCTGGGGATCGAACCCAAGACCATCGTCTCGGCAGTCCGTTACATACACCACTTGGCTATCACCGCCGCGTATTTTTTAAAAGGTATAATCTTAGGTATTTATTTAATAGTTAGGTGCTGTATAGCGTTCACGCAGACGACGTCGCGGGCAGCAGCTAGTAACTTAAATAATAAGGAAGGTATTCAAAAAAATTGCTGTAATGGTGGAATCCAGAATCTTGAAACGCGATTTCCCAAAAATCTACTTTTTTGGATTGTGCCCTTATATTACTAAGGGTGCGATATGTGTAATTAAGTGTGTAAGATTATTGTTATATTCAAAGTAGTTTTCACGACTATATTGCGTAACTAAATTTATATGGACTAGTAGCATGGAAATAGAAAGCTCTGTTTTGGAAACACCTTATTTTCTCTATGGTTATTTCTAATAATAATTTGCAAAATACTATAAGTACATAAAACAAACCATCATAATACTCGTACAATGATAATATACCCACCATTTTTCTCATAAAGTAACTTACGCGGTACGCCTAACCTATAGGTACACAAATTTTTGATGCTTTTAATGAAATGTATTTTTTTAAGAATTTTCTAAACTGATTTTGAGACCAATAACTTATCCACTAGACCACAGGATAAACTATTTTCCCATTTACTCGGGTAACTGTTGAGAAGCTGACAACACAGCTATTCACGCATGCGTCTTTTTGCTTTTGTTTGACACACTTTCAAAATGAGTTGCCTCATTTATGGACCTTTTTTTCTTAGGCAGCGCGGTGTCTAGTACAGCGAAGCGATACCAATCATTTGTCTAAGTCAATGTGCTTAGAAATGAGGTCTGTTTTGCTGTAGGTGCTAAACGCCAAAAAAAAAGTCAAAACAAATTGAAACCTGACTGACTCAAACGACGGAGAAAAATTTGCTGATTCCGAATATGTATATAACTCAATATCACAAAAAATGTCGCTTGTACCAATTACCCTTTCAACCGTCGATATAGGTAACTCTTCTGTCAGTGACTGACTGACAGACATCGCACAGTCGAAACTAATGATGGCAAGCAGATACTATTTAGCATATACGTTCCTTGGGGAGTGTAAAGGCACCTACGCACTCTGCCGTTAGACGCACGGCTGGCCGCATTCCGGCTAACCGCAATAAAGAAATTGTACCTGAACGACCGGAGCGGTCGGCTGGCAGCCGCTTCGCAGTGCCAATAGAAACTACTTTCTCATACAAATTTTTTATTGCAGTTAGCCGCACAGCTGGCCGCATTCTGGCTGATAGTGCTTAGGAGTCCTAACAGTAGAGTTTTGAAAATTTCCACATTAAGAGGCTAAGTTGTCCATTGCAGGCGAAGCCGTGAGCGAAGTATAGTATTAAGATAATACGCATTAATGTTGATTAGAGTGTTTCCCCTGAACGATGTGTGAGTCATTAAAAATCTATATCTCGACTTCAATAAGTTATAATAATATACCCACCAGGTAAATTATATAAATAGCAGATATTTCCTTGTATCAGTCCTTGCTTACGTGTCGCCAAGATGAAACTTACAATTGTTGAATTTATATGCATTTTTAGGATTCTTTTTTTTATAGACTCACGCCTGTATCCCTGAAGGGGTAGGCAGAGGTGTAATATTACACCCTCATTTCGCTATGAATTTTGAGGTCCCACGTAATAGGGGGCGAGCCTATTGCCGTACCGGGCACATTACCAGACTCCGTGCTGCTACTGAGAATTTCCTAACGGAAAAACCCAATAACACTTTGCCCGACCTGGGAATCGAACCCCAGACCTCCAAATCCCACGGTGAAAGAGAACATCGTGAGGCAACATGAATGTCTGAGAGTTTTCCATAATGCTCTTAAAAGGTATGTGAATTCTGACCACCCTAGCGATCGCCTAATTCACAATTTAAACTTCACGATGTGCAGTTTTGTCTTTTTCCAAAGATACTATATTTGTTTTGTGTGTTTTCCTAGGTCCTCTCTTATTCTTAATAAAATTGAGTGGTGACACATTGTATTCTTAATGTATCGATGTAATAAACTGATGGTTTAACGCAGCATTTCCAAACTATGGATCGCAACCCACTACAGGTTTATTGTGCCACGTTTCCTGCGGTAAAAATACAGCCTGTTTTAGATTATAGGCAGATATACTAGGTAAGGTCCAATAGTTTCCGGCCTGAACTACAAAATGAAGGATAAATCTCAAACAACTTTTACTATTTTACAATATAGTCTCCCTTTAATTAAATACACTTTTCACATCGCCTTATTAAAATTTCAATATCTTTAAAAAAATTGTCTGAAGTTTTGTCCTCAAAATGTTCCAAAACGGCTGACTTCACATCTTCATCCGTGTATTTTTTTTTCCTTGTAAATCAGATTTCAATTTTGAAAATAAATAATAGTTATTAGGGGCCAAGTCAGGACTATAGAGTGGATCCCCCCCGTGGGATCTCCACCTTGTCGTGGTGGGGGGGCTCAGTAACCGTGGATTGGTCACCCACGGTGAACCTAAGAGGGATCCAGGAGGGGACGCTCCGCGTGGGCTTGACGGAGGCCTGCGCAGGATGCGTCCAATGGTGCGGATGCGAGGGACAGTTGTTTTGTCCCTCGCAGTCGGGCGCGGTCGCGGGAGGAGAGGCGTGTCGGTGTTGCGTTGCCGCGCGCCCTATCTCCCGCGACCAAACCGCGACACACGGGTACATGAGGAACACGGGTTGGTTTTTAGTCAGTAAGAGTCTGACAGTCCCCTTCGCACTTCCCCCCCAGGGCGGAGGGACTCCATGAGGATTTTCCAACCCGACACCAAAAAAAAAAAAAGGACTATAGAGTGGATAGACAAGCTCAATGAAACTGTATTCTTTGTGGCAGCCTTGGAGAACACAGCACTTCACACGTTCTTGCTTCTGAACAGCGGAAAGAAGTTTTGGGACCCACCTTGCACTGACCTTATTCATACCCAAATGTTCATGTAGGATTCTAAACATAGTTGTTTTCGAAAGTCTTGACGTAGCTGATAATTCTTTTGCCTTTAACCGCTTATCCTTCAATACTTTCTGTTCGAAAAATTTAATGTTTTCATCCGTAGTGGCCTCAGAAAGACGTCGTGGGCGGGGTTCATCTTCAATCGATTGTCTTCCTAACCGAAATCAACTATTCTTTTACTGTGGAATACGATGGGGAGGATTGGCTATAATTATACATCATCCAAAGATTGTTTGATTTCAACTGGCGTCTTCCTGTCTTTTGTCAAAAATTTGATCCAGGCTCGGCTCTCAATATTATCCATTTCGAATTATCTGTCGACTCTATGATTAAAAAAGATTATAAGTTTGTACATAAATGAAATAGATCAATACTTTTAATTGTGGATAAGTCAATAAAAGTCTGGTAATTCAATGATATGCTACTTTGGTATATTTGACTAATTCAAGTTGGGTAGGCCGGAAACTTTTGGACCTTACTACGTAATACGATGAAACGATGACAACTGGAACTGACAGCTTAAAGTTGGAGTTCGACGCAAGGAAAACATGTTTTTACAATTTATTACGCGCATACAGTTGTGGGCGCCGAGGGATTTTAATTAATGAAATAAGTCTCTTGATTTTACGATTTAATATATTTTACAATATAAAATATGTTCTAATATATTTCTGGCTTAGTTGCATCCGCAATCGCACTTCTTTTTGCACGGGCCATCAGAGTACAGGCTCACACCTGCATCCTTCATTCTGAAAATAATGATGAAATTAGTAAAATCATATTAATATAAGTATTGCATCCAATGCTAAGGTAGTAAATAACTTTACAGTTACAAAATATTTTAATAAAATAGGTTCTACTTTAGGTAAATCTTCTATGTCACTGAGGAGTTTATAAATAAAATAAATTAACGGATACAAGTAATGCGCAAACTCTCGAAATTGCCAAAAGTTTGGACAAAATGTTGTCATGTATGAATCGAACCCATGACTCGCGACGCAGCGCCAAGCAGCGAGACAACTATTTAAAGCACACTATCACTACGCTAGCTACACTTTGTGCAGTCAACTGTACAATGGGACAGGAGGAAGGGGTAGACCTAGGCGGACGTTCTCTGACCAGATTGGAAACATCCTAGAAAAGGACATGTTAGAGGTACCTACCCTTAACCGAAGAGCATGCATGAGAAATTTGATGTGGGTAAATGAAGCAAGAGAAATATGTCAGGATCGTTGCAAATGACGTTCAGTAGTCTCTGCTTACCCCTCCGGGAAGCAGGCGTTAGTCTATGTATGTATGTATGTAACAGTACAAAGTAGGTACTTACTGGCAATAACTGTCATAAGTGTGCCCGTCGTCACCGCAGACTGGGTAATCACATTTGCAGCATGACTTGGTTGACTTGCGGTGGATCTTGCAGCCACTTGCCAATAATGAACTTATCAGCACTAGGACCAAAGCGAACACTGAAACAAGAATAATTATATTCTACTACAGATAGAACTTGTAGGTGCTATGGGTACCTACTAACCAATGGAGAAATAAAAAGAAACAAGTTATGGCAATAATCGATTTTAAATTATCGTATACATTTGTATACATCATACAAAATAAATAAGCGGGTCTTAAAAGGGTACAATTATCTTTATTTATTTTGTATGAAGACCCGATAATTTATTTTGTATGAAGTAATGGCAACTCGTTCGTATAAGCTTGCTCATACTAATTAATCCCCACATATGTGGTAGTGTATAGTATGTATTATAGTATAGGGCTAGCTTAAAGATAAGCAAACTTTCAAACAAACTTTTAAATCCACTACTATTTATAATTATAACTTAGGAGCTGCATATTACAAATGTTTTAGTTAGTGCTGACGTCATAAAAAAATAAAATAATCCATATTGTTCTATCTTTTACACATTTCTCAGTTTAGGCTCTTTTTTTTTACGAAGTGGAAAATCCCTTCGGATCTCCGACTCTTGGGGGAAATAACAGCCGGAGTATGTGGTGTTTCCACTAAAAACCACCTCGACTTCCGCCATGTACCCGTGTGTCGGAGGGTGGGGCATCACCAAAGCACTCGTCGCCACCCTCCGACGGGTATTGGCCCGCCAGATGGTCAGGCGGGCCCCGAACAAAACCCCCTTGGCGACGGATTAAGGTGGTGGACTCCGCCGCCAAAACGCCCAGCGGCCGCAGAGGATAGGGAGGACGGCAACGCAACACCGCATCTACTCTTCCTCTGCGGCCCCACCGCGACGCATCGAATGGTGCGCCCCCATTTGGTCGCGGGAGATAGGGCGCGCGGCAACGCAACACCGATACGCCTCTCCTCCCGCGACCGCACCCGACTGCGAGGGACAGACAGAACTGTCCCCCGCACCCGCACCGTTGGACGCATCCTGCGCAGGCCCCTCCAAGCCCACGCGGAGCGTCCCCTCTTGGATCCCTCTTAGCTTCACCGCGGGTGACCAATCCACGGTTACTGAGCCCTCCCACCACGACAAGGTGGAGATCCCACGGGGGGGAAGCAGTTTCGGCTCTGCGATCAGATGTCAGGCAAGACATACATTTTCTTATTATATTTTAAGATTTGAAATATTTTTTCACACTCTACTAAAAATGTTAAATGCAATTATTTTTTTATTATAAACTAATCGATCGCAATATTTATGTAAAGCTATCAAGCTAATGCATTCAAAGTATTAGACCAACAGTAACTAGAAGCCCTACAAATTTCATTCAAAATTCACACACAAAAACAAAAGTCAACAAAGGGACTGTGAAGACAACAATCAAATATAAAGAGATTACAAGGCAAAGCTTTACTTACAGAAGTTAAAATGCATGTTGATAATCCAAGAAGACCTTTCGAACTGATGGTAACAAGACAGCATACCTTATTTATACTCATAAACTTATATAAATTCGTCATGCCGTTGACGCTAATGTTTTCTATAATATACATTCAGATTCGATGCATTAATTTAATACTTATTTACCCAAATAATGACGTAAATGCTAATTAATTAAAAACACATGTCGTTTATCAATAAAAATAATTATTTATTTATTCATTATTTATTTACTTTTTGCACAAATAAAATATGTACATAGGTGGACTTAATGCCAAAGGCATTCTCTAACAGTCAACCTAAGGTGATGCAGAGATTATAGTTGTAGGTGCGTTCCGAACTTTTATAGTAACAAATATAAGATATTATGTATATATTATGTATATGTAGTTATTGTTTGCTGCTTACAAGATTTTCTTTTATGCATACAGGCAAACAGCATATTTAGTAAGTATTTTGCTGTGAATATATTCTGTTGTGTAAGTATTAAATTATTTTAAAAGAGTATCTAAAATTTGGCATGAATTAGGATGACATCAGAGAGGGATATTTCCTTAAGGGATATTTCTTTTATGAAGAGTTACTTCGTATTTATAAACTTACATTATTTTCACAGTCTCCTTCTCTTGTGAGTGTGTAATAGACTCTGGTGCTGGCGTTTATAGAGCGCTCGAATTCTCCGATAAGGCCTTACGATAACGGATTTGACGGGTCTTCGTGCCGTCTGAAACACGATAGAACTCTGGTGTAAATGGCACATTATAGTCGGTCACCCATCCATGTGGTGATCTCTGCTAACGTTGCCGTACTTTGCCGATCGATTGAGACCGAGTAACCGGTCGCAATCCACAATGAAGTAACTTTTGAGGTCGGTGAGAATGAAAGGAAGTGAGGTCTGAGGTGTGACAGGTATAAATAATTTGAAATGTGTGTGTGCGACGTGCGTGCTTCTGGCTGATACCAATCTCAAGCAAATTGCTGTGGTAATATTTTTTTTGCCGCTACAGAGCAATGATATGGTATGATTTGTGTATGTCAAAATAGTGAGATTCGAGTGAGAAATTGGCTACTTTTCAACGTGATAAAATATGAGAATGACCGACTCTCACGCGGGCGAAGCTGCGGTCGAAGTATTGTCTCGTTTAGGGCGCTTGAGTCTTAAATATTTTTATTATCTGTATATTTTTAATTATATAAAATCCTTGCGTTACTGACTGACTGACAGACAAGCTACAGCCTAAACTATTAGACGCAGGAAGCTGAAATTTGACATGTATGTTCCTTGGGGACCGTAGGGATGCACTAAGAAGGGATTGCCCAAAATTCCCACGGAATTGGACAAAACGGGTAAAAAAAAATATTATGCAGGCGTAGCTGCGGGCGTCTTCTAGTTACAGAATAAATGTAATAATGCACATTCCTATATTCAATGCACAGCCGAACCCAACTGTGCAAATAAACGTTCGTACGTTGTTTATTATTATTTACTTATTATACAACAATGATTTGCTGTACGTATAAAAGCAATTATAAAATATTACAAAGGACACATTTTTGTTCAATATCACCTTCAATTGCCTGCAGTGGATCACACAATGTGTTGTCTCAAATCGGATCGAACGGTGATGTTAAACCACTGCATCAATCAAATTGTCGATTCGGATACCATTTCCATTTGTCCGTCGTTTAGTGAGAAGGCCCGACCACTTCCAGAGGATTCTCACGGGCCTCCCGCACCGAGCCCTAAATTTTTAAGTAAGGCCCGGCAGCTAATTTGCCATGCCGATGAAAATATTTTTATTAGGATAAATATATTTAAAAGTTATTTTTTCAAGCTATTCCCAAGTCCGACTGGGAATTGTCACCTTTTTTTTTTTCCTTTTTTTTCTTCGCTGAGGAAATGCATTTACACACGTATGTGGGACTCGATGGCTGGAGTGCAAAAGGCCATAATACCCACTAAAACCACAGCGCATACTTCAACGCCATTTTGGGGGCGCCAGAGGGTCGCGTTAGCATTCTACCTTGACATCCCGGCGGATAGCCCGAAGGCCACAACCTCCTTGGCGGCTGATGAAGGTGTTCGGCTCCGCCACCAAAACACCCAGCGGCCGCAGAAGATAGGGAGGACGGCAGCCTGAAAACACCTCATCTCCTCTTCCTCTGCGGCCACACCGCGATGCAACAATGGTGCGCCCCCATTCGCAGTCGGGCACGGTCGCGGCCGCGCCCGACTGCGAGGGACAGACAGAGGTGTCCCCCGCACCCGCACCTTGGACGCATCTTGCGCAGGCCCCCTCCAAGCCCACGCGGAGCGTCTACTCCCGGGATCTGTCTTAGCTTCACCGCGGGTGTCCAAGACACGGTTACTAAGCCCCCCCACCACGACAAGGTGGAGATCCCACAGGGTGGGTTGAATTGTAAACTAGTGAGTAAAGATTTTAAGACTCTTTAAATAATATTGTCAATTTATTTGTGACATCAGTTGATTTGGAACGAAAAGAAATATAAACAAGGATTTTAGCTATCGTAGTCTTTATTGAGTAGTAGCAGTGATTATGATGTAATAAAACAAATCATTAGAAGTGACCTCCGCATTTTCCAAAGTGAGAAAGTTGCACCCCTGCGCAGTTTAATCTGAAACATAAAATAAAAATAAAGTATTTAAGTGCAACTCTATGACAAAGACTAATAAAGGCTAATTAATAAAAAATATAATATAAAACTGTAGTGATGTAATAGATTTAAACTTTTGCGATTGCGAACTTTTATATAAAAAAATGAAACGAAATATCAGTAATACAGAGTATTTATGCCTCAAATTATTTAATAATAATAATATAATAAGACCCGTAATAATAAAACTGTGATATATTTTTTACAGCAATACCTACTTGGAAATAAGGATTTAAACGCACAACTAGAAAGGTAACAGTGAAATATTAGTATACAACAAAAATATTTATTTCTTTTATTTGTTTTTACATTGATACTGTAGTTCCTGTAACATTATGAAAGCGGTTAATTTCTTTTTTTAATTGCAGCCCATTTATAAACATTGGTCGTTGTTTACCCAGAATTCTTCTTTCCATCGCTTTGTTTCGTCGTACCTGGGAACTGGAAACGCCCGTTTTTGCCCGTCTTACCTGTCTGCATGAAACGAATGCGATGAACTCAAGAACTACTCAAGGGGTTTTTGTATGCTTTTCACTAATATATTATAATGTGACTGCCCGCGTGAATTACCTAAACCTTCCTCAAGAGTACCTACCATAATTTGTTTTTAATAAAGTGACTCTTGAGGCATGTTTAGGTAATCTACGCAGGCGGAGCATATTTATGTATAGGCAGTGATAGCCTAGTCGGGAGACCAAAACATATCACAGTAGAGAGTCTCTAGTTTAAACTTACGGCCGCGCGGTAGAGATGATGTTTTCAGAAGACGTGTAAAGTCTGTCTACCCACAGTTAGTCTAATAACAAACTACGGAATAAAAATATCCTTGGATTGATTTGCGAGAACTTCTGAGGTTATAACTTCCAGCGATCGTATTTCTGTTCCCACGTGCAATTCAAGTTTAAGTAAACTAACGTGAAATCGTAGGTAATTTCTTCCAGAAGGATGGAGTATGCTTATCTGTTGTCTTAGAATTATGACCTACGTAGAGAGATCGCCTCACCGGCAATTGTTGGTGTAAGTCCTCCCGTCAGTGCCACAAACAGGTCTGTTTTCATCTGGACATCCGCAACTACGAGCGCTGGTGAAGATTGCACCCATTATCACAAGGAGAATTCTGAATACTGCAAAAAAATATCAAGTTTTAAGCATTGTATTCCTTAGGTATATTATTACAGGTACGATTAGACTGGCACTGCTGTAAATAAAAAAAAAAGTTGGGTAAACAGGGTTGCCTAGTGGCAAGACCAATAAACTGCTATATAAAAGGTCTCTATGTTACATGAGATAGGATATTTCAGTCCAAAAGGTGAAGGCAGATCCTGAATCGTAATCAGAAAAACGCTAGGACTAGACAATACTCGCACCTGAAAATACGAAAACATCGAGATGGCTGTACACTCACACGAAAAAAGAAACAAAAAGAAAATGATGTCCCTCATGGTACATCATGTCTTCAGGATTACGTAGACAAGAACAAAAATTTAATATAAATTAAAGTTATTCTTACCAAAAGTCAATTTCATGTTGTAAATGTTGTAATGTCTTCTAATGAATGACTAGTGAGAAGTAATGTCCCTAATTTATAGTCAAGTAGGACATCCGGTATATCTGTCTGTAATATAAACATTCTATATTATAAGGGTGTCGATAGATTTCAAACAATACAAGGTCTCAGCTATGCGAAGTGTCCATCCTCGTCTAGTTGTAACAGAAGCTATGTTATGAATTGAAGTTAAATCAGTTTTGGTTATTTATGATACTTAAATTCCGTTGTCATTGATTTTAAAAATATTAAAATGATGATGTTTGGTTTAGTGCAAAACAAACCAAGATATTGAATGTATACAAGAAATATTATTTCGCAAGAGATAACAATTTAAACATTTTGACATCACACAAATCAATTAAAACGACATAAATAAGTTTAAAGCTGAAAAGTCATTGGCTAGTAGTGTCCGACCGAAGCTTCGGCTTCGGCTTCGGCTTCGGCCACCTTCGGCCAAAAAACCATCTTCGGCGAAACCTTCGGCTTCGGCCCAAAACCCGGCCGAAGCCGAAGGTTTCGCCGAAGGTCCGAGCAATCGTCGGAATTGAACGAACTATTACGAAAGACTGAGTGAGAGAGAGCGCGACGGACTGGTCGTGTTTACAGGGGCCACCGCAAGTTTAGTCACAAGTTCGTACGTATTTTTAAACACCTGTACCTACTTTTTTTAGTGTTTTGTTTTGTATTTGTGTTTATCAATTTATTTGTGATACATAGTGTAATGATTTACAAGTGAACTAGTGAGAAGGATAATAATAACGTAACTATTTGTCTATTAAATAAGCAATGCTTTGTTTACGGTAGTTATTAGGTATTAGTTAATTCATATTTTATTTATGAATCTAGTTTTGGTCTAGTCGAGTAAAACAAAGACTGATTGGTTGATCTGATTGTAATTTGTGAATTACTTTATAAAATAAATGATTATTTTTACAAATAAATCACAAAGTTTTTTTATCAATTCTAAATCAACTTCTATATGAGACAGTCAATATTGAAGTTTTGAAATAATTTATGATATTAATTGTAGCTTGTTGACAATATTGTCAATATTGAACAAAATTACTAAGAGCTTATAAACCTTCGGCTTCGGCTTCGGCTTCGGCCGAAGGTTGTGGCGATTGCCGATTAATCGGCTTCGGCTTCGGCCAAAAATTGACCTTCGGTCGGACACTATTGGCTAGCTACAATACTGTGCCTGATACCATAAGCCAGTTGGCAAAATGAGTTAACATTAGCCGAAGAAAGTTAAAAAACGTTGGAGCATTAGTGAAAAATCGTCGCTTCTTTTTTCGACAGATCAGACTGACAGACATATCTTTAGTTCCCGATGATTGGTCAACATTTCCTTGCTCAGAGTTGTAGGAAAAGATCGCAAAAGACGTCCTTGAAGCAAAATAAACCACAATAACGTAAAGTTGTCGGTCCCGGTTCTAATCTCAGGAGTAGAATCGGTAGGCCAAGTCGGAGACCTTTTGACGTTCTGAAAACTCCGACACCAGAATTGACCACACACTCAAACGAACTTAGGTTCCCACCAAGAACTTAGGGTCCCAAGCCAACCTCAACTGCAAGTGGTGCACCTGCCGATCGACGGACGAGGCTCTGGCAAACAAAATATCCCGATAAGCGGCATGTGGCGTATGACCGGTACCTACCGAGTGTACGTCATAATACCGTCCATACGCTCGGCCAATCAGAGAAGGCCATCGTCCGCGCTCGTAAGTTTTGCCTATATTTGGTAATGCGCCGATACGAACTGATGGAGGGCCCGGTATATAAAGGGGCCGACAGAGAGGCCGGCACCGCTACTCTACACTAACCTACTACCGCTACTAAATTCTATACCGCTATATCTATAATTATACTACTTCATACGTGTATCCTGGTCCCAGCTGTGGGTAAGTTACTACATTTACTGCTTTAGCGTACTGCCCATCTCTCTACCTGCTAGCTGAGGCCGGCTGACGCCGCCTGCCTGACTCTATTGGTTGTGGCTCTCCTAATGCTGCTTTCCTTCAGGTTCCAGGTTTACCTTAAGCTCCGGGCTACGCCACCTAGACCGCTACACCTGCTGCATCGCCTTCGGCGTCACCTCTGCCGAAGAGTCTGGCCTGCCCCGCTCATCGCACACACACCGCCGGCGCCTGCCAGCTGAGCCAACGGCCGCTACGCGCAGCCCTTCGAGCAACCTGCTCTGCACACTACCGGAGGGAACAGCGTGGGAGACTGCAGCCCTTAGTGTTCAGGCCAGTGTCGTGTTGTTGGTCGGTCATACCCGTGCAAGGGAAGTGAGACAATACTCGGCAAATAAACGCATAGAACCTTTTCTGCGTTTTACTACCAGAACCCGTTACAGGCAATAGGCTCGCCACCTATTACGTGGGATCAAAATACTGGCGAAAAGTGGGCGTTTAATATGCCTTTGCCTACTCCTTCGGGGAAACAGGCGTGAGTTATGTATGTATGTCAAACGAAAAACAAACAAACTCCGCTAATGTAACAGAAACGTATTTGATGGCTTCTGATGTAGAGCTGATAACAAATCCATTATACAGCGCGGACTCTTCGACTTCCTTCTGTTTCTAAAAGTTAAGGACAAACCTTAGAGACACACGTTTTACAAACTATTAAAAAGGTTTCCAAGAACAAAAAAAGCACCTAGACCAAACTGGTTTGGTCTGCTTTTCGCAATTATTTCAGTGAGTGCAAAAATGCGCCCATAAGAAATGCGCCTCTATATAAATATTTGAGCTCTTTGTCCTTACTGAGCTGAGATATCATCTCCCAAGCTATTGTTGCTAGAAACAAGAAACTACATATAAGCTCTTTTTCTGACGTAGTTATCCATTAAAGAGGTTTTTTAATTCAAAACACCTAAACAGGGGCATGGTCACGGAATAGTCCGCTGTAATTACATGTCCGTGCAGTGTTTTACATTCCACAATGAATCGAAAATGCTTCACATAGAGACATAATATTATGATATGGGTTGCAATTTTGTTTGAAAATCTGCTAATTCCGTATATAGTACGTCAGAATGATAAAGGTAGATGATGTAGGTTGTAAAAAAAGACTTAAAACATATCAGCCCACGTAAACGAAGTTGGTAGAAAATCAATTATCTAATTAAAACAAGGGATTCTTTTAAAAATCACTTTATTATCTAGTACCCATAGTACAAGCTCTGCTTAGTTTGGAACAAGATAGTGTTGTGTGAATGTGGTAGAATATTGTATTATTATATTATATTATTATTATGTAAGAAATATACATCTACTTGGTTTACATTGCTTACATGAGCCAACGAACTAGTAAGTGAGATTTGGTTTTGTTAAGCTAGTCCTGTCTTTCAATAGGTGGTCTTGAGGACATTGCTTGAAGCAATAAGGTCACTTATTGTGCATTTTTTATTGTGACTTACCTTTTTTTGTCTTTGTAAATTATCGTATTATAATATACAATTAAGAATAATCTATCTATCTCACAATATTTAAACATAAATATCACTTGTTTTTCTAAGAAAACTCATCAAATATATCATCCGAGGTTGTAAAAAAAGACTTAAAGCATATCAGCCCACGTAAACGAAGTTGGAAGAAAAATCAATTATCTAATTAAAACAAGGGATTCTTTTAAAAATCACTCTATGATTCATGTATACAGAAAAGCAAATTGCAGCAGTACAATGACGCATTGTGTGAGCAATCCCGCAAGATGTAGAGGCGGCACGGCGTCGATATAAAACAGGCCGCATGCAGACATCTTACTGAACGAAGCAAAGTACAAACGTTGGACGTTTTTGTAAAGCCGTTTCTCTTCAGCTGTGGAAAATATAAAAAATGCTCAGTCATGCAAGTTTCAAGTCATTTGTGCGTGCCGTGAATTCGAACTCGAGACCCTCTGCGTAGCAGTCTGCTGGTCTTTCCACTGGGCTATTGCTGCATATACTATGAGTGGTGAGAAGACGCCCGTGCCCAGCAGTGTGACAGTATATAGGGCTGATGATGATGAAGTCGCAGCCTCGTTGAACAAATACACGAATATTTTATGAAACTAATTAAATATTTAAGCATATAATCTAAAATATTGCATACAACAACGTCGTAGAAATAAATAATAGTGTGTTATCGTGGACCGTTTGCTCCGATAAAAGATACTGTAACTAGCTATTTAATTTTTCAAGATACCTTCTAGGTCAGCGCTCAAAATACAATTTGTCGAGGCATTATATTGAACTAGACTAAATTCTATTTGATAAACTATTTATCGGGTGTTGTGTTCCTTCTTATGACACAATTACTGTTATGTTATCCATCGACAAGGGTGAGTCCAGTGAGGAAAAGGGGCACTAAGACGCTCAATCCTTCCCTAAAACATCTGATTCCGTCCATGATAATTAGTATCCTTATTACCCTTACTAGGGTTAAGAAGAGAAGAAAACTTAAACTGTAAGTTGTTTATAAAACAACTTGTTGACTGCGCCGAGTGTTATAGGTTCAACACGAGACAACATTTTGTTTAATTCATAAACTGTTGTTTATAATATTCTACCACATTCACACAACATCATCTAGTTCCAAACTAAGCAGAGCTTGTATGGGTACTAGATAATGGATAAACATACATATATACTTTTTTTTGTAAATACATACATATTATACATAGAAACACCCACACCAAGACAAACATCCATGTTCATGCACACAAATGTTTAACTTGAGCGGGAATCGAACCCGCGACCTTCGACGTAGCAGTCGCTTACACTCCCGCTACGCCAACCGCCAACCTGTTTCGAGTCTGAATGTTCGTTGTATCCATTGGTTATCACTTTGTAAAGTCCCTCGACACAGGATTTATTACTAACGCGCAAGTTATCTTTTAAAAACAAATTAATTTACCTGAACAACTAGGGTCCATTAAAATACCACAAACATCCTGAGATCTGAATACAGCACTGTAGAAAGATTCACATTGCAGTGGTAACATTGTTTGTAGTATCAAGTTTTTTATCATCCAGCCATATATAATGATAGCTTCAAATATGCTCCTATTCTGAAACAGATAACAATTGTTTATAGAAATAACTAGCACTTTAAAGAAGAAGAACAATAAAAACATTAAAAACAACAGACACAAAGAACAATTAACCTTTGAAAAATCTTTGTATACCCTAGTACAAGATCGCGGCGATAGCCCAGTGGTGTAGGTAACGGACTAGCAAGACGATGGTCTCGGGTTCGATCCCCAGGTACCCCGGGCACACACCTCTGACTTTTCGAAGTTATGTGTGTATTAAAAATGTTAATTATCGCTCGCTTAATAATGTGCCCGGTAGATGGCAATAGGCTCGCCCTCTATTACATTGGGATCTAAACATAACTGGCGAAATGTGGGTGTGTAATACACCTTTGCCTACCCCTTCGGGGACAAAAGGCGTGAAGTTATGAAGAAGAAGTTAACCTAGTACAATAATCAAAGGGGACTATGGAAAGCTGAAGTGGACTATGGAAGTGGATGATATATCCAGTAGTAGTCTACTACTGGATATGCCTATGCTGATGATAAATAATCAAAGTTACAATTATATTGAGAGGAGATAGTAAAAAAGCGACCACTGCGTAATTTTATCGATTCATGAGGTTCGTCGATCGTCGATCCCAGTTTGTCAGTCATATTTAAATGAATGCCGTCGGTCACGGCTGTCATTCTGGCTGGAATCCCCAAGGATAGCGAAAACTAGGTTGTCCAAAATAGACCTGGTGGCGGACTATCATTGGAGAAGCAAAAGATATCGGAAAAATATATACTTAACGTGAAATTAAGCACAAAGCTCAGGACTGCATGGGATAAAGCATGGACTGTGGTCGCCCCATTTAGGGGACATAAGAACAAAAGCCAGTCGTTAGTAATTCCATCTCACATTTCAAAATATCGATAGACGTTGTTGGTTTAGAAAGCCGAAAGGACGTTTTATAGATGGGCATCAATTTACTTCCATCAAATGCTACTTTTTACAGAAAACGATTTAAAACATCATTATCAAAACATGACAACCTATAAACATAAAAAGGTTGCTACATCGGAAAAATACTTTAAATATTTTTGTTAACGCGATTAAGAACGTTAAATGAACTTAACTTATAATTTTAACTCACCATTCTAGTATAGTATAAGCTTAAAATAGTACTTGACATTTTTCATTATTATTATCGGTGCTCAAATTTAAGACTTCATTATTCCAAAGTACTGTTTTATTTCTTAAAAGTTCGAGTAATCTAGTTATCATAGTATATCGTGCTTATATCGCCATCTTTTAATGCTCATGTGTCACTATTAAATAAAGTTTACGAAAAATTAAAATCGGCCAACCTTACAATAAACTTAGAAAAATCTAAATTCTTCCGTGATGAATTGAAGTACTTGGGCTACGTAGTAAACTCTAAAGGATTACAAGTAGACCCATGTAAGGTGGAAGCCATTCTTCAATATGCTACGCCTAAGGATAAAAAAGAAGTCAAAAGGTTCTTAGGCATTGCATCATGGTATCGGCGATTTATACCTAATTTTAGTACTATTGCCGGTCCTTTGAACAAACTTACCTCTACCGGTAAGAAAGCCGCACCATTTCAGTGGTCGGTGGAAGCTGATGACTCGTTTTGTAAACTAAAACAATTGTTAAGTTCCACACCAATATTATCGTGTCCCGATTACGAGAAACCTTTTCAAGTTCACACAGATGCGAGTGCGAGCGGCATCGGTGGGTTACTTACACAAGAAATAGATGGCGTGGAACTACCTATCGCTTACATGAGTAGGTCACTAAATGCACAGGAACAAAACTACAGTATAACAGAACGGGAGACATTAGCAGTTCTAACGGCCCTCGAATATTGGCGCTGTTATTTAGATAACGGGTTAAAGTTCGTTGTGTATACTGACCATTCTGCACTGAAATGGTTCCTAAACTTGAGCAACCCGACTGGTAGATTAGCTCGGTGGTCGGTTCGTCTGTCAGCATTTAACTTCGAAATAAAGCATCGGCGCGGCGCGGATAATATTATAGCCGATGCGTTATTACGATCCCTACCTGTAAATATAATTAACGCGAATAATAATAACGTGAATGACCCTAATGTTGACATTGACCAATGGTATTCAGCCACCTACAATGGTTGTTTATCTTCGCCTAATGACTATCCAGACTATTCTATTAAAAATAATAAATTGTATCGTTTGATTAAATCTAGGTGTATGCTACGTAAGGAGTTCGAATGGAAAGAAGTACTACCTTCTTCTGATCGAAATAATGCCATATTAGAGAACCATGCCGAACCCACTTCGGGGCATTTCGGTATATTTAAAACTTACAAGCGCTTAGCACTGCGTTACTATTGGCCCAAAATGCGCGATGACGTAGTTAAGTTCATAAATTCTTGCGACACTTGTATCGCGCACAAACATCAGAACCATGCACAATTGGGAACCATGGGACGACCCAAAGTGTGTTCACGACCCTTCCAAACCATTAGTGTAGATTTGGTGGGGCCACTACCTGTCACAAGAAAACAAAACGCCTACATCTTTGTTGTAACTTGTTGTTTTAGTAAATACTGTCTACTTTTTCCTATCAGGCGCGCAACTGCTGAAATAATAACTAATATTTTGGAAGAAAAAATATTTTTAGTTCATGGTATACCATCTACAATTATATTGGACAATGGTAAACAGTTTGTCAGTGCTACTTTAAAAGCTATGTTGCGCAAGTACAAAATCCCTAATCTTCATTATACTCCTAAATATTCCCCACATATCAATACGGTCGATCGCTATAATAAAACCATTGGTTCTACCTTAGCGGCGTTTGTAGGAAATGACCAGAGATTATGGGACACTCTCGTACCTAAGGTGCAGTTTGCATTAAATACTGCAGTTAATGAAGTCACGGGCTATACACCTAGTTTTTTAGTCTATGGACGTGAACTAGTTCCATGCGGCTCACACTATGTCGACACAGACGCTGATGATATAGTATATATGGGCGCAAATTAATATATAATGATTATATTGTTACGAAAATATTTAAGAATATATTTAAGATTGATATTTAAATAACTATTTGTGAACACAGAACTGAGAACTTCACTACTTTATAATATCAGACACTGTATTGGCTGCTAACTGTTTTATAAGGATTGGATATTTAATTTATCGCTTAATTATTAAGATAACTCCAGAAACTTCCAAAGTAAAATCAATTAGTATTAAATAACATTATTCTGACACTTATTTTTACGGTAATAAATAACATGCGTTTATATTTGCATCCTGTTGATAGCGCCATCTGTTGACAATGTTGTAAAGCATCGTTTGGCTATTAAAATAAATTTGTTATTCGTATAAAATAAATAATTTGGTGTTGTGTAAAATTCATTACAATATTAATGTCGATTTTTGATGAGTTTATAATTAATCGTACAGTAATTTCAATTATATGTTGAAAAGGAGTTGTTAAACGTTACATTAAGTGTAATGACGGTTAGTTTATAAAAAGGACTGTATTTCGCATTTTAATTGAATTCTGTGCTAGAAATCGTCCTAAAAAGTACTCTGTGAAATCGTCTGAAATTAAACCAAGTAATATTCCGTGAGTGTTTTTATTATGGAGTCTGGACACCATAACCCTGGCGTATCGCCGACAGCAGCGGTTGGATAAACGCCCCCTAAGAGACTTCGGGATCTACGGCAGGCGCGAGAGTGATGGGGTCTCTTGGCTTGGCCGCCATTACCAATTATGACCTGAACACTGATGCAACAAGCGCTTGGAAGCCATGTTTGGCGCTAGTCAACCCTGATCGGAGACCGCACGGTGTGTTGGACTTATGGCGAGCACGTCTGCACTTCACGTGAGGCCACGTGCGAGCGAGAGCGACAGAGCGACTACGACGGGGTGCACGCACCGGGGTGTGCCGTGGCGTGAACGCTGTTCTGCTCCGAGTTCTACCAGAGGTTGCAGATGCGATTTGTTGATGCATTGACTAGAGGTATTTATCCAGAGCTGATTTGATTAGAGTTTTTGAGAAACATCCCTAATTTTATAAATTATGGTGCTTACACGATTACCTACTATCCCCGTAAGGATTACCAGATAAAAATTATACAGTCAAAATTACGAACGTTACACCCCAAATAGAACTTATAGGTAACTGTTGTTTATCCACGTTTAGTACATAGCAGTGCTACTGTCCTTATAGTCATGTTATGCCGTCGGCTGAGACTCTTGTCTGTTTATTAATCGTTAGGCCACGTCGGTAACTCTCTGTAAAACTTACTTATCTACACAAGAAAGAGAAAAAGCTTTGTTGTTATGTGGTTCTACTAATATAATTATTAGTAAAGAACCGTATAACTGCCCTTTTCAAGTTGAAGCTCTGATATAGATCCATTGTATAAATAACCTGATTTGCTTTCAGTTTAAATAAGCTAAGTGATGTGCTGAATATGAAGCCGAAAGTCGCGGGTTCGATTCCCGCTCAAGTCAAACATTTGTGTGCATGAACATGGATGTTTGCCTTGGTCTGGGTGTTTCTATGTATAATATGTATGTATTTACAAAAAAAAAGTATATATGTATGTTTATCCATTATCTAGTACCCATAGTACAAGCTCTGCTTAGTTTGGGACTAGATGGTGTTGTGTGAATGTGGTAGAATATTATTATATTATTATTATTATTATTAATTGGTAGTCAATAGATTATCCCAATAGTAAAACATTAAAGGGATCAAAACATTATTTATAGGCCTTGGTTACACATTACATAAGGCTAACTAACTGCATTACTTATGGCTAGTGCTCACGGTGCGATTATACGAAACCTCTCTTAATAAATGACGATCCACCACAAAAATAATTATTTGCATAAAACCAGTAGTTTCACAGATAAGTGCATTCAACAAAACAAACTTAATTTTTTTATATTAGTACAGATATATATTCAGAAGGTAGATATGAAATAAATTTGTGATACACATTTTTAAAGCTAATATTTGTAAAGTTACAAAATAGGTTTTATTATATATTTGTGAGCTCAGGTGCCTACATGATTTCATTTTAAGATTATGTTGAAATTGTTACTGTCAACTTGCAGCTCAAATTAAGGTTATATAATAAGACAAGGGAACCCGACATATCTTAATATTTGTGGCTAACTTTTATACCTGTATAGAATGATTTGTTCCGACCATGATAAGTCCTTGCTTAACTCGAACTACTGAAGCTAGAAACATGAGATCTGGACAGTAGATTTCTTTATGGACATATGCACTCACTTGGGTTCTATAATGGTCCACCTCTAAGCATTTTAGGTTGAAAGTCTTAAGGCAGGTGACTGCTAGTCTTTTATAAATACCAAGCCTTAGTGTTTGGTAAATACACACTTGGTAAATACAATTTAATTTATTTGAAGGTTCATTTGCAAACTTAGTTGCATCTATATTCAAGATGACAACTAGTGATAAACCAATAAAATTTAGTGCCAACCTTATTGCTTAGCTCTTTTGGGACGCAAGACAGTTAGGAATATGATTATTAGGATAATGGTAAGTGGGTTTAAAGAACATGATGTGAAAATCCATATTATCTCTTTTCCCATTTAGCAGTATTTATTGTTGGCAAATAAAAGTAAATGTATGGACTACTCATGCTTTATTTCTAAGTCAGTTGTGATTGGTCAGTTTAAATTTATTTATTCAGATAAACAATTATTGTGTATGAATAAATAAGAATTACATTAGCAACACATGTTAACAGTTTAATATAACTATTAACATTATTTAGAAAATTCCCTTAAATATAAAGTCAAATAAAACTATTGATATAACTCACCACCATATTAACTATACAAACTGAGTGGAATCAGTCTTAGAAATAAGACTGCACTACTCTTGCTTTGTAATATTGGTAGCTTGTAAATTTCTCTTTTATGGGTCAGTTGGCAAACAGTTCAACAATTTCACAGCTTGCACTATGCCTAAAAATGTTCAATATTGGATTAAACATGTTCTTACATGAGTAATAATTATAGCACTAGTATTTTCGAAATCCTTGGATCTGCATGGTTTGAAATAATTTCATATTTATCACCAACAGTCAGACTGTTCACGGCTGAACATAGGCCTCTCTTTGTTCTTGCCATTTTGTTTTCCTGTTTGATGTGGATAAAACTTATTTTGAATATATTAGGTTTTAGCTGTTTTATCAAAACTGCAAAATATGGGTATCCTGATAACTTTATATTTGACTATCTAAAATGGCACTGTCAGACAGAACCTGAGAAAATTCAGTGTCTTTTGTATTTTACCTTATGCGTAAAATATGGGCTCCAACACTGTTGTAGCTAAGATAAGTAAGATAACTATATACCAATGCACAGGTTGAACATGCCTGATATATAGATATAGCTTAATAGACCGGACCACTTTGTAAGAGTAGAATTTTATTACATCTACAGTTACGAAGGTTCATGGAACTCATATTTGGGTGGGAAATGTTGCCCACCACCTGTCTTTTGAGTGTTGCAGGATGACATCCTAGCAGATGACCTGACCTTAGTGTGAAGAGAGGATGGACGAGCGGTCCTTTACTGATTGGTATGTATGGATGACGGTGGCCCGCCCTTTTGACGTCGGTGGTTTTGTGTGTGGGCTGCGCGCACACGTGCCGCATGGGTGCTGTACTGAGCTGGAGTCAAGCATTGTTTGCTAACCTTTGTTGATCAACATCAACAACTGTATGAGCAGCTTGACCGTATGGGCGGAGAATTCGTCAGATACCGATTTACATGGGGGTCCTCTACCTCCTCCACTGTCGTTGTTGGACATATGTAATTACATTGTATTGATATAACTGATCATGACGAACGATGATGATTATTTTATGTATAAGCATTGATGTGTTTATGAGGCAAATTTTGCATTTATGTGTTTGAGTAAAATTTTATTTTTCCTATCCAACATCCTTCCCAAAACGCTGGCTGGCCACCATGCGTATCCTTGATCCTGGTCTTGTTGGCTAGATCCCGTGATGGGTGATGCCGTGTGTTGGCTAGATCCCGTGATGGGTGATGCCGTGTGTTGGCTAGATCCCGTGATGGGTGATGCCGTGTGTTGGCTAGATCCCGTGATGGGTGATGCCGTGTGTTGGCTAGATCCCGTGATGGGTGATGCCGCATGGGCTAAATCGACCCTATGTGGGTGATGCCTGTGGGCTAGATCCCTATGTGGGTGATGCCGTTTGTGGGCTAGATCCCTATGTGGGTGATGCCTGTGTGCGCTAGATCCCGTAATCGGTGATGCCGTAATCGGCTTAGCCATGGGTGAAGCATTGTTTGTTAGATCCCGTGATGGGTGACGCATGCCTCAGGCTAAGATCCTATGACTAGGTGAGGCCTTGTAAATAACTTTTAGTTCATTCTGTATGATAAACGCTTATTTATGTAATTTTTATATTCCTTATTTTTGTTTGTTATGCTGTTTATTCTGTAATCGTTAAATAATCAGCGCGAGGAGCGCGCTGGATCAGAATGGCCGTATGGGCGCAAATTAATATATAATGATTATATTGTTACGAAAATATTAATATATTTAAGATTGATATTTAAATAACTATTTGTGAACACAGAACTGAGAACTTCACTACTTTATAATATCAGACACTGTATTGACTGCTAACTGTTTTATAAGGATTGGATATTTAATTTATCGCTTAATTATTAAGATAACTCCAGAAACTTCCAAAGTAAAATCAATTAGTATTAAATAACATTATTCTGACACTTATTTTTACGGTAATAAATAACATGCGTTTATATTTGCATCCTGTTGATAGCGCCATCTGTTGACAATGTTGTAAAGCATCGTTTGGCTATTAAAATAAATTTGTTATTCGTATAAAATAAATAATTTGGTGTTGTGTAAAATTCATTACAATATTAATGTCGATTTTTGATGAGTTTATAATTAATCGTACAGTAATTTCAATTATATGTTGAAAAGGAGTTGTTAAACGTTACATTAAGTGTAATGACGGTTAGTTTATAAAAAGGACTGTATTTCGCATTTTAATTGAATTCTGTGCTAGAAATCGTCCTAAAAAGTACTCTGTGAAATCGTCTGAAATTAAACCAAGTAATATTCCGTGAGTGTTTTTATTATGGAGTCTGGACACCATAACCCTGGCGTATCGCCGACATATACATACCTAGGGACGATTACGCAGAAAACATAGGTCACTTATCAGGCATATTTGACAAAGTTCAGGCACTCCTCATTCAAGCTCATGCTAGGAATTCCCAAACGTATAATTTACGCCGTAAACCAGCTGAGTTTAATGTGGGAGACACTGTGTGGAAAAGGACTTTTTATCAGAGCGACAAGGATAAGTCCTTTTGTAAGAAACTAGCCCCTAAATTCGTGAAGTGCACAGTGATTAATAAAAAGTCGCCTCTCGTTTACGAGTTGTCGGACGCGTCTGGAAATTCTATTGGGTTTTGGCACATTAAGGAACTAAAACTTATACACTATGGTGCCTAACTATTTGTTACAAACCGTAGAAGACTTTCCCTTCCTTCTCTCTATATGCCGTCTTAGCTTGGACAGTAGCGGACTCATAGACCTAACGCAGTTAGTCGGATTTTCCTTGTTAGCCACGTAAAATCCTCTCCTAAGGCGGGCGGTATTGTGGCGTATGACCGGTACCTACCGAGTGTACGTCATAATACCGTCCATACGCTCGGCCAATCAGAGAAGGCCATCGTCCGCGCTCGTAAGTTTTGCCTATATTTGGTAATGCGCCGACACGAACTGATGGAGGGCCCGGTATATAAAGGGGCCGACAGAGAGGCCGGCACCGCTACTCTACACTAACCTACTACCGCTACTAAATTCTATACCGCTATATCTATAATTATACTACTTCATACGTGTATCCTGGTCCCAGCTGTGGGTAAGTTACTACATTTACTGCGTTAGCGTACTGCCCATCTCTCTACCTGCTAGCTGTGGCCGGCTGACGCCGCCTGCCTGACTCTATTGGTTGTGGCTCTCCTAATGCTGCTTTCCTTCAGGTTCCAGGTTTACCTTAAGCTCCGGGCTACGCCACCTAGACCGCTACACCTGCTGCATCGCCTTCGGCGTCACCTCTGCCGAAGAGTCTGGCCTGCCCCGCTCATCGCACACACACCGCCGGCGCCTGCCAGCTGAGCCAACGGCCGCTACGCGCAGCCCTTCGAGCAACCTGCCCTGCACACTACCGGAGGGAACAGCGTGGGAGACTGCAGCCCTTAGTGTTCAGGCCAGTGTCGTGTTGTTGGTCGGTCATACCCGTGCAAGGGAAGTGAGACAATACTCGGCAAATAAACGCATAGAACCTTTTCTGCGTTTTACTACCAGAACCCGTTACAGGCAATAGGCTCGCCACCTATTACGTGGGATCAAAATACTGGCGAAAAGTGGGCGTTTAATATGCCTTTGCCTACCCCTTCGGGGAAACAGGCGTGAGTTATGTATGTATGTCAAACGAAAAACAAACAAACTCCGCTAATGTAACAGAAACGTATTTGATGGCTTCTGATGTAGAGCTGATAACAAATCCATTATACAGCGCGGACTCTTCGACTTCCTTCTGTTTCTAAAAGTTAAGGACAAACCTTAGAGACACACGTTTTACAAACTATTAAACAGGTTACCAAGAACAAAAAAAGCACCTAGACCAAACTGATTTGGTCTGCTTTTCGCAATTATTTCAGTGAATGCAAAAATGCGCCCATAAGAAATGCGCCTCTATATAAATATCTGAGCTCTTTGTCCTTACTGAGCTGAGATATCATCTCCCAAGCTATTGTTGCTAGAAACAAGAAACTACATATAAGCTCTTTTTCTGACGTAGTTATCCATTAAAGAGGTTTTTTAATTCAAAACACCTAAACAGGGGCATGGTCACGGAATAGTCCGCTGTAATTACATGTCCGTGCAGTGTTTTACATTCCACAATGAATCGAAAATGCTTCACATAGAGACATAATATTATGATATGGGTTGCAATTTTGTTTGAAAATCTGCTAATTCCGTATATAGTACGTCAGAATGATAAAGGTAGATGATGTAGGTTGTAAAAAAAGACTTAAAACATATCAGCCCACGTAAACGAAGTTGGTAGAAAATCAATTATCTAATTAAAACAAGGGATTCTTTTAAAAATCACTTTATTATCTAGTACCCATAGTACAAGCTCTGCTTAGTTTGGAACAAGATAGTGTTGTGTGAATGTGGTAGAATATTGTATTATTATATTATATTATTATTATGTAAGAAATATACATCTACTTGGTTTACATTGCTTACATGAGCCAACGAACTAGTAAGTGAGATTTGGTTTTGTTAAGCTAGTCCTGTCTTTCAATAGGTGGTCTTGAGGACATTGCTTGAAGCAATAAGGTCACTTATTGTGCATTTTTTATTGTGACTTACCTTTTTTTGTCTTTGTAAATTATCGTATTATAATATACAATTAAGAATAATCTATCTATCTCACAATATTTAAACATAAATATCACTTGTTTTTCTAAGAAAACTCATCAAATATATCATCCGAGGTTGTAAAAAAAGACTTAAAGCATATCAGCCCACGTAAACGAAGTTGGAAGAAAAATCAATTATCTAATTAAAACAAGGGATTCTTTTAAAAATCACTCTATGATTCATGTATACAGAAAAGCAAATTGCAGCAGTACAATGACGCATTGTGTGAGCAATCCCGCAAGATGTAGAGGCGGCACGGCGTCGATATAAAACAGGCCGCATGCAGACATCTTACTGAACGAAGCAAAGTACAAACGTTGGACGTTTTTGTAAAGCCGTTTCTCTTCAGCTGTGGAAAATATAAAAAATGCTCAGTCATGCAAGTTTCAAGTCATTTGTGCGTGCCGTGAATTCGAACTCGAGACCCTCTGCGTAGCAGTCTGCTGGTCTTTCCACTGGGCTATTGCTGCATATACTATGAGTGGTGAGAAGACGCCCGTGCCCAGCAGTGTGACAGTATATAGGGCTGATGATGATGAAGTCGCAGCCTCGTTGAACAAATACACGAATATTTTATGAAACTAATTAAATATTTAAGCATATAATCTAAAATATTGCATACAACAACGTCGTAGAAATAAATAATAGTGTGTTATCGTGGACCGTTTGCTCCGATAAAAGATACTGTAACTAGCTATTTAATTTTTCAAGATACCTTCTAGGTCAGCGCTCAAAATACAATTTGTCGAGGCATTATATTGAACTAGACTAAATTCTATTTGATAAACTATTTATCGGGTGTTGTGTTCCTTCTTATGACACAATTACTGTTATGTTATCCATCGACAAGGGTGAGTCCAGTGAGGAAAAGGGGCACTAAGACGCTCAATCCTTCCCTAAAACATCTGATTCCGTCCATGATAATTAGTATCCTTATTACCCTTACTAGGGTTAAGAAGAGAAGAAAACTTAAACTGTAAGTTGTTTATAAAACAACTTGTTGACTGCGCCGAGTGTTATAGGTTCAACACGAGACAACATTTTGTTTAATTCATAAACTGTTGTTTATAATATTCTACCACATTCACACAACATCATCTAGTTCCAAACTAAGCAGAGCTTGTATGGGTACTAGATAATGGATAAACATACATATATACTTTTTTTTGTAAATACATACATATTATACATAGAAACACCCACACCAAGACAAACATCCATGTTCATGCACACAAATGTTTAACTTGAGCGGGAATCGAACCCGCGACCTTCGACGTAGCAGTCGCTTACACTCCCGCTACGCCAACCGCCAACCTGTTTCGAGTCTGAATGTTCGTTGTATCCATTGGTTATCACTTTGTAAAGTCCCTCGACACAGGATTTATTACTAACGCGCAAGTTATCTTTTAAAAACAAATTAATTTACCTGAACAACTAGGGTCCATTAAAATACCACAAACATCCTGAGATCTGAATACAGCACTGTAGAAAGATTCACATTGCAGTGGTAACATTGTTTGTAGTATCAAGTTTTTTATCATCCAGCCATATATAATGATAGCTTCAAATATGCTCCTATTCTGAAACAGATAACAATTGTTTATAGAAATAACTAGCACTTTAAAGAAGAAGAACAATAAAAACATTAAAAACAACAGACACAAAGAACAATTAACCTTTGAAAAATCTTTGTATACCCTAGTACAAGATCGCGGCGATAGCCCAGTGGTGTAGGTAACGGACTAGCAAGACGATGGTCTCGGGTTCGATCCCCAGGTACCCCGGGCACACACCTCTGACTTTTCGAAGTTATGTGTGTATTAAAAATGTTAATTATCGCTCGCTTAATAATGTGCCCGGTAGATGGCAATAGGCTCGCCCTCTATTACATTGGGATCTAAACATAACTGGCGAAATGTGGGTGTGTAATACACCTTTGCCTACCCCTTCGGGGACAAAAGGCGTGAAGTTATGAAGAAGAAGTTAACCTAGTACAATAATCAAAGGGGACTATGGAAAGCTGAAGTGGACTATGGAAGTGGATGATATATCCAGTAGTAGTCTACTACTGGATATGCCTATGCTGATGATAAATAATCAAAGTTACAATTATATTGAGAGGAGATAGTAAAAAAGCGACCACTGCGTAATTTTATCGATTCATGAGGTTCGTCGATCGTCGATCCCAGTTTGTCAGTCATATTTAAATGAATGCCGTCGGTCACGGCTGTCATTCTGGCTGGAATCCCCAAGGATAGCGAAAACTAGGTTGTCCAAAATAGACCTGGTGGCGGACTATCATTGGAGAAGCAAAAGATATCGGAAAAATATATACTTAACGTGAAATTAAGCACAAAGCTCAGGACTGCATGGGATAAAGCATGGACTGTGGTCGCCCCATTTAGGGGACATAAGAACAAAAGCCAGTCGTTAGTAATTCCATCTCACATTTCAAAATATCGATAGACGTTGTTGGTTTAGAAAGCCGAAAGGACGTTTTATAGATGGGCATCAATTTACTTCCATCAAATGCTACTTTTTACAGAAAACGATTTAAAACATCATTATCAAAACATGACAACCTATAAACATAAAAAGGTTGCTACATCGGAAAAATACTTTAAATATTTTTGTTAACGCGATTAAGAACGTTAAATGAACTTAACTTATAATTTTAACTCACCATTCTAGTATAGTATAAGCTTAAAATAGTACTTGACATTTTTCATTATTATTATCGGTGCTCAAATTTAAGACTTCATTATTCCAAAGTACTGTTTTATTTCTTAAAAGTTCGAGTAATCTAGTTATCATAGTATATCGTGCTTATATCGCCATCTTTTAATGCTCATGTGTCACTATTAAATAAAGTTTACGAAAAATTAAAATCGGCCAACCTTACAATAAACTTAGAAAAATCTAAATTCTTCCGTGATGAATTGAAGTACTTGGGCTACGTAGTAAACTCTAAAGGATTACAAGTAGACCCATGTAAGGTGGAAGCCATTCTTCAATATGCTACGCCTAAGGATAAAAAAGAAGTCAAAAGGTTCTTAGGCATTGCATCATGGTATCGGCGATTTATACCTAATTTTAGTACTATTGCCGGTCCTTTGAACAAACTTACCTCTACCGGTAAGAAAGCCGCACCATTTCAGTGGTCGGTGGAAGCTGATGACTCGTTTTGTAAACTAAAACAATTGTTAAGTTCCACACCAATATTATCGTGTCCCGATTACGAGAAACCTTTTCAAGTTCACACAGATGCGAGTGCGAGCGGCATCGGTGGGTTACTTACACAAGAAATAGATGGCGTGGAACTACCTATCGCTTACATGAGTAGGTCACTAAATGCACAGGAACAAAACTACAGTATAACAGAACGGGAGACATTAGCAGTTCTAACGGCCCTCGAATATTGGCGCTGTTATTTAGATAACGGGTTAAAGTTCGTTGTGTATACTGACCATTCTGCACTGAAATGGTTCCTAAACTTGAGCAACCCGACTGGTAGATTAGCTCGGTGGTCGGTTCGTCTGTCAGCATTTAACTTCGAAATAAAGCATCGGCGCGGCGCGGATAATATTATAGCCGATGCGTTATTACGATCCCTACCTGTAAATATAATTAACGCGAATAATAATAACGTGAATGACCCTAATGTTGACATTGACCAATGGTATTCAGCCACCTACAATGGTTGTTTATCTTCGCCTAATGACTATCCAGACTATTCTATTAAAAATAATAAATTGTATCGTTTGATTAAATCTAGGTGTATGCTACGTAAGGAGTTCGAATGGAAAGAAGTACTACCTTCTTCTGATCGAAATAATGCCATATTAGAGAACCATGCCGAACCCACTTCGGGGCATTTCGGTATATTTAAAACTTACAAGCGCTTAGCACTGCGTTACTATTGGCCCAAAATGCGCGATGACGTAGTTAAGTTCATAAATTCTTGCGACACTTGTATCGCGCACAAACATCAGAACCATGCACAATTGGGAACCATGGGACGACCCAAAGTGTGTTCACGACCCTTCCAAACCATTAGTGTAGATTTGGTGGGGCCACTACCTGTCACAAGAAAACAAAACGCCTACATCTTTGTTGTAACTTGTTGTTTTAGTAAATACTGTCTACTTTTTCCTATCAGGCGCGCAACTGCTGAAATAATAACTAATATTTTGGAAGAAAAAATATTTTTAGTTCATGGTATACCATCTACAATTATATTGGACAATGGTAAACAGTTTGTCAGTGCTACTTTAAAAGCTATGTTGCGCAAGTACAAAATCCCTAATCTTCATTATACTCCTAAATATTCCCCACATATCAATACGGTCGATCGCTATAATAAAACCATTGGTTCTACCTTAGCGGCGTTTGTAGGAAATGACCAGAGATTATGGGACACTCTCGTACCTAAGGTGCAGTTTGCATTAAATACTGCAGTTAATGAAGTCACGGGCTATACACCTAGTTTTTTAGTCTATGGACGTGAACTAGTTCCATGCGGCTCACACTATGTCGACACAGACGCTGATGATATAGTATATATGGGCGCAAATTAATATATAATGATTATATTGTTACGAAAATATTTAAGAATATATTTAAGATTGATATTTAAATAACTATTTGTGAACACAGAACTGAGAACTTCACTACTTTATAATATCAGACACTGTATTGGCTGCTAACTGTTTTATAAGGATTGGATATTTAATTTATCGCTTAATTATTAAGATAACTCCAGAAACTTCCAAAGTAAAATCAATTAGTATTAAATAACATTATTCTGACACTTATTTTTACGGTAATAAATAACATGCGTTTATATTTGCATCCTGTTGATAGCGCCATCTGTTGACAATGTTGTAAAGCATCGTTTGGCTATTAAAATAAATTTGTTATTCGTATAAAATAAATAATTTGGTGTTGTGTAAAATTCATTACAATATTAATGTCGATTTTTGATGAGTTTATAATTAATCGTACAGTAATTTCAATTATATGTTGAAAAGGAGTTGTTAAACGTTACATTAAGTGTAATGACGGTTAGTTTATAAAAAGGACTGTATTTCGCATTTTAATTGAATTCTGTGCTAGAAATCGTCCTAAAAAGTACTCTGTGAAATCGTCTGAAATTAAACCAAGTAATATTCCGTGAGTGTTTTTATTATGGAGTCTGGACACCATAACCCTGGCGTATCGCCGACAGCAGCGGTTGGATAAACGCCCCCTAAGAGACTTCGGGATCTACGGCAGGCGCGAGAGTGATGGGGTCTCTTGGCTTGGCCGCCATTACCAATTATGACCTGAACACTGATGCAACAAGCGCTTGGAAGCCATGTTTGGCGCTAGTCAACCCTGATCGGAGACCGCACGGTGTGTTGGACTTATGGCGAGCACGTCTGCACTTCACGTGAGGCCACGTGCGAGCGAGAGCGACAGAGCGACTACGACGGGGTGCACGCACCGGGGTGTGCCGTGGCGTGAACGCTGTTCTGCTCCGAGTTCTACCAGAGGTTGCAGATGCGATTTGTTGATGCATTGACTAGAGGTATTTATCCAGAGCTGATTTGATTAGAGTTTTTGAGAAACATCCCTAATTTTATAAATTATGGTGCTTACACGATTACCTACTATCCCCGTAAGGATTACCAGATAAAAATTATACAGTCAAAATTACGAACGTTACACCCCAAATAGAACTTATAGGTAACTGTTGTTTATCCACGTTTAGTACATAGCAGTGCTACTGTCCTTATAGTCATGTTATGCCGTCGGCTGAGACTCTTGTCTGTTTATTAATCGTTAGGCCACGTCGGTAACTCTCTGTAAAACTTACTTATCTACACAAGAAAGAGAAAAAAGCTTTGTTGTTATGTGGTTCTACTAATATAATTATTAGTAAAGAACCGTATAACTGCCCTTTTCAAGTTGAAGCTCTGATATAGATCCATTGTATAAATAACCTGATTTGCTTTCAGTTTAAATAAGCTAAGTGATGTGCTGAATATGAATTCAATTGGTAGTCAATAGATTATCCCAATAGTAAAACATTAAAGGGATCAAAACATTATTTATAGGCCTTGGTTACACATTACATAAGGCTAACTAACTGCATTACTTATGGCTAGTGCTCACGGTGCGATTATACGAAACCTCTCTTAATAAATGACGATCCACCACAAAAATAATTATTTGCATAAAACCAGTAGTTTCACAGATAAGTGCATTCAACAAAACAAACTTAATTTTTTTATATTAGTACAGATATATATTCAGAAGGTAGATATGAAATAAATTTGTGATACACATTTTTAAAGCTAATATTTGTAAAGTTACAAAATAGGTTTTATTATATATTTGTGAGCTCAGGTGCCTACATGATTTCATTTTAAGATTATGTTGAAATTGTTACTGTCAACTTGCAGCTCAAATTAAGGTTATATAATAAGACAAGGGAACCCGACATATCTTAATATTTGTGGCTAACTTTTATACCTGTATAGAATGATTTGTTCCGACCATGATAAGTCCTTGCTTAACTCGAACTACTGAAGCTAGAAACATGAGATCTGGACAGTAGATTTCTTTATGGACATATGCACTCACTTGGGTTCTATAATGGTCCACCTCTAAGCATTTTAGGTTGAAAGTCTTAAGGCAGGTGACTGCTAGTCTTTTATAAATACCAAGCCTTAGTGTTTGGTAAATACACACTTGGTAAATACAATTTAATTTATTTGAAGGTTCATTTGCAAACTTAGTTGCATCTATATTCAAGATGACAACTAGTGATAAACCAATAAAATTTAGTGCCAACCTTATTGCTTAGCTCTTTTGGGACGCAAGACAGTTAGGAATATGATTATTAGGATAATGGTAAGTGGGTTTAAAGAACATGATGTGAAAATCCATATTATCTCTTTTCCCATTTAGCAGTATTTATTGTTGGCAAATAAAAGTAAATGTATGGACTACTCATGCTTTATTTCTAAGTCAGTTGTGATTGGTCAGTTTAAATTTATTTATTCAGATAAACAATTATTGTGTATGAATAAATAAGAATTACATTAGCAACACATGTTAACAGTTTAATATAACTATTAACATTATTTAGAAAATTCCCTTAAATATAAAGTCAAATAAAACTATTGATATAACTCACCACCATATTAACTATACAAACTGAGTGGAATCAGTCTTAGAAATAAGACTGCACTACTCTTGCTTTGTAATATTGGTAGCTTGTAAATTTCTCTTTTATGGGTCAGTTGGCAAACAGTTCAACAATTTCACAGCTTGCACTATGCCTAAAAATGTTCAATATTGGATTAAACATGTTCTTACATGAGTAATAATTATAGCACTAGTATTTTCGAAATCCTTGGATCTGCATGGTTTGAAATAATTTCATATTTATCACCAACAGTCAGACTGTTCACGGCTGAACATAGGCCTCTCTTTGTTCTTGCCATTTTGTTTTCCTGTTTGATGTGGATAAAACTTATTTTGAATATATTAGGTTTTAGCTGTTTTATCAAAACTGCAAAATATGGGTATCCTGATAACTTTATATTTGACTATCTAAAATGGCACTGTCAGACAGAACCTGAGAAAATTCAGTGTCTTTTGTATTTTACCTTATGCGTAAAATATGGGCTCCAACACTGTTGTAGCTAAGATAAGTAAGATAACTATATACCAATGCACAGGTTGAACATGCCTGATATATAGATATAGCTTAATATACCGGACCACTTTGTAAGAGTAGAATTTTATTACATCTACAGTTACGAAGGTTCATGGAACTCATATTTGGGTGGGAAATGTTGCCCACCACCTGTCTTTTGAGTGTTGCAGGATGACATCCTAGCAGATGACCTGACCTTAGTGTGAAGAGAGGATGGACGAGCGGTCCTTTACTGATTGGTATGTATGGATGACGGTGGCCCGCCCTTTTGACGTCGGTGGTTTTGTGTGTGGGCTGCGCGCACACGTGCCGCATGGGTGCTGTACTGAGCTGGAGTCAAGCATTGTTTGCTAACCTTTGTTGATCAACATCAACAACTGTATGAGCAGCTTGACCGTATGGGCGGAGAATTCGTCAGATACCGATTTACATGGGGGTCCTCTACCTCCTCCACTGTCGTTGTTGGACATATGTAATTACATTGTATTGATATAACTGATCATGACGAACGATGATGATTATTTTATGTATAAGCATTGATGTGTTTATGAGGCAAATTTTGCATTTATGTGTTTGAGTAAAATTTTATTTTTCCTATCCAACATCCTTCCCAAAACGCTGGCTGGCCACCATGCGTATCCTTGATCCTGGTCTTGTTGGCTAGATCCCGTGATGGGTGATGCCGTGTGTTGGCTAGATCCCGTGATGGGTGATGCCGTGTGTTGGCTAGATCCCGTGATGGGTGATGCCGTGTGTTGGCTAGATCCCGTGATGGGTGATGCCGTGTGTTGGCTAGATCCCGTGATGGGTGATGCCGCATGGGCTAAATCGACCCTATGTGGGTGATGCCTGTGGGCTAGATCCCTATGTGGGTGATGCCGTTTGTGGGCTAGATCCCTATGTGGGTGATGCCTGTGTGCGCTAGATCCCGTAATCGGTGATGCCGTAATCGGCTTAGCCATGGGTGAAGCATTGTTTGTTAGATCCCGTGATGGGTGACGCATGCCTCAGGCTAAGATCCTATGACTAGGTGAAGCCTTGTAAATAACTTTTAGTTCATTCTGTATGATAAACGCTTATTTATGTAATTTTTATATTCCTTATTTTTGTTTGTTATGCTGTTTATTCTGTAATCGTTAAATAATCAGCGCGAGGAGCGCGCTGGATCAGAATGGCCGTATGGGCGCAAATTAATATATAATGATTATATTGTTACGAAAATATTAATATATTTAAGATTGATATTTAAATAACTATTTGTGAACACAGAACTGAGAACTTCACTACTTTATAATATCAGACACTGTATTGACTGCTAACTGTTTTATAAGGATTGGATATTTAATTTATCGCTTAATTATTAAGATAACTCCAGAAACTTCCAAAGTAAAATCAATTAGTATTAAATAACATTATTCTGACACTTATTTTTACGGTAATAAATAACATGCGTTTATATTTGCATCCTGTTGATAGCGCCATCTGTTGACAATGTTGTAAAGCATCGTTTGGCTATTAAAATAAATTTGTTATTCGTATAAAATAAATAATTTGGTGTTGTGTAAAATTCATTACAATATTAATGTCGATTTTTGATGAGTTTATAATTAATCGTACAGTAATTTCAATTATATGTTGAAAAGGAGTTGTTAAACGTTACATTAAGTGTAATGACGGTTAGTTTATAAAAAGGACTGTATTTCGCATTTTAATTGAATTCTGTGCTAGAAATCGTCCTAAAAAGTACTCTGTGAAATCGTCTGAAATTAAACCAAGTAATATTCCGTGAGTGTTTTTATTATGGAGTCTGGACACCATAACCCTGGCGTATCGCCGACATATACATACCTAGGGACGATTACGCAGAAAACATAGGTCACTTATCAGGCATATTTGACAAAGTTCAGGCACTCCTCATTCAAGCTCATGCTAGGAATTCCCAAACGTATAATTTACGCCGTAAACCAGCTGAGTTTAATGTGGGAGACACTGTGTGGAAAAGGACTTTTTATCAGAGCGACAAGGATAAGTCCTTTTGTAAGAAACTAGCCCCTAAATTCGTGAAGTGCACAGTGATTAATAAAAAGTCGCCTCTCGTTTACGAGTTGTCGGACGCGTCTGGAAATTCTATTGGGTTTTGGCACATTAAGGAACTAAAACTTATACACTATGGTGCCTAACTATTTGTTACAAACCGTAGAAGACTTTCCCTTCCTTCTCTCTATATGCCGTCTTAGCTTGGACAGTAGCGGACTCATAGACCTAACGCAGTTAGTCGGATTTTCCTTGTTAGCCACGTAAAATCCTCTCCTAAGGCGGGCGGTATTGTGGCGTATGACCGGTACCTACCGAGTGTACGTCATAATACCGTCCATACGCTCGGCCAATCAGAGAAGGCCATCGTCCGCGCTCGTAAGTTTTGCCTATATTTGGTAATGCGCCGACACGAACTGATGGAGGGCCCGGTATATAAAGGGGCCGACAGAGAGGCCGGCACCGCTACTCTACACTAACCTACTACCGCTACTAAATTCTATACCGCTATATCTATAATTATACTACTTCATACGTGTATCCTGGTCCCAGCTGTGGGTAAGTTACTACATTTACTGCGTTAGCGTACTGCCCATCTCTCTACCTGCTAGCTGTGGCCGGCTGACGCCGCCTGCCTGACTCTATTGGTTGTGGCTCTCCTAATGCTGCTTTCCTTCAGGTTCCAGGTTTACCTTAAGCTCCGGGCTACGCCACCTAGACCGCTACACCTGCTGCATCGCCTTCGGCGTCACCTCTGCCGAAGAGTCTGGCCTGCCCCGCTCATCGCACACACACCGCCGGCGCCTGCCAGCTGAGCCAACGGCCGCTACGCGCAGCCCTTCGAGCAACCTGCCCTGCACACTACCGGAGGGAACAGCGTGGGAGACTGCAGCCCTTAGTGTTCAGGCCAGTGTCGTGTTGTTGGTCGGTCATACCCGTGCAAGGGAAGTGAGACAATACTCGGCAAATAAACGCATAGAACCTTTTCTGCGTTTTACTACCAGAACCCGTTACAGGCAATAGGCTCGCCACCTATTACGTGGGATCAAAATACTGGCGAAAAGTGGGCGTTTAATATGCCTTTGCCTACCCCTTCGGGGAAACAGGCGTGAGTTATGTATGTATGTCAAACGAAAAACAAACAAACTCCGCTAATGTAACAGAAACGTATTTGATGGCTTCTGATGTAGAGCTGATAACAAATCCATTATACAGCGCGGACTCTTCGACTTCCTTCTGTTTCTAAAAGTTAAGGACAAACCTTAGAGACACACGTTTTACAAACTATTAAACAGGTTACCAAGAACAAAAAAAGCACCTAGACCAAACTGATTTGGTCTGCTTTTCGCAATTATTTCAGTGAATGCAAAAATGCGCCCATAAGAAATGCGCCTCTATATAAATATCTGAGCTCTTTGTCCTTACTGAGCTGAGATATCATCTCCCAAGCTATTGTTGCTAGAAACAAGAAACTACATATAAGCTCTTTTTCTGACGTAGTTATCCATTAAAGAGGTTTTTTAATTCAAAACACCTAAACAGGGGCATGGTCACGGAATAGTCCGCTGTAATTACATGTCCGTGCAGTGTTTTACATTCCACAATGAATCGAAAATGCTTCACATAGAGACATAATATTATGATATGGGTTGCAATTTTGTTTGAAAATCTGCTAATTCCGTATATAGTACGTCAGAATGATAAAGGTAGATGATGTAGGTTGTAAAAAAAGACTTAAAACATATCAGCCCACGTAAACGAAGTTGGTAGAAAATCAATTATCTAATTAAAACAAGGGATTCTTTTAAAAATCACTTTATTATCTAGTACCCATAGTACAAGCTCTGCTTAGTTTGGAACAAGATAGTGTTGTGTGAATGTGGTAGAATATTGTATTATTATATTATATTATTATTATGTAAGAAATATACATCTACTTGGTTTACATTGCTTACATGAGCCAACGAACTAGTAAGTGAGATTTGGTTTTGTTAAGCTAGTCCTGTCTTTCAATAGGTGGTCTTGAGGACATTGCTTGAAGCAATAAGGTCACTTATTGTGCATTTTTTATTGTGACTTACCTTTTTTTGTCTTTGTAAATTATCGTATTATAATATACAATTAAGAATAATCTATCTATCTCACAATATTTAAACATAAATATCACTTGTTTTTCTAAGAAAACTCATCAAATATATCATCCGAGGTTGTAAAAAAAGACTTAAAGCATATCAGCCCACGTAAACGAAGTTGGAAGAAAAATCAATTATCTAATTAAAACAAGGGATTCTTTTAAAAATCACTCTATGATTCATGTATACAGAAAAGCAAATTGCAGCAGTACAATGACGCATTGTGTGAGCAATCCCGCAAGATGTAGAGGCGGCACGGCGTCGATATAAAACAGGCCGCATGCAGACATCTTACTGAACGAAGCAAAGTACAAACGTTGGACGTTTTTGTAAAGCCGTTTCTCTTCAGCTGTGGAAAATATAAAAAATGCTCAGTCATGCAAGTTTCAAGTCATTTGTGCGTGCCGTGAATTCGAACTCGAGACCCTCTGCGTAGCAGTCTGCTGGTCTTTCCACTGGGCTATTGCTGCATATACTATGAGTGGTGAGAAGACGCCCGTGCCCAGCAGTGTGACAGTATATAGGGCTGATGATGATGAAGTCGCAGCCTCGTTGAACAAATACACGAATATTTTATGAAACTAATTAAATATTTAAGCATATAATCTAAAATATTGCATACAACAACGTCGTAGAAATAAATAATAGTGTGTTATCGTGGACCGTTTGCTCCGATAAAAGATACTGTAACTAGCTATTTAATTTTTCAAGATACCTTCTAGGTCGGCGCTCAAAATACAATTTGTCGAGGCATTATATTGAACTAGACTAAATTCTATTTGATAAACTATTTATCGGGTGTTGTGTTCCTTCTTATGACACAATTACTGTTATGTTATCCATCGACAAGGGTGAGTCCAGTGAGGAAAAGGGGCACTAAGACGCTCAATCCTTCCCTAAAACATCTGATTCCGTCCATGATAATTAGTATCCTTATTACCCTTACTAGGGTTAAGAAGAGAAGAAAATTTAAACTGTAAGTTGTTTATAAAACAACTTGTTGACTGCGCCGAGTGTTATAGGTTCAACACGAGACAACATTTTGTTTAATTCATAAATTGTTGTTTATAATATTCTACCACATTCACACAACATCATCTAGTTCCAAACTAAGCAGAGCTTGTATGGGTACTAGATAATGGATAAACATACATATATACTTTTTTTTGTAAATACATACATATTATACATAGAAACACCCACACCAAGACAAACATCCATGTTCATGCACACAAATGTTTAACTTGAGCGGGAATCGAACCCGCGACCTTCGACGTAGCAGTCGCTTACACTCCCGCTACGCCAACCGCCAACCTGTTTCGAGTCTGAATGTTCGTTGTATCCATTGGTTATCACTTTGTAAAGTCCCTCGACACAGGATTTATTACTAACGCGCAAGTTATCTTTTAAAAACAAATTAATTTACCTGAACAACTAGGGTCCATTAAAATACCACAAACATCCTGAGATCTGAATACAGCACTGTAGAAAGATTCACATTGCAGTGGTAACATTGTTTGTAGTATCAAGTTTTTTATCATCCAGCCATATATAATGATAGCTTCAAATATGCTCTGAAACAGATAACAATTGTTTATAGAAATAACTAGCACTTACTTTAGTCCCACGTAATAAGGGGCGAGCCTATTGCCGTACCGGGCACATTTCCAGACTCCGTGCCGCTACTGAGAATTTCGTAACAGAAAAACTCAATAACACCGCCCGACCCAGGAATCGAACCCGGGACCTCCCGATCCCACGCGCACATTTATGCCGCGAGACCAACGAGGCAGTCGTATAGGGTTTGATGTCGAGTTTTCCGTCTCTTCGCAAAGATGGTATTTGCATCGTGTTATCCCTTAGTGGGTGTAGAAATACACCTCTGCCTACCCCTTCGGGGATAAAAGGCGTGACGTTATGTATGTATGTAACTAGCTCTTTAAAGAAGAAGAAGAATAAAAACATTAAAAACAACAGACACAAAGAACAATTAACCTTTGAAAAATTTTTGTATAACCGAGTACAAGATCGCGGCGATAGCCCAGTGGTGTAGGTAACGGACTAGCAAGACGATGGTCTCGGGTTCGATCCCCAGGTACCCCGGGCACACACCTCTGACTTTTCGAAGTTATGTGTGTATTAAAAATGTTAACTATCGCTCGCTTAATAATGTGCCCGGTAGATGGCAACAGGCTCGCCTCCTATTACATTGGGATCTAAACATAACTGGCGAAATGTGGGTGTGTAATACACCTTTGCCTACCCCTTCGGGGACAAAAGGCGTGAAGTTATGAAGAAGAAGTTAACCTAGTACAATAATCAAAGGGGACTATGGAAAGCTGAAGTGGACTATGGAAGTGGATGATATATCCAGTAGTAGTCTACTACTGGATATGCCTATGCTGATGATAAATAATCAAAGTTACAATTATATTGAGAGGAGATAGTAAAAAAGCGACCACTGCGTAATTTTATCGATTCATGAGGTTCGTCGATCGTCGATCCCAGTTTGTCAGTCATATTTAAATGAATGACGTCGGTCACGGCTGTTATTCAAATCTATAGCAATCCCTACGATGAGATAGTTCCGCTAAATATCATGAGTTTATGACACTAGACTAAACCATAAGATTTAGCAATACCTTTGTGTTGTGGAGTAGAATAGAGTAGATTAGGGTACTTTCTCATATTACTGGATGTTTATGGCGGACGACACGAATGTCAAAGGAGTTCTTTGAATAGCAAGCAAAGAGATATTTATAGTACCAGACAACATCAAAAATTACTTACGTTCTCGTTACTGTTTAGGTCATATTTCATAAAATCAATGAAATATTTGATGTATATTAGAGCATGGCACTCTACTGTGTGATACAGTATCTGTAAATACACATTGGACATTAGTTACTCCCGATGGAGAGTCAAGGTAAACATTTTCCGTTCCAATGTGGAAACCATATGTGTAATGAGACGTGGAAGTTCACCAAAGACATTTCGGGCCTGCTCCAAGACCTCGATATTTACTGCCCGAGAATATCGTAAATGACGAACTCTTTGAAATCTGCAATGAAATTCTTATCAAGAATCTAAGAAGTTGGATTGGCAACGCTCTTCAAGAGGAGCCTAACCACAAACTGAGTTTAGCCCTAGACTGGAATACCCAAGGATAGCGAAAACTAGGTCGTCCAAAATAGACCTGGTGGCGGTCTATCATTGGAGAAGCAAAAGATATCGGAAAAATATATACTTAACGTGAAATTAAGCACAAAGCTCAGGACTGCATGGGATAAAGCATGGACTGTGGTCGCCCCATTTAGGGGACATAAGAACAAAAGCCAGTCGTTAGTAATTCCATCTCACATTTCAAAATATCGATAGACGTTGTTGGTTTAGAAAGCCGAAAGGATGTTTTATAGATGGGCATCAATTTACTTCCATCAAATGCTACTGTTTACAGAAAACGTTTTAAAACATCATTATCAAAACATGACAACCTATAAACATAAAAAGGTTGCTACATCGGAAAAATACTTTAAATATTTTTGTTAACGCGATTAAGAACGTTAAATGAACTTAACTTATAATTTTGACTCACCAAATATGTCATAAGATTTTTTAATTTTACTAAAGCATTCTAGAATAGTATAAGCTTAAAATAGAACTTGACATTTTTCATTATTATTATCGGTGCTTAAATTTAAGACTTCATTATTCCAAAGTACTGTTTTATTTCTTAAAAGTTCGAGTAATCTAGTTGCGTAGAGCATATTAGCATCGAAAGAAATTAAAAAGAATATGGACGAAAGCACAATTAAACTCGTCGTTTTGTAAATGAGGCATACGTTAATAAAACTAGCGATGTAAAAGAAGAAAAGAAGAATAACACTGATCCAGTTGATACATATGAACGTTCTGCAATTATTTTTATTTATATGTAAACTATTGTGGTTCTTTTGTATGGTTAAAACAATGTCAGTATTATTTTGAGTTTTGTTAACAGTGAAAAAAGCGTTGAGTAAATACCCTAAAGAGTAAAAGAACAGATCGAAAATGAACACAAACACGCGAACATAGTTCGAATATTTACTAATATTTTGTGCCTCATACGTGACGATATTACGAACAAAAGTAAAAACTAGGCAGAATAATGTCCAACACCCTAAGTAAAATTTTGATTTGGAATTGTTAGGTGTAATGAAGTTGTCTCTGATGCAATTCTTCGGCAACAAAATAATCGTCTCCATCAAGTCCAATGGGAAAAGCATACATTGAACATCTTCACAAACTATATTGTACAGTAAAATTTCACAGTAATGACTCCTACTCATTTCAGGATTATGTTAGTTTTGAAGTTCCTCAGTATAAAGATAAGCAACCATTACAAAAATAAGCAACTTAAATTTAACTAACATTTTGAGTGGATGATATTATCGCCGATAAAGCTTTTATTATAATAGCTTCCAGTAAATATTTTATGTTTCTATGATAACTATGTAACGGGAGTAGGTGACCTAAGTACTTTGTTTAAAATGTTGGAGTTACGATGTGAATATGATAGTGACATATGTTACAATCATATCAGCCAGACAGTCATAATAATGAAACTTATATATCACAATCATGTAAGGTATCATTCATATGGGATTCTTCATTGCCGATTAATCAAAAACAAGATACTTCATGGCGGATGGCCGTTCATATTACTTAACGCAATATTGTTTTAACGGTTATTAAAATATCCAATAATTATGATGTTTCCATCCATTTTCTCATTCTTTAGGTAGTTGATGGTGCTTATTTCAGCATGAATGGACCGGCTCGTCCAGGGACGTATTTCCCACCCAGAGAATATGGACGTAAAGTAACAGTACCTATACTGTTGCGTTTCGTTTGATGACTGAGGGTGCTGGTGGCCCTATACCCTCTTCCTTCTCCACATCCCAATCCTCCTATTCCCTTGTCCAACCCAGAGGGCAGCGTTGCTTATGTCCATGAGAGGTAACCGCTTACCATCAGGCGATCGGCCTGCTCGTTTGCCGCCTATTACATAAAAAACAGTCTTGGATGAGCTGTCGAACATGATCCGTCACAGAAGTTCACGATTCCTATTGCTAGACGAACGTGTTTTCAAAAAAGCTGATAGATACTTAGATTATCTAAGATATGTCCCTAATAAATTGTTTGTCGCTTCATAATCATAATGCGTGTGAAAATGGGCATTAAAAATATTGCCACTGCCAAAAAATATAACGTCTTGTCAAATGAAACATTTCGTATAAACCATTCTCATGTGAATGAGCCCTCAAATTTCACTACGTCAGCAGCAGGGCTGTCATACTTTATTTTCCATTACATCTAACCGCCTGGTCACCGAATCATGCTTAATTTTCCACACAGATTATGCTCGAGAGGCATCGATTGGGATATTCCGACAGGCAAGTACAATTCCAGTAATATACAGGTTTATAGTACCGCCGTTTTCAACCTGTTTTCATTCTGTTCATTTCTGAGAGATGAACTCTTGGGCTGTTAGCATATACAGCTTATGACAGACATGATTATTTTAAAGATGTGAAAATGATCCTTATATGTCCCATACGAATCCAATCCAATCCAATAATAATGCTTTTTTATGGAATAACAACACGGTTTTCTTAATTTAAGATGAACTGTTACAAGTCTGGCTCGTTTTGTGGACGATATCACGAGTGTCTTCCACCGACGAGGGCAAATGGACGTTATTTATAGGGATTTTAGTAAGGCTTTTGATAAGGTGTCCCACCCAATCCTACTGAAAAAAATGTATTGATATGGTTTCGTAGGTTCCACATTCTTGTGGCTCGAGTCATAATTAGGTGCTCGTAGTTTTTACGTCGTTGTAAATGGACATCGAATCCGATAACATCAGGGGTTCCGCAGGGTTCACGTTTGGGTCCCATTTTGTTTAACATTTTTATCAACGCTCTGCCGCTTTGCATCGCCAATTCTAAGACCCAGAATAGATGACGTTTATAAATTGCAAAATGATCTAAATCATTTGGTAGAATTGTGTAGCCACAATGACATGCACATAAACCATCAACAATTTTACGTTGTATGTTTTTGTAGAAAGCTCAACCAAATCGCTTCATCACACAGCATAAATGTTAACAAAGTCACAGAGACAGACAGGATCAAGGACTAAGGCGTATTATTTCTAGATAGCAAACGCACATTTGTACATCATGCAGTACTAATGGCTATGAAAGCATCAATAATACTAGGTTTTGTAATCAGTAATAACAAGGCTTTTAGAAAGCCTGCCGCTAAAATATCACTGTAGTGTGGTCAGGAGTGTACTAGAGTATTGTTGTCAGATACAGCGGCCACACATGCAGAAGCTGTTTTTGTAGCATTTATGAAGTTGTTTAGATGTGGGACATACTTTAAAGTCCTGTGGTCCTGAGGTCCACGAGGACAAGCTACGAAACTTTAAAATACAATATTTAGTTAAACGAAGAGATACAGCCTTTTCATCATCATCAGCCCTTAAAAGTCCACTGCTGGACTAGGCCTCTCTTTTGAAAGGAGGAATTGGCTATACTATACCACGCTGTCGAAACGGGTTGGTATAGGGTTTGTATCAAGTTTTCCTTCTCTTACAGTGCTGTTCTCTGCATAATATGCTCCCTCTGTCGGCTCTTACGACACCCATGGGATGATATGGGGTGGTGACAATCAGTATTCTTAATCCGTCACCACACCATATTATAAGATACATAATTATGTATGTATGTTAATTTATGTTGTGGAAATAAATGCTCTTTTTCTGCTTCTTCTAATAACTTTATTTAATTAATTCAATGTCGTAGTGAATAACTTTTTTTGATTTAATGGACTGTAATATCATTTTATGATATAATTTAATGATTTCATTTTTAATTTGACTCACATAGTTATTTATTATTTTTTAATTGCGTTAAATGATGTTGTTATATAACATTTTGTAAATTAAGTTTAAAGTTTTTAATTAATTTATATGTCATTTTTATATATAAATTGTTATTACATACATACATACATACATACATAGACTCACGCCTGTATCCCCGAAGGGGTAGGCAGAGGCATATTAAACGCCCACTTTTCGCCAGTGTTTTCATCCCACGTAATAGGTGGCGAGCCTATTGCCGCTTATAGGGATATTTTGTTTGCCAGAGCCTCGTCCGTTGATCGGCAGGTGCACCACTTGCAGGTGAGGTTGGCTTGGAACCCTAAGTTCTTGGTGGGAACCCTATGCACCCTGTTAACAATTGTTATTATGCCTTTGAAAGGTTTTGCAAATGCCGAAACTGTTTGTAAAGTATAGTATATTAATTGTATTCTTGTTAAAACTACAGGTGGTCCTAGAGTGAAAATAAAAAGAAAAATAAACACGAATGTAAATGTGGTATTTTAAAAACCTTAGGCGCTTTGACACTTTTTTTATTCAAGCCTCCATATCCATAATAATAACGACGATCAATAATCATGGCTTGTTTCATTAGATCAGACGAAAGATTTTATTAATTGCATTTTTATATTTTGGCATTTTATAAATCAATGAACAATAATAGCCAACAAATTCAAACTCAGTTTTGTAGGCGATGAAATCAATATTCTAATTGTCCTCTATAATAAACATCTATTTTGGGTCCCTCGATATGCGACAGCTCATTTGAACGGTTTTTTAATATCTCATATTTAGTGTTTTAAACGTTCGCGATTAGCACACTAAGTAATATTTACGTAATGGGCCCAAATAGCGTAATTACTGAAAAAAAACCTGGCAATACTTCTATTTATCCCGATGCAAAGCTTTGGCGTATATTACCTATGCTCTCGTATAGTTCACGATGAAACTTGGCATCGACTTGGTTATGGGATGACTGACGTCGAAAGTATGTTTATGTTACCGGTAACGTATGAACACTATTAAATTTATAGGTTTGGCTTTTATGTTACGACATATATACTTTCTAGCAATTGTACGTGGCCTGCATGGGCATGACATTGGCACGCTCTGCGTCCCCATGCCGCGTGAATAAGAATTAATTATTATAGCAAAATATGCAGTGGCTGCTGATCAACGGACGTGGCTCTGGCAAACAAAATATCTCGATAAGCGGCGATAGGCTCGCCACCTATTACGTGGGATCAAAACACTGGCGAAAAGTAGACGTTTAATATGCCTCTGCCTACCCCTTCGGGGAAACAGGCGTGAGTCTATGTATGTATGAATATACAAGTCTACTGAAGCACTACGAATGCATTCGAGATTCAAATTTGACGCAATGTTTTTTGCTACCCGCTTCGGCAGTCCCAAGAGCCAACGACCAATATCACATTAGTCAATCATTTGAGAGAATCAATATAAAACGTTTTCATTATTTGCTACTATTTTTAGCACGTCTCAAATCGATTTACGATTGAATGCAATTTGATGCAATGATGAGAGTGAAATTTTACGATGCGCGCGCATGGGTGACACAAAATTCTCACGGAAGAAGTTTTTAGTTACTACTTTCAGAAGATGGACGGGCCATTTTTAATAAAAATAATATGGGTATCATTTCCGGGGTTTTCATGGATTCTGATCACGAAAATGACATCCATTTGGGAATCCAAGATGGCGGACGAGACATTTAAAAAGATATGGGTATCATTTTCGGAGTTTTCATGCATTCTCATCACGAAAATGACATCTATTTGTGCATCCAAGATGGTGGACGGGACATTTTGAATAAAATTAATATGGGTACCATTTTCGGGGTTTTCATGGATTCGGGACACGAAAATGACATCTATTTGGGAATCAAAGATGGCGGACGGGATATTTTTAATCACATTTATGTGTGTATCATTTTCAGGGTTTTCATGGATTCTAATCACGAAAATGACATCTATTTGGGAATCCAAGATGGCGGACGGGACATTTTTAGTAAAATAATATCTTTAACATTATAATATAATTGGTCCAATTATCATTTGGCATAGTTTTACTGTGTGTCAACTTTTTTGAAGTTATACTTCTTTAGGCGCGTTATGAAAAAAATATTAGAGTGAAATATACATAGGTTAATTCATTTTAAATTTTATCTAGGTATGTATAAATACTTACGTGAAACAAAAAGAATGTTATCCTTTTTACCACAATAATATTTAAACAGACCCATTGACTTTGAAACTGAAAACAGTTCAAATATAACATTATTTTATACATATACTTTTTAGGATAGCATTTTATAGTATTACATTAATTTTAGAATAAAACAATTATATGTATTTAAAATTACAATTAAATTAAAATATTAATATGCAGCACAAATAAAAAAGAAAATCTATAAAATAAAAAAAGAAACAATCCTTTTTTATTTATCAATGTTTGTTCTATTCTGCCTAATAGATTTTGTATTTATTACAATATATTTATCTTGACAAAGGGCTATGGGCAAAATTGTATGGGCTCCGTCCCCATATACAAACACACATGGAACTGATGCCAATGTGTACCTTAAGTATCCACTATTTGATTAAAATCCTTCTTTTTACTTAAATCCATGGGATATATCCATAAAAAAACAATTGATTATTATTAATTAACCTATATTTGCATTTTATACTTGCACGTTATTTTAACATTTTGGTTATATTACAGTACAAAACATGATTTAGTAACGATACAAAATAAAAATAATGTATTTTTAATCATATTCTTACATTTAAATGATTATTATGAACGAATAATACGAAAAAATAACCTAAAGTTAAAGATGTGGGAAAAAGGCTGCTAACCTTAATTGGAACTGGGCGGGCCATGTCAGCCATATACATGAGGATCATTGGAAGAAAATCTTGACACTGTGGGTGCCAGAAAATGGTCGTCGGCGCCGGTGTTGACCCCGAAAACTGTGGCGAGATGACCTAGACGCCTACCACAAGAGTCGGCTTGAGATTGCAGGCGACAAGAGAGCATGGAAAGATCTGGGGGAGGCCTTTGCCGAGCAGTGGGACAGTACAGACTAAAGAAAAATTAGAACATAACGAATATAAATGAATGAATCATTTAAATTCATTGTCTTCTAATATTCATTATTAAAATGCTAATAGTAAGCAAATAACAATAGTAATAGAGTGTTAATATTACTGGTCTATTTTTATTTACTATATTGACGACCGGTTGGCGCCGCGGGAGTGTAAGCGACTGCTACGCCGAAGGTCGCGGGTTCGATTTCCGCTCAAGTCAAACATTTGTGTGCATGAACATGGATGTTTGTCTTGGTCTGGGTGTTTCTATATATAATATGTATGTATTTACAAAAAAAGAAGTATTTATGTGTGTTTATCCATTATCTAGTACCCATATTACAAGCTTCTGCTTAGTTTGGGACTAGATGGTGTTGTGTGAATGTAGTAGAATGTACCATAGCTTCCTATAATAGATAAATGAGTAGGTATTTTACAATTAATCGTCAATAATGCGTCAACAAAATATTTGTTTAAACGTTAATACCTATGAAAACCCCATGCATTTGGGCAACGTCGCCATAGTAAAAAAATATCATCTTGCCAAGATGTATCGATTGAGCTACATTTCATTTCTGTTGATGGGTGGGGACGATTCCGCCCATGATCCTTTTATTTACACGTTCGATAAAGCACATATGTACATAAATGTATTAAGAATAATCCATTAATTAATTTTTTATTATTTAAATAATGAGAGAAATAAAAGCAACCGTCAAGGCCTAACTATTACTAAAAACTAATATTATTAGAAGAAAGTATCACAAGAGCCTACAAAATTATTGAAGTATATCAGATGTCAAGAAATTCAATGTTAAGCACCAATTCACGTCCGTGAAAAAGAATATAATTTAACCTAAAGTATATTTTATTCTTTTATTATCATCAAGAAATCAATGTCGGTTCCTGTATGATGTGATTTAATAAAGCAGCTTAGTAAGGAGTTCACGTTGAGTGGCGTGAGGTGGTGGCTAGTTTGCGATGGATCTACGATCTCAATGCCGCCGGACTCGGCTAGCGTACTGGCAGTCACGAGCCGCCGCCGCCACGGACAGAAAAATAATTTTTCACCACAGCAGCTCAAACATGCCGCTTTTGCTGCGAGACAACAGTGAACAAAACGCGATTATGATTCGAGCGTGAGGCAAAGTAGCTTTTTAATTTTGCAATCTTCAGTGCCACGAATTGACATTGTTCAGCCACAAATTTGAAACATTCGAATTTTACTGTGCTCTGTCTCTTTCACATGCATATAAAAAGTGAGTGAAAAACAAACCCCTTCGAATTCGAAATTCGATTTTGGAATTCGACCTCAAAGAAAACACCTACGGCAACGCAAAAAAAAATGAATAAAGTTTTTTTTATATTTTATTGTTTACATGTTTAATTTATTATTGGATTTTTATAAAAATAAGTCTAATTAATAGTATAAAATTAGTATTTAACCAATACATATTTATTTAGAATTACAACAATGATACATTTGAAAAATAAACATCAGGGACGCGGTATTAAAACGCGATTTAAAAAAGTAGCGGGAATAAAAATTTCGCTGATGCTGATACAGTAGGTATAGCGTAACGTGTTAAATTTATATGAATATATAAAATAATCTAAAAATATGAGTGAAACTAGCGATGATGACTGTACTTTAACACCAGAAGAGTTAAATCAACAAGTGATTATGCAGAATTCAATCTATTCCTGATCATTTCTATGTCTCCTAAGTAATATGTGTTCTCACTGCTGTGGTGAAAAGTTATGTGTGCTACACGAGAGCAAAGTTTTTTGTATCTTGTGCTGTTGAGTCCCTCACCACGCTCAGGATTCTAACTTTGATTCACTCGCTACGCTCGTGAATCAATCATAAAATCCTTCGCTTGCTCGGGACTCAAAATCAGCACTCGAAACAAAAAACAACTTTGCTCTCTTGTTGCACAAATAACTATTACGCAATGACAAACGTCATTAATTTGTGTTTATTTTATAGTATTTACTTTTAAGTGTATTGAAGTTTTTATCGTCATATATGTTCTTTAACGGTGGCAAAAGTGATGAGGAAGTAGGTGCGAGTCAATCTTGCACATCGCCTGCTCTGGTGCGCTGCCCTGTTTGTTCCCAGGCACGTTATTTTAAAGGTGAGCGGGGCCTAAAAGTACATTTTGGTAAAATCCACAAAAACCAAAATGTACTTTCTGGCCCCAACACATCCACATATCACAATTCAATTAATGAGCCGACAACCCCTTCTGATATCCCTTTTTGGCAGCTTATAAGCAAATTAAAAAATTCCATTTCCATCCTGAAACGAATTCCCCGTGGCGCAAGGCCTTCAGTAGCCCAAAATCTAACCCAGTGCATAGGCCTCGGGGTACGGGAGAATTCAGTAACGGCTTGGGAACAACTACTCACTTTCCCTTACAGAATTTTACATGCACAGGAAGACCGGCAAACAAAAAAAACCTTAACTGCCAAAATTAAAGAAAATTGTAATATTTCGGCCTCCAATCTAAATTACAAATATCCAAAAACACATCGCAATAGCACCTTGTACCACCTGTAGCCTTGTAGCACCTTGTAGCCTCTTCTTTCCTGACCCACCTGACACTAACTCAGATTGCCTCAGGATTACAGCCAAGGACGTCCTGACTGCCGTTGGCTCCTGCCAAAGCGGGTTTGCTGGTGGTCTCGACGGCTTAACACCCCAACACTTAAAAGATCTTGTGTGTTCAAGCGCCGGGGCGGCCGGGGACGCGCTTTTGGGGGAGCTAACGGCTCTAGTCAATCTTATGCTCTCCGGCAATGTGAACGATGCCATCGTTGACGTTTTGTATGGCGCAAATCTATGCGCTTTACGAAAGCGAGACGGTGGTATTCGTCCCATTGCCGTTGGGTGTACGTACAGGCGTATGGCGGCCAAGATTTGCTGTCGGCATTATAACGCCATGTTAGGCAGCAAATTACAGCCATTACAACTTGGATTTGGCTCTAAGGGTGGCTGTGAGGCCGCCATACATGCCCTGTCAACGTACCTTGGTTGTAATGGGGGTGATGTTATCTTGAAGATTGACTTAAAGCATGCTTTTAACTCAGTGAACAGGGACACCTTGTTGACGCAAGTTAAATTAGAAACCCCCCAAATTTACAACTTCCTTTGGCAGTGCTACAGGCACCCATCAAAATTAATATACAAGGAAAATCTTTTGGAGTCCGCCGTTGGCTGTCAACAAGGCGACCCTCTTGGACCACTCATTTTTAGCTTAGCCATTCATCCAGTTATTAGCCAGCTAAATTCTAAATACACACTGTCTATCAGGACCTGGCACTTCTGAAGACCAAATTTTCATCCATCGGCCTAGACCTTAATCCAAGGAAGTGTGAAATTTTTATCAACGATACTTTAGACCAATCCGCAATACTTTACAAATTTCAAACCCTGGCACCCAGTATAACGCATATTAAAAAAAGTACTCTTCGCCTTCTTGGGTCCCCAATATTTGAAGAAGGTTTTGATTCTTTTATTCAGGAAAAAATTCAAAATTTTAGTGAAATTTCGGACCGCCTGCTCAAAATTAATATACATTCGGCTTTCACTATTATTCGATACTGTCTTTTTGTGCCTAAGTTCATACTAAGTGCTTTACGTTCATCGCCTTTTTGGAAAAACCCAAGCCCACTAGTCAATATTGACAAAATTTTACAAAACACCCTAAGCAACATTTTAAATGTGGCTCTGAACGACCGAGCATGGCTACAGGCGACATTACCTGTTCGCCTGGGTGGGCTTGGCGTACGCAAAATTTCCGACGTGAGCTTACCAGCATTTCTGTCATCGGTCCACAGCACTGCAGAATTGACCAGGAAAATCTTAGCACCCACACTGGTCGATTATGAGGTGCCGTGTAAGATCGATGCCATTAATGCTTGGAAAATGGCTTGTCCAAGCACTGAGTTGCCCCGAAATTTATCCTCTCAGAGGCAGTGGGACGGGCCGCTTTGCAGCGCAGTACGAGAAAATCTCCTTAGCACATCGTACAATGCTGCAGAGCGTGCTCGTTTGCTGGCTGTGGGAGAGTGGGAGTCGGGGCTCTGGCTTCAAGCACTGCCATCGTCCAACATAGGTACCATGTTGGACGATACGACCTTCCACCTCGCTTCTTGCCTCCGTTTAGGTGCGCCGTGTGTCGCTCCACATCGTTGTCACTGTGGGGAGGCGGTCGACAGCCTTGGTCACCATGGCCTAGCATGCAGCAGGAGCGCAGGTCGTATTTCACGACATAGCAACCTGAATGACATTCTCAGTCGGGCTCTTGTCACCGCTGGCGTTCCAGCCCAACTTGAACCTCAGGGTTTGGCACGCAACGATGGTAAAAGACCAGATGGAATGTCTCTACTGCCTTGGAAGTTGGGTAGGCCTTTGGTATGGGACGCAACGTGTGTCGATACCCTTGCGCCATCTCATCTTTCTAGCACAGCGGGTTGTGCGGGCGCTGCTGCTGCCACAGCGGAGACTCTGAAACGGCGCAAATACGTAAATCTCGTAGGGGATTATGTATTTGAGCCGTTTGGAGTCGAAACGTTGGGGTCATGGGGTCCAAGTGCTAGATCTCTCTATAGAGAGCTTGCGAAGCGACTTGTCGACGCCTCACGTGACCAGAAGGCTGGCATGTATCTAGCACAAAAAATTAGCATTGCCATACAGCGTGGCAATGCTGCCAGTCTTCTGGGCACATTCCCAATAGACGGCGATGTGAAGGACTTTCACGACGCCCTTTGAATATGCATTTTCTTATTTATTTGTATTGTACTTTAATATTTTAATTTAATTTTAGTTGTAGTATTTAAGTAGTTATAATTGTGTTATCCTAATATTAATTTATTTTGTTATTTAAATAAATCTGTTTTAAATAACAGTTTCAAACTGAAAATAGATAAAATAATTATTACATTTATGTATGTACTTTTTTGTTCAAGATTTGTCCTATTCTGGCCAAATAAATTTAGTATTTTTCACAATGTAGGTATTTATCTTGGCGTATAAATTAATAAAATATTTACGCGTGAAATATACACTTATTAGATATTACGTAATATATGTATGGTATTTTATCAATAATTATTATAAATTTCTTACAAAGTGTAAAAAAAAGAAATATATCTGTAGAAAAAAAACAAAATTGCAGATGTCATCAAGTTTGAATTCAAAACGCCGCGCGCGGGAAATTTTGCTTTCATTCTATGGTTGTGTAAATTTAGTTGAAAATTTATTAATGCGCGTGTATTGAGCTATTTGTGAGTTAAGAGTGATATAATACATTTGCTAACTATTGGTTTTATGTATCAATGTGAGATCGCTGGTATTGTTAAGTTTCAAGACTTTTACATACATACACATACATAGACTCACGCCTGTTTCCCCGAAGGGGTAGGCAGAGGCATATTAAACGCCCACTCTTCGCCAGTGTTTTGATCCCACGTAATAGGTGGCGAGCCTATTGCCGCTTATCGGGATATTTTGTTTGCCAGAGCCTCGTCCGTTGATCGGCAGGTGCACCACTTGCAGGTGAGGTTGGCTTGGGACCCTAAGTTCTTGGTTGAGAATGTGACGATGGATGTGTGAAGTGACAAGAATGGACAAAATTAGAAGGAATGAGTATGTAAGAGGAAGTCTGAAAAGTGGTGCCCATAGACTAAGAGTGAAGGAAAATATCGGTTGGCTTGGTATGGACATGTTATGCAAAGAGATTATTTGTATGGGCGAGAACAAGTGAATATATTTTTATTTCTTTGAAAGACCACTTTCGCACTAAGAATCAAATCTTGTGTCGCGGCTTTGACATGCAATCAAGGGACACAAAGTACATGTACTCGAAACAATAATTCATGTATGACACATGTGTTGTCTTGTGTGGGTATAGAAAACACAATAGGTTGCGCAATATCAGGCAACCAGGCGGCCGCTTTTAAACGCCTACGCCAACCATGTAGTCTTAAATGAATTCGAAAGAAGAGGGACGAAAATCAAGAGGGTGTCAAAAGAAAAAATGGATAGACAGTGTGAATACGAAAGTAGAGGCACGAAAAGGAAGATCCGGCCAAGGAAAACATTAATCGACTGTGTGTCGAGAGAGAAAGGAGTAAATAATTAGATAAGAAAAAGTATGGAAGTAAACGACATACTGCGCAAGGGCAAGAGAATGTGTAATTAGATTTATTTTTTAATTAGTATCCAGTTTTGATCAATTATGTGTTATTCATCTTTTTTTGCTTGCTGCCTCACCAGCAAAACATTGTTGTCTCTTATTATATGCTATTGTAACAACTCACTACCATGTTTTAGCAAAATAAATGAATTTGAATTTATTGACATTTTTAAAGTCTTTAATAAAAGTTAATATCTATTTCAGAGTCTTATTACTAAGTATTTAATAGCCGTTCCAGTAATTTCATAAAAGTTTTCTTTATTTGTATTGTGCGGGCAAGTCTGAGATTGTAGTCTTAACAGTACCTACATACCTACAATCTTAATAATGTAGAAATTTAAGATTTTAATAAATTATGGTCGAACTTCGACCACTGGGCGACCTCTAGTTTCAATGAAGAGGCAAATTTTATAAATGGTAAAGTCGAAGTTAAAGAAATGTAAAAATATTTAAGAACAAGCAAAGATTGCATCGCTTAGAGCCGATCCGAATACTTGCTGAAATGAATGTTAGTCTAAAGAACAGTGAAAGGAATTCGTCCAGGCGACCAGATTTTCTTTAAGTTGTGAATTTGCCGAGTAGTCTCAATATTATAAACTTACTAATGAATATATTACTAAAGTTAGAAGATCTACAGACACTTGATGTGATCCAATATAGATGCACTGGAGACTTGGAGCAAATCTTCGATATTTTGACAAAAGGTCTGCATCGACCGAAGCATGAAAGCTTTAGCTCAGCAATGAGATTAGTTATAAAGCGATTGCATCCAGGGAGGATGTTGAAGTAAGGACGCATGCTCTATAACAGACGGATGCTGCGCTTGTGCGATCTCATAGTCTGTCAGTTCTCTCATATATTTTCTATTGCTATGTCATAATGTTGTCTGCTTATTTATATTAATTGTTATAGTAATATACACTATTCAACTGTCTTTGCCATTAATTACAACAAAAATTAAACTTCTACGCCAAAGCAATCGAAAGATTGCTTTTAATGATAACTGTTAATGCAGCAAATTCTCGCAAATTTTTGAAACTCACAAGGGAATCAAAACCTACAGGGTACTTCCCGTCAACTTAGAATCTTTAAATTTCGTACGAGGCAACTTCTTATAGCACAGATTAGGGAAAAATTTCCAAAAATTTAAATTTTAGTTGCATCATAAGTACCTATAATAAAAACATTTTTTTAAATGTTAAAGGTACTACCTCTTCCTCATTAACGCGTAGGGTAATTAAATTGAAATTCATATCAAATACTAAGGTCTATAACACTGTGAAGCTGTAATAAAATCAAACTTCTATGTGAACGCAATCAACAGAAACAGCAATTTAAGCATATTTTCAAACTCGCTACTACTCGCAAGGCAGTCAAAACCTATAGGCTTGAACTCAGCATCTTGAAATTTGGCACGAAGTAACGTCTTACAGCACAGATAAAGGAAAAATTGCACAAAACCGTAAATTTTTAGTTACATCATATAATTAAAATATTTTAATAATTTTTCCTCATGAACCCGTTGAGATATAAAATTGAAATTCATATAAAATGCTCAAATCAAAACTAAAGGGTACTTCCAGTCGATCTAGAATCTTGAAATTTGGCATAGCAACGTTTTATCATCATCATCATCATCATCATCATCATCAGCCTTTAACAGTCCACTGCTGGACTAGGCCTCTCCTTTGAAAAGAGGGATTGGCCTACTATACCACGCTGGCCATACGGGTTGGTATAGGGTTTGTATCAACGTTTTATAGCACATAGGAAAAATTTCGAAAACCTTAAATTTTAAGTTACATCACATATGTTTTTAATTAATTATATAGTCTGTCTTGTGTATGTATTGCATAACCTGCTGCAAATTAATGTATTTTCTTTTTCTTTCTTTCTTTCTTTCTTATATGTACCTACAGGTTTGTACGGAACCCTCGGTGCGCGAGTTCGACTCGCACTTGACGTCGGGGTCACCAATGTGGGGGTACTGTCATGATGAGTTGTGTGAAGAGATAAAATAAGTACTCCAAAATACGAAAAGATAAATATGCTTTACTGGTACCAGTTGTTCACAGAAATACTTATTATACATAAACCACATAGCTACGACCTAACTATACAAGAGCAGGAAGACGACTGCCGCGCCGCACTTACACAATATCGCGCCTTGTCTATAATTTGTAGCGTCAGCAGCCGCTACAATACTCCCCCTTTATAAAAAAAATAGAAGAACATTATACAATTCAGAAAAAAGAAATTGGTAATAACTTCATACAAGAAACAAAAACATAAAATAATACTGAGGCAACTATCTAGCTAATCAGATTGTGACGTCGTGCCTCGGCGCTTGCGAGCCCCGCTACGATGACGCACTGCAGTGGGGAGCCCTCTCCCGCTTGCCGACCCTATAAATACCAGCGACACACGTGGTTGGGCCCTTTCTTCTGCTGCGAGACACACGTCAAAGCTGTACGAGAGTACTCATCCGAGGACCTGTGGAGTGTCAACCTACCACCTACGCCCTGGATAATTGTCTAGTCGGTTAACCTCAAGTGTCAGTTCTTTTATGTAATCAAAACCATTGTGAATCTGGAATATAACGCGAGTTTAATCTTCCCTGGTGATATTTTTTATTTATTTCCCGTAAGACAACCTAATTATCTCTTTTTAATTGCTCGGCGAGTGATCGATCCCGGCTATCCCGTGAAAATCAATCACTCGTGCGACAAGATACAATAGCGCTCGACTCACGTCACATAAACATGTATCAAGTTACCGGAGCGCTAGTTCTGAGAATGCAAACGAAATAAAACACTGTACGCATTCAATATGTGGGACTCTTTATATCTATAAAACTAAGAATTTTTATTTTTAGAACCGATATAAAATAACTTTTAATTTAAACCACAATATAACTGCACATAACTACCGTTACTGTCGAACTTCCTTTGCTCTTCGTAAGCCGCTTGTAGAAAGAGCTGGTCGTACGAAGAAGCAAATGCGTTCACGGGTTCTGCCAGGTATCTTCCTTTGCTGCCTGGGCCGTGATGAGGAACGACAGGGTGCGCTATCCAACACTGAGCGGAATCCATCCTCGCTTCCAAGTGTGATCAGCCGCTTCGACGCGTGCACTGTCCCGTAGAGCCCGTAGAGTGCCACCGCCAGTCCCGTGTCGTTCACCGCCGTCGGAGTATGCTGCGTGTTGTACGTCTTGGTGCGGAATGCTGCCTCGCCACCAAGGTCAATACGCCTTACGCCTATGCCTCGACGTACGCACTGTCCTGCAGAGTGCCGCCGTCGACGTGTGCCACTCCGGAATTCTGTTGCTGCCCATATTACCTTGGTCGCTGTGGTCGGCAGATCGTAGTGCTCGTTGTTCCAAATTTAGTTGCACGTGTCCTGACTCTGATGTTCTCCGCAGTTAGGTCGTAAGCCCTTTTGGTCTTAGGGAAAAGGGCGAGTCGTCTCCCATGAGTCCAGGATGTCTTCGTGTCCATGCTGCTTGGCTGCACGCTGTTGCCACGCTGCACATGCGCTTGTTTGAGTCCGCTGACCATGTGCACGTGCGTCGATGCCGCGTTGCCGAAGCTGAGCCGAAGGTTCCGTGTTCAATGTCAGGGGTCACCAATGTAGGGGTAGGTATGTGAAGATGGTGTGAGAAGAGATAAAAGAAAGATTCCAAAGATGAAAATATATACTTTTACTGTGGTACCACATTTTAATATACTTATAAATAAACTACATAACTACGACCTAACTGTATGCGTGAAGGGAGACGACTGCCGCGCCGCGCTAATGCAATATTACGCTTCGCATATAATTTGTAGCGTCAGCAGCCGCTACAGAGTATTAGGCATTACATACTGGAATTACTTAAAAGTATATAGATAGTGAGTATGGTTTAGATTAATAATGCCCGCAGCCAGAGTCGCGGGTGAAGTCTCGTACATCATAAACATATCGTGCTTAAAAAGTAATTAATAAAATTATGTTTTATTTTACATTATTATCGGTTTATCTGTATGAATTAATCGCTATCAACAAAATGAATATTTACCGTAAAAAAGTCATTTAGAAGCGTACCTGAGTCCTGAGTGCTAAAAGTCATTAGCAAAACATTTTTTTTAATTATTGAGGTCATATCTACTACATTACTGCATAATAATGGCATTCAAGTTTTTGAAATTTATTTGACGTGACGTGTAAATCAATTGATATTTTACTTGTCTTAGAAATAAGCATAAGGGGAAATGATACAAAAAGGAGAACCAAAGACAGTTACAATAAACTTTCTTAAGACCTTACCCGACAATCTCTTGAACAATGACTTCGAAAAAATGTTCCACTCCCTAAACCTGATTCAGAGCATATTTTTATCTTCGAAATACGCCGTACATAACAATTGCATTATACCCAATACGAAAAAATATACTATTTTCTTATTTTGTATGTACTTGTGTATAATTACGTTTTATATTTATCGCATTATATATTTATCGCGTTATATAGAAATTAATGAAGGGTCCAGGAGTTTCATTCCAATATTTACTACGATCATGTATTGTTTTGGACTAACTATAGTATTACTTCTCAACACTATGAACAGTCACAACAACGTCTCGCTCATCTTAAGGATACAGATGATCCATGAAAACATCGGTGTCAACGACACTTTTAGTAACAATATTTTTATCTGGAACTGCATAGTATCAATGTTTGTAGTTTGTAGTAATTTGGCGTTATTTTTCTCATACACAAACATTGACAACGATTTTAATATTATTGACCTCTCCGTTGATTTATTTTTGTACATGAGCTTTGACATGAATTTGGTCTACGTCATTCGCGTAATTGGCTTGTTAACAAAATATCTTAATAAATGGAACCAAGAGATTTTTGCGAAACATGAAATTAACACTGATTATAAGAAAATGTTTAAAATGTACCAAAATATACTGATAGCTTACAATCTTTTGAAGAAAATGTGTCACTTTCTGGTAAGTCTGTTGTTTACAATGATGTAATGACTTTTGAGTTTATCCGCTCAAATGGCAGAATTTCCGAGCCAATATGGCGTAAAGTGGCGGGCAAATATTGTGCCATTTGCAATCAGACATATTATGTCTGCTTGCCATTTTAATGACTTGGGCTGTTCAGACATAATATGTCTGCCTGCCACTTCAAAGGATATGATCAAATATTTATGAATTACAGATCTTTTTGCACATTGTGGATACATTCTGTAAATCTTTATGCTATATAAGGCTGCAATTGGAAATATTTGAAACAGACCCTGAGTATTATAAGGTAAGTAATAATAATTAATTACTTCCCTTTTATCCCTCGCAAGGGGGTCTAGTTCATAATATCGTCAGTCACTACATCGATGGTCGCTGTATCGAAAACGTTCCATCGACGGGCTAATGTATCGACAGTACCCCAAATCCATGGTACGCTACATTGACAGTACCCCAAATCGTTGGTACACTTCATCGTTAGTACACTAAAACGACGGTATGTTACATCGACAGTAAACTAAATCGATAGTACGCTGCATCGACTACCCGAACGAGTAACTCCTAAGATATACCAGCATGAGTTGGTAAATGTCCGAATTTTTTAATAAAATACACTAAATTGACGGAGCCTAGAGGGCTCCTATTTTTTAATTAAGGATCACAAGAAAACCTAACATAACCTACTTACTTGAGTTACATTCTCACCTAACCTTCATTTCTTCTCGTCTTGGCAAATCGTGATCAAAAACTTTAAAAATTCCTGTGTTTTTCATTTAAATCTGGCTAGGGTCGGGTAGTCGATGCAGCGTACTAACGATTTTGTTTACTGTCGATGTAGAATACCGTCGTTTTAGTGTACTAACGATGAAGCGTACCATCGATTTGGGGTACTGTCGATACATTAGACCGTCGATGGAACGTTTTCGATACAGTGACCATCGATGTAGTGACTGACGATAATATGAACGGCTACCCTCGTAAGGTAGAGCAACGATTTGGCGTTCGCAGGCAGTGGTTAGATTCGGGCGGCTAAAAATCAGTCAGTATAAAAAATATTGTAGGCCTATGTACATTCAGTCAAAAAAGTATCAGGAATGGATTATTTGTTTATGGTTTCAAATTCAATTTTTTTTTCACCATCATCATCAGCCTTTAACAGTCCACTGCTGGACTAGGCCTCTCCTTTGAAAGGAGGAATTGGCCTACTAAACCACGCTGGCCAAACGGTTGGTTATAATTTTTTTTTGTTGTTGTTATATTGCTTATATTAGCACAACTGTTTTCCATTTTGGCGCGGAGTTTGAGTTGCATCTCTTATTTATATTAAATACAGCACTGTTTTTAGTTATATTATGACTAATGTGTATTGCGAATTGCATAATGGACTAAAACATCGAACAAAAAGTTTGTCTTAAATTTTGCATCTGGAATTTCGTGTTGGGAGTCAATGAAAATGTTACAGAAGGCTAACGGTGAATCGAAATTTATATCAAAATATTTATCAAAATCTCGTGCTTATAGGTAGTAAAAAGCATTCAAAAGCGGTCGAGATGTGATGGAAGATTGGCCTCGCTCTGATAGGCCATCAACGTCTGCAACTGAAATTAACATTGCAAAAGTGAAGGAAACAGTGACTAAAAATGCTCATTCAACTTCGAAAGAGATAGCCGCCGAACCTTCTGTATCTCATGAGTCAATCCATACCATTTTAACCAATCATTTGGGTATGAAACACGTTGCCCCTCGGCTAGTTCCAAAAAAATTTTGCACCACGATAATGCGCCTTCCCACAAGGCCATCATTGTGGACGAATTTTTGACCAAACACTCAACCAATACCATCGATCAACCGCCATATTCACCAGATATGGCTCCAGCCGACTTTTTTCTTAAATAAAGGAGAATTCGCGGCGAGAACTGAACTCAATTCCAGAAACAGCGTTAAAATGTTTTGATGGTTTTTTTTTTATCAAGAGAATACATTTATTGAATGCCTTTAGAAATGTAATTTTAACTGTTTCCTAGTATTTTTTTTTGCAGGATTAGATACAACTTTATTTAGTTTATAAGTAGGAGTAACATAATTATGCATAATAAAATAAAACTAATTATATAACTAAACTATCCTAAACTATAAAAAAGCAAATGTGGAAATAATAAGTATGAAAAGAAACGTAAATAAAATAAAATATAATAAAAAATTGCCAACTACGACGCGTCAAAAAATTCCTCCGCAACGCTGTCGAGTGGTAGCGTGCCTAGAAGGCTGGCAGCATTGCCACGTTGAATGCCAATGCTAATTCTCTCAGCGAGATATAAACCAGCCCTCTGGTCACGGGCAGCGTCAATCAGCCTTCTGGCGATTTCTTTATATAATGCGCGTGCACTAGGGCCCCATGGCCCCAGCGTTTCGACCCCAAACGGCTCAAAAACGTAATTACCAGCCAGGTTTCCGTATTTGCGCCGTATGAGGGTCTCCGCCGATGTAGCAGCAGTGCCAGCTGATCCAGCTGTACTTGAAAGATGTGATGGCGCAAGGGTATCGACGCATGTCGCGTCCCACACAAGAGGCCTACCCATCTTCCAAGGTAATAACGTCATACCGTCGGTCTCTTCCCATCGTCGCGTACCAAATCATTAAGTTCGAGATGAACTGGTACTCCGGCGGTGACAAGAGCTCGACGGAGTATGTCGTTAATGTGGGCATGTTGCGAAATACGCCCTGCACTCCTACTGCACGATAGGCCATGGTGGCCAAGACTGTCGACGGCTTCGCCGCAGTGACAGCGATGCGGAGAAACGCAAACAGCTCCCAAGCGCAGTCAAGAAGCGATGCGGAAAATTGTATCGTCCAACATAGTTCCTATGTTGGACGATGGAAGTGCTTGAAGCCATAACCCCGATTCCCACTCTCCCACAGCCAACAAACGGGCGCGCTCTGCAACACTAGTTGCAGTATTTAAAAGATAATCTCTCATCTTGCTACAGAGCGGCCCGTCCCATTGTCTCTGAGAGAATAGATTCCGGGGTAAGTCAGAGCTCGGGCAAGCCATTTTCCAAGCGTTAATGGCATAAGTCATGAATGGCACCTCCTTAATGCCGTGAAATGAGGCCAAAAACGCTAGTAGACTTACATCGGTCATTTTGCGAACACCGAGGCCGCTAAAGCGAACTGGCAAAGTTGTTTGAAGCTACACTCGGTCGTTCATGTCAAGATTTAGAATTTTGCTCAAGGTGTGCCGAATAACATTATCTATGTTTTCCAAAAGGGATGAAATTTCCCAAACAGGAGAGGATCGCAAGTAATATGTAAATTTTGGGACGAAAAGACAGTGCTTAATAATTGTGAATGCCGAATTAATATTAATTTTGCATAGCCGTTCTGAGGTTTCACAGAAAAGTTGTACTTTTTTATTTATAAAAGTTCCAAAAGCGTCGTCAAAAATAGGGGACCCAAGGAGGCGGAAGGAGCATTTATTGATGATTATAGATATAGATTATAGATAATATTTGGCGCCAAAGTATTAAATTTTGATAAAATCGTAAGGTTATCCGAATTGTCATTAATAAAAATTTCATATTTGTCTGAATTTAGTTCCAAACCAATTGCTTTAAATTCCTTTTTTGTTAGCTCTAAATCTTGTAAAACTGTGGAAACGTCACCTCCCAGGATCCCGTCGTCCAAATACCACACGTTAAATGTTGAATTTATTTGTTTTATTATTGGGTAAATAGCTAAACTGAAAATGACTGGCCCGAGAGGGTCACCTTGTTGACAACCAACAGCAGATTCCAAAACATTGTCTTTATAAATTAATTTTGATGAGTGCCTATAGCATTGCCAAAGGAATTTAAAAAATTTGGGAGTTTCTAATTTTGCTTGTGTCAGCAAGGAGTCCCTGTTCACTGAGTTGAAGGCATTCTTCAAATCAATCTTTAAAATGACCTCACCTTTACCGCAGCCAAGGTACGTGGACAGCGCATGTATGGCAGCCTCACAGCCTCCCTTCGAATCAAAGCCAAGCTGGATTGGCTGAAATTTATCTGCCAAGATGGCACTATAATGTTTACAGCATAGTTTGGCTGCCATACGTCTGTAGGTACACCCTACGGCAATGGGCCGAATGCCACCATCTTTTTTGCGTAGGGCGCACAAGTTGCCGCCGTATAATAAGTCGGTGACATCTGTGGCCACATTGCCGGAGAGCATAAGGTTAATTAAAGCCGTCAGTGCCTTCAAAAGTGCATCACCAGCCTCTCCAGCACTTGCACTTGTGAGATCTTTCAGATGCTGAGGTGTTAAGCCGTCGAGGCCGCGAGCGGATCCACTACGAAAGGAACAGACGGCTTCAAATACGTCCTTGGCTGAAACAATCAGACAGTCAAAATCTTCGTCAGGCATGTTGGGAAAGGTGAGGTTATTAGCTGGCGCTGGGTTCTTACTCTTCAGACGTGCTAGGGAGTCTGCAGAGTAAGGCGCCACCACATCGCTACTTAACAATAACCTAGACGCCCTTTGAATGTCACTCTCCCTTAATTTGAACTCTACACATTGGTAAATTGTTTTCTTAAATCTATGGATAGTAAATTTAGGGTCAAAATTGTTAGTAGAATGGTTACATAGGTCTTTAATTTGGGATGTCAAAGATTTTGATGTTGTCCGGTTGCTTTGAATGTGTAGAATCCTATAAGGGAAAGTGAGTAACTGTTCCCAGGCTGTTTTGGAGTTTTCACGCACAACGAGACCAATACAGTGAGCTAAATTATGAGCTACTAATGGTCTCGCACCGCGTGGAACTCGCTTCAAAACCGGAATTGAATTTTTATGGAACTAGGGCCAGGAAGCACATTTTGGTTTTTATGAACTTTTGATGGTTGGATTGTTCGTTGGCGTAAGTGTATCGTTCCTGAAGGAGCATACTTTGAAGGTGACAAAATAAATTTGGATGAATAACAAACAGTTAGTGTATTATTAATCTTTTCCCGGTACTTTCTTGACAGAGTAGTATATGCTGTTCAGTGGATAAAAGTTTCAGCATTTATCATTTAAGGCAAAAGATGTTTTTTTGGTAGATATGATGAATTTAAAAAAGGAATTAATAACAAATACCTTTCTTATTCAAAATATATATTTTTAGCAAGATCATACACAAACCATTGTGGTGACAATAGTATGGGTGTTGAAAGGAATAATTTTCGATGTATGGTTGAGTATACGATGTGAGAAATTTTACATAACTGTTGATGACACACAAACAGTGTGCATGGAACGATTGAAGAATATAAATTGTTCAGGTCAGTGTGTTTTATTTATATTATGAGGTGCCTTTGGTGCAAAATCGTCTCAGTTCTTGTATAAAACTGATACATCTTGTAAACTTTGATGACGTAGAGGCTGCCTTGTCGCTTATCACTGAGTCAAGACTACACTTTGCGTGTTCCACAAATTGTTGTTTATTTCTAAAGTCCCCTGCGATTCAATTTCATCCTAGTATTATGTGAAGTTGTCTTTTTATATATTTATCTATACGTGTCAATAAAAACCTGCTCTTATATATCTATACATCATTTTTATATATAGCTTACTTGCTTTTAGAACTCATAATATTAAGACCAATTTTATTTTACAGATAGCGAAAAATACTTATGTAACCGCGTACTTCTCATCAGGCAGAATTCATTTAGCAAGTTGATCGCTTGTGGCCTGTTTTACGTCGACGCTGTTCTGCCATTAAACCTTATAGGCATCATCACTAACTACACCATCGTATTACTACAGTTTACTTTTCTTTAGGATTTGTAATAAGTATGTACTTCTGAATAAATGAGTTGGAATCGAACAATGTATTTTTAGCCTCCTTTATCCCTTTAACCTCCTTTGACCCACATATCTGTGGGTCTGTTCACCCACATATTATGTGGGTGACTCTAAAAATGTAATACTTGTTTTTAATTTGAAAGTTGTATGGATGAAATGAGCACTAACGTGTGTCATAACGACGGCGCCGCGCTTTTTTTGCGTCTCCTGTAAAGTAGCATTTTTCGACATGAACCCTTTTCTTACGTCTCCTGTAAAGTAGCATATTTCGACATGAACCCCTTTTTTGCGTCTCCTGTAAAGTATCATTTTTCGACATGAACCCTTTTTTTGCGTCTCCTGTTAAGTAGCATTTTTTGACATTAACCCTTTTTTACAATACTTACAAATATAATTATGCATTGTTTATTAGTAGAACGATAATGTTCTACTTATAAAGAATGCATAATTATGTGTGATATATTGTACCGTTCGTTTTCGTATATAATTTTATTATTAAGAACGTAGATAAAGATATATAAAGTTATTTAATACTGATGTGGGTGTAATATTACACCTCTGCCTACCCCTCCGGGGAAACAGGCGTGAGTCTATAAAAAAAAATTATACTGAAGATTGAACTAAACTCCTTTGCAAAAAAAGCACCTTACAGTCATTGGCTTTTCTACTGATAATATTAATATTCTTAGTATGTCATTAGCATAAATGACTAGAAATTTCTTATTATCAATACGAATATATACACGGGAAAAAGGCGTGAGTATATGTATGTATGTAATACTAGCTGCTGCCCGCGACGTCGTCTGCGTGAGCGCTATACAGCACCTAACTATTAAATAAATACCTACGATTATACCTTTTAAAAAATACGCGGCGGTGATAGCCCAGTGGTGTATGTAACGGACTGCCGAGACGATGGTCTTGGGTTCGATCCCCAGCTACCCCGGGCACACACCTATGACTTTTCGAAGTTATGTGTGTATTAAATAATATTAATTAATTATCGCTCGCTTAACAATGTGCCCGGTAGACGGATTGCCGTCTACCGGGCACATTGTTAAGCGAGCCTATTGAGGCTCGCCCCCTATTACATTGGGACCGAAACATATCTGGCGAAGTGTGGGTGTGTAATAGGTACACCTCTGCCTACCCCTTCGGGGATAAAAGGCGTGAAGATATGATATAGAGGGAGACTGTCTTTTGTAAAATTGACCTTCAAAAGTGCTGATTTTCAGCCTGCTTTGAATAAATGACTTTATGGTGATTCTGCTGAATTAAGTCATAAGTTGTGACTGAAGCAGATGGAGAAAATAAGGAATACATAACAGGGTAAAATACATACTTATAGGACTTCTCGATATACCTACAACATCAGTGGTTTGGCTCTCCGCAGCCAAAATGTAAAGAGAGACGTAACAATAAATCCGCTTCAGACGTAACAATAAATAAATGGCTGTGTGTGAGTAAAAATAATCTAGCTAGTTCCACATCTCAATAATGTTTATATACAGTTAATCCAAATAAAGGTACGTGCTATATGTATATCCCGGAAGACAATTTAAAGCAAGTTTACATGCGACATGAAAATATATTAATTAAGAAGCAATAATTACACCAATGTGACCAAAATGTTTATTTTGTACTAACTCTATTACTATTTATTCTGACAGAAATGATGTAAGCAATCAAGTGTGGCGATGGTGTAGTTAATTAATTAAATAACTTCAACTAATAGTCTTGCTCATCTCTGAAACGAATTAAAAATACAATTTTTAAAAGGAAAATGTACAACTCCATCTATGACTTTTGAAAACAACTATTAACGTCGCCAACATGTTCAAATTTAAATTATTTATATCCAAAAAGGGCTTACACATGTAATTCGACTTGATGTTTTTGAACTCTCTTAGATGGCGCTGCATTAAAATTGTCTTGATTCTATATATTCAATTAATTATCTTTATCAGCCTAAGTTACTTATATTGCGTGATTTTTATAGTGTGAAGCTAGCTTATAGCATAGCTAACATAATAACAACATTCAAATATGCATTGTTACATTACACGTTGTTACAGAATGCGTTGAAGAAATAAGGGTTCTCTGCTCGTTCCCTGTAGGTCATAGCGTGATAATATGTAGCCTATGTGGTGACCCGACTTTTTAATAATATTTGTGCCAAATTTGAAGTAAATCCATGCAGTACTTTTTTACTTTTTCCCGGATATAAGGACAAACAGATAAACAGATAAACAGACAAACAGACAAACAGACAAAAATTCTAAAAACTATATTTTTGGCCTCGGTATCGATAGTAGATCACACCCCAATTATTCTTTAAAAAAAAAATTCAATGTGCAGTTTTGACTTTCCTACCATTTTATTATATGTATAGATATACCTAGTCTTGCCAAAAATGTTGTAACAAAGAAAAATATTTTTAATTGCCAATAACATTTATTACTTTTATAGTGTGTTAGTTTAATACATAAATATAAAACAATTAAAAATATAAAAAGCTTATTCGAAGTGGTCTCCATTGGCTGCAATACAGTCCTTTAAACGTTGAGCCCAGTTATCAATAGAAGCACGCACTCTTTCCATGGGAAAATTCTTCACTGCCAATCGTATGGATTGTTTTAGGGACTCCAAATTATCATGGCGTTTAGAGCAAGCCGTTCTCTAAAACTGACCATTAATCATAATCCTGCCGATTATGATCGGGACTAGACGACGGCCAGTCTTCAGCTCTGATGAAGTCCGAAACGTTCGCTTCCCACCAAGACTGCGTGGACCGAGCTTTATGACCCGGTTCCGAGTCTTGCTGGAAGGACCATACTTGGTTATTGAACATGGTGTTGTTAACGGGACTAACTACCTTCTCAAGAATGGAATTTTGATACACTTATGCCGATGTTTTGATACCATTTACGCAAAAATATGGCTCAGTCACTCCTTCATAGCTAACACCCCACCAAACCATCACTGAAGTCGGATAATTCCCACGTTGCACTCTGTCGACTATTTGGGTAGCTTCCTTAGAGCTTTGAGCATAAATACGGTCATTTTGTTTGTTAAAATGTTGCTCAATTGTAAAAATGTTTTCATCCGTAAACAAAAATTTTCTGTGACCTCCCTTTGCGTACCGCTTCAGAAGTTGTTTCGATTTTACCACCCTATTCTTGTTTAAATTATCAGTTAAGAAATGACAAGTGCATCTTTTATAGGCTGCAAGTCCTAAGTCATCTTTTAAAATACGCGACACGCTTCTAGGTGCTATCTTCATCTCCCGAGAAAAAATCTTTTGCTTTCGGACAGGATCTCAGATGAGAGAAGTATCAGATGGAACGCGCGGCACAGTTGCGTGCGGCCATTAAAGCAAATACAAAATTGAAAAGCGAATACAAACTCGTCTCAGTGCGCTACGAAGCATCGTACAGTTCACGCGTCATGATCACTTCAACTTTTAAATTCTCAAAATGCTGTCTTGTGTTCTTAAACACTGTAAAAGTTGTTCCTAAATCACAAAAACAGGAAAATGGAATATCTTTTCACAGGTAACTATTGATAATTTGACTGTTTCCTAATTTAATTTCGATAAAATTCGTATTTGTGCAAGAAATATGTAAGTGTTGCCAGTTTTTGACGACGCCGTTCTGCCTGAATTAGGGAAAATTAACTTCTCAATTGATTATGTGATAATTATTGTCATGTTAATGAAAAATACATTACCGTATTATAAAAGTATATTGTAGATATATCTTCTTTCTCATAAATATAGTAATAGAATTTCAATTTCCATTAGTATATACCTTACATAATATTGTTTTGAGTTCGATCCCGAAACGATCCAAATATTCGTGTACACCCTGCTACTCGTCAAGCTTATACACTTTGACCTTTGCACCGTTCTTATGGCGTATCTCTATATGTACAGCAAATGTTTAGCTTCACTTAGCGCCTTGTGTACATACATACTTATGGCGTAGGGAATAAGTATCAAAATCGTACAGCAACTGTTTAGCTTGACTTGGTGCCATGTGTACATACATACTTATGGCGTAGGGAATAAGTATCAAAATCGTACAGCAACTGTTTAGCTTGACTTGGCGCCGTGTGTGCATACATACTTATGGCGTAGGGAATAAGTATCAAAATCGTACAGCAACTGTTTAGCTTGACTTGGCGCCGTGTGTACATACATACTTATGGCGTAGAGAATAAGTATCAAAATCGTACAGCAACTGTTTAGCTTGACTTGGTGCCGTGTGTACATACATACTATTTATTTCTCAACTAATCGACGCCAGCGGCTTCGCACGCACATATTTTCGTATTTCTCGTTTTGCCCGATCCCGTGGGAATTACGAGAAATCCCGTCTTAGTGCACCCCTACGGTTCCCAAGAAACATACATGCTAAATTTCAGCTTCATGCGCCGAGTAGTTTCTGCTGTAGCTTGTCTGTCAGTCAGTCAGTAACGCAAGGATTTTATATATTAAGATTTACGAAGTAGTTAAAACTTAACTAGATACCTACATTTAAGAAATGTATTTATAAAAGCATTAATTAAATCCATGGTAAATTCTTCAAAACCGCAAATGAATATAAGAATATTACATAACTATATGCAAAATACTGGGAGATTATTCATAATCTGGCAACTTTACACACACATAGACGCGCGTGTCCGTACAGTGCCAGTCGCCAAAGGTCACGCACACATAGCTGTCAACGTGCAACACTTAGTTGGACGAATGCGCTCTATCTGATACTTCTCTCATCTGTGGACAGGATTTCTTCGAATTCTTTCCCTTACTGCTTTGACCACCTTTTTCGTACGAACACTACGTGGACGGCCAGGGGGGCAATCGTGCTAAACGTCAACGTATTTACCAAAACCAAACTTCAACCGAAAACGTCACGTTATGCACATTTCGTATCGTGCTAATTATTTGAACGTAAACGATTTGGTTTTTGTAGGGCAGATACGTTCAGTGACAGCTAGGTGACAGCGTGCGAGCGAACTCTCGTTGTTGCATGGTATCGCGCTATTATTTGACAACGTTTTAAACCAAAACCGTTACGTTCGCGGACGTCTCATACGTTGTCAAACCAAAAGTTCCTATCGACGAACTTTGCAATTATATAATATTTTAAATTCGAGAAAATTATTAAGATAATTTTGTATTATTTATCAATTTAGTGGCATATTATGCTTATCATACGTTTGATTGCAAAAGACCCAAACTAGGAACAACATTCTTTCATAAGGCAATTTTTATAGATATCTCTTTGGTATAGCTTATTGTTGCGGTAGAATTCATTATTGTAAGATTGGCGTCAACCTTGCTTGGCCCTATATTTATGACAATTTCTAGGAAGGCATCTCATCAAATAGACTACATCTCGACGCGATACCTTCCTCGACATTCGCTTTTGAAAGGCTGAAACAATATTACGGGGATGTACGTATACCATACACATAATACTGTCACAATTATAGGTTCTTTGGGTGGCTTAAGCCAAAAGACTGCCTCGGTCAGTGCGCGCTCAGACCCCATGTATACAGCAAGTAGACGACTGATAAACGTTCATTTATAATTATTTTTCCTAAGTACCTAGATAGGTATTGAAATTATTTCATTTAACCAAGACACAGACAAAAGCGTAGCTCATCATACAAAGATTTGTCGTGTTAGGAATCCAACCCACTTCCTCGGGTAGCAGACCTAAGTCTTAGATTAGGGCTGGGTGGCAGCGAGTTGAATGTGCGTGCGTGGGAAGCGCAAAACGGTGCTGACACAGAATTGTAAATTTCATATAATCTGTGGTTGCCGAACAGTTCTTTCTCCACCGGCCGTAGTTCAGGCCATGTTGACGGAAGACGTCCGGTGGGACGCTGATGTGGTCTCCTTCTGTGAAGCGGTCATGCTCCAGAAGGAGACCGCCGAGCGGGATCGCGAGAGAGCCGATCCCGCTCGTAGACGCAGGCGGCGTCGCGCGTCGTGGCGGTGGCAATGGCCGCTAGCCTGACTCTTTCTTGGGGCCGTGGGTAATCAGAGATGGCAATCTGACTGCCCGACCACGAACGACCCCGAGAAGACAGCGGTCTCGGATAGTCGAGGGACCACTGTACTCGCACAGTACGGAGTAGCGAAGTGAGGGCACTTCCAACCTAGCCCTTTCAGAGACTGAGCCCTACTACGGGACAAGCGTAACGGGACCCAGGAGCAGTACACCCGCGTTCCCTGTGTCCCATTCTTTTGAGCGCTGAGGCGGCTATCGTGGTGGTTTTAGTCGGTAAACCCGGGTTCTGTCCCGGGGAGTCCGACATACCCTCTCTTCCCGCCCCGCGGAGAGGTAGTCGCAAAAGAGTTTCCCGACGTAAAAAAAAGGGTGCCGAATAGTTCAACGAGTCGGCCAGAGCCTAGACATGGCCTAGACTCTGGCCAGCCTATTTTGACTAGCTGGTTCAGGGCTCTTAAATTTTACTTGCTTTGGCCGATCTGCGAAGGGAAGGCCACAGGAGCTATTCGCTTGGTGTCATTTTCAAAGGCATAATCACGGGAAAACCTGCCCCGGGTCGTTGTTGCCACGAGACCCGCCATGACAAAACATCACTGATGCCCACTTTGCATAATTATATTATATAGTAAAAGTAATAAGCCTTGGAGTCGGTTAAGAGAATATCTATCTAATAAGGTCGCCCATCAAGTACCACCTGCCCATACTAGTATGAGAGTGGTTAGGGTAGGTGCCGCCTTGAGTGCCCGTCCTTAGTGACCATTTAGACCGGAAGAATTTCTAAGTGTATTGTAAGAAAATATCCGTGAAGAAGAGAAACATAAAAATAAATTCAGTCTCTGTGACAACCCACACCTGGCGGTGTGATCCTAAACTAGGCACAACCTAGTGGCATGGTAGTCAGACAATTGATTAATATATATAAATATTGCTTTTATACACATACGAGTATTATAGTTATGGTAATTTGCTCATCGCACAAAGAGTTCTCTTGGGTGGTAATCGAACTCATGACTTGCGTCTTAGCACTCAGGTTTAGGTACCACTAGACCAATAGGCCGTTCTACACGGGAGACTAACCACAAACTCAGCAGGATGTGATACAATTGTGTGAGCTAGCATAAGCGTAGCGCGTTTCTAATCGGGTACCGATTCCAACATCTGATGATCCAGTGTTACCCAGACTGCCGCTGGACCACTTCAATAGATATTTAAAAGAATAGAGTAGGTATGTATATTAAAAAGCAAGCTCCAATTTCACATTTCGATTTTATTTATTCAGTGTATTGAGATGATGAAATCTGATACAAAATATTATTTTAAGTAGAGTTGAAACAATCAACATCTGTTAGGCCATTTGATTGTTACAATTACAATATGAACTTCACAGTAATAATGATGTATTTGGTTTGGTTTTCATTATTTTAGTAAACTTAGGGTCCCAAGCCAACCTCACCTGCAAGTGGTGCACCTGCCGATCAACGGACGAGGCTCTGGCAAACAAAATATCCCGATAAGCGGCAATAGGCTCGCCACCTATTACGTGGGATCAAAACACTGGCGAAAAGTGGGCGTTAAATATGCCTCTGCCTACCCCTTCGGAGAAACACTGCACGGTTGGTGTAGTGGTTTAAGCGGCCACCTCGCCGCTTGACACTGCGCTGAGTGTCGTGGGTTCGATTCCCACACGAGACAACACTTTGTGTGATTCATAAATTGTTGTTTCGAGTCTGGGTGTTCATTGTGTCCGTTGGTTGTATGTTCGTAAAGTGCCCCGCGACACAGGATTTATTCCTAGTGCGGGAGTTGTCTTTTTAAAAAAAAAAAAAAACAGGCGTGAGCCTATGTATGTATGTATGTATGTACATACATACATAGTCTCACGCCTATAACCCCGAAGAGGTAGGCAGAGGGCCCGACCCAGGAATCGAACCCGGGACCTCCCGATCCCAAGCGCACACTTATGCCGCGAGACCAACGATGCAGTCGTATAGGCTTTGATGTCGAGTTTTCCATCTCGACGCAAATATGGTATTTGCATCATGTTATCCCTTAGTCGCCTCTTACGACACCCACAGGAAGCGAACTAATTAATAGTATATTCTTGGTTAATGTCCAAGAAGTGACGATGGTCTCGATTTGGCTCATAGCAAATTCCTCATTTTTGTTAACTTGCAATTATGTACTGTCCATGAGGTTGTGCTAACGAGCGGTTTATTATTCTGCTTACTCCTCGGCTACTGTGAACAAAATTAAAACATAAATTATTTAGTAAATATTAACTCAAATGTAAGTCCTACCAAAATAACTAAACACGCCGACATTTAACTTAAGATTAATATTGTTCTCATACGTGCGCTATATCTTGTGTTTGAGTATAATTAAGTATACTTACAATATTTTGTTGGGGATTTATGCATATTATTAAGACAAGTTCAGAATGAGAGTAAATACTGTAGGATCTTACGTAATGGTTATTGAAATGCGTACCTGAAAAGTTAGAAAGTCAGCCAAATTCAAATTCTCCAGCTTTTCGGCTATCTCTTCTTATATAGAATGGATGACTATTATGCCGAGTGTTGACAATTCGGGCTTAAATCTTTCTCTGCTCTATATATTATTCCAAATCTGAAAAATTGGTGTTTTTTATTGTAACGATCATATAAATTTCGTATTGGGCTTGACAAATAGCAGAAGAAGCTGTAATTGCAGTAATGTTGTGGTGCATCATCATTTGAATTCACCTTCGTTACTCTAGTGAAATAAAAACAAATAAATGTAGAAGTACTACATGACTAAGTGTGATCATTGTTTTTTGCATAAATCACTTATTACATTAAACAATATTTCGGTACTTACCGTATAATTTGAATAAAATTATTTCATGATATATTATATAATATTTGTTGACATTCAATGACATTCACATAATGACATTTGTGTTTTTAAAATAGTGCTCGCACATGGCGCGATGTCGCTGCAGCCTCTTTAGTATAAGCATAGTACTTACTATTTTCAAAAGCCGGTGTCAAGCACTAAACGTTTGACGTTAGCCCAACGTAAGGGTTGCGTCTACGGCTCGAACGCTCAATACAATTAGCACGATACCATGTTTGACATCAGCCAAACTAAAACCAAACGTTCACCAAATACGTTACGTTGTCAACGTTTGTACGTTTGAAAATAGCACGATTAGCCCCCTGGTCTTTTTCTGTCACAAACAAAGGAGGTCTCATTGGTACCTATTAATAGCCCGATACACAAACATTTGACTATAATACCAAGTTTATGGAGAGTTTTAAAAATTGCTTTTTGCTCCATTCCTACTTTGTATAATATAATCATAGCGATTCGTTTCTCTTTGTCACCCCACTCCATTTTAATATAGCAAAATATTGTACAATGTATTGGCGCCAAAACGAGAAAACACAATAAACAATCGTATAAAAATGACAGATTCTTAATTCAAATGTATTTTTTTTTTTATTGTATCAATATTTATGGCCAGAGTAAGTATTTTATCCTGTATTTAAAGTGTTAAAATATGTATATTGATAATAAGAAATTTCTATTCATTTATGCTAACGACATATTAAAAATATTAATATCATCAATAGAAAAGCCAATGACTATAAGGTGCCCGTTTTTTTCTGCAAAGGAGTTTATTTCATTTGCCCGATAGGCCAAGGGTTATTGTTTAGGTTCTTAACCGACTTCAAAGCAAAACGATGTGGTTTGCTATTCAATCAGTATGTTAGGTAAGACCCAGTATACAATAAATTTTTAGTACGGCTCTCATTACAGTACCTGATAGTGCATAGATACCCGAGAGATATAAGTTGACTGCATAATTCTTTAACGTATTAGTGCTGCTTCTTAAATTGTAAAATAACATATTCTGTTGCTAAGCAATTGCATGAGGCGCTTGCTACTACTTAAGAGTGTAGGCGAAAGCTAGTTTTACTTCAGAAAGGCCTTCATATCTGTGTGAAGATGTGTAAGATAAAGCAACTTAAATAGAACAGGAGAAGGTGAATAAATGCCACAGTTTAAGGGGCTCGCCAGTTGGCACTGCATCCTATGGTCGAACCATAGCACGCAGTGCCAACTGGCACTGTTCCCACATGTGACACATACACACTTTGTGTGTTCCTCAAATTGTTCTTTCGGGTCTAAGTGTTGATTGTTTGTAGATTGTGGTACCTATAAGGTATTTTTTTTGTAAACTCACGCCTGTATCCCCGAAGGGTTAGGCAGAGGTGTAATATTACACCCACATTTCGCCATGAATTTTTAGGTCACACGTAATAGGGGGCGAGCCTATTGCCGTTACCGAGCACATCACCAGACTCCGTGCTGCTACTGAGAATTCGGAAAAACCCAGTAACACTTTTTCCCGACCCGGGAATCGACCTAGAACCTCCAATCAGCAGTCGCATACGCTATCCACTGGACCACGGAGGCAGGTATAGGGTTTGATGTCGAGATTTCCCGTCTTCTCGCAAAGATTGTCTATCCTTCGTGTATTTTATTAGTCTCTTACGACGTAAGTACACAAAATGAAATCGGGTAGTCACGTTTTGCATTCTTAATTTGTCACAACACAGACTGTATAAATACCTACTTTATAACCATCTTAATAGGTTATATTATATTGTATTCATTATCATCCTTATCTTATCGTGGATGCATCAAAAACACTCAGCGCATTTCTAAATGGCGAGACGCCCACTTAAACCATCCAACCGTCATACGTATATCATACAAAGTACTCCTCGTATCATAATACAATACGTACCTTTCTTATCAATATACATATAGGTAACTCTTCCGTCAGTGACTGACTGATAGACCACGCATAGTCAAAACTACTGATGGCCAGCAGATACTATTTAGCATATACGTTCCTTGGGGAGTGTAAAGGCACCTACGCACTATGCGGTTAGCCGCACGGCTGGCCGCATTCCGGCTAACCGCAATAAAGAAATTGTACCTGAACGACCGGAGCGGTCGGCTGGCAGCCGCTTCGCAGTGCGAATAGAAACTACTTTCTCATACAAATTTTTTATTGCAGTCAGCCGCACGGCTGGCCGCATTCTGGCGGACCGCATAGTGCGTAGGAGCCTTAATAGGAGCACTAAGAGTAGAGTTTTGGAAATTTCCACATTAAGAGGTTAAGATGTCCATCGCAGTCGAAGCCGTGAGCGAAGTATAGTATTAATATAATACGCATTAATGTTGATTGGAGTGTTTCCCCTGCACGATGTGTGAGTCATTAAAAATCTATATCTCGACTTCATTAAGTTATAATAATATACCCACCAGGTAAATTATATAAATAGCAGATATTTCCTTGTATCAGTCCTTGCTTACGTGTCGCCAAGATGAAACTTACAATTGTTGAATTTATATGCATTTTTAGGATTCTTTTTTTTATAGACTCACGCCTGTATCCCTGAAGGGGTAGGCAGAGGTGTAATATTACACCCTCGCGGTACGTTCCATTGACTTTTCGTAGTAATATCCGTATTAGATTGATGATTAAAAAGGCAGCGATAGCCGAGTGGATATACCAACAGACTGCTATGCAGAGGGTATCAGGTTCGAATCCACGGCGCGCACCAATGACTTTTCGGAGTTATGTGCGTATTGAATTGTTAATTATCGCTTGTCTCGTGCCTCGGAGAGCACGTTAAGCCATCGGTCCCGGTTGTCATGAAGATCTTTGACAGTCGTTACAGGGCGTCAGTACCTTCTAAATAAACTGACACTAGTCTAAACCATGGAATATCGCTATCCCTTCGGGTTGCGGAGGTCAGACAGGCAGTCGCTCCGTGGAAAAGCTAATATTCAGCCAAATCCGGTTAGACTAGAAAGCGGACCCCATATTGAAACTGGGATAACGCTAAGAGGATGATGTTCCGTATTAGATTGATACGGTCACACTTGTTGACGGTGAAAGAGAACATCGTGAGGCAACACGAATGTCTGAGAGTTCTCCATAATGCTCTTAAAAGGCATGTGAATTCTGACCACCCTAGCGATCTCCTAATTCACAATTAAAACTTCACGATGTGTAGTTTTGTCTCTTTCCAAAGATACTATATTTGTTTTGTGTGTTTTCCTAAGTCCTCTCTTATTCTTAATAATATTGAGTGGTGACACATTGTATTCTTAGTGTATCGATGTAATAAACTGATGGTTTAACGCAGCATTTCCAAACTATGGGTCGCAACCCACTACAGGTTTATTGTGCCACGTTTCTTGCGGTAAAAATACATACAGTTTTATACACTAGTCACAAAAATTAAGGGATGTAAAAAATACAAAAATTTTTGGCTGATTTATAACGAGCTGTAACTCCGAGACAAATGGTCGTACAGAAAAAATAAAAAAAGCTAATTGTAGCTCCAAGTGTCTTATTTCTCAGATATGACTATGAAAAATTTTTGTCATGTCCAGGTCTGGAGAAATCCTAAGAAAACTACCAAAAAAAATTTTTTACATATTTTTTCTCGTCAAAAAAATGGTCCACGGGCTTCAAAAAATTTTTTTGATTGTTTCGTTCAAAAGCTCTTTTAGAGAATTAAATATTCTTTAATTTGACGAATTCAAAAATACTGTACGACGATGTGCCGCGGAGTTATCGTCAGTCAAAGCAAAGAGTTCTTTTTAACTTTGATAATCAATAACTCCGGAAATAATGATCATATAGGAAATTGAAGGAGGGTTTTGAAAATTGTACGATATTGTCTACAAGAAAATGTAAACATCTATTAGAAAAAAAAAATTTGAATTGAAAACTCGGACTGAAAAAAAGACAAAAATTCGCTTTTTTTTTATTTCGATTTTTTTGGTAGTTTTCTTAGGATTTCTCCAGAACTGGACATGACAAAAATTTTTCATAGTCATATCTGAAAACAAAACACTTGGAGCTACAATTTGCTTTTTTTATTTTTTCTGTATGACCATTTTCCTCCGAGTTACAGCTCGTTGAAAATCGCCCAAAAATTTGGATATTTTTTATATCCCTTAATTTTTGTGACTAGTTTATAATAGGCGGATATAATACGATAAAACGATGACAACTGGAACCGACAACTTAAAGTTGGAGTTCAACGCAAGGGAAAACAGTTTTTTTACAATTTATTACACTCATACAGTTGTGGGCGCCGTGGGATTTTAATTAATGAAATAAGTCTCTTGATTTTACGATTTGATATATTTTACAATATAAAATATGTTCAAATATATTTCTGGCTTAGTTGCATCCGCAGTCGCACTTCTTTTTGCACGGGCCATCAGCGTACAGGCTCACACCTGCATCCTTCATTCTGAAAATAATGATGAAATTAGTAAAATCATATTAATATAAGTATTGCACCCAATGCTAGGGTAGTAGTAAATAATTTCACAGTTACAAAATATTTAAATAAAATAGGTTCTACACTAGGTAAATCTTCTATGTCACTGAGAAGCTTACAAATAAAATAAATTAACGGATACAAGTAATGCGCAAACTCTCGAAATTGCCAAAAATTTGGACAAAATGTTATCATGTATGAATCGAACCCATGACTCGCGACGCAGCGCCAAGCAGCGAGACAACTATTTAAAGCACACTAACACTTACGCTTGCTACAGTTTGTGCAGTCAACAGTACAATGGGACAGGAGGAAGGGGTAGACCTAGGCGGACGTTCTCTGACCAGTTTGGAAACATACTAAAATAGGACATGTAAGAGGTACCCTTAACCGAAGAGCATGCATGAGAAATTTGATGTGGGTAAATGAAGCAAGACAAATATATCAGGATCGTTGCAAATGACGTTCCGTAGTCTCTGCCAGTACAAAGTAGATACTTACTGGCAATAACTGTTATAAGTGTGCCCGTCGTCACCGCAGACTGGGTAATCACATTTGCAGCATGACTTGGTTGACTTGCGGTGGATCTTGCAGCCACTTGCCAATAATGAACTTATCAGCACCAGGACCAAAGCGAACACTGAAACAAAAATAATTATATTCTACTACAGATAGAACTTGTAGGTGCTATGGGTACTAACCAATGAATAAATAAAAAGAAACAAGTAATGACAATAATCGATTTTAAATTATTATTGTATACATTTATATACATCATACAAAATAAATTTTCGGGTCTTAATCACGTACAATTAACTTTATTTATTTTGTATGAAGACCCGCTAATTTATATTGTATGAAGTAATGGCAACTCGGTCGTATAAGCTTGCTCATACTCATATCTCTCATATCCATATTGTTCTATCTTTTACATATTTCTAGCTTAAGCAGTTTAGGCTCTGCGATCAGATGTCAGGCAAGACATACATTTTCTTATTATATTTGCACTTTTTTTTATAAACGAATCGATTGCAATATTTATGTAAAGCTATTAAGCATTTCAAGAATTAGACCATCAGTAACTAGAAGCCCTACAAATTTCATTCAAAATTCACACACAAAAACAAAAACCAAAAAGGGACTGTAAAAATAAAAGTATCAAATATAAAGAGATTACAAGGCAAAGCTTTACTTACAAAAGTTAAAATGCATGTTGATAATCCAAGAAGACCTTCCGAACTGATGGTAACAAGACGGCATACCTTATTTATACTCATAAACTTATATGAATTCGTCATGCCGTTGACGCTAATGTTTTCTATGATATACATTCAGATTCGATGCATTAATTTAATACTTATTTACCCAAATAATGACGTAAATGCTAATTTATTAAAACACATGTCGTTTATCAAGAAAAAGAATTATTTATTTATTTATTATTTATTTACTTTTTGCACAAATAAAATATGTACATAGGTGGACTTAATGCCAAAGGCATTCTCTAACAGTCAACCTAAGGTGATGCAGAGATAATAGTTGTACTTGCGTTCAGAACTTTTGTAGTAACAAACATAAGATATTATGTATATATAATGTATCTGTAGTAATTTTTTGCTGCTGAAATGATTGAATTATTAATTATCGCTTGTCCCATGCCTCGGAGAGCACGTTAAGCCTTCGGTCCCGGTTGTCATGAAGATCTTTGACAGTCGTTACAGGGCGTCAGTACCTTCATCAACTGACACTAGTCTAAACCATGGAATATAGCAATCCCTTCAGGTTGCGGCGGCCAGACAGGCAGGCGCTCTGTGGAAAAGCTAATATTCAGCCAAATCCGGTTAGCGGACCCCAGATTGAAATTGGGATAACGCTAAGAGGATGATGAGTTATTTTTTGCTGCTTACACGATTTTCTTTCATGTAGCAAACAGCATATTTAGTAAGTATTTTGCTGTAAATATATTCTGTTGTCTAAGTGTTAAATTATTTTAAAAGCGTATCTAAAATTTGGCATGAATTAGGATGACATTAGAGAGGGATATTTTCTTTATGAAGAGTTACTTCGTATTTATAAACTTACATTATTTTCACAGTCTCCTCCTCTTGTGAGTGTGTAATGGACTCTGGTGCTGGCGTTTATAGAGCGCTCGAATTCGCCGATAAGGCCTTACGATTACGTCTTTGTGGGGTCTTTGTGCCGTCTGAAACACGATAGTACTCTGGTGTAAATGGCACATTATAGTCGGTCACCCATCCATGTGGTGATCTCTGCTAAAGTTGCCGTACTTTGCCGATCGATTGATACCGAGTAACCGGTCGCAATCCACAATGAAGTTACTTGGGATCCTGCCGTTTTGCCAAAAAGATTTTGAAAAAATTTCATTACACAAACAAATTTTAGCAACCTTTTATTATACCATTGCATTATTTCGAATGATTTTAGTACGCATATTTTTATTTGGTCAAATTTTTACTTGGCATTTGGTCTTTAATCAAATGGTTTATCACAGCAAACAATCTTCAGACAATAAACGTTTGGTGATATTAAATTATTTATGGAAGTAGTTAGAGTAGGTTAATTATAAAAAAATGGTAAGGTTAGGTTAAGTTAGAACTGTGACCTCCTACGCACGAGCAGAGCCAGCGAAGCGAGCGGTGCCGCGGTAGTACATTTTTTGGGAAGTGAAAATTTGTCAAATTCCTTTCGGTCAAACAAGGGAGACCCAACTTTTGAGGTCGGTGAGAATGAAAGGAAGTGAGGTCTGAGGTGTGACAGGTATAAATAATTTGAAATGTGTGTGTGCGTGCTTCTGGCTGATACCAATCTCAAGCAAATTGCTGTGGTAATATTTTTTTTTGCCACTACACAGCAATGATATGGTATGATTTGTGTGTGTAAAAATAGTGAGATTCGAGTGAGAAATTGGCTACTGTTCAGCGTGATAAAATATGATAATAACCTCTCACGCAGGCAAAGCTGCGGTCGAAGTATTGTCTCGTTTAGGGCGGTTGAGTCTTAATTATTTTTATTATCTATATATAAATCCTTGCGTTACTGACTGACTGACAGACAAGCTACAGCCTAAACTATTAGACGCAGGAAGCTGAAATTTGACATGTATGTTCCTTGGGGACCGTAGGGATGCACTAAGAAGGGATTGCCCAAAATTCCCACGGAATGGGACAAAACGAGTAAAATAAAATATTATGCGGGCGTAGCTGCGGGCGTCTTCTAGTTACAGAATAAATGTAATAATGCACATTCCTATATTCAATGCACAGCCGAACCCAACTGTGCAAATAAACGTTCGTACGTTGTTTATTATTATTTACTTATTATACAACAATGATTAGCTGTACGTATAAAAGCAATTATAAAATATTACAAAGGACACATTTTTGTTTAATATCACCTTCAATTGCGTGCAGTGGATCACACAATGTGTTGTCTCAAATCGGATCGAACGGTGATGTTAAACCACTGCATCAATCAAATTGTCGTTTCGGATACCATTTCCATTTGTCCGTCGTTTAGTGAGAAGGCCCGACCACTTCCAGAGGATTCTCACGGGCCTCCCGCACCGAGCCCTAAATTTTGAAGTAAGGCCCGGCAGCTAATTTGCCATCACGTGCCAAAAATAAGAATGAAAATATTTTTATTAGGATAAATATATTTTTTCAAGCTATTCCCAAGTCCGACTGGGGAATTGTAACCTTTTTTTGTTTTTTTTCTTCGCTGAGAAAATACATTTACAGACGTATGTGGGACTCGACGGCTGGAGTGCAAAAGGCCATAATACCCACTAAAACCACAGCGCATACTTCAACGTCATTTTGGGGGAGCAAGGGGGTCGCGTTAGTTCTACCTTGACACCCCTGCGGATAGCCCGAAGGCCACAACCTCCTCGGCGGCTGATGAAGGTGTTGGGCTCCGCCACCAAAACACCCAGCGGCCGCAGAGGATAGGGAGGACGACAGCCTGACAACACCGTATCTCCTCTTCCTCTGCGGCCACACCGCGATGCAACAATGGTGCGCCCCCATTCGCAGTCGGGCGCGGTCGCGGCCGCGCCCGACTGCGAGGGACAGACAGAGGTGTCCCCCGCACCCGCACCTTGGACGCATCTTGCGCAGGCCCCCTCCAAGCCCACGCGGAGCGTCTACTCCCGGGATCTGTCTTAGCTTCACCGCGGGTGTCCAAGACACGGTTACTAAGCCCCCTCACCACGACAAGGTGGAGATCCCACAGGGTGGGTTTGAATTGTAAACTAGTGAGTGAAGATTTTAAGACTCTTTAAATAATATTGTCTATTTATTTGTGACATCAGTTGATTTGGAAGGAAAAGAAATATATAAACAAGGATATTAATTAGTAGTAGTAGTACGTAGTCTTTATTGAGTAGTAACGGTGATTATGATGTAATAAAACAAATAATTAGAAGTGACCTCCGCATTTTCCAAAGTGAGAAAGTTGCACCCCTGCGCAGTTTAATCTGAAACATAAAATAAAAATAAAGTATTTAAGTGCAACTCTATGACAAAGACTAATAAAGGCTAATTAATAAAAATATAATATAAAACTGTAGTGATGTAATAGATTTAAAACTTTTGCGATTTATATAAAAAATTAAACGAAATATCAGTAATACAGAGTTTTTGTGCCTCAAATTATTTAATAATAATAATATAATAAGACTCGTAATAGTAAAACTGTGATATATTTTTTACAGCGATACCTACTTGAAAATAAGGATTTAACCATTAAATGCATGAATTTTTGTTTTTAACCATAAAATTTGAAATAAATCGGCAAATGGATGTAGTTAATGGGAAAAATACTGAAAAAGATAATTATGGAACATATATTTTTTATTAAAAAAATACATATTGATGTAGGTACTTCTACATAATCATGCAAAATCGGTCCTTTGTCCTGCATTTAGACATTAAGGAACTTTTACATTTGCTACAAGACCACTGTGTGCATAGTGGAATTTTACACCTCAATCGATTCGAAAATATAGGCCGGTTACCAACGCCGGCTTTTCCTACATCTATAGACGGCTAGGGATGAGTTGAACCTTAAGGTTTTTTTTACTGTAAACTTTGCTCTAATGAGCCATTACTAGGCCGACCTCTTTTATTATCATTATAAGATCCCACATTGCAAAGAGCATCAGCCAAATCATTGCGGAACTGACCAAGGTTTGGTAGTTGTTTGCTTGGGATGCCTTTTGCAATAATCAGGAGTAAAATAATGGAGGAAACATCTATATGGCGTATCTAGGTTGGCTATATTCGGATCTAATGTGCTGGGTGCGTGAATTATTTTAGAGGCATCATAGGTAATATAATCTTTTTTTCCAAATAAGGCTACGTCTATCTAATATATTTGTTGAGTTATGTTGACTTTTATCCGAAAAAGATGGCTCAGGATTATCTTCGACTAAAAGTGGGTCACTATCTACACCAACTTCGTGTTCAGTAGTTTCTGGTTCGCCTAACGTGTCATATTCTTCCATCAAATCTTGCATGATCTCTCATGAGATCTCGTGTAGAATTGATCTTCATCATCATTCCCATCATACGAAACATTACCATCTTTTAAAGCAGCTAAGAGTTGTTGGATATCCTTATTTTGCAGGGACCGAGACATTCTGTGAAAATATAAACGTAAACTCATAAGAAATTAATGTGAAAATAATTCAGCCTCATAGTAATTACATAATTATAAAAATAACAACATAATTACTTAAAACATACTGATAAATATGTATATAATATCACATGATAACTTTAGGTTTAGTAAAGATAGGTAAACCGATTTTGCATACTGATGTACTTCTACATCCCAAAAAAAAAGCATTTTTCTTACATAACTTTATCAATATATTGAAATATATAAATATTATTTGTTACTCTTACCTTGTTTCTATCGAAAAACAATTTTTCTTGACCTTTTTTCTTACTTTTCCTTAAAATTACCTTAAATTCATAACACACGCCGAAATGAAATGTTATTCAGATTGCGCGCCAACAATGAAAATTATCACAGATAAAAAAATAAATAGTCAAAGTTCTTACTTGCGTTCCGAAACGATAAAATAGTTTTACCAAAATTAAAAATAAAAACGTCTGCAATGTCGCTACTTAAAGAGATATGAGGTTTAAAACATACAATACAGATCTACATCGCTATGCATTTAAGGGTTAAACGCACAACTAGAAAGGTAAAAGTGAAATATTAGTATACAACACAAATATTTATTTCTTTTATTTGTTTTTACATTGATACTGTAGTTCCTGTAACATTATGAAAGCGGTTAATTTCTTTTTTTAATTGCAGCCCATTGATTAAGATTGGTCGTTGTTTCCCCAGAATTCTTCTTTCCATCGCTTTGTTTAGCTGGTACTGTACCTGGGAACTGGAAACGCCCGTTTTTCGTCTTACCTGTCTGCATGAAACGAATGCGATGAATTCAAGAACTACTCAAGGGATTTTTGTATGCTTTTCACTAATATATTATACTGTGACTGCCCGCGGGAGTTACCAAAGCCTTCCTCAAGAGTAACATAATTTTTTTTTAATAAAGTGACTCTTGAGGCATGTCAAGGTAATCCACGCAGGCGGAGCATATTTATGTATAGGCAGTGATAGCCTAGTCGGGAGACCAAAACATATCATAGTAGAGAGTCTCTAGTTTAAACTTACGGCCGCGCGACAGAGATGATGTTTTCAGAAGACGTGTAAAGTCTGCCTACCCACAGTCTAATAACAAACTACAGAATAAAAATATCCATGGATTGATTTGCGAGAACTTCTGAGGTTATAAATTCCAGCGATCGTAATTCTGTTCCCACGTGCAATTCAAGTTTAAGTAAACTAAAGTGAAATCGTAGGTAATTTCTTCCAGAAGGGAGTATGCTTATCTGTTGTCTTAGAATTATGACCTATGTAGAGAGATCGCCTCACCGGCAATTGTTGGTATAAGTCCTCCCGTCAGTGCCACAAACAGGTCTGTTTTCATCTGGACAGCCGCAGCTACGAGCGCTGGTGAAGACTGCACCCATTATCACAAGGAGAATTCTGAATACTGTAAAAAATATCAAGTTTTGAGCATTGTGTTCCTTAGGTATATTATTACAGGTACGATTAGGCTGGCACTGCTGTAAATAAATGTAGTATTAAAGAAGAAAAAGTTGTGTAAACAGGGTAGCCTAGTGGCAAGACCAATAAACTGCTATATAAAATGTCTCTATGTTACATGAGATAGGATATTTCAGTCCACAAGGTGAAGGCTGATCCTGAATCGTAATCGAAAAACGCTAAAACTAGGACAATACTCGCACCTGAAAATACGAAAACATCGAGATGGCTATACACTCACACGAAAAAAGAAACAAGAAGAAAATTATGCCTCTCATGATACATCATGACTTCAGGAATACGTAGACAAAGACAAAAATTGAATATAAATTAAAGTTATTCTTACCAAAAGTCAATTTCATGTTGTAAATGTTGTAACGTCTTCTAATGAATGACTGGTGAGAAGTAATGTCCCTAATTTATAGTCAAGTAGGACATCCGGTATATCTGTCTGTAATATAAACATTCTATATTATAAGGGCGTCGATAGATTTCAAACAATACAAGGTCTTAGCTATGTGAAGTGTCCATCCTCGTCTAGTTGTAACAGAAGCTATGTTATGAATTGAAGTTAAATCAGTTTTGGTTATTTAAGATACTTAAATTCCATTGTCATTGATTTAAAAAATATTTAAATGTTTTGCTGATGTTTGGTTTAGTGCAAAACAAACCAAGATATTGAATGTATACAAGAAACATTATTTCGCAAGAGATAACAATTTAAACATTTTGACATCACACATATAAGTTTAAAGCTGGAAAGTCATCGGCTAGCTACAATACTGTGCCTGACACCATAAGCCAGTTGCCAAAATGAGTTATTTTTAAGATTAGCCGAAGAAAGTTAAAAAGCGTTGGAACATTGGTGAAAAATCGTCACTTCTTTTTTCGACGGATCAGACTGCCACACATATGTTTATGTTTATTATTATTATATTATGGTATCTGATATCACATGCGTGAGTCACTAGTGGGCCTGGTTGAAAATCGGCGCCAGGCTTTCGCTTAGCATATGTCGAACCAGGTCCATTTTTTGGCCGCACGCGTATTCCTTTACCTACTTCGTCTTGCATATTCTTTTTTTCTTTTTATACGTATTTATTCTAAAATCTATCTTGACTTGTTATGTTTTATGTGTTTTTTTTTCTTATTTATAATTAAGTATAACTCTCAATTTTGTTTTCTTTTTTTGTATAATAAATATATGTAATAATAATTTATGTGTGTAGCGAAAAATAAATAACTCTTTATCTTTATATTTATATCTTTAGTTACCGATGATTGGTCAACATTTCCTTGCTCAGAGTTGTAGGAAAAGATCGCAAAAGACGTCTTTGAAGCAAAATAAACCACAATAACGTAAAGTTGTTGGTCCCGGTTCTAATCTCAGGAGAAGAATCGGTAGGCCAAGTCGGAGACCTTTTGACATTCTGAAAACTCCGACACCAGAATTGACCAAACACTCAAATGAAAAACAAACAAACTCCGCTAATGTAACAGAAACGTATTTGAAGGCTTCTGATGTAGAGCTGATAACAAATCCATTATACAGCGCGCATTCTTCGACTTCCTTCTGTTTCTAAAACTTAAGGACAAACCTTAGAGACACACACAGAACAAAAAAGCACCTAGACCAAACTGGTTTGGCCTGCTTTTCGCAATTGTTTCAGTGAATGTAAAAATGTATCAAAGCCGCATTCTCATTTTTCATGGTTTCAACTAGGATCAGATTTACTGACTTATTTAAAGGTACTGACTCCCTATAACGACTTTCAAAGATCTTCATGACAACCAGGACCGACGGTTTGACGGACGTTGGATTCGAACCCGATAGTCACTGCATCTCTATTGGCATCTTCACTAAGCTATCGTTGCCTAATTTTAATACTTATCTGTAATCATTTTGCTTTTGCGGGTTTTAAATGGGCTGAATATCAACTTCACTAGCCCAGGGTTAGAGGTTTTTCCATATGTTTTCAAACTTGTTTTCAGAGACGTTGTAAAAAAAAATTGGCGGTTATATAAGCTCGGAGGCTGTGAAGTCTCGTGATGAAGAGCTGGGTCTTGCTCAAGAAGAAGTCAAGATATAATGTAATTTATCAATTTTTACTGACGTTTAGTTAGCTAGTTAGGTCATCATTATCATCTTAGCGCTATCCCGGTTGCGATCCCAAACCTGCGCCTTGAAGCCCGGGGTCCGCTTGCCGGCTGTATCGTCTCCATTTCACACGGTCTTCAGCATCCCTGATAGTAAGTCGATTGGCACGCATATCATCCCCTGCGACGTCTAACCAGCATTTTTTTGGCCTTCCCCGTTTACCGGAGCCTGGCGCAGGTAGCATGGCAAGAGATTTGTTACCCACGTAAGATGTCGGTTGACGTGGAGACGTGGACGCACCAGCGTAGCTGACACTCTTGTAGTTTGCCAACAATGTCACGGATATGAAGGCTACCCTGCATGCGGGAGTTCCTAATGCGGTCCTTTCGCGTGACTCCACACATCCAGCGCAGATCATCTCTGTGATACGCAGACTCTGCTTGTGTCGCTCTAGCACAGGCCAAGTCTTACTGCAATATAACAGGACAGGTCTAATATAGACCTGTCCTTAGTTAGCTAGTTAGGTACATATGATTATTATTATTATATCTGAAGGAATGTTGTAGCATTCTAAAAAAGCATTAAGTAGCTCGTGACCTAGACAATGTAAATAAAGTTAGTCGATAGAGCACACATCATCGTACCTATATATGTATCATATTATGTATATTATGTATTTATTTATATGTTTAGCACCTATCATATCTATTGTATGTATGCCTGCGTATGTATGTATATATATGTATGTATATAATAAAAACAATTTCTAGTAATCAGATACTTTTAGTCGCTACACATCAAAGCTTTTTGTCTTTTTCAGTCTGTTCATCCTAAGGTTGCCTGTAAGAGATCGCACTCAGCGAAAAGGCCGCCCTTGTGCATTTGATATGTATCTACATTTAAGTTATTTACACCGAATTTGTACCAACATTTGCACAATAAAGCAATTATCTATCTATCTATCTATCACATAGGTAATATTGAATACTTGATTGCAAAGCTATCGACTTAACAAGCACTTACTTGATTATGTATACACGCTGATTTTTTATTGGTTTAGGATAAAAATCCTCACGTTGGAAAAAATGTCTGCTATTCATATTCAAAATCAAAATTTACCTACCACGTAAAATAAAAAAGTTATTAACTTCCATAACTCTAGAAAATACGTAGTAATGCGCGACTCGATCGTCGATCGACTCGTCGGCGCGCTGTAGGTACCTAAAAACAGCTGTTGACGTCGCGCGGCGAGGTCAACAGCTGTTTTATGTACCGTACAGCGCGTGTAACAGTAGGTAACTACCTACCCATAAAACACGTATCAGTCAGCAAAGCACTTCTACTGGGGCTATACTAACGAGAAATGCCATTAATTATTGCGATAATGTACGTTAACCTCAGGTGTAGCCACGATTTAACGCGATAATTTGACAACGGCATTAACATTAGCGTTTGGCGTTTTTATCGCCAATGATGGGCATTCACGTTGACGTTTTAGTCACCTACTTTAAAAACATATCGCAATAGTTATCGCGCTAGCAGACATTGACGTTAGCCGGTAGTGAGGCAGGCCCCAGCATAAGAAGTACGGATGGATAGTGATACCTAATTTACGTACTTACAAAACACAAATTAATTACGATGACAACTTCATTTATTTTAAGCACATACCTAATAATTAAAATAATAAACACATGTAACTAAATAGCTGTACCTACCTATTCCTTCGTAAGTCAACAGAAATAAGCTGTGGGTTCACGCAATCATAATAAACTAGTGGACGAAAAGTAGAACTTATTGTTATTTACGTATTAATCGTCGGTACATAATCATTTTCAATAACTAGTAAAAGCCGAATTTAGGTATTTACTTATTTCTGGCGTGTTTAAAACATGTTATCAACGATGGTATTCACAACAATGAGTAAAGCAAATCACTTACCTTTACAGTCTTCTGCTTACATCACAATCAATTTACACATTTGCACACACATGTTTCTCGCGTTCTCGCGACTCCGTTTCTTCTTTGTACACAAATCTTATAACCTCGATCCACTAATAAAACCCTATGGAGTCAGGTCAGGTTGCGGCCTATCAATCCATTACCACTAGTGAACACATCAGTATTGTAAGGATCCACGATTGTAGTTTAATTACGTAACACGGACACAGAGTGACGGGAGCGTGTTAAACGACTGTCCCATTGACCTAATTTCTTAAGACTGAAGGTCAACTTGCGCCCGCGCCGCACGGGGCGCACCCCGCCGCGCCGCCGCCCCGCCCCCGCCCCCTGCTGGCGCCCTGCAGCGGAGGGTGGCACGTGCGCATGGCGGGGAGTGGGAGGGCGGTAATAACTGCCAGTGTGTGTGTGACACGATCGCTCGTACTTCGCCAGTGTGCGGCAGTGATACTTCGTGTTCTAGCACTATTAAATTAATTAATTTATCAAGATTTTTTTAGCTTATATTTCAAATATTATTAGCTGGTTAGGTTCTATTAACGATATGTAATAAGATGGCTTTCGCTCCAAAACCAATTAAAAATCAGCCTGTAAATAATAATAAATAGACTGCGTCGTAGGCATACGCTTGAAGCCTTATTGTAAAGGCCTGTATTAATTGGGTGCGTCAAACAAAGTTATATTTGCATTTCTCTATTAAAAATCCAAATCTTCGTTTAATTAATTAATTAATTTGAATAAACATAATTACTTGCAGTGTCTTTGCTTCTCCTGATGATTATCTTCTAATATATAAAATTGTCGTGTCACAGTTTTCGTTCCCATACTCCTCCGAAACAGCTTGACCGATTTTGATGAAATTTTTTGTGCTTATCCGGTATCTATGAGAATCGGCCAACATCTATTTTTCAAAAAAAAAAAAATATTTGCAAAACAACGTTTGCCGGGTCAGCTAGTATAACTGTAAAATCACTTGTCGTTACTGAGATATCACCTCTCTTTTGATCTCGGGTCAATTCGGGATCATTAACCCGGCTCCGGGACACCTGTTTCTTTCGTTAGGTGTCATCGGAGTAACTCTTGTCCGGCGCGTCCACGTCGCGGGGGTGGGCACCTCTTGTCTAGGCTAGAACAGGATGGTGGCAAAGTTCGGATAAGGACCCTATGTCTATGGGGTATAATGTGGATCCCTTGCCCAGGGTCATGGGTAAAGACCTTAACGGCTTAGTTGGCGGAGTTGGAGTCCATCAGTACGGTAATTAAGGCGGATGAGGCACGTCGTATCAGAAGCGGTGAGAGAGACTCTCAAACCGGTTTTGTAAAGACACCATTAAGTCTTCACCGGTACAAAGGGCGAGCAGTGTCGATAGGCAAAGGAATTCGGCCTTTGTGGCGGCGAGGCAAGGCACACGGTGGTGTGCCTTAAAGGGCGCAATTCATATTTTATAGTGAATTGCGGCCAACCGCCTGCATTCTCAATTTCCTGCTGATCGTATCGGCTGCCCGGTCCATCGGCAACTGGACTTTGAGAACGAGAGAGTGGATTTGCATCAGCGCAACTGCTTATCCACTTAAATATATTCACGCGCGGATGACCCTGGCTATATTTTTGATTGACTTTCGAACTGTGAAAGCCCTGCGGCGATCGAGAACTGGTGGTGGGGTTGGGATCTTGGTGGATCACCGGCCTTAGCTGGGACTCGGCACGTAGGCGGTCAAACGAGAGTGGTCGCTCCTGGCCTTGACTGAGACGGAGGGACAGGTTCGGCAGCACGACTGACGACAAAGCAGCCCTATTTAGGATCGCTCTGCTTTCCCCAATCCGGGGAGGGGCCTAGAAAAGGTGGCCTAAACATAGTCCGTCTCTCATTCCAATCGGGTGGCAAACCGCAGTCAACCGAGCACCAACCTTTAGCGGTCGCAAGAAACAAAAAAGGAATATGGCAAAAAACTTTATAATAGGAGCATGGAATGTTCGAACGCTCTTAGATGACGACGCTAACCTGTGTCCCGAGAGGAAGACTGCAATCGTAGCAAGAGAGTTATTAAGATACAACGTGGATATAGCTGCTTTGAGCGAAACTCATCTTAGTGATAATGGTAGCCTATGTGAGCAGATGGGAGGATATACATATTACTGGATTGGTAAACCATCAGAGGAGCGTGCGGCTAGTGGTGTTGGCTTCGCAGTGCGTAACAAAATAGCATCAACTTTATATGAACTTCCAAAAGGAATAAATGACCGCATAATGACTTTGCGTCTCCCTGTCAACGACACTAAATATGCACACCTTATTAGTATCTATGCACCCACTTTAACAGCTAATGATGACGACAAAACCAAATTCTACCACGATTTGTCTCGTGTTCTCGCTGGAATTCCTCCACAAGACAAAATAATTTTGCTCGGTGACTTCAATGCTCGCGTTGGTACTGACTACGTAGCATGGAGTGGTGTCATTGGTCGTCATGGAGTTGGCAACTGTAATTCAAATGGCTTGGAGCTGCTTACACTGTGTGCAGAGTTTGACCTGTGTCTGACCAATACCTTCTTTCGCTTACCGGAAAAATATAAGACCTCCTGGATGCACCCTCGATCGAAGCATTGGCATCTTTTGGATTACATAATTGTGCGCAAGAAAGACCTTAGCGACGTTTTAGTAACTAGAGCTATGCGGGGTGCAGAGTGCTGGTCGGACCACCGTCTCATTCGTTCAAGGATGCGCTTAAAATTTAAGCCTACTCGTCGTGCAGGACATAAAAGGTCAGTAAGTGCATTTGTTGCTCCACTTGTTCAGTCCGAAAACCTCAGACGTGACCTAGACAATCATTTTGGCACCAAAATCATACAGGATGGTGACAACCCAGACGAAGCATGGCGCTCATATGCAAAACACCTTTAGGACAGCGTCTCATGCACCATACCAAAGCCGCAGAAGAAAAATCAGGACTGGTTTGACAATTCGGACGACGAAATTCGATAATTACTGGCAAGTCACAGAAGAGAATTAAGATCTGTTACAAGTACCGATAGACGGAAATCTATACACCGAGAGCTAAAATCCAAAATCCGTGGGCTCAAAAATCAATGGTGGCTGGACAAAGCGAAAGATCTACATCTTTTAGCTGACACAAATCAAACAGGAAAATTTTTCGAAGGCCTTAAATCCATCTTCGGACCCAAGACGAGAATAACTGCACCAATATTATCTCGTAATGACAGCTGCAGACTAACAGATCATAAACAGATCCTGGAAAGATGGGCTGAACATTTCAATGACGTTCTGAATCCCTGCGGGCAGACAACTGACATAGCGTACATTGAAAATCTAGAAAGTCGACCTCTTATGAAAGACCTCGCTGATCCGCCATCTTTTGATGAGTTTATATCAGCCATCAAGAGATTAAAGAATGCCAAAACACCAGGTACTGATCATTTAGCATCGGAAATCTACAGATACGGCGGTCCTTACATACAAAATAGGCTGTTCAGTATAGTTCTTAGGGTATGGGAAACCGAAATGGTACCTCAAGATTGGAAGGATGCCCTCATCTGCAAACTTTATAAAGGTAAAGGTGAAGTCTCTAGGTGTAGTTCTTACAGGGGTATCTCCCTTCTATCTTCGGCTGGGAAGATAATGGCCCATATTATAAATCGGCGCTTGGTGGATCTTGCTGAAACAATGCTTCCTGAGTCGCAATGTGGCTTTAGACCTGGCAGAGGAACAGTTGATAGCATATTCGTGGTCAAACAAATCCAGGAGAAAAGCCTCGAACAAAACCGGCCCTTGTATATGTGCTTTGTCGATCTAGAAAAGGCCTTTGACCGCGTGCCACGTGATGCTCTCTGGCTTGTATTGAAAAAGGTTGGATGTCCTGAGAAATTCATCAACATAATTCGCCAGTTTCACGACGGTATGATGGCGCGTGTTCAACACGAAAATGATTTCTCGGACCCGATTCAAGTAACCAGTGGTGTGAAGCAGGGTTGCGTCATGGCTCCGACGCTATTTGCGCTATACTTTTCGGCCGTAATGAATGATGCGCTCAAGCATAGTGTGGGAAAAATCGAGCTTAACGTCCGCTCTGACAAAAGTGTTTTCGATATATCACGCTTTAAGGCAAAGTCTAGGATGTCTAAGGTCCCCATAGTTGAGGTTCTCTATGCCGACGATGTGTGCATATTAGCAGATCGTATAGATACACTTCAGGATTACATGAATGCACTTCAGAGCGCCTGTCGCAGATTTGGTCTGGTTATCAGTGTGGAAAAGACCCAAATCCTTAAACAACCACCAAGGGGATGTTCGGCTGACAGCGGTTCAATAGAGCTCCTTTCTGAGCCACTAGTAGAGGTAGCCAAATTTAACTACCTCGGAAGCCAAGTCTGCAAAGACAATAAGCTGACTGCTGAAATTCCAGCACGGATCGCTAAGGCAGCTGCTACATTTGGGAAGCTTAAGCAAAGGGTATGGACATCTCACGACCTCAAATTGCAAACTAAAATATGCGTTTACAAAGCGTTGGTCCTACCTATACTCACCTACGCCGCGGAAACCTGGTGTCTCTACAAAGGTGATATTAAAAAGCTCGACAAGTTTCACTTACGATGTCTGCGGTCGATACTGAACATAAAATGGCAGGACTATGTTCCCAACACGGAAGTTCTAAGACGCACTGGTATGATGGGTATGGAGGCAATACTAATGAAGATCCAGCTGAGATGGTGTGGTCACGTACAGCGCATGGGATCCGATAGATTGCCTAAAACCGTTTTCTACGCGGAGCTAGCCCAAGGCAAGCGAACACAGGGCGGGCAATACCTGCGGTACAAGGATGTCTTTAAGCGATACCTTGTTGCCTGTGGACTTCCCGTTGATCGATGGCAAGTGCTGGCTCAGAATCGCGAAAACTGGCGAACTTCAACCTATAAGGCAACCGAACGTTTTGAGGAAAGTCGTCTAGCAGATCTGGACAGGAAGCGTCACCTATTCAAAAGCCGTCCAAAACCTACTTATGACTACACTCTCAATGATGCCGGTCAACTCTTCTGTCCACAGTGTGACCGGGTTTTCAAAACCAAGTTTGGATTTGCTAGTCATCTAAGAGCTCACAACAGAAGGGAGAATTAGTCTGGGTCGCTGTCACCGGACACGGTGAAGAGGACTATATATATATATCACCTCCCAAGCTATTGTTGCTAGAAACAATAAACTATAAAGGTCTTTTTTGACGAAGGCATCTATTAAAGAGATTTTTTTATCCAACACACCTTTTTTTATTTTACGGAAATTAGAGCCGGAGTATGTGGTGTTACCACTCAAAACCACCTCGACTTTCTCATTTACCCGTGTATCGGAGGGTAGGGTATCGCCGAAGCATTCGTCGCTACCCCTCGACGGGTATTGGCCCGCCAGATGGTCAGGCAGGCCCCGAACAAAACCCCCTTGGCGGCGGATTAAGCTACTGGGCTCCGCCGCCAAAACACCCAGCGGCCGCAGAGGATAGGGAGGACGACAACGCTACACCGCATCTCCTCTTCCTCTGCGGCCCCACCGCGACACATCGAATGGTGCGCCCCCAATTGGTCGCGAGAGTCGGGCGCGCGGCAACACAACACCGACACGACTCTCCTCCCGCGACGGCGCCGGACTGCGAGGGACAGAACTGTCCCCCGCACCCGCACCGTTGGACGCACCCTACGCAGGCCCCTGTAAACCCACGCGGAGCGTCCACTCCCGGGATCTCTCTTAGCTTCACCGCGGGTGTCCAATCCACGGTTACTGAGTCCACGTGGGATCTCCACCTTGTCGTGGTGGGGACCACGACAAGGTGGAGATCCCACGGGGGGATAATCCAACACACCTAAGCAGGGGCATAGTCACGGACAAGACCGCTGACAGTGTCGGTCTGGGCCATAACGGATATTGCACAATCATCATCAAAATTTGTTTGAAAATCTGCTGAAGTATAATTATATCAACGTATTAAATCAGAAATATACATCAACTTTGTTTACGTTGTTTTCATCATCTACGAATGAAAGCACTCATTAATGAGATTTGGTTCCGTTAGACTAGTCCTGTCTTTCAAAAGGTTGCCTGTTGGATTTCTCGTCGATTTCTCACTGACACGTTTTTGTCTTTGCAGTTTATCTATAAAACAAAGAATAATCTGTCTATCTGACAAAATGAAAATGTACTGTTTGTTTATCAAACAGTACATAAATAGTAGCAACTTCATATGTTAATAATATAAATGTGTCTCATAATTGTAGTAACTTGTGAAACAATAAATAAATTTATTATTATTATTATTATTATTATTATTATTATTATTATCTGAAAGACTCATCAAAGATTTACTTAATTTATAGCATAGCAGTCCACGCAGACAAAGATAAAAGCAAAATCAATTAACTAATTAAAACAAGAGGACCTGTTATAAATATCTTTATGATTCATGTATACAGAAAAGCAAATTGCAGCAATACAATGACAAATTGAGTGAGCAATCCCACTAGTTGTAGAGGCAGTACGGCTTCGATATAAAACAGGCCGCAGGCAGACATCTTACTTAACGACGCAAAGTACAACCGTTGGATGTTTTTATATAGCCGTTTCTCTTCAGCTGTGGAAAATATAAAAATGCTGCTTATTATTACTTACAATTAAGTCGCAGCGTCGCGTCGCGTGGGTTGGCGCAGAGGGAACGTAAGCGACTGCTACGCCGAAGGTCGCGGGTTCGATTCCCGCTCAAGTCAAACATTTGTGTGCATGAACATGGATGTTTGTCTTGGTCTGGGTGTTTCTATGTATAATATGTATGTATTTATAAAAAATAAGTATATAATATGTATAATCATTTATCCATTATCTAGTACCCATAGTACAAGCTCTGCTTAGTTTGGGACTAGATGGTGATGTGTGTACCTATGTGGTAGAATATTATTAAGTATATTATTTATCATCATCATCAGCCTAACATAGTCCGCTGCTAGATATAGGTCTCACCAATGCATAAATAATAATATATCGAACTAATTAAATATTTTACCATATAATTTAAAATATTGCATATAACAACGTCGTAGAAACAAATAATATGGTGTTATCGTGGACCGTTTGCTTCGATACAAGATACTGTTAATAGCTATTTCATTTTTGCAAGATAACTACTAAGTCAGCGCGCAAAATACAATTTGTCGAGACACATCGAACTACACTGGATTCATAATTCATGATAAACCATTTATCGGGTGTTGTATTGCCTTTTATGACACAATTATTGTCATGTAATCCAATGACGAGGGCGGATCCAAGAAGGGGAAGAGGCACTAAGGCGCTCAAGCCTTCCCAAAAACATCTGATTCCATCTATGATTATTCTTATTTGCCTTACCAGGATCCATCCAAAACCAAAACTGTTAATTTTTGCAAATAATAATAAAATAATATATATATAATATAATAAATACTTTACCTGAACAACTAGGGCCCATTAAAATATAACAAACATCCTGAGATCTGAATACAGCACTGTAGAAAGATTCACATTGTAATGGTACATTGTTTGTTATACAAAGTTCGTAATCATCCAGCCATATATAATGATAGCTTCAAATATACTCCTATTTTGAAACAGCTAACGATTGTTTATAGAAATAACTAGCACTTCGAAGAAGAAGAAAAAACACATTCTAATAACAGACACAAAGAACACCTAATCTCTGAAAAATCTTTGTGACTTGTATAATCTAGTACAAATTCAAATTCAAAATCCTTTATTCATTTGGGTCACAATGTGACGCTTATGTACGTCAAAATAATAAATTTATAAAATAATTACTTATACTCAAATTTAAAGCATTATTTCTGTATGCTTCTGCATTTACATTTACTGCCACGTTCGCAAAGCAATAGGTAGAACCATGAGAAAGAACGGGCAATAAAACTCACGGTCACTCTTTTTCATCTGCATAATACACAATTTACATTTTGTAAGGTGCTGCGACCAGTCATCGCAAGAAGCACTCGTTCACGAGTATGACGCATGTGCCAGCCATCATCCCTCTCGCCATATCAGAGGGACAGGGATGACCCGACACACGACGCCACCACAAGAAATGACATTTTAGTGAGCATGACGACAACGGTATACGAACCAGCAGTAAGAAACAATCTATTGGTATACTGACCATGACCGCCAATTACCTTCATTTTCTAGATCGTTATTATTAACATAAGTTAGTGGAACGCGTGAAGGAATGCAAATGTAGAAAGAATTTTGTGAAGGTGACAAGTGAACAATGATATGATCAGGGATGAATAAAGTTAAACTTCATTCAACAAATCATAAAAATATCCAAATCCTGCAAAAATCATGTGTTCACGAGGCACTTCCACTAAACATCTAAATAAAATAATCGTGAGTTAAACAAGCCTAAGCCTATCCCCACGGTGTCTTATCATTTAAAAATTCCTTAATAGTGTAATAACCCCTTTGTAAAAGAAAGTTCTTAATTGTCCGTTTGTATTTGTGCATGGGTAAATTCATTATTTCAAGAGGCAATTTGTTGAAAAATCGTATACCAATCCCCGCAAATGAGTTCTGAACTTTATGTAGACGGTAGTTAGTACCCACCAGTTTATGCTTATTCCTTGTGTTCACTTTGTGCAAATCACTATTTTTGCGGTATAGAATTAAGTTTTTCTTAATGTACATTAGGTTAGCATATATATATTGCGATGCAACTGTCAATATATCTACTTCTTTAAATTTATCACGTAAAGAATCTCTAGCACCTATCTTATAAATTGCACGTATGGCCCTCATTTGAATGACAAAAATAGTCTGTATATCAGCAGCTGTACCCCCTAATATTATTCCGTAAGACATTACGCTGTGAAAATAACTAAAGTAAACTAGTCTAGCAGTATCTATATCTGTGGATTCCCTAACTTTTCTAACTGCAAACGCTGCAGAACTAAGTTTTACTGCGAGACAGGATATTTGGGCGCCCCACTGAAGCTTTCAATTTAAAGTTACACCTAAGAATACGGTTGATTCGACTGGTTGAATTGTTTCCTTATTTAAAATTATATTAGTAGGAACACTTTTGACATTAGGTAAAGAGAATTTAACACATTTGGTTTTGCTTGAGTTGAGTACCAAATTATTTGTCGAAAACCAATCTAATACTGCAAGAGTGTTATTGACGGTATCCAAGTTACTTAAATTACGATCAACTTTAAAAATTAGTGACGTATCGTCGGCAAACAAAACAATATCACATAAATTTTGTACAAAGAACGGCAAATCATTAATATATATTAAAAAAAGAAATGGACCGAGAATAGAGCCCTGTGGAACGCCCATTCCTACTGGCAAACCTAGAGACCTACTCCCATTAACATCTACATACTAAATTCTATCACTTAGGTAGCTAGTAGGTAGTAGATTAGTACAATAATCAAAGCTGTTGATAATGATATATCCAGCAGTGGACTATGCCAGGCTCATGATAATAATCAAAGTCACAATCATGTTAAGAGGAGATAGTCTCAAAGCGACCACTGCATAATTTCATCGATTCACGAGGTTAAAGGGGTTCGTCGATCCCCGTCTGTCAGTCAGATTTAAAAGAAGGCCGTCGGTCACGGTTGTCTTTAAATCTATGGCAATCCCTACGATAAGATGATTCCGTCAAATATCATGAGTTTATGACACTAGACTAAACCATAAGATTTAGCAATACCTTTGTGTTGTGGGGGTATTTTCTTATATTACTGGATGTTTATGGCGTACGACACGAATGTCAAAGGAGTTCTCTGAATAGCAAGCAAAGAGATATTTATAGTACCAGACAACATCAAAAATTACTTACGCTCTCATTACTGTTTAGGTCATATTTCGTAAAATCAATGAAATATTTGATGTATATTAGAGCATAGCATACAGTCTCTATTGTGTGATACAGTTTCTGTAAATAAACATTGCGTTCCAATGTGGAAACCATATGTGGAGTGCGACGTGGAAGGGCACAAAAGACATTTCGGGCCTGCTCCAAGTCCTCGATATTTACTGGCCCGAGAATATCGCCAATGACGAACTCTTTGAAATCTGCAATGAAATTCTTATCAAGAAACTAGAGTTGGATTGGCAACGCTCTCCAAGAAGATCCTTACCACAAACTGAGGTTAGCCCTAGACTGGAATCCCCAAGAATAGAGAAAACTAGGTCGTCCAAAATAGACCTGGTGGCGGACTATCATTGGAGAAGCAAAGGATATCGGAAAAATATATCCTTTGTTAAATTAAGCAGAAAGCTCAGGACTGCATGGGATAGAGATGGACTGTGGTCGCCCCATTTAGAAGACATAGGAGCCATTCTTTAGTAATTGCATTTCATATTTCAAAATATCGATGAACGTTGTTGGTTTAGAAAGCCCAAAGGACGTTTTATAGATAGGCATCAAGTAACTTGCATCAAATACTATTTTTTACAGAAAACTTTTCAGAACATCATTATCAAACATGACAACTTATAAACATAAAAACTGGTTGCTACATCGGAAAAATACTTTAAATATTTTTGTTAACGCGATTATGAACGTTAAATGAACTTAACTTATAATATTGACTCACCAATATGTCATAAGATTTTTTAATTTTACTAAAGCATTCTAGTATATTACTATAAGTTTGAAATAGTACTTGACATTTTTCATCATTTAATTTGAGCACCGATAATTCGGTGCTCAAATTTAAGACTTCATTATTCCAAACTACTGTTTTATTTCTTAAAAGCTCGAGTAATCTAGTTGCGTAGAGCATATTAGCATCGAAAGAAATTAAAAAGAATATGTACGAAAGCACAATTAAACTCGTCGTTTTGTAAATAAGGCAGGCGTAAATAAAACTAGCGATGTAAAAAAAAAAGATGAATAACACTGATCCAGTTGACACATATGAACTTTCTGCAATTATATTTATTTATATGTAAACTATTGTGGACCTTTTGTATGGTTAAAACAATGTCAGTATTATTTTGAGTTTTGTTAACAGTGAAGAAGGCGTTGAGTAAATACTCTAAAGAGTAAAAGAACAGATCGAAAATGAACACAAACACGCGCAAAAAGTTCGAATATTTACTAATATTTTGTGCCTCATACGTGACGATATTACGAACGAAAGTAAAAACTAGGCAAAATAATGTCCAACACACTAAGTAAAATTTTGATTTGGAATTGTTAGGTGTAATAAAGTTGTCTCTGATGCCATACTTCAGCAACAAAATAATCGTCTGCATCAAGTCCAATGGGAAAAGCATATATTGAACATCTTCACAACCTATATTGTACAGTAAAATTTCTCAGTAATGACTCCTACTCATTTCAGGATTATGTTACTTTTGAAGTTCCTCAGTATAAACTACAAAAATAAGCAACTTAAATTAAACAAACATTTTGAGTGGATGATATTATCGCCGATAAAGCTTTTATTATAATAGCTTCCAGTGGCAAATCATAAATATTTTATGTTTCTATGATAACTTAATAACGGGAGTAGGTGACCTTTGTTTAAATGTTGGAGTTACGATGTGAATGTGATAGTGACATATGTTATAATCATATCAGCCAGACAGTCATAATAATTAAACTTATATATCACAATCATGTAAGGTATCATTCATATGGGATTCTTGATTGCTGATTAATCATCATACTTCATGGCGCATGGCCGTTCATATTACTTAATGCAATCTTGTTTTTACGGTCATAAAAATATCCAATATGATGTTTCCATCCGTTTCCTCATTTTTTAGGTAGTGGATGGTGCTTATTTCAGCATGAATGGACCGGCTAGTCCAAGGAAGTATTTCCCACCCAGAGAATATGGACGGAAAGTAACAGTACCTATACTGTTGCGTTTCGTTCGATGATTGACGGTGCTGGTGGCCCTATACCCTCTTCCTTCTCCACATCCCAATCCTCCTATTCCCTTGTCCAACCCAGCGGGCAGCAACGCACTTGTGCTTCCTCAGGTGTTGCTTGTGTCCATGAGAGGTAATCGCTTACCATCAGGCGATCCGCCTGCTCGTTTGCCGCCTATTACATAAAAAATCAGTCTTGTATGAGCTGTCGAACATGATCCGTCACAGAAATTCACAATTCCTATTGCTAGACGAACGTGTTTTTAAAAAAGATGATAGATACTTAGATTATCTAAGATATGTCCCTAATAAATTGTTTGTCGCTTCATAATCATAATGCGTGTGAAAATGGGCATTAAAAATATTGCCACTGCCAAAAAATATAACGTCTTGTCAAATAAAACATATCGTATACACCATTATCATGTGAATGAGCCCTAAAATTTTACTACGTCAGCAGCAGGACTGTCATACTTTATTTTCCATTACATCTAACCGCCTGGTCACCGAATCATGCTTAATTTTCCACACAAATTATGCTCGAGGGGCGTCAATTGGGATATTCCGACCGGTAAGTACAATTCCAGTAATATACAGGTTTATAGTACCGCCGTTTTCAACCTGTTTGAATTCTGTTCATTTCTGAGAGATGAACTCTTGGGCTGTTAGCATATACAGCTGATGACAGACATGATTATTTAAAGTTGTGAAAATGATCCTTTTATGTCTCATACGAATCCAATCCAATCCAATAATAATGCTTTTTTACAGAATAACAACACGGTTTTCTTAATTTAAGATCAACTATTACAAGTCTGGCTCGTTTTGTGGACGATATCACGAGTATCTTCCACCGACCAGGGCAAATGGACGTTATTTATAGGGATTTTAGTAAGGCTCTTGATAAGGTGTCCCACCCAATCCTACTGAAAAAATTGTATAGATATGGTTTCGTAGGTCCCACATTCTTGTGGCTCGAGTCATAATTAGGTGCTCGTAGTTTATACGTCGTTGTAAAAGGACATCGAATCCGATAACATCAGGGGTTCCGCAGGGTTCACATTTGGGTCCCATTTTGTTTAACATATTTATCAACGCTCTGCTGCTTTGCATCGCCAATTCTAGAACCCAGACTAGATGACGTATATAAATTGCAAAATGATCTAAATCATTTGGTAGAATTGTGTAGCCACAATGACATGCACATAAACCATCAACAATTTTACGTTATACGTTTTTCTAGAAGGCTCAACCAAATCGCTTCATCATACAGCATAAATGTTAACAAAGTCACAGAGACAGACAGGATCAAGGACTTAGGCGTAATTCTAGATAGCAAACGCACATTTGTACATCATCCAGTACTAATGGCTATGAAAACATCAATAATACTAGGTTTTGTAATCAGTAATAACAAGGCTTTTAGAAAGCCTGCCGCGAGTGTACCAGAGTACTGTTGTCAGATACAGCAGCTACACATGCAGAAGCGGTTTTTGTGGCATTTATGAAGTTGTTTAAATTCAAATTCAAATCCAAAATCCTTTATTCATTTGGGTCACAATGTGACGCTTATGAACGTCAAAATAATAAATTTATAAAATAATTACTCATACTCAAATTTAAAACATTATTACTGTATGCTTCTACATTTACATTTACTGCCACGTTCGCAAAGCAATAGGTAGAACCATGAGAAAGAACGGGCAATAAAATTCACGGTCACTCTTTTTCATCGCCAGGTTTTGCGTAATACACAATTTACATTTTGTAAGGTGCTGCAACTGTTACACCTTCTATATCACTTGTATATATTTACTGTACGTAATAATACTCAAGCATAATAGTTTTGGTTAGCCTCCTCAGAATAGACATGGTGAAACAGGAGCATCCACTTAAATTATATATACCTAATAATGCAGGCAATCCGCGAAAGTGATCAGAACCATGATGGAAATGATGCAGTTAAATATTAAAATCTAATACCAGCCCGCAAGACCGTCATCGACCAGTCATCGCAAGTAGCACCCGTTCACGAGTATGACGCATGAGCCAGCCATCATCCCTCTCGCCATATTAGAGGGACAGGGATGACCCGACACACGACGCCACCACAAGAAATGACATTTTAGTGAGCATGACGACAACGGTATACGAACCAGCAGTAAGAAACAATCTATTGGTATACTGACCATGACCGCCAATTACCTCCATTTTCCAGATCGTTATTATTAACATAAGTTAGTGGAACGCGTGAAGGAATGCAAATGTAGAAAGAATTTTGTGAAGGTGACAAGTGAACAATGATATGATCAGGGATAAATAATGTTAAACTACATTCAACAAATCATAAAAATATCCAAATCCTGCAAAAATCATGTGTTCACGAGGCACCTCAACTTAACATGTAAATAAAATAATCGTGAGTTAAACAAGCCTAAGCCTATCCCCACGGTGTCTTATCATTTAAAAATTCCTTAAAAGTGTAATAACCCCTTTGTAAAAGAAACTTCCTAATTGTCCGTTTGTATTTGTGCATGGGTAAATTCATTATTTCAAGAGGCAATTTGTTGAAAAATCGTAAACCAATCCCCGCAAATGAGTTCTGAACTTTATGTAGACGGTAGTTAGTTCCCACCAGTTTATGCTTATTCCTTGTGTTCACTTTGTGCAAATCACTATTTTTGCGGTATAGAATTAAGTTTTTCTTAATGTACATTAAGTTAGCATATATATATTGCTATGCAACTGTCAATATATCTACTTCTTTAAATTTATTACGTAAAGAATCTCTAGCACCTAACTTATAAATTGCACGTATGGCCCTCTTTTGAATGATAAAAATAGTCTGTATATCAGCAGCTGTACCCCATAACATTATTCCGTAAGTCATTACGCTGTGAAAATAACTAAAGTAAACTAGTCTAGCAGTATCTATATCTGTGAATTCCCTAACTTTTCTAACTGCAAACGCTGCAGAACTAAGTTTTACTGCGAGACAGGATATTTGGGCGCCCCACTGAAGCTTACAATCTAAAGTTACACCAAAGAATACGGTTGATTCGACTAGTTGAATTGTTTCCTTATTTAAAATTATATTAGTAGGAACACTTTTGACATTAGGCAAAGAGAATTTAACACATTTGGTTTTGCTTGAGTTTAGTACTAAATTATTTGTCGAAAACCAATCTAATACTTGTGCAAGAGTGTTATTGACGGTATCAAAGTTACTTAAATTACGATCAACTTTAAAAATTAGTGACGTATCGTCGGCAAACAAAACAATATCACATAAATTTTGTACAAAGAACGGCAAATCATTAATATATATTAAAAAAAGAAATGGACCGAGAATAGAGCCCTGTGGAACGCCCATTCCTACTGGCAAACCTAGAGACCTACTCCCATTAACATCTACATACTGAATTCTATCACTAAGGTAGCTGGCAACAAGATTGAGTGCGGTATCTCTAACACCATAAAGTTTCAATTTAAGTAAAAGTGTATTATGTTCCACACAGTCAAAGGCCTTTGATAGGTCACAAAAAACACCAATGGCATCCTTCGAGTTTTCGCAAGCATTAAAAATATGCTTTAAAAAAGTTACACTGGCATCAACGGTGGAGCGACCCTTAGTAAAGCCATACTGTTCACTGTGAAATAAATTATTTGTGTGAAAGTGGCTCTCTAGTTGATGCAAAATAATCTTTTCAAAAATTTTACTAATAGCAGGCAAGATAGAAATTGGCCGAAACTAATAGCAGGCAAGATAGAAATTGGCCGAAGAATGATTGGGATTGGGGATTGGGATTTAGATGCGTGACATACTTTAAAGTCCTGTGGTCATGAGGTCTACGAGTACAAGCTTCGAAACTTTAAAATAGAATCTTTAGTTAAACGAAGAGATAGAGCCTTTTAGAACAAACATTATTTTTTTAAATTGTGAAAGGATTTATAGACTGCGTCGATTTATTGGATAAAATAAACATAAATGTGCCATCAAACCTCCCCGAAAGTATAATACACCGCTTTCTCCCCCTTCCAGAGAACAGAGTTTGGAAGGTGTTCCGTGATACCGCATTTGTGTCGTCTAATGAACGGATACAGCGTGTCATTAGATATGTATTTTGAATCAGTAGCCGCTTTTAAAAAGGAGTGGTGACCTCGTTTTCACAACATGCATACTGTTACTTTGTCAATGTGTTTACAAAACAAAATGTAACTTGTGCCATATTATAAGATACATATGTATGTATCTTCATTTATGTTTTGGAAATAAATGCTTTTTTTTCTTCTTCTAATAACTTTATTTAATTTATTCATTGTCGTAGTGAATATTTTTTTTTATTTAATGGACTGTAATATTATTTTATGATATAATTTAATGATTTTGTTGCGTGTTACTGTCTGGCTAATCAGGTCTGGTAGTGTGTTACTCCTTCAGAGCTTGTGTGTGAGGATTCTAGGACGCTTCAATGAATTATTTATTTTCTTTTATTTTAACTAAGTACGTATATTTGGTTTACAATGGTATAATTTAAATCACTACGTTACAAGACACACCGTCGGCTGTTGAAATCAGAATGCAATGAAGGTCGATTGAAGGATGTGTCGCTAATCGCGCGCCGTTCGCTCCGCGGCATTGGTGTTTCTTCCGTCGTGTGTAGATGGCGCCGTAGTTGTCAACATGCCCCCGGCCTTGGAAGCATCAGGTTCCAAGGAAGATAAGGTAGTCCTAAATCGTTCGTCATCCGGATGCAGGAGTGGACATATCTTTGAGAATGACCGCCGGATCATACCCGTCGCTGTTTTGATGGTAGCTACTCGTGAGATGCCATCTCTGCCGGAGAATGTCTGCAGCACTCGTCCTAGGCGCCACTTCAGAGGAGGTAAGTTGTCGTCCTTGATCAAGACGAGGGCATCAGGAATGAGTGTGTCCTGGTTAAGTTTTCTGCTAGTATCAGTTGGTTATCATGACTTTGACAAAGCTAGGTATCTACTTTTATTCTGTGTGCCTATGGGCTTAGGCTTCATGCTGGAAGAGAGAGATGAGTCTAGGGAATCAGCCACATACGGAAGTACGATCTAAACAAATGCGGTGGACTTGTACATACTATTGAATTGGCTGTGAGCTCTCGTATTATGCTCCGGAGAAATATGCCAATAACGGATGGCTTAGCGAAGGGGGCAATGGGTGTTCCTAAAGGATTTAAAGGGCCGGCACTAAGAAGAGATCAACTTGAGCCAGGTGAACTGCTTGATGCCATTTTGATATTATTTAATGATCCATCAATAGCATTGTGTCTTAAAGATGATGATGGATACATTTCCATAGCTCCAGTGCCAGCGACCTATCAAGGCAATCGCGGTTATGGTGATATCGAGAGGCGGATGTTGCCAGTCATATTGAGTTGGGCTGTGACGGTACACAAGTTGCAAGGATGTACACTTAGTTCCACGGACCTAGGGCCTAAAATCTTTGCTATAGGCCTATGCTATGTTGCCTTGAGGCGGGTCAAATCCCTAAAAGGCATGGCTTTAAGTGATATTGACTCGAACAAATTACTCAACCATACCCACGACAACAGAGCCTTATCCGAAATGACAAGAATGAAAAATATGCTCTTGCATTAGATTCTTTCACCGACTTTCTTTGTTTTTTGTTAATCGCAGAGACATAGACACGTACACACGTACACACACACGTACACATACAAATACACGCAAATGCGCGCGTGCGCGCAAACACGTACACACGTACAAACACACACACATAGTACATACACACATACTAAGTGGTAGCGCCATCTACCTTCCTATCTACAACTAATCGCATCAACATGAATCGTTCCACGCTTGTCTAGTGCGAGCGATATCATATTTCCGTCCCTCTCTTTCCCTCTCCCTGGAAGAGGCACTGCCTACGCCTGATTCGTCGCCGCGAACGTGAACGCGAGGGACAGTCTCGAACATTCCGCTCGCTAAGAACGCCGTCTCGATACCGCTCCGCGCCGCACCGCTGTATCGCCGTCTCGTTCGTACCGCGCCGCTCCCGTATGTGTTTATCACCGCTTCCACCAAGGAAACCCCGCTCGTGAGTGAAGTGAAAACAAGCAGCTGTATCACGAAACCACCAAGGCTGTATAAGGTAAGTGCCTTCCATCCTTAAAATAGCCTATACCCACTCAATCACCTCCTCCCGTATCCATCTCCTCTTCCCTTATTCCTTTCTAGGCGACCCAGAACTCGCCCTAATACAGTCCATTTCCTTTTCCAAGTCGCCTAGAACCCTACCCCACGGTTTCGGCACCACGCCATACCATTTTTTTTTATCCATACGAGTCGGATTCATTTACGTTTTATACGTTATACCGCTATACCTAGGCAGTTATAGCACCTAGCTATACTCCTTACATATTCATATAACCGTCACATGGTTATTTCCGCCCGCATTAGTAGGTAAACTTTTATGTAGCTACCTACTTATTAAATTATTATTTCTGCAACTATCATAGTTGTCTTATAAATCTCATATTTCAATCAACTTTTATTTCCTCAGCTCTAAAGTGTTGCCTACTTAGCCTACTTAGGTAAAATAATAGATACATTAGATATTCTTATTTTGTTTCGTTCTCATTAGCTTATACTTACGTAAGCATGTCACAACAAAAGAAGTCACGCGTGTCGGAAGACAAAGAGATGACAATCTTAGAAGCAAAACGCAATATTTTATAATATTTTATAAAATATCTATGAAAGATCAAAAACCGCATCGATGTCTGACAGTAATAGCGAAGCATTTCTCAGTTATTGTACAACAGTAGATAGTATTCGAACAGATTTTCATAAGTTGTTAGACGATTATAACGCAAGATTACTTTCTATCAATCCTGTTGAAAAACCGAACTATCAGGCGTATACCGCATTCGAAGATCTTTATTGTATTATTAAGCGTATACAATCGCAATTGGAGGGTAAATGTTCGGCAGAGCCCGTTGCCCGCAAACCGAGATTACCGCCAATCGAGATTATGTCGTTTGACGGAGATATACGAAATTGGCCGTTATTTTATGCAAGTTTTAAGTCTACAGTGCACGATAATGGTTCTTTGACAGATGCTGACAGGTTGTACTATTTAATAGGTAAACTGTCACCGAAGGCCCAGTCCGTATTTGCAGGTGTCACACCCAGTGCTGAGAATTATCAGGTCATATTTCAGTCACTACTTGACAGATATCAAGACACGCGTCTACGTACTTTGACCAAGCTTTAAATCTCAAACTGTTCAGCAACGCGTCTGTCTCGAATTTCCAGCTGTTTATTGATAACTTCGTAACCGCGGTTAATTCTCTTAGGAATTTAAAATTAGAAGATCTTTCCGACTTTATGTTGCTTCAACTCGCTTTAAAAAAGTTTGACACTGATACAATTCGCGCATTCGAGATGACGGAACGCAATAATAAAATACCTACACTAGATAGTTTTATTTCGTTCATCAAAGATCAGTGTCGAATATTTCATAATACGCAGTCTGGTTCACCTGGCCCGTCTAACACTAACAACAACAAACAAAGGTTGAATAAATCGCGAAATAGTAATAATAACTCAGTCCCTAATCCACAATCTTACGTAACATGTTCGGAATCTAATAGTAATAATTCACAGAAGTGTCTGTGCAGTAATATAGTGCACGACCATTACTATAAGTGTCCCACCTTTAATGATTTAAATCCAATTGCTCGTTTTAAAAGCGTAAAAGATAACGAAGCTTGCATTAATTGCTTAAGCATAAAACATAAAACGAGTAATTGTTCCAGTAGAACGAGATGTCGCACGTGTAAACAAAAACATCATACACTGTTACATTTGGATAAAAATAACCGGTTGTCAAGCCAAGCCGCTAACCTTGACACACTCGCGCCGCAGGTGCAGCAGACCACGGTAGCTGCGCCTTCCGCGTCTGAGGGCGAAGTATCGTTGTGTATGACATCCATTGCGCGAGCGACGCGCACGCGAGGACGGCACTCGCACATCTATAATGATCCGCGCAGGGCCAAAACACAGAGTACGGCGTCTAAGACGGTACTGTTAGCGACAGCGCAAGTTATCGTATACGATGTTAATGGGTCGCCGCACATGGTACGTTGTCTGCTAGATAGCGCATCTCAGACCAATCTAATAACATCGGAATGCTTCAAACGCCTCGGATTATGGAATAACTTTAAAAATACTAACTCAACCGTCAAAGGGATAGGCGGATCAGAAAGGCATTGCAGGGGTTCCGTAGATATTAAAATACATTCGCGTTTTGATAGGAATATTAATTTTAACATTTCTTCGCTTATCGTGGAGCGTATCAGGGACGCATTGCCGAACGCTAATGTAGACGTAGCATCACTCACTCATCTCGAATCATTGCCGTTAGCCGACGCGGAGTTTGCGAATCCGGCAGGCATTGATCTTTTGATCGGAGCTTCAATATTTCCGCACTTGCTACTAACTAACATAGTTCGTAGTGAGCGATATGATTTACCGCCCGCTATTGAGACGGTACTTGGGTATGTGATTATGGGTACCGTACCTACGTTACATACTTCTCATTGTATTACGTCTTGTTGTTGTTCTGCTCTTCAAGAGATCAAGGTGGGTGCTAAAACTGTGTGTAAGATAAAGCACTAATTAGCTATGCTATGCCATGCTGCGCTATGCTGCGCCATGCTGCGCCATGCTTCGCCATGCTGCGCCATGCTGCGCTTTGCTGCGCCATGCTGCGATATGCTGCGCCATGCTGCGCTATGCTGCGCTATGCTGCGCCAAGCTGCGCCATGCAGCGCTATGCTGCGCCATGCTGCGCTATGCTGCGCCATGCAGCGCTATGCTGCGCCATGCTGCGCTATGCTGCGCTATGCTGAGCTATGCTACGCTATGCTAAGCTACGCTACGCTACACTATACTATACTACACTTCCGCTTTGTACATGGGTGACATTGCCTGTAGTGTCATATCCGCTCCGCTAGCAATTTCGCTTTGTGAAGAGCTTATTCAGCTTTTCAAGCGAGGCCAGTTTGATCTTGTCAAATGGACAAGCAACTCTAAGGAGGTTCTCGCACGCATACCAGATTCTCATAAAGCGACATTGAGTTTGAGAAGTCTGTACCGCATAAGGTTCTCGGTTTACGCTGGGACAAATCCTGCGATAGTTTTCGGTTTGACGTCTCACCACCAGATGATAAGTGCACCAAACGCACTATGCTGTCCACAGTGGCTCGACTATGGGACATAATGGGTTTGTGGCTCCCACAATTTTATACGCCAAGCTCTTGATCAAAGAGCTTTGGCTATCAAAGTGTGAGTGGGATGAAACACCCCCTGACCATATTGTCGCCGCTTGGGGCCAGTTTTGTATTGAGCTTACCGCGCTCAATCAAGTTTATTCCGCGTCATCTTGGGTTGGTAGATGGATGTACCGTCAACTTAATAGGTTTCGCTGACGCCAGCAAGCGTGCTTACGGCGGAGTCGTATATCTGCAAGTCCGCATTGGTTCTAACTACTCGGTGCAGTTAGTTTGTGCCAAGTCTAAGGTCTCGCCTGTTAAACCATTTCGGTTGCGAGACTGGAGTTGTGCGCGGCCCTTCTGCTGTCTCAGTTGCTCCGCAAGGTTCAAGACACAGTTTTGCCCCACTACTCTATTAATAAATATACGCATTCTCCGACTCCAAAGTAGTGCTCGCTTGGATTTATTCCTCTCCTCACCGCTGGCAGACTTTTGTCGCCAACCGCGTTCGTAAATTGATTGAACTTGTTCCCGCTACTTGTTTCAATCACGTCGCGGGTTATCGTACTCGTCTTCAGGAAGAACTTTCCATAGATCATATTGACTGGAAGTTTATTCCACCAGCATCCCCACATTTCGGTGGATGTTGGGCAAGCATGGTCAAAGTAATTAAAACGCATCTCTTCAAAGTTATAGGTCGACAGATCCTCTCTTACGAAGAGCCTTTAACTGTCCTTGCACAAGTCGAGGCACTGATCAACTCGCGTCCGCTTCCAACTCAGTGAGATCTAGCCTGAAGTTGGACCTACCTCTTAGTTTAAGTATTTAGTTAGTAGTTTTCGCTATTATTGCGTTTGTAGTTTTCGCTAAAGTTAATTTAGATTAATTTATTGTCATATCGCTGTCTTAGCCTATTGATGGGTTATGCGGTAGTACACCCAACGTAGCTAAGTTCAATTCTATTTTTCTTTAAAGGCAACCCTTTAGGGCCGGGGGGATATGGTAGCGCCATCTACCTTCCTATCTACAACTAATCGCATCAACATGAATCGTTCCACGCTTGTCTAGTGCGAGCGATATCATATTTCCGTCCCTCTCTTTCCCTCTCCCTGGAAGAGGCACTGCCTACGCCTGATTCGTCGCCGCGAACGTGAACGCGAGGGACAGTCTCGAACATTCCGCTCGCTAAGAACGCCGTCTCGATACCGCTCCGCGCCGCACCGCTGTATCGCCGTCTCATTCGTACCGCGCCGCTCCCGTATGTGTTTATCACCGCTTCCACCAAGGAAACCCCGCTCGTGAGTGAAGTGAAAACAAGCAGCTGTATCACGAAACCACCAAGGCTGTATAAGGTAAGTGCCTTCCATCCTTATAATAGCCTATACCCACTCAATCACCTCCTCCCGTATCCATCTCCTCTTCCCTTATTCCTTTCTAGGCGACCCAGAACTCGCCCTAATACAGTCCATTTCCTTTTCCAAGTCGCCTAGAACCCTACCCCACGGTTTCGGCACCACGCCATACCACTAAGAACCAATAAATGTATACGGGTCAAACTGAGAACCTTCTTTTTTTGAAGTCGGTTAAAATACTAAAACTTTCTCCTAAGTGTAACAAATACTTTTTTCTGAAAACAGCATAAAAATCGGTTCAGCCAAACTCGAGTTAATCGTGGGCAAACTTACATATATACGGGTCAAACTCAGAACCTTCTTTTTTGAAGTCGGTTAAGGGCCTAAAACCTTCTCCTAAGTGTAACAAATACTTTTCTGAAAACCGCATCAAAATCGGTTCAGCCAAAGGCGAGATAATCGCGGACAAACATACATACATACAGGTCAAACTGAGAACCTCCTTTTTTTGAAGTCGGTTAAAATACCTTGAACTAAACTATTCTACACTACAAAGCAGCAAAAAAGGAACGGATAAACTACCGAACAGATTTTTGTTGAGTTTTCACCAATAGATAGTGAGTATGACTAGAAAGGTGATCAATATACGAGTTGAGGGATATAAGGCAAGAGGAAGACCAAAGAAAAGATGGATGGACTGTGTGGAGGATGACATGAATGAAAAGAGAGTGAATAATCAGATGACGGCTGATAGGTGAGAATAGAAGAGAAAGACATTCTGCGCCGACCCCAAGTAAAATGGGAACATGGTAGGCAAAAGAAAGAAGATAGTGAGTATGGTTTAGATTACTATAGATTAATAATGCCCGCAGCCGGAGTCGCGGGTGAAGTCTCGTACATCATAAACATATCATGCTTAAAAAGTAATTAATAAAAATAAGTTTTATTTTACTTTACTATCGGTTTATCTGTATTAATTAATCGCTATCAACAAAATGAATATTTACCGTAAACAAGTCATTTAGAAGCGTACCTGAGTGCTAAAAGTCATTAGCAAAAAATTTTTTTTAAATTATTGAGGCCATATCTACTACATTACTGCATAATAATGGCATTCAAGTTTTTGAAATTTCTTTGACATGACGTGTAAATCAATTGCTATTTTACTTGTCTCAGAAATAAGCATAAGGGGAAATGATACAAAAAGGAGAACCAAAGATAGTTACAATAAACTTTCTTAAGACCTTACCCGACAATCTCTTGAACAATGACTTCGAAAAAATGTTCCACTCCCTAAACCTGATTCAGAGCATATTTTTATCTTCGAAATACGCCGTACATAACAATTGCAGTATTCCCAATACGAAAAAATATACTATTTTCTTATTTTGTATGTACTTGTGTATAATTACGTTTTATATTTATCGCATTATATATTTATCGCGTTATATAGAAATTAATGAAGGGTCCAGGAGTTTCATTCCAATATTTACTACGATCATGTATTGTTTTGGACTAACTATAGTATTACTTCTCAACACTATGAACAGTCACAACAATGTCTCGCTCATCTTAAGGATACAGATGATCCATGAAAACATCGGTGTCAACAACACTTTTAGTAACAATATTTTTATCTGGAACTGCATAGTATCAATGTTTGTAGTTTGTAGTAATTTGGCGTTATTTTTCTCATACACAAACATTGACAACGATTTTAATATTATTGACCTCTCCATTGATTTATTTTTGTACATGAGCTTTGACATGAATTTGGTCTACGTTATTCGCGTAATTGGTTTGTTAACAAAATATCTTAATAAATGGAACCAAGAGATTTTTGCGAAACGTGAAATTAACACTGATTATGAGAAAATGTTTAAAATGTACCAAAATATACTGATAGCTTACAATCTTTTGAAGAAAATGTGTCACTTTCTGGTAAGTCTGTTGTTTACAATGATCTAATGACTTTCGAGTATATGATCAAATATTTCTGAATTACAGATCTTTTTGCACATTGTGGATACATTCTGTAAATCTTTATGCTATATAAGGCTGCAATTGGAAATATTTGAAACAGACCCTGAGTATTATAAGGTAAGTAATAATAATTGATTACTTCCCCTTTATCCCTCGCAAGGGGGTCTAGTTCATAATATCGTCAGTCACTACATCGATGGTCGCTGTATCGAAAACGTTCCATCGACGGGCTAATGTATCGACAGTACCCCAAATCCATGGTACGCTACATTGACAATACCCCAAATCGTTGGTACACTTCATCGTTAGTACACTAAAACGACGGTATGCTACATCGACAGTAAACCAAATCGATAGTACGCTGCATCAACTACACGAACGAGTAACTCCTAAGATTTACCAGCATGAGTTGGTAAATGTCCGATTTTTTAATAAAAATACACTAAATTGACGGAGCCTAGAGGGCTCCTATTTTTTAATTAAGGATCACAAGAAAACCTAACATAACCTACTTACTTGAGCTACATTCTCACCTAACCTTCATTTCTGTTCGTCTTGGCAAATCGTGATTAAAAACTTTAAAAAAGCCTGTGTTTTCCATTTAAATCTGGCTAGTGTCGGGTAGTCGATGCAGCGTACTATCGATTTTGTTTACTGTCGATGTAGAATACCGTCGTTTTAGTGTACTAACGATGAAGCGTACTAACGATGAAGCGTACCATCGATTTGGGGTACTGTCGATACATTAGCCCGTCGATGGAACGTTTTCGATACAGCGACCATCGATGTAGTGACTGACGATAATATGAACGGCTACCCTCGCAAGGTAGAGCAACGATCTGGCGTTCGCAGGCAATGGTTAGATTCGGGCGGCTAAAAATCGGACAGTATAAAAAATATTGTAGGCCTATGTACATTCAGTCAAAAAAATATCAGGAATGGATTATTTGTTTATGGTTTCAAATTCAATTTTTTTTTCATCATCATCATCATCATCAGCCTTTAACAGTCCACTGCTGGACTAGGCCTCTCCTTTGAAAGGAGGAATTGGCCTACTAAACCACGCTGGCCAAACGGTTGGTTAGAATTTTTGTTGTTGTTGTTATATTGCTTATATACACAACTGTTTTCCATTTTGGCGCGGAGTTTGAGTTGCATATCTTATTTATATTAAATACAGCACTGTTTTTAGTTATATTATGTCTAATGTGTATTGCGAATTACATAATGGACTAAAACCTCGAACAAAAAGTTTGTCTTCAATTTTGCATCTGGAATTTCGTGTTGGGAGTCAATGAAAATGTTACAGAAGGCTAACGGTGAATCGAAATTTATATCAAAATATTTTACAAAATCTCGTGCTTATAGGTAGTAAAAAGCATTCAAAAGCGGTCGAGATGTGATGGAAGATTGGCCTCGCTCTGATAGGCCATCAACGTCTGCAACTGAAATTAACATTGCAAAAGTGAAGGAAACAGTGACTAAAAATGCTCATTCAACTTCGAAAGAGATAGCCGCCGAACCTTCTGTATCTCATGAGTCAATCCATACCATTTTAACCAACCATTTAGGTATGAAATATTGTTGCCTCTCGGCTAGATCCAAAAGAATTTTGCACCACGATAATGCGCCTTCCCACAAGGCCATCATTGTGGACGAATTTTTGACCAAACACTCAACCAATACTATCGATCAACCGCCATATTCACCAGATATGGCTCCAGCCGACTTCTTTCTTTTCCTAAACTCAAATTACCTCCTCGTGGCACCCGTTTCCAATATAGATATAGGTACAAGACATAAAGGAGAATTCGCGGCGAGAAGTGAACTCAATTCCAGAAATAGCGTTTAAAAAATGTTTCGATGGTTTTTTTTTATCAAGAGAATACATTTATTGAATGCCTTTAGAAATGTAATTTTAACTGTTTTCTATATTTTTTTTGCAGGATTAGATACAACTTTATTTAGTTTATAAGTAGGAGTAACATAATTATGTACAATAAAATTAAACTAATTATATAACTAAACTATCCTAAACTATAAAAAAGTAAATGTGGAAATAATAAGTATGAAGAGAAACGTAAATAAAATAAAATATAATAAAAAATTGCCAACTACAACGCGTCAAAAAATTCCTCCGCTACGCTGTCGAGCGGTAGCGTGCCCAGAAGGCTGGCAGCATTGCCACGTTGAATGCCAATGCTAATTCTCTCAGCGAGATATAAACCAGCCCTCTGGTCACGGGCAGCGTCAATCAGCCTTCTGGTGATTTCTTTTTATAATGCGCGTGCACTAGGGCCCCATGGCCCCAGCGTTTCGACTCCAAACGGCTCAAAAACGTAATTACCAGCCAGGTTTCCGTATTTGCACCGTTTGAGGATCTCCGCCGATGTAGCAGCAGCGCAAGCTGATCCAGCTGTACTTGAAAGATGTGATGGCGCAAGGGTATCGACGCATGTCGCGTGACGCGACATGCGTCTTACACAAGAGGCCTACCCATCTTCCAAGGTAATAACGTCATACCGTCTGGTCTCTTCCCATCGTCGCGTACCAAATCATTAAGTTCGAGATGAACTGGTACTCCGGCGGTGACAAGAGCTCGACGGAGTATGTCGTTAATGTGGGCATGTTGGGAAATACGCCCTGCACTCCTACTGCACGATAGGCCATGGTGGTCAAGAATGTCGACGGCTTCGCCGCAGTGACAGCGATGCGGGGAAACGCAAACAGCTCCCAAGCGCAGGCAAGAAGCGATGCGGAAAGTTGTATCGTCCAATATAGTTCCTATGTTGGACGATGGAAGTGCTTGAAGCCATAACCCCGATTCCCACTCTCCCACAGCCAACAAACGCGCGCGCTCTGCAACACTAGTTGCAGTATTTAAAAGATAATCTCTCATCTGCTACAGAGCGGCCCGTCCCATTGTCTCTGAGAGAATAGATTCCGGGGTAAGTAAGAACTCGGGCAAGCCATTTTCCAAGCGTTAATGGCATCAGTCATGAACGGCACCTCCTTAATGCCGTGAAACGAGGCCAAAAACGCTGGTAGACTTACATCGGTAATTTTGCGAACGCCGAGGACGCCCAAGCGAACTGGCAAAGTTGCTTGAAGCTACACTCGGTCGTTCATGTCAAGATTTAGAATTTTGCTCAAGGTATGCCGAATAACATTATCTATGTTTTCCAAAAGGGATGAATGTTTCTATAATATTAAGTTATAGTTTAATATGTAAATTTTGGGACAAAAAGACAGTGCCTAATAATTGTGAATGCCGAATTAATATTAATTTTGTATAGCCGTTCTGAGGTTTCACAGAAATTTTGTACTTTTTCATTTATAAAAGTTCCAAAAGCGTCGTCGAAAATAGGGGACCCAAGGAGGCGGAAGGAGCATTTATTGATGATTATAGATATAGATTATAGATAATATTTGGCGCCAAAGTATTAAATTTTGATAAAATCGAAAGGTTATCCGAATTGTCATTAATAAAAATTTCATATTTGTCTAAATTTAGTTCACGTCCGTAACGTAGAAACGTCACCTCCCAGGATCCCGTCGTCCAAATATCACACGTTAAATGTTGAATTTATTTGTGTTATTATTGGGTGAATAGCTAAACTGAAAATGACTGGCCCGAGAGGGTCACCTTGTTGACAACCTTGTTGATGCCTATAGCATTGCCAAAGGAATTTAAAAATTTTGGGAGTTTCTAATTTTGCTTGTGTCAGCAAGGAGTAACGGTGGTTAATATAGCATATAGCACAATAGCACAGCACGCAGCGCTGCGAATTGCGATATTTGCGATCAGTCTTCGCGTGCTAACGCGAGCAGCCAGATGTGAACTTGCGTAGCGTGTGAATTGTAGCGGCTCGACGGCTCGCGCGATTTAAGTAGGTAGGCATATAAGTACGTGAGTTATTTTACGTTCTAAAAAGTTAAGTGTTTTGTGTTTGATTTAAAAAAACTGTGATAGGACACGTAATACTGTGTATCTATGAATGATCTGTGTAACATGTGTGTTAAAATGTTTTAAATAACTCAATATAAATTAAAGAAAAAAGTTATTATTACATTTTATACTTAGAAGAAATGTAGAAATATGTATATGTATTGTTTATTCATGTGTAACATTACAGTTCACCATGTTATCTGCCCACGCGTTAAGTCTTCAGACTCGTTAGGCAAATAGCATCTTCGTCGACGCTATATTAACCAACGTTCAAATATGGATAGCACGACAGCGCGCTAAATCGTACATGTGCTAAAACTAGCGGTCACACGAAGGGTGTTGACGCTTCGCACAATAGCATGCTATATTATAGCAGTTTTAATAGCACGCTAAAAAAATTTAGCATATAGTTCATAGCATGCGATTGATAAATAGCGGATTCGAACATCATTAGCAAGTAGTCCCTGTTCACTGAGTTGAAGGCATTCTTCAAATCAATCTTTAAAATGACCTCACCTTTACCGCAGCCAAGGTACGTGGACAGCGCATGTATGGCAGCCTCACAGTCTCCCTTCGAACCAAAGCCAAGCTGGATTGGCTGAAATTTATCTGCCAAGATGGTACTATAATGTTTACAGCATAGTTTGGCTGCCATACTTCTGTAGGTACACCCTACGGCAATGGGCCGAATGCCACCATCTTTTTTGCGTAGGGCGCACAAATTGGCGCCGTATAATAAGTCGGTGACATCTGTGGTTACATTGCCGGAGAGCAGGTTAATTAAAGCCGTCAGTGCCTTCAAAAGTGCATCACCAGCCTCTCCAGCACTTGCACTTGTGAGATCTTTCAGATGCTGAGCTAAGCCGTCGAGGCCGCCAGCGGATCCACTACGAACGGAACAGTCGGCTTCAAATACGTCCTTGGCTGAAACAATCAGACCGTCAAAATCATCGTCAGGCATGTCGGGAAAGGTGAAGTCATTAGCTGGCGCTAGGTGCTTACTCTTCAGACCTGTTAGGGTGTCTGCAGAGTAAGGCGCCACCACATTGCTACTAAACAATAACCTAGACGCCCCTTGAATGTCACCTTCCCTTAATTTGGACTCTACACATTGGTAAATTGTTTTCTTAAATCTATGGATAGTAAATTTAGGGTCAAAATTGTTAGTAGAATGGTTACATAGGTCTTTAATTTGGGATGTCAAAGATTTTGATGTTGTCCGGTTGCTTTGAATGTGTAGAATCCTATAAGGGAAAGTGAGTAACTGTTCCCAGGCTGTTTTGGAGTTTTCACGCACAACGAGACCAATACAGTGAGCTAAATTATGAGCTACTAATGGTCTCGCACCGCGTGGAACTCGCTTCAAAACCGGAATTGAATTTTTATGGAACTAGGGCCAGGAAGCACATTTTGGTTTTTATGAACTTTTGATGGTTGGATTGTTCGTAGGCGTAAGTGTTTCGTTCCTGAAGGAGCATACTTTGAAGATGAAAAAATTAATTTGGATGAATAACAAACAGTAAGTGTATTATTGATCTTTTCCCGGTACTTTCTTGACAGAGTAGTATATGCTGTCCAGTGGATAAAAGTTTCAGCATTTATCATTTAAGGCATAAGATGTTTTTTTTGGTAGATATGATGAATTTAAAAAAGGAATTAATAACAAATACCTTTCTTATTCAAAATATATATACAATTGTAGCAAGATCATACACAAACAATTGTGGTGACAATAGTATGGGTGTTGAAAGGAATAATTTTCGATGTATGGTTGAGTATACGATGTGAGAAATTTTACATAACTGTTGATGACACACAAACAGTGTGCATGGAACGATTGAAGAATATAAATTATTCAGGTCAGTGTGTTTTATTTCTATTATGAGGTGCCTTTGGTGCAAATCGTCTCAGTTCTTGTATAAATCTGATACACCTTGTAAATTTTGATGGCGTAGAGGCTGCCTTGTCGCTTATCACTGCGTAAAGACTACACTTTGCGTGTTCCACAAATTGTTGTTTGTTTCTAAAGTCCCCTGCGATTCAATTTGATCCTAGTATTATGTGTAGTTGTCTTTTTATATATTTATCTACACGTGTCAATAAAAACCTGCTATTATATATCTATACATCATATTTATATATAGCTTACCTACTTGCTTGTTTAGAACCCATGATATTTAGACCAGTTTTATTTTACAGATAGTGAAAAATACTTATGTAACCGCGTACTTCTCATCAGGAAGAATTCATTTAGCAAGTTAACCGCTTGTGGTCTGTTTTACGTCGACGCTGTTCTGCCATTAAACCTTATAGGCATCATCACTAACTACACCATCGTATTACTACAGTTTACTTTTCTTTAGGATTTGTAGTATGTACTACTGAATAAATGAGTTTGAAACTAACAATGCATTTTTTTTACCTCCTTTACTACATTGTAGTTCTACTCATTGCAAAAATTGTCTCTAAGAATGATGTTTCTACTAATTGCATTAAATATAAATAAATACAAGTGTACTGTTAGGGTTCTTCTCAGGCTTCTAAGCAATAGGGTGTTGTTTGCTGTTCAATCCGCATGTTATACAAGGTTAGTTAGCGGGTATAACTTGCCATCATTGATGTACAAAAAGACTGCGATAAATAATACATCGCGAGTAAGACCCGTTAAATAACCTTGTATAGTGTATACGAATCGTGAAAGTTTAAAATCGTTTAATCCGCAGGTTAGGTTAGAACTAGTATACAACCTCTTTGGGGAATTACTGACGAAGTTATCAAGACGAATAACTTTTCTTTCTTTTTTCTTTCTTTTTCTACCGAAAATATATCCTGAGGGATGGGACTACTGATACCTATTTGCCGTGCGTGTCACCAACCTGGTGAATCCCTCAGGCATATCGTTTCCGGTTGTTCACGTCTTGCTAAGGGCGAGTACTTGCACAGACATAGCCAGAATAATTTACAAGCAACTTAACAGAATAATTTACACCTACGCACTATGCGGTTAGCCGCAAGGCTGGCCGCATTCCGGCTAACCGCAATAAAGAAATTGTACCTGAACGACCAGAGCGGTCGGCTGGCAGCCGCTTCGCAGTGCGAATAGAAACTACTTTCTCATACAAATTTTTTATTGCCGTCAGCCGCACGACTGGCCGCATTCTGGCTGAACGCATAGTGCGTAGGAGCCCTAATGGGAGCACTAAGAGTAGTTTTGGATCCACATTAAGAGGCTAAGTTGTCCATCGCAGGCGAAGCCGTGAGCGAAGTTTTTTTTTATTTTTTTATTTATAGACTCACGCCTATATCCCCGAAGGGGTAGGCAGAGGTGTAATATTAAACCCTCATTTCGCTATGAATTTTAGTTCCCACGTAATAGGGGGCGAGCCTATTGCCGTACCGGGCACATTACCAGACTCCGTGATGCTACTGAGAATTTCCTATCGGAAAAACCCAATACCACTTTGCCCGACCCGGGAATCGAACCCCAGGCCTCCAAATCCCACGGTGAAAGAGACCATCGTGAGGCAACATGAATGTCTGAGAGTTCTCCATAAGGCTCTTAAAAGGCATGTGAATTCTGACCACCCTAGCGATCTCCTAATTCACAATTTAAACTTCACGATGTGTAGTATTGTCTCTTTCCAAAGACGCTATATTTGTTTTGTGTGTTATCCTAAGTCTACTCTAATTCTTAATAAAATTGAGTGGTGACACATTGTATTCTTAATGTATCGATGTAATAAACTGATGGTTTAACGCAACATTTCCAAACTATGGGTCTCAACCCACTACAGGTTTATTGTGCCAACGTTTCCTGCGGTAAAAATACAGCCTGTTTTAGAATATAGGCAGATATACTAGGTAAGGTCTAAAACTTTCCGGCCTGAACTACAAAATGAAGGATAAATCTCAAACAACTTTTATTGTTTTACAAAATAGTCTCCTTTTATTTAAATACGCGTTTCACATCGCCTTATTAACATTTCAATATCTTTAAAAAAAATGTCTGAAGTTTTGTTCACAAAATGTTCCAAAACTGCTGACTTCACTTCTTCATCCGTGTATTTTTTTTTTGTAAATCCGATTTCAATTTTGAAAATAAATAATAGTTATTAGGGGCAAAGTCAGGACTATAGAGGGGATAGACAAGCTCAATGAAACTGCATTCTTTGTGGCAGCCTTGGAAAACACAGCACTTCACACGTTCTTGCTTCTGAACAGCGGAAAGAAGTTTTGGGACCCACCTTGCACTGACCTTATTCATACCCAAATGTTCATGTAGGATTCTAAACATAGTTGTTTTCAAAAGTCTTGACGTAGCTGATAATTCTTTTGCCTTTAACCGCTTATCCTTCAATATTTTCTGTTCGAAAAATTTAATGTTTTCATCCGTAGTGGCCTCAGAAAGACGTCATGGGCGGGGTTCATCTTCAATCGATTGTCTTTCTAACCGAAATTGTTTCAACTATTCTTTTACTGTGGAATACGATGGGGAGGATTGGCTATATACAGCATCCAAAGATTGTTTGATTTCAGCTGGCGTCTTCCTTTCTTTTGTCAAAAATTTGATCAAGGCTCGGCTCTCAATATTATCCATTTCGAATTATCTGTCGACTCTATGATTAAAAAAGAATATAAGTTTGTACATAAATGAAATAGACCAATACTTTTAATTGTGGATAAGTCACTAAAAGTCTGGTAATTCAATGATATGCTACTTTGCTATATTTGACTAATTCAAGTTGGGTAGGCCGGAAACTTTTGGACCTTACTACGTAATACGATGAAACGATGACAACTGGAACTGACAGCTTAAAGTTGGAGTTCGGCGCAAGGAAAACATGTTTTTACAATTTATTACGCACATACAGTTGTGGGCGCCGTGGGATTTTAATTAATGAAATAAGTCTCTTGATTTTATGATTTAATATATTTTACAATATAAAATATGTTCAAATATATTTCTGGCTTAGTTACATCCGCAATCGCACTTCTTTTTGCACGGGCCATCAGAGTACAGGCTCACACCTGCATCCTTCATTCTGAAAATAATGATGAAATTAGTAAAATCATATTAATATAAGTATTGCATCCAATGCTAGGGTAGTAGTAAATAACTTTACAGTTACAAAATATTTAAATAAAATAGGTTTTACACTAGGTAAATCTTCTATGTCACTGAGGAGTTTAAAATAAAATAAATTAACGGATACAAGTAATGCGCAACCTCTAGAAATTGCCAAAAGTTTGGACAAAATGTTGTCATGTATGAATCGAACCTTGCAGCGCCAAGCAGCGAGACAACTATTTAAAGCACACTATCAATACGCTTGCTACACTTTGTGCAATCAACTGTACAATGGGACAGGAGGAAGGGGTAGACCTAGGCGGACGTTCTCTGACCAGATTGGAAACATCCTAAAGAAGGACATGTTAGAGGTAGCCTTAACCGAAGAGCATGCATGAGAAATTTGATGTGGGTAAATGAAGTAAGAGAAATATGTCAGGATCAATGCAAATGACGTTCCGTAGTCTCTGCCTACCCCTCCGGGAAACAGGCGTGAGTCTATGTATGTATGTATGTAACAGTACAAAGTAGGTACTTACTGGCAATAACTGTCATAAGTGTGCCCGTCGTCACCGCAGACTGGGTAATCACATTTGCAGCATGACTTGGTTGACTTGCGGTGGATCTTGCAGCCACTTGCCAATAATGAACTTATCAGCACTAGAACCAAAGCGAACACTGAAACAAAAATAATTATATTCTACTACAGATAGAACTTGTAGGTGCTATGGGTACTAACCAATGGAGAAATATAAAGAAACAAGTAATGGCAATAATCGATTTTAAATTATCGTATACATTTGTATACATCATACATAATAAATAAGCGGGTCTTAATCCGGTACAATTTATTTATTTATTTTATTTTATGCAAAAAAATAGTACAAAGGCGGAATTAATGCCGTAGGCATTATCTACCAGCCAACCTTTGGGTGAAGCAGAGAAACTTGTGATAGGTGCAGTTCTTAAATTAAAATGAAATAAATAGACAGAAACCTACTTATTAATATTAAATTATACATATATATATATATAATATACATACTTACATATCAAAAATATATATTCACAATTAACTTTGTTTATTTTGTATGAAGACCCGCTAATTTATTTTGTATGAAGTAATGGCAACTCGTTCGTATAAGCTTGCTCATACTAATTAATCCCCACATATATGGTAGTGTATAGTAGGCATTATAGTATAGGGCTAGCTTAAAGATGAGCAAACTTTCAAACAAACTTTTAAATCCACTACTATTTATAACTTAGGAGCTGCATATTACAAATGTTTTAGTTAGTGCTGACGTCATAAAAAAATAAAATAATCCATATTGGTTTATCTTTTACATATTTCTAGCTTAAGCAGTTTAGGCTCTGCGATGAGATGTCAGGCAAGACATACATTTTCTTATGATATTTTAAGATTTGAAATATTTTTTCACTCTCTATTAAAAACGTTAAGTGCAATCTTTTTTTATAAACAAATCGATTGCAATATTTATGTAAAGCTATCAAGCATTCCAAGAATTAGACCATCAGTAACTAGAAGCCCTACAAATTTAATTCAAAATTCACACACAAAAACAAAAACCAAAAAGGGACTGTAAAGACAACAATAAAACATAAAGAGATTACAAGGCAAAGCTTTACTTACAGAAGTTAAAATGCATGTTGATAATCCAAGAAGACCTTCCGAACTGATGGTAACAAGACAGCATACCTTATTTATACTCATAAACTTATATAAATTCGTCATGCCGTTGACGCTAATGTTTTCTATGATATACATTCAGATTCGATGCATTAATTTAATACTTATTTACCCAAATAATGACGTAAATGCTAATTAATTAAAAACACATGTCGTTTATCAATAAAAAGAATTATTTATTTATTTATTATTTATTTACTTTTTGCACAAATAAAATATGTACATAGGTGGACTTAATGCCAAAGGCATTCTCTAACAGTCAACCTAAGGTGATGCAGAGATAATAGTTGTACGTGCGTTCAGAACTTTTGTAGTAACAAACATAAGATATTATGTATTTATTATGTATCTGTAGTAATTTTTTGCTGCTGAAATGATTGAATTATTAAGTATCGCTTGTCCCGTGCCTCGGAGAGCACGTTGAGCCTTCGGTCCCGGTTGTCATGAAGATCTTTGACAGTCGTTACAGGGCGTCAGTAACTTCATCAACTGACACTAGTCTAAACCATGGAATATCGCAATCCCTTCAGGTTGCGGCGGTCAGACAGGCAGTCGCTCTGTGGAAAAGCTAATATTCAGCCAAATCCGGTAAGCGGACCCCAGATTGAAATTGGGATAACGCTAAGAGGATGATGAGTTATTTTTTGCTGCTTACACGATTTTCTTTCATGTAGCAAACAGCATATTTAGTATTTTGCTGTAAATATATTCTGTTGTCTAAGTGTTAAATTATTTTAAAAGCGTATCTCAAATTTGGCATGAATTAGGATGACATTAGAAAGGGGTATTTTCTTTATGAAGAGTTACTTCGTATTTATAAACTTACATTATTTTCACAGTCTCCTCCTCTTGTGAGTGTGTAATGGACTCTGGTGCTGGCGTTTATAGAGCGCTCGAATTCGCCGATAAGGCCTTACGATTACGTCTTTGTGGGGTCTTTGTGCCGTCTGAAACACGATAGTACTCTGGTGTAAATGGCACATTATAGTCGGTCACCCATCCATGTGGTGATCTCTGCTAAAGTTGCCGTACTTTGCCGATCGATTGATACCGAGTAACCGGTCGCAATCCACAATGAAGTTACTTGGGATCCTGCCGTTTTGCCGAAAAGATTTTGAAAAAATTTCATTACACAAACAAATTTTAGCAACCTTTTATTATACCATTCGAATTTCGAATGATTTTAGTACGCATATTTTTATTTGGTCAAATTTTTACTTGGCACATGGTCTTTAATCAAATGGTTTATCACAGCAAACAATCTTCAGACAATAAACGTTTGGTGATATTAAATTATTTATGGAAGTAGTTAGAGTAGGTTAATTATAAAAAAATGGTAAGGTTAGGTTAAGTTAGAACTGTGACCTCCTACGCACGAGCAGAGCCAGCGAAGCGAGCGGTGCCGCGGTAGTACATTTTTTGGGAAGTGAAAATTTGTCAAATTCCTTTCGGTCAAACAAGGGAGACCCAACTTTTGAGGTCGGTGAGAATGAAAGGAAGTGAGGTCTGAGGTGTGACAGGTATAAATAATTTGAAATGTGTGTGTGCGTGCTTCTGGCTGATACCAATCTCAAGCAAATTGCTGTGGTAATATTTTTTTTTGCCACTACACAGCAATGATATGGTATGATTTGTGTGTGTAAAAATAGTGAGATTCGAGTGAGAAATTGGCTACTGTTCAGCGTGATAAAATATGATAATAACCTCTCACGCAGGCAAAGCTGCGGTCGAAGTATTGTCTCGTTTAGGGCGGTTGAGTCTTAATTATTTTTATTATCTATATATAAATCCTTGCGTTACTGACTGACTGACAGACAAGCTACAGCCTAAACTATTAGACGCGGGAAGCAGAAATTTGACATGTATGGTCCTTGGGGACCGTAGGGATGCACTAAGAAGGGATTGCCCGAAATTCCCACGGAATCGGTCAAAACGGGTAAAATAAAATATTATGCGGGCGTAGCTGCGGGCGTCTTCTAGTTACAGAATAAATGTAATAATGCACATTCCTATATTCATTGCACAGCCGAACCCAACTGTGCAAATAAACGTTCGTACGTTGTTTATTATTATTTACTTATTAAATACAACCATGATTAGCTGTACGTATAAAAGCAATTATAAAATATTATAAAGTACACATTTTTGTTCAATATCACCTTCAATTGCGTGCAGTGGATCACACAATGTGTTGTCTCAAATCGGATCGAACGGTGATGTTAAACCACTGCATCAATCAAATTGTCACTTCGGATACCGTTTCCATTTGTCCATCGTTTAGTGAGTAGGCCCGACCACTTCCAGAGGATTCTCACGGACCTCCCACACCGAGCCCAAAATTTTTAAGTAAGGCCCGGCAGCTAATTTGCCATCACGGGCCAAAAATAAGAATGAAAATATTTTTACTAGGATTAATATATTTAAAAGTTATTTTTCAAGCTATTCCCAAGTCCGACTGGGGAATTGTAACCTTTTTTTTCTTTTTTTTATCTTCGCTGAGGAAATGCATTTACACACGTATGTGGGACTCGACGGCTGGAGTGCAAAAGGCCGCAGGCCTCCTCCAAGCCCACGCGGAGCGTCTACTCCCGGGATCTGTCTTAGCTTCACCGCGGGTATCCAAGACACGGTTACCCCCACCACGACAAGGTGGAGATCCCACAGGGGGAGGGGGTTGAATTGTAACCTAGTGAGTGAAGATTTTAAGACTCTTTAAATAATATTGTCTATTTATTTGTGACATCAGTTGATTTGGAACGAAAAGAAATATATTAACAAGGATATTAACTATCGTAGTCTTTATTGAGTAGTAGCAGTGATTATGATGTAATAAAACAAATCATTAGAAGTGACCTCCGCATTTTCCAAAGTGAGAAAGTTGCACACCTGCGCAGTTTAATCTGAAACATAAAATAAAAATAAAGTATTTAAGTGCAACTCTATGACAAAGGCGAATAAAGGATAATTAATAAAAAATATAATATAAAACTGTAGTGATGTAATAGATTTTAAACTATTGCGATTTATATAAAAAAATGAAACGAAATATCAGTAATACAGAGTATTTATGCCTCAAATTATTTAATAATAATAATATAATACGAGTAAGACCCGTAATAATAAAACTGTGATATATTTTTTACAGCAATACCTACTTGAAAATAAGGATTTAAACGCACAACTAGAAAGGTAAAAGTGAAATATTAGTATACAACAAAAATATTTATTTCTTTTATTTGTTTTTACATTGATACTGTAGTTCCTGTAACATTATGAAAGCGGTTAATTTCTTTTTTTAATTGCAGCCCATTTATAAACATTGGTCGTTGTTTCCCCAGAATTCTTCTTTCCATCGCTTTGTTTCGTCGTACCTGGGAACTGGAAACGTCCGTTTTTCGTCTTACCTGTCTGCATGAAACGAATGCGATGAACTCAAGAATTTTTGTATGCTTTTCACTAATATATTATAATGTGACTGCCCGCATGAATTACCTAAACCTTCCTCAAGAGTACCTAAGATATTTTTTTTAATAAAGTGACTCTTGAGGCATGTTTAGGTAATCCACGCAGGCGGAGCATATTTATGTATAGGCAGTGATAGCCTAGTCGGGAGACCAAAACATATCACAGTAGAGAGTCCTTAGTTTAAACTTACGGCCGCGCGGCAGAGATGATGTTTTCAGAAGACGTGTAAAGTCTGCTTACCCACAGTTAGTCTAATAACAAACTACGGAATAAAAATATCCTTGGATTGATTTGCGAGAACTTCTGAGGTTATAACTTCCAGCGATTCGTATTTCTGTTCCCACGTGCAATTCAAGTTAAAGTAGACTAACGTGAAATCATAGGTAATTTCTTCCAGAAGGGAGTATGCTTATCTGTTGTTTTAGAATTATGACCTATGTAGAGAGATCGCCTTACCGGCAATTGTTGGTATAAGTCCTCCCGTCAGTGCCACAAACAGGTCTGTTTTCATCTGGACAGCCGCAGCTACGAGCGCTGGTGAAGACTGCACCCATTATCACAAGGAGAATTCTGAATACTGCAAAAAATATCAAGTTTTGAGCATTGTGTTCCTTAGGTATATTATTACAGGTACGATTAGACTGGCACTGCTGTAAATAAAAAGAAAAGTTGGGTAAACAGGGTTGCCTAGTGGCAAGACCAATAAACTGCTATATAAAAGGTTTCTATGTTACATGAGATAGGATATTTCAGTCCAAAAGGTGAAGGCAGATCCTGAATCGTAATCAGAAAAACGCTAGGACTAGACAATACTCGCACCTGAAAATACGAAAACATCGAGATGGCTGTACACTCACACGAAAAAAGAAATAAAATGAAAATGATGCCTCTCACGGTACATCATGTCTTCAGGAATACGTACACAAGGAAACAAATTTAATATAAATTTTAAGTTATTCTTACCAAAAGTCAATTTCATGTTGTAAATGTTGTAACGTCTTCTAATGAATGACTAGTGAGAAGTAATGTCCCTAATTTATAGTCAAGTAGGACATCCGGTATATCTGTCTGTAATATAAACATTCTATATTATAAGGGCGTCGATAGATTTCAAACAATACAAGGTCTCAGCTATGTGAAGTGTCCATCCTCGTCTAGTTGTAACAGAAGCTGTGTTATGAATTGAAGTTAAATCAGTTTTGGTTATTGATGATACTTAAATTCCGTTGTCATTGATTTTAAAATTATTTAAATGCTTTGATGATGTTTGGTTTAGTGCAAAACAAACCAAGATATTGAATGTATACAAGAAACATTATTTCGCAAGAGATAACAATTTAAACATTTTGTCATCACACAAATCAATTAAAACGACATAAATAAGTTTAAAGCTGGAAAGTCATTGGCTAGCTACAATACTGTGCCTGACACCTAAGCCAGTTAGCAAAATGAGTTATTTTTTAAGATTAGCCGAAGAAAGTTAAAAAGCGTTAGAGCATTGGTGAAAAATCTGCCAAACATATCTTTAGTTACCGATGATTGGTCAACATTTCCTTGCTCAGAGTTGTAGGAAAAGATCGCAAAAAACGTCCATGAAGCAAAATAAACAAACAAACTCCGCTAATGTAACAGAAACGTATTTCAAGGCTTCTGATGTATAGCTGATAACAAATCCATTATACAGCGTGGACTCTTAGACTTCCTTCTGTTTCTAAAAATTAAGGACAAACCTTAGAGACACACGTTTTACAAGCCCTGAATTAACGATGAACGCGTTAATTTAAACTGTTGAAAAGGTTTCCAAGAACAAAAAAAGCACCTAGACCAAACTGGTTTGGTCTGCTTTTCGCGATTGTTTCAGTGAATGCAAAAATGTATCAAAGCCGCATTCTCATTCTTCATGGTTTCAACTAGGATCAGATTTACTGACTTATTTAAGGGTACTGACTCCCTATAACGACTTTCAAAGATCTTCATGACAATCGGGACCGACGGTTTGACGGACGGCGGTTTCGAACCCGATAGTCACTGCCTGGCAGTCTATTGGCATCTTCACTAAGCTATCGTTGCCTAATTTTAATACTTATCTGTAATCATTTTGCTGCAGGTTTCCTCAGAATATTAAGGCATTAGAAATTTGCTGGTTTTGAATGGGCTAAACATCAACTTCACTAGGCCAGGGTTAGAGGTTTTCCCATATGTTTTAAAACTTGTTTTCAGAGTAGTAGTAAAAAAAAAATTACGGTTATGTAAGCTCGGAGACAGTGAAGTCTCGTGATGAAGAGCTGGGTTTTACGTAAGAAGAAGTCATGATATAATTTAATTTATGTTTTCTTACTGACGAGAAAAAAAGTTTGGTGTAATGATGTAATCGTCTGTCCACCTAGCTTGGATAGTGTCCTTTGTTACGTTTAGTTAGCTAGTAAGGTCATCATCATCATCCTAGCGCTATCCCGGTTACGATCCCAAACCTACGCCTTTGAGCCCGGGGTCCGGTTTCCGGCTGTATCTCCTCCACTTCACACGGTCTTTAGCATCACTGGTGGTAAGTCGATTGGCACGCATATCATCCACTACGACGTCAAACCAGCATTTCTTTGGCCTTCCCCGTTCACCGGGGCCTGGCGCAGGTAGCATGGCAAGAGATTTGTTACCCACGTAAGATGCCGGTTGACGTGGAGACGTGGACGCGCCAGCGTAGCTGACACTCTTGTAGTTTGTCAACAATGTCACGGATATGAAGGCTACCCTGCATGAGGGAGTTCCTAATGCGGTCCTTTCGCGTGACTCCACACATCCAGCGCAGATCATCTCTGTGATACGCAGACTCTGCTTGTGTCGCTCTAGCATAGGCCATGTATCACTGCAATATAACAGGATAGGTCCAATGATGGATTTATAGACCTGTCCTTAGTTAGCTAGTTAGGTACATATCATATTTTATTATTATTATATCTGAAGGAATGTTGTAGCATTCTAAAAAAACATTAAGTAGCTCGTGACCTAGACAATGTAAATAAAGTTAGTCAATAGACCACACGCCTACATCACATAATGCTTGATTGCAAAGCTATCAACTTTACAAGCATTACTTTATTATGTATAAATAATAAATAGACTACGTCGGACGCATACGCTCGAAGCCTTTCATATATTAATTGCCGGCGTCAAACAAAGTTATGTTTGCATTTCTCTATTAAAATTCCAAGTCTTCTTTTAATGAATGTTGAATTCATATATTAAAAGAAGACTTAGATTTTTATTAGACTTGGATTTGAATAAATGTAATTACTTGTAGCAATTTTGATTGTCCTGGTGATTATCTTGTACCTAACTGTAAAATCACTTGTCCTTACTGAGATATCATTTCCCAAGCTATTGTTGCCTTTTATTGGTCTTTTTTGACGAAGGCATCTATTAAAGAGTTTTTTTAATCCAACACACCTAGGCAATAACAGATATTGCACAATCATCATCAGATTTTTTTTGAAAATCTGCTGAAGTATAATTATATAAATTTATTAAATCAGAAATGTACATCAACTTAGTTTACATTATTCCTATCATCTACGAATGAAAGCACTCATTAATGAGATTCTAGTCCTGTCTTTCAAAATGTTGCCTGTTGGATTTCTCACTGACACGTTTTTGTCTTTGCAGTTTATCAATAAAACATAAAGAACAATCTGTCTAACTGACAAAATGAAAATGTTCTGTTTGTTTTTCTAAAAGACTCATCAAAGATTTACTTAATTTATAGCATAGCAGTCCACGCAGACAAAGATAAAAGCAAAATCAATTATCTAATTAAAACAAGAGGTGCTGTTATAAATATCTTTATGATTCATGTATACAGAAAAGCAAATTGCAGCAATACAATGACAAATTGAGTGAGCAATCCCGCAAGTTGTAGAGGCAGCACGGCGTCGATATAAAACAGGCCGCAGGCAGTCATCTTACTGAACGACGCAAAGTACAACCGTTGGACATTTTTGTATAGACGTTTCTCTTCAACTGTGGAAAATATAAAAATGCTACTTATTATCACTTACAATTAAAAATCAATAAGTCGCAGCGTCGCGTCGGTTGGCGCAGCGGGAACGTAAGCGACTGCTACACCGAAGGTAGCCGGTTCGATTCCCGCTCAAGTCAAACATTTGTGTGCATGAACATGGATGTTTGTCTTAGTCTGGATGTTTCTATGTATGTATGATAATATGTATGTATTTACAAAAAATTAGTATATAATATGTATAATTATTTATCCATTATCTAGTACCCATAGTACAAGCTCTGCTTAGTTTGGGACTAGATGGTGATGTGTGTATGTGGTAGAATATTGTATTATTTATCATCATCATCAGCCTACCGTAGTCCGCTGCTAGATATAGGTCTCTCCAATGCATGAATAATAATTTATCGAACTCATTAAATATTTTAGCATATAATTTAAAATATTGCATATAACAACGTCGTAGAAATAAACAAATAATATGGTATTATCGTGGACCGTTTGCTTTGATAAAAGATACTGTTATTAGCTATTTAGTTTTTCAAGATACCTTCTAAGTCAGCGCGCACAATACAATTTGTCGAGACACATCGAACTACACTAGATTCATAATTCATGATAAACCATTTATCGGGTGTTGTATTGCCTTTTATGACACAATTATTGTAATGTAATCCAAAGACGAGGGCGGATCCATGAAGGGGAAGAGGCACTAAGGCGCTCAAGCCTTCCCAAAAACATCTGATTCCGTCCATGATTATTCTTATTTGCCTTACCAGGATCCAGCATAAAACCAAAACTGTTAATTTTTGCAGAATAAAATAATATATATGTATATAATGTAATAAATACTTTACCTGAACAACTAGGGCCCATTAAAATATTACAAACATTCTGAGATCTGAATACAGAACTGTAGAAAGATTCACACTGTAATGGTAACATTGTTTGTAATACCAAGTTCTTAATCATCCAGCCATATATAATGATAGCTTCAAATATGCTCCTATTCTGAAACAGATAACAATTGTTTATAGAAATAACTAGCACTTCGAATAAGAAGAAGAAGAAAAAACACATTCTAATAACAGACACAAAGAACACCTAACCTCTGAAAAATCTTTGTGACTTGTATAATCTAGTACAATAATCAAAGGGGACTATGGTAAGCTGAAGTGGACTATGACAAGCTGTTGATGATAATATATCTAGCAGTGGACTATGCCAGGCTGATGATAATAATCAAAGTCACAATTATGTTAAGAGGAGATAGTGTCAAAGCGACCACTGCATAATTTCATCGATTCACGAGGTTAAAGGGGTTCGTCGATCCCCGTTTGTCAGTCAGATTTAAAAGAAGGCCGTCGGTCACGGTTGTCTTTAAATCTATGGTAATCTGTTCGATGAGATAGTTCCGCCAAATATCATGAGTTTATGACACTAGACTAAACCATAAGATTTAGCAATACAAAGGTGGTGTGGAGGTATTTTCTTATTTCACTGGATGTTGATGGCGGTCGAGACGAATGTCAAAGGAGTTCACTGAATTGCTATTCAAAACTAAATATCTCTTTACCTGCTGGCAGAGATATTTATAGTACCAGACAACATCAAAAAATTACTTACGCTCTCGTTACTGTTTAGGTCATATTTCATAAAATCAATGAAATATTTGATGTATATTAGAGCATAGCATACACTTATTGTGTGATACAGTATCTGTAAATAAATATTGCACATTAGTTACTCCCGACGAAGAGTCAAGGGAAAAATATTCCGTTCTAATGTGGAAACCATACTTATATGTGGAGTGAGACGTGGAAGGGCACAAAAGACATTTCGGGCCTACTCCAAGTCCTCGATATCTACTGGCCTGAGAATATCGCATGACGATGACAAACTCTTTGACATCTGCAAAGAAATTCTTATCAAGAATCTAGAGTTGGATTGGCAACGCTCTCCATGAGGATCCTAACCACAAACCGAGGTTAGCCCTAGTCTGGAAACCCCAAGAATAGCGAAAACTAGGTCGTCTAAAATAGACCTGGTAGCGGACTATCATTGGAGAAGCAAAGGATATCGGAAAAATATATACTTAGTAAAATTAAGCAGAAAGCTCAGGACTGCATGGGATAGAGATGGACTGTGGTCGCCCCATTTAGGGGACATAGGAGCCAGTCGTTAGTAATTCCATTTCACATTTCAAAATATCGGTAGACGTTGTTGGTTTAGAAAGCCGAAAGGACGTTTTATGGATAAGCATCAAGTAACTTTCATCAAATGCAATTTTTTACAGAAAACTTTTCAGAACATCATTATCAAAACATGACAACTTATAAACATAAAAACTGGTTGCTACATCGGAAAAATACTTTGAATATTTTTGTTAACGCGATTAGGAACGTTAAATGAACTTAGTTTATAATTTTGACTCACCAATATGTCATAAGATTTTTAATTTTACTAAAGCATTCTAGTATATTACTATAAGTTTGAAATAGTACTTGACATTTTTCATCAATATTATCGGTGCTCAAATTTAAGACTTCATTATTCCAAGGTACTGGTTTATTTCTTAAAAGCTCGAGTAATCTAGTTGCGTAGAGCATATAAGCATCGAAATAAATTAAAAAGAATATGGACGAAAGCACAATTAAACTCGTCGTTTTGTAAATAAGGCAGACGGAAATAAAACTAGCAATGTAAAAGAAAAAAAGAAGAATAACACAGATCCAGTTCACACATATGAACTTTCTGCAATTATTTTTATTTATATGTAAACTATTGTAGACCTTTTGTATGGTTAAAACAATGTCAGTATTATTTTTTTTGTTTTGTTAACCACTGTTAACAAAACTCAAAATAATACTGACATTGTTGTATTTACTCAACGCCTTGTCCACTGAAAAGGCGTTGAGTAAATACCCTAAATAGTAATAGAACAGATCGAAAATGAACACAAACACGCGAACATAGTTCGAATATTTACTAGTATTTTGTGCCTCATACGTGATGATATTACGAATGAAAGTAAACATTATATTGTACACTACATACAACACACTAAGTAAAAGTTAGGTGTAATGAAGTTGTCTCTGATGCAATACTTCGGCAACAAAATAATCGTCTGCATCAAGTCCAATGGGAAAAGCATATATTGAACATCTTTACAAACTATATTGTACAGTAAAATTTAAAAGTAATGACTCCTACTCATTTCAGGATTGTATTAGTTTTGAAGTTTCTCAGTATATAGATTAACCTAGCAACTTTAATGAAACAAACATTTTGAGTGGATGATTTTATTGTCGATAAAGCTTTTATTACAATAGCTTCCAGTGGCAAATCATAAATATTTTATGCTTCTATGATAACTATGTAACGGGAGTAGGTGACCTGGGTACTTTGTTTAAAATGTTGGAGTTACGATGTGAATATGATAGTGACATATGTTACAATCATATCACCCAGACAGTCATTATAATGAAACTTATATATCACAATCATGTAAGGTATCATTCATATGGGATTCTTCATTGCCGATTAATTAAAAACAGGATACTTCATGGCGGATGGCCGTTCATATTACTTAACGCAATCTTGTTTTTACGGTCATTGAAATATCCAATAATAATGAAGTTTCCATCCTTTTTCTCATTCTTTAGGTAGTGGATGGTGCTTATTTCAGCATGAATGGACCGGCTCGTCCAGGGACGTATTTCCCACCCAGAGAATATGGACGTAAAGTCACAGTACCTATACTGTTGCGTTTCGTTCGATGACTGAGGGTGCTGGTGGCCCTATACCCTCTCCCTTCTCCACATCCCAATCCTCCTATTCCCTTGTCCAACCAAGAGGGCAGCGTTGCTTGTGTCCATGAGAGGTAACCGCTTACCATCAGGCGATCCGCCTGCTCGTTTGCCGCCTATTACATAAAAAAACAGTCTTGGATGAGCTGTCGAACATGATCCGTCACAGAAGTTCACGATTCCTATTGCTAGACGAACGTGTTTTCAAAAAAGATGATAGATACTTAGATTATCTAAGATATGTCCCTAATAAATTGTTTGTCGCTTCATAATCATAATGCGTGTGAAAATGGGCATTAAAATATTGCCACTGCAAAAAAATATAACGTCTTGTCAAATGAAACATTTCATATAAACCATTCTCATGTGAATGAGCCATCAAATTTCACTACGTCAGCATCGGGCTGTCATACCGTATTTTCCATTACATTTAACCGCCTGGTCCGAATCATGCTTAATTTTCCACACAGATTATGCTCAAGGGGCGTCGATTGGGATATTCCGACAGGGAAGTACAATTCCAGTAATATACAGGTTTATAGGACCACCGTTTTCAACCTGTTTTCATTCTGTTCATTTCTGAGAGATGAACTCTTGGGCAGTTAGCATATACAGCTGATGACAGACATGATTATTTTAAAGATGTGAAAATGTTCCTTTTATGTCCCATACGAATCCAATCCAATCCAATAATAATGCTTTTTTACGGAATAACAACACAGTTTTCTTAATTTAAGATCAACTGTTACAAGTCTGGCTCGTTTTGTGGACGATATCACGAGTGTCTTTCACCGACGAGGGCAAATGGACGTTATTTATAGGGATTTTAGTAAGGCTCTTGATAAAGTGTCCCACCCAATCCTACTGAAAAAATTGTATAGATATGGTTTCGTAGGTCCCACATTCTTGTGGCTCGAGTCATAATTAGGTGCTCGTAGTTTTTACGTCGTTGTACATGGACATCGAATCCGATAACATCAGGGGTTCCGCAGGGTTCACATTTGGGTCTCATTTTGTTTAACATATTTATCAACGCTCTGCCGCTTTGCATCGCCAATTCTAAGACCCAGACAAGATGACGTTTATAAATTCCAAAATGATCTAAATTATTTGGTAGAATTGTGTAGCCACAATGACATGCACATAAACCATCAACAATTTTACGTTGTACGTTTTTCTAGAAAGCTCAACCAAATCGCTTCATCATACAGCATAAATGTTAACAAAGTCACAGAGACAGACAGGATCAAGGACTAAGGCGTAATTCTAGATAGCAAACGCACATCTGTACATCATGCAGTACTAATGGCTATGAAAGCATCAATAATACTAGGTTTTGTAATCAATAATAACAAGGCTTTTAGAAAGCCTGCCGCTAAAATATCACTGTATTATAGCGTGGTCAGGAGTGTACCAGAGTACTGTTGTCAGATACAGCGGCCACACATGCAGAAGCTGTTTTTGTGGCATTTATGAAGTTGTTTAGATGTGGGACATACTTTAAAGTCCTGTGGTCCTGAGGTCCACGAGGACAAGCTACGAAACTTTAAAATATAATCTTTAGTTAAACGAAGAGATACAGCCTTTTAGACCAAACATTATTTTTTTAAATTGTGAAAGGATTTATAGGCTGCCCCGATTTATTGGGTAAAATAAACAATAAAATAGGTAAAATAAATATCATTTGACCCTGGCGATGCCAATCCATTCTAGCAATTACTATGGAAAATCCTTTACAATTCAAGCTGCACGCCTGTGGAATGGATTGCCACTAGAAATCCGTAAAGCCAAATCGCTTAACATATTTAAGTGTATGTTAAAAAAACACTACCTGTCAATCTAACGCCCATCATTATAAGTATTGTTAATTTATCATATTAAATTGTATAGCTGTCGTTCTACAAGTGTTCTGTTTACTGCTTCCTTATATATAATCATATTTTATTTATAATATGTATTGTATCATATCGTACCTATACTTATGTATGTTATAGTAGTATAATATAGTATGTATTTATGTAAGTATATGTGTATATATTTAGGTACTTATTTATGAATATTATATATTACTGACGCTACACCATCAATGAACATGACTATTAACTTACATCATTTCTGTCCATCCGCGGTTGCCTGGAAGAGATCGCTCTATTAGCGATAAGGCCGCCAATTGCACACAAGTTTTAAGTTATATATGTACTTATGTAAATACTTTGTTTGTTTTGGTGTTCAATAAAGTGTAATCTATCTATCTATAAACATAAATGTGCCATCAAACCTCCCCGAAAGTATAATACACAGCTTTCTCCCCCTTCCGGCGAACAGAGTTTGGAAGGTGCTCCGTGATACCGCATTTGTGTCGTCTAATGAACGCATACAGCGTGTCATTAGATATGTATTTTGACTCAGTAGCCGCTTTTAAAAAGGAGTGGTGACCTCGTTTTCACAACATGCATACTGTTACTTTGTCAATGTGTTTACAAAACAAAATGTAACTTGTGCCATATTATAAGATACATAATTATGTATGTATGTTCATTTATGTTGTGGAAATAAATGCTTTTTTTCTTCTTCTTCTAATAACTTTATTTAATTAATTCATTGTCGTAGTGAATAACTTTTTTGATTTAAGGGACTTGGTAGCGCCATCTACCTTCCTATCTATAACTAATCGCATCAACATCAATCGTTCCACGTACAAGTGCGAGCGATACTGTATTTCCGTCCCTCTCTATCCCACTCCCTGGAAGAGGCACTGCCTTTCGCGGATTGGTTGCTGCGATCGTCGACGCGAGTGACAGGCCAGAACTTTCAAGATCATTCGATTCGCGATACGCGTCAGCTATACCGCATCACCGCGCCGCTCCCGTATAAGTTATTACCGCTTCTATAAACCGCTCGCAAGTGGAAGTGACTGTGTAGTGAAGTGAAAACAAGCAGCTGCATCACGAAACTACCAGGAGACTGCCCTTCGGAAACGAAGAAGATTGCCGTATAAGGTAAGTGCCCTCCATCCTTGGAATATCCTATACCCACTCACAATCACCTCTTCCCGTATCCACTCCTAGGCGGCTAAGAACCCGCTATCCTTTGTATACAGTCCATTTCCTTCTCCAAGTCGCCTAGAACCTAATCGGTTTCGGTGTATCGCCGAACCATTTTTTTGGTCCATACGAGTCGGATTCATTTACGTTTTTATACGTTATATCGCTATACCTAGGCAGTTATAGCACCTAGCTATACTCCTAATATATTCACATAACCGTCACATGGTTATTTCCGCCCGCATCAGTAGGTAAACTTTTATGTAGCTACCTACTTATTAAATTATTAATTCTGGAACTATCATAGTTGTCTTGTAAATCTCATATTTCGAGCAACTTTTAATTCCACAGCTCTAAAGTGTTGCCTACTTAACCTACTTAGGTAAAATAATAGGTACATTAGATATTCTTATTTTGTTTTGTTCTCATTAGCTTATACTTACGTAAGCATGTCACAACAAAAGAAGTCACGCGTGTCGGAAGACAAAGAGATGAAAATCTTAGAAGCAAAACGCAATATTTTATTTGAGCGCCACAGATGAGACAAGTATCAGATATAGCGCATTCGTCCAACTAAGCGTGGCACGTTGACAGCTATGTGTGCGTGACCTTTGGCGACTGGCACTGTATGGACACGCGCGTCTATGTGTGTGTAAAGTTGCCAGATTATGAATAATCTCCCAGTATTTTGCATATAGTTATGTAATATTCTTATATTCATTTGCGGTTTTGAAGAATTTACCATGGATTTAATTAATGCTTTTATAAATACTTTTCTTAAATGTAGGTACCGAGTTAAGTTTTAACTACTTCGTAAATCTGTATATATAAAATCCTTGCGTTACTGACTGACTGACAGACAAGCTACAGCTGAAACTACTCGGCGCATGAAGCTGAAATTTAGCATGTATGTTTCTTGAGAACCGTAGGGGTGCACTAAGACGGGATTTCTCGAAATTCCCACGGGATCGGGCAAAACGAGAAATACGAAAATATGTGCGTGCGAAGCAGCTGGCGTCGATTAGTTGAGAAATAAATAGTATGTATGTACACACGGCACCAAGTCAAGCTAAACAGTTTCTGTACCATTTTGATACTTATTCCCTACGCCATAAGTATGTATGTACACACGGCGCCAAGTCAAGCTAAACAGTTGCTGTACGATTTTGATACTTATTCCCTACGCCATAAGCATGTATGTACACACGGCGCCAAGTCAAGCTAAACAGTTGCTGTACGATTTTGATACTTATTCCCTACGCCATAAGTATGTATGTACACACGGCGCCAAGTCAAGCTCAACAGTTGCTGTACGATTTTGATACTTATTCCCTACGCCATAAGTATGTATGTACACACGGCACCAAGTCAAGCTAAACAGTTGCTGTACGATTTTGATACTTATTCCCGACGCCATAAGTATGTATGTACACACGGCGCCAAGTCAAGCTAAACAGTTGCTGTACGATTTTGATACTTATTCCCTACGCCATAAGTATGTATGTACACACGGCACCAAGTCAAGCTAAACATTTGCTGTACGATTTTGATACTTATTCTTTACGCAATAAAAACGGTGCAAAGGTCAAAGTGTATAAGCTTGACGAGTAGCAGGGTGTACACAAATATTTGGATCGTTTGGGGATCGAACTCAAAACAATATTATGTAAGGTATATACTAATGGAAATTGAAATTCTATTACTATATTTATGAGAAAGAAGATATATCTACAATATACTTTTATAATACGGTAATGTATTTTTCATTAACATGACAATCATTATCACATAATCAATTGACAAGTGCATTTTCCCTAATTCAGGCAGAACGGCGTCGACAAAAACTGGCAACACTTACATATTTCTTTCACAAATACGAATTTTATCGAAATTAAATTAGGAAACAGTCAAATTATCAATAGTTACCTGTGAAAAGATATTCCATTTTCCTGTTTTTGTTTTTAGGAACAACTTTTACAGTGTTTAAGAACACAAGACGGCGTTTTGAGAATTTAAAAGTTGAAGTGATCGTGACGCGTGAACTGTACGATGCTTCGTAGCGCACTGAGACGAGTTTGTATTCGCTTTTCAATTTTGTATTTGCTTTAGTGGCCGCACGCAACAGTGCCGCGCGTTCCATCTGATAATTGTCTCATCTGTGTTGAGCGCATTCAAAACATCTATGAACGCTCAAAAACCGCATCTATGTCTGACAGTAATAGCGAAGCATTTCTCAGTTATTGTATGACAGTAGATAGTATTCGAACAGATTTTCATAAGTTGTTAGACGATTATAACGCAAGATTACTTTCTATCAATCCTGATGAAAAACCGAACTATCAGGCGTATACCTCATTCGAAGATCTTTATTGTATTATTAAGCGTATACAATCGCAATTGGAGGGTAAATGTTCAGCAGAGCCCGTTGCCCGCAAACCGAGATTACCGCCAATCGAGATTATGTCGTTTGACGGAGATATACGAAATTGGCCGTTATTCTATGCGAGTTTTAAGTCTACAGTGCACGATAATGGTTCTCTGACAGATGCTGACAGGTTGTACTATTTAATAGGTAAACTGTCACCGAAAGCCCAGTCCGTATTTGCAGGTGTCACACCCAGTGCTGAGAATTATCAGGTCATATTTCAGTCACTACTTGACAGATATCAGGACACGCGCGTCCTAGCGTCTTCCTACTTTGACCAAGCTTTAAATCTGTCTCGAATTTCCAGCTGTTTATTGATAACTTCGTAACCGCGGTTAATTCTCTTAGGAATTTAAAATTAGAAGATCTTTCCTACTTTATGTTGCTTTAACTCGCTTTAAAAAAGTTTGACACTGATACAATTCGCGCATTCGAGATGACGGAACGCAATAATAAAATACCTACACTAGTTAGTTTTATTTCGTTTATCAAAGATCAGTGTCGAATATTTCATAATACGCAGTCTGGTTCACCTGGCCCGTCTAACACTAACAGCAACAAACAAAGGTTGAATAAATCGCGAAATAGTAATAATAACTCGGTCCCTAATCCACAATCTTACGTAACATGTTCGGAATCTAATAGTAATAATTCACAGAAGTGTCTGTGCAGTAATATAGTGCACGACCATTTATATAACCGACCAACCGCTCGTTTTAAATGCGTAAAAGATAACAAAGCTTGCATTAATTGCTTAAGCATAAAACATAAAACAAGTAATTGTTCTAGTAAGACAAAGTGCCGCTTTTGCAATAAAAAACATCATTCATTGCTTCATTTCGATAAAGATAACCCGTAGTCAAGCCAAGCCGCTAACCTTGACACACTTACATCGCAGATGCAGGCCACGGTTCCCACCCCCTGCACGCCTCAGGGCGAGGTATCGTTGTGTACGACGTCCATTGCGCAGGCGACGCGCACGCGAGGACGGCACTCGCGCATCTATAATGATCCGCGCAGGGCCAAAACGCAGTGTACGGCGTCTAAGACGGTACTGTTAGCGACAGCGCAAGTTATCGTATATGATGTTAATGGGTCGCCGCACATGGTACGTTGTCTGCTAGATAGCGCATCTCAGACCAATCTAATAACATCGGAATGCTTCAAACGCCTCGGATTATGGAATAACTTTAAAAATACTAACTCAACCGTCAAAGGGATAGGCGGATCAGAAAAGCATTGCAGGGGTTCCGTAGATATTAAAATACATTTGATAGGAATATTCATTTTAACATTTCTTCGCTTATCGTGGAGCGTATCACGGACGCATTGCCGAACGCTAATGTAGACGTAGCATCACTCACTCACCTCGAGTCATTGCCGCTAGCCGATGCGGAGTTTGCGAATCCGGCAGGCATTGATCTTTTGATCGGAGCTTCAATATTTCCGCACTTGCTACTAACTAAAATAGTACGTAGTGAGCGATATGATTTACCGCCCGCTATTGAGACGGTACTTGGGTATGTGATTATGGGTACCGTACCTACGTTACATACTTCTCATTGTATTACGTCTTGTTGTTGTTCTGCTCTTCAAGATATCAAGGTGGGTGCTAAAACTGTGTGTAAGATAAAGCACTAATTAGCTATGCTATGCCATGCTATGCTAGGCCACGCTATGCTATGCTACGCCATGCTATGCTACGCTATGCTATGCTATGCTACGCTACGCTATGCTACGCTATGCTACGCTATGCTACGCTATGCTACGCTATGCTACGATATGCTACGCTATGCTACGCTATGCTACGCTATGCTATGCTACTATACTACACATCCGCTTTGTATATCAATGACATTGCCTGTAATGTCATACCCGCTCCGCTAGCAATTTCGCTTTGTGAAGAGCTCATTCAGCTTTTCAAGTGAGGCCAGTTTGATCTTGTCAAATGGACAAGCAACTCTAAGGAGGTTCTCGCACGCATACCAGATTCTCATAAGGCTTCTCCTGACATTGAGTTTGAGAAGTCTGTACCGCATAAAGTTCTCGGTTTACGCTGGTACAAATCCTGCGATAGTTTTTGGTTTGACGTCTCACCACCAGATGATAAGTGCACCAAACGCACTATGCTGTCCACAGTGGCTCGACTATGGGACATAATGGGTTTTGTGGCTCCCACAATTTTGTACGCCAAGCTCTCGATCAAGGAACTTTGACTATTAAAGTGTGAGTGGGATGAAACACCCCCTGACCATATTGTCGCCGCTTGGGGCCAGTTTTGTATTGAGCTTACCGCGCTCAATCAAGTTACTATTCCGCATCATCTTGGGTTGGTAGATGGATGTACCATCAACTTGATAGGTTTCGCTGACGCCATCGAGCGTGCTTACGGCGGAGTCGTATATCTGCAAGTCCGCATTGGTTCTAACTACTCGGTGCAGTTAGTTTGCGCCAAGTCTAAGGTCTCGCCTGTTAAAACCATTTCGGTTGCGAGACTGGAGTTGTGCGCGGCCCTTCTGCTGTCTCAGTTGCTCCGCAAGGTTCAAGACACAGTTTTGCCCCACTACCCCATTAATAAATTATACGCATTTTCCGACTCCAAAGTAGTGCTCGCTTGGATTTATTCATCTCCTCACCGCTGGCAGACTTTTGTCGCCAACCGCGTTAGCAAATTGATTGAACTTGTTCCCGCTACTCGTTTCAATCACGTCGCGGGTTATCATACTCGTCTTTAGGAAGAACTTTCCATAGATCATATTGACTGGAAGTTTATTCCACCAGCATCACCACATTTCGGTGGATGTTGGGAAAGCATGGTCAAAGTAATTAAAACGCATCTCTTCAAAGTTATAGGTCAACAGATCCTATCTTACTGTCTAGAATTACCGTAGGCTTACTGGAAATTGGTTGTAGGCACAGTGGAAGCTAATTTATATTCATCCAGTTGTCCTAAAGCAATCAAATGTCTGACATATATTGCTGAGATTCTCAGCGATGACAAATTATAATGTAGTTATATGAAAATTTTACCTTATATCTCCTGGTGATGTTCTTGAAGTGGACCTATAGGATTAACTCATAATTTTGGCCAAAATAACAAGAGAATCGAATAGATACCAGTGTACAATTCGGCGAAGTCCTCCTCCAGACCACGATGCACGTTTACGGTTCACAAAACTTTTCACAAATGTTCAATATGTCATCAATTTACAACAAACTTTGCCGGAAGTCAAAAGCGGCAATTACGTATTAAGTTAATTACAAGTTGATTCAATTCGCGTTAATTCAAAGGGCGATCAATTTATTAATTAGGTACAAGGCACGCGAGAGTGCAAACTGCGTGTTAATTTTTCAAGGCGGCAACGGAAGTAACAGTTCAGTGTGACCATTGTCAGAAATTTTCAATAGACTAAACAAAATGTTACTCAATCGATCTAATCGATTTGACTTATAATAAAAACTAATTCTATTTCAAACATCCACCCGCCCCGGACCGGCCTACCGGTCCGCTAATCGGTTGGTAGACGTGACAATGTTGCAACCGCTCTCCTCAGAATCGAACCGTCCACCAAGACCTCAGCAAATCGGGGAACTCCATCAGCCCCAGTTACCAAACGAAGGATGCGCCCCCTGCGCCATCTGAGTGGCGGAAGGTTAGCCTCCTTGATCAAAACGAGGTCACCAATCTTGGGTGGATCGGTCTTGTCGGTCCACTTAACGCGTTGCTGGAGCATGTGCAAATATTCCAAATTCCAGCGTTTCCAAAAGCTCTGAGTAATCTGGCGTACCAATTCAAAACGCGAGAGACGACCAGGTCTCGTATCAATATAGGGGTACTCAGGCAAGGCGACAAGTGGGCGACCAATCAAAAAATGGCCCGGCGTAAGGGCCTCCAAATCATTCGGATCTGAGGAGATCGGGCACAATGGCCTAGAGTTCAAAACGGCCTCAATCTTACAAAACACAGTTGCGAGTTCCTCAAATGTAAGGACAGATTGACCGATTGTCCTGCGCAAGTGTGTTTTGGCCGATTTTACAGCGGCCTCAAATATACCACCCCAGTGTGGACAATTTGGTGGGGAAAACAACCAATTTATCCCACGTCGGGCAAGCCTATCACCTATATCAGCTTTGTTGGTTTCAAGAAAATTAACAACATCATTCAAATAATTATAGGTGCCCTTGAAGTTAGTGCCGCAGTCAGAGCGGATCAAGGAAGGCAGCCCTCTGCGGGATACAAATCTGTCAAATGTGGCTACAAACGCCTCGGTCGTAAGCGAGGAGACCAGTTCTAAATGTACGGCCTTTGTGGAGAGACAAACAAATACACACAAGTAGGCCTTAACAGTCTTGCTGTTTCGAAGTGTCGACGTTTTTATCAAAAAGGGACCAGCGAAGTCCGTGCCAACACCGTCAAACGTCCTGCTTTCAGTTACGCGATCTGCCGGTAAGTCCCTCATCAAGGGCTGCATGGTAGAAGCCTTGAGCTTATAGCAAGGGATGCAGCGAAAGACTACACTCCGAATAATTCTTCGGGCAGACAAGATCCAAAATTCGCGTTGCAAAATGGCCAAGAGCGCATTACAACCAGCATGCGAATTTTTAAGGTGACGGTCAGTTGCCAACAAGCGTACCAAATGACCGTCCTTAGGTAACAAAAGGGGGTGACGAGCCCCGTAAGGGAGGTTGGCGTTCTTGAGACGCCCTCCAACGCGCAAGAGACCCGTATCGTCCAAAAAGGGGTTCAATTTAGATACAGCTCCCGATAATTTCGATCTACCTGACTTAAGGATAGCAATCTCCTTCTCAAAATGCGCCAACTGCACAGAACGAACCCAAAAGGTGAGGGACTCCTGTCGTTCCTGTGGTGAAAGAAACGGTGTCAGACGTTTTTGTTGTGGGTGCCTAAAATTAAAAACAAAACGCTTTATCCAAGCAGTAACACCTAACAACTTGTCGAGGGAGCTGTAACGATTCAACAAAAAATCGGGGTCGAAGGCGCATTCCACCTTTTCAAGAGCGAGTGTTCGTAGACCCGGCAAATTAGAAGTATTCAAAACTGGCGTTCGAGGCCAATCAATTTCTGGTCGACTCAACCATTCCGGACCCCACCACAGCGAATGACCTATCAAACTAGGCGTCAAGCATCCGCGCGAGGCACAATCAGCGGGGTTGAGCTCACCTGGCACGTGTCTCCAAACAAGTTTGACTTCGGATTTCTGGATTTGGGAAACGCGATTAGCGACAAATACCTCCAAGGTGTCGACAGAAGCCTTCAACCAACAAAGAACAATTTGGCTGTCTGTCCAGGCATAGGTCCCATTAATACAAATGCTTTTACCCAAGGTACTGGACACGTGATTCAACAAGCGTACAAGAAGGGCTGCTCCCGAGAGCTCCAATTTCGGAATGGTCAGAGATGTCCGAAGGGGTGCAACCTTGCTCTTTGCCATGATCAGGGAAACCCTCACCTGACCTGAGGCACTGACTGTGCGCAAGTACACCACGGCGGCGTGACCACGTTCCGAGGCGTCACAAAACCCGTGAAGGGTGGCCTTGTACTTCCCGGGAGGAAGGATGGCACGAGGCAAGGAGATCTCGTTGACGGCAGGAAGTGAGGATACAAAAGAGGTCCATTCCTCAACAAGAGTGCCGTGCAGAGGTTCGTCCCAGGTCAATCCTGCTGTCCAAAGCTTCTGCAAGAAGCATTTTGCCCAAAATATAATTGGACAGATCCAACCGTTCGGATCAAAGGTTCTGGCGACAGTAGACAATACGAGACGTTTAGTCCAAGAACACGGCAATTTCAAGTCTACGTTATATGTAAAGATGTCTTGGACTGGTCTGTACTGAACGCCGAGAACAGCCATCATGGCGGGGTTGTCAACAATCTCAAATAGATGTGGATCTTGATGATGATCCTCTGGCAAGCCTTCCAAAAGCGCTGGTGAGTTGGAAATCCATTTGCGCAACTCATAACCAGCGGAGGCCAAAATACCTATCAATTCGTCCCGCAGGAGGATCGCCTCGTCCACTGTGGAGGCGCCCGAGCAAATGTCATCGACGTAAATATCGTCTTTCAAGATGGCGGAGGCTCTTGGGAAACGTAAGCCTTCGCGGTCTGCGAGCTCCCAAAGAGAACGTATTGCCAAGTAGGGGCTTGATCTTAACCCGTACGTATTCGTATTGAGCTCGTAGACGACCATGGGATCGCGAGGAGACTCTCTCCAAAGGATCAGCTGGAAGCGACGGTCATCAGGGTGGATAATAGTCTGCCTGAACATCATTTTTATGTCGGCTACAAAGACAACCTGATGTCGTCGGAAGCTGGTGATGACGTCACAAGGTCCTTAACCAACTTGGGACCAGAATGCAAGCACTGGTTCAAGGATACGCCTGTTGAAGTCTGCGCAGAACCATCAAACACTGTGCGCAGCTTGCCAGTTGATGGCTTCAATACCGCATGATGCGGGAGAAAATAATGCTCCACCGAACGCCAATCCAAATTTGACACAGACATGTGTCCCAATTGTTCATATTCTCTCATGAACTCAATGTACTTCTGTCTGAGCTCCGGATCACGACCCATGCGACGCTCCATAGCCAACAATCTCTTTTCGGCTAAAGGTCGTGACTCACCAAGCGGAGGCCAAACAGACAGGAAGGGTAGCCTCGTAATAATCCGACCAGAACGGAGTCGACCAGTGTTGTTCTGGAAGAACAGCTCGCACTCCTCATGTTCTGGATTCAAACGGGCAACTTGAGGGGGCTCCTCTACCTCCCAAAATCTCTGAACTGCATCAGAGAGAGCAGAGCCTACAGCCAACAAATTATCAAGTTCGGGGGGAGGGGGGTCCCTAGGTACAGGTCCCATCAAAGCAAATCCAAATAGAGTCGGGATGGCAGTCAAACCATTTGGCACCAAGACCCTTTTCCCACCAATCAAAATTCCACCGAGGACATCAGAGCCAATCAACAAGTCGATTTGTCCCGGTGTGTCAAATTTGGGGTCTGCCAGTTCCAATCCCGATGTCAAATTCACCACAGCAGCAGGTAGCTGCTTCTGTGGATGCATACCCAAAATATTCTTCAGCACAATAGCCGAGGTTTTAATCCTCGGGTGTGAAGATTCAACAGGGCCAAACAAAACCTTAACTTGCCCTTCAACATTAGAGGCTACGTCACCTATGCCCCTTATACAATTCGGAAAAGAGCCCATATTTAATTTAACCTGCCCTACCAAATAAGTGGAAACAATGCAACCTTGTGAACCTGTGTCCAATATAGCACGGACAACAACAGAGGTCCCCGTGGGTCCCCAGACCCTAACAGCAACCGTTGGTAGGATAACGGTCTCAATGGGGGAGGTTGGAGTTATAGGGCAGGGGTCAATGACCTATTGTTGCCTGGGCAGCGACCGTTGGCCACGACCAGGCAAGTCAAAATGAGGGTGCGGCTTGAAGTCCTCAAAAGCGCGATGACTCGATCCGCGCGCCATCTGTGGGGGCTCATAATGACGCACCCGCCCAAAACGAGGTGGGCGCGAGTCAAGGCGGGGACGCTCCGCCAAAGGAGGGGAATACCAGCACCATGACTGCTGCCGGTGACGCTGAACAGTACATTCAGGTGCGCGAGAGAGAGGAGGCGTGCGCACGCTACGGTTCTCCAAGCGGGGTGAGCGGCGATCAATTAAGCGAGGCGACTCTCGGCTACGCGCCGGTAAGCCTCGGCTGCCACCTTCAAAACACCCGCCTGTGCGCGGCGTCGGCTGGTTGGACAAGCGGCCTACCTCTCTGGCATTCATGCAGAGAATGTCCAAATGCTGTCCTCCACAGTGAGGACAGGGGCGAGAATTTGGGCAGTCTCGCTGGTAGTGGGACCCCAAACAAGAGAAGCAAAGGCGGCGGGCATTCGCGATGCGCCTACGAGAGGCGACATGTAGGTCCAAGAATGCCCTACAACTGGCCGTTCTGTGCCCCGTGACCTTGCAGTAGGAGCACTCCGCTGGGCTCTGCGTGACCGCAAAGCGAGGAGGGCGCCGGTCAACATTGGCTCGGGTGTGAACGCGAGCCTGCTCCTTGACCTTGGGCGGCTGCGACTTAGCCGGCGTGTCACCACCGGAGTTGTCCAAGACCCGGCATTCATCCTCCAGGAACTTCTCCAGGTCAGCAAAGGGGGGCAGATGGGTCGCGCTATCCCCACCAAAGCGCTGTTCAAAACGCGACCTCAGGTCGGCAGGCAGCTTCTTTAACACAATGTGCACCAATAAATAGGACCATTGGTCTACGGGCAGGTCAAGGCACTTAAGTGCGTTGATGGCCACCAAGAGCGGTTTCAACAGTTGGGTGCGCAACCCAGAGACCCGGCGGGTGAGCGTCGGCAAACCCAAAATCTGCTCGATGTGCGTATCGGCGAGGCCACGCTTATTGTGGTACCTACGGGTAATTAGGTCTTGAGCCGTCTGGTACGCCTCGTCAGACACGGGCAGATGCTGGATGAGGCCCTTAGCCTCCCCATCCAGAACCGACATTAGATAGGCCAAATTTTGTGCCGGCCGAAGGTCAGCCCTATCATTGACTAGGCTGTCGAACAAATTAACGAAGCCCAGGTAGCTTCCTAGGCAGCCATCAAAATGGGGGAGGTCCAAAGTAGGGAGCCTACTCACCAGCCCCAGTGCTGACCTAGGAAGCTCCTGCTTCAGGCCGGGTTGCCCTTCCCTATCGGCAACTAGTTGTCTCGCACTATTGGAGACAGCATCATACAGGTCTAAGACCTGGGCATAGTCTTCACTGACCTTATTTCGCTGGTCAGCAGTGAAATCAGTGACTGACACTTCGAGACAGCAAGCGCTGAAAGTGCGGCACTGCTGTTCCACACTTGCCAGGCGATCATCGATCCGCTCGTACCTTTGAAGTAAGGCCTGCTGGCGATCAAGCCGGTTTACTAAAGCACTGCCCGAGGCAAACCAGCGCAAATCTGATGCAATAGCACCAGCAGCCGCACGCAAGTCCTTGATAGCTGACATAATCAAAATTCAAAAGAGCCCGGACAAGCGTTAAATAATATTAACAATCAAAACTTAATTTTTCTTAATTCCTTGAAACCAACAAAGAATTAGGCTGTTTACTGCTGGTACAAGCAAGTGACAGGTATCTACTGTCCAACAAAATTAATAGTTTCAATATTGTAACAAACACAAGTTATCAAAGGTTATAACTTATAACAAATTAAAAGTTGAAACTTCAAATTAATTAATTAATTATTTGCAACAGACAGACTGGCTGTGTTATTTGAGATATACAATAGTAAGTAAGCACAGAATATGTGTTACCTAGCAATATTATCTATATTATAACAAAACAAAGTTTATTAATGTGACCCGCCCAAGTGGCAAGGTCAAGTTGGTTGTTATAATGTTTATGAATATATGCAATAAACTAAATTTACTAAATTTATTGATACATACAGCTGTTATGTATCCAAACAAACTGACTTATTAATGCAACAACAAATTTAAGTTAGATTTTTCAACAATACAAATCAACAATTACTGATTGAGGTTATGTGACAATGTGTTTCAAATTATCTAGGTCAACTTATACAATTAAATATTATGTATTTTAGACAATAACTGACCTGACAAACACTACAATACTGTCTACAAGGTGATAAGATACAAGCTCATACCAATCTGAGTTTATACTCAGTAATGCAACAGCGGCTAAATTTCAACTACGCTCTGCTACCAAAATTATGTCTAGAATTACCGTAGGCTTACTGGGAATTGGTTGTAGGTACAGTGGAAGCTAATTTATATTCATCCAGTTGTCCTAAAGCAATCAAATGTCTGACATATATTACTGAGATTCTCAGCGATGACAAATTATAATGTAGTTATATGAAAATTTTACCTTATATCTCCTGGTGATGTTCTTGAAGTGGACCTATAGGATTAACTCATAATTTTGGCCAAAATAACAAGAGAATCGAATAGATACCAGTGTACGTACGTTTACGGTTCACAAAACTTTTCACAAATGTTCAATATGTCATCAATTTACAACAAACTTTGCCGGAAGTCAAAAGCGGCAATTACGTATTAAGTTAATTACAAGTTGATTCAATTCGCGTTAATTCAAAGGGCGATCAATTTATTAATTAGGTACAAGGCACGCGAGAGTGCAAACTGCGTGTTAATTTTTCAAGGCGGCAACGGAAGTAACAGTTCAGTGTGACCATTGTCAGAAATTTTCAATAGACTAAACAAAATGTTACTCAATCGATCTAATCGATTTGACTTATAATAAAAACTAATTCTATTTCAAACACTTACGAAGAGCTTTTAACTGTCCTTGCACAAGTCGAGGCACTGATCAACTCGCGTCCGCTCACGGCATTGAGTAGTGACCCTGCAGAACCATCCGCGTTAAACAACCAGGAGACTGCCCTTCGGAAACGAAGAAGATTGCTGTATAAAGTAAGTGCCCTCCATCCTTGGAATATCCTATACCCACTGACAATCACCTCTTCCCGTATCCACTCCTAGGCGGCTAAGAACCCGCTATCCTTTGTATACAGTCCATTTCCTGCTCCAAGTCGCCTAGAACCTAATCGGTTTCGCTGTATCGCCGAACCAGGACTGTAATATCATTTTATGATATAATTTAATGATTTCAATTTTAATTTGACTTTAATTTGACATAGTTATTTATTATTTTTTAATTGCGTTAAATGATGTTTTATATAACATTTTGTAAATTAAGTTTAAAGTTTTTAATTAATTTATATGGCATTTTTATATATAATTTTTTATGCCTTTGAAAGGTTTTGCAAATGCCGAAACTGTTTGTAAAGTATAGTATATTAATTGTATTCTTGTTAAAACTACTGGTGCTCCTAGAGTGAAAATAAAAAGAAAAATAAACACGAATGTAAATGTTGGTATTTTAAAAACCGTGGGCGCTTTGACACTTTTTTTATTCAAGCGTCCATATCCACAATAATAACGACGATCAGTAATCATGGCTTGTTTCATTAGATCAGCCGAAAGATTTTATTAATTGCATTTTAATATTTTAGCATTTTATAAATCAATGGGCAATAATAGCCAACAAATTCAAACTCAGTTTTGTAGGCGATGAAATCAATATTCTAATTGTCCTCTATAATAAACATCTATTTTGGGTTCCTCGATATGCGACAGCTCATTTGAACGGTTTTTTAATATCTAATATTTAGTGTTTTAAACGTTTGCGATTAGTACACTAAGTAATATTTACGTAATGGGCCCAAATAGCGTAATTATTCAAAAATAACCTGGCAGTACTTTTATTTTCTCCGATGCAAAGTTATGGCGTGTATTATGCTCTCGTATAGTCCACGATGAAACTTCGCATCGACTTGGTTATGGGATGACTGACGTCGAAAGTATGTTTATGTTACCGGTAACGTATGAACACTATTAAATTTATAGGTTTGGCTTTTATGTTACGACATATATACTTTCTTACTTACCTGGCCTGCATGGGCATGGCATTGGCATGTTCTGCGTCCCCACCCCGCGTGAATAAAAATTAATTATTATAGCAAAATATGCAGTGGCTGCAATATCATTGCAGCACCGAAAACATTGAAGCAATTTGGAAAGAAGGCACGATTTATGATGTTGTCATCAGCTAAGGAAGGTTATTTTAATTATTTTTATTCCTCTGAGGAGAATTTCTCAATACACTCCTTTTGGAAATATTGACCCAAGAATAATATAAAGGTGACATAATTGTTCTACGAAAAGCGACTAGCTAATGATAAAAGTGTATTGGTCTTATCAGAGCTTAGAGCCGCTTTTAATTAATTAAAAACAACTCGAGCTTCTGTTACATAAACTCAAACTCAAAATCATTTATTCATTTAGGTCACAAAGTGATGCTTATGACCGTCAAAGGTTAAAGTTAATTACTATACTCCTTGCCACGAGAACATAGACTTTTTGTAAACAAATAATTTCTACTAAGAGACTTAGCGATAGTTCTGTCAAAAACTATTAATGTCAAATCCAATGAGCGCAACAGTACATAGATACGTCTTATTGAAAACTAATATGTCAATGGATCGGGTTTTTATCGATATTATGCGCTGTCAACAGGATATTTTAATGTTTTGAGGTACTGACGCCTAGAATGTCAACATTTGGCGTTAGTTCATTGAAATTTTACATTCTTGGGCTTAACATGCATTTATCAGAGGACAAAATTTGTTTTTTTAGTTGTCAAGAAGGGGTAAATGTAAAGTTAAATACAAGTTTATAGGATCGCAACGCTCTTTCCGCTGCCGGCATCTCGAAAAAGCGGGTGCAGAATAGCAGTTGGCAAACTATTAGTAGCGCAGAAAATTATTTATACTTACCTAAATAACAAATTGCGTTTTCAGGCTACCGTAACTTTTAATGGATTTTGTTTCAGTTCATTCTGACGATTTCATTAACAGATAACGTAAAATTTCCATGCCTAGAAAATTGTATGCAATGTACTACCTAGTTATCTGTAATATTATTCTTTGTTGGTCAATAATTTAATATTTTAGGATGGGTAGGCTTCTTTGAGCAAATTATTTATTGTCTTTGATTTAAAAAAAATCATGTCCATAAAAGAGTAACATGTATGTACTCTATCATCAATAAACATGGTACTCTGTTTTTCCTTAATTTACAGAATAAGTTACGTGTAAAACGACAAATAAATCGGCAAATTTATGAACATTCGATCATTAAAACACAAAATCAAATATTTTTATTTCAGTAAAATTTAACAATATAAATTTAAAAACATAGTGGCATAATTATTAGGCATTGAAAAAAAAGACTGTTCAAAAAGTATAAAATCTAAAACACAACTGTTTAAAAAAGGTTGTAAAGCCCTGAATGTGTGTTTACAAAAAGTCTATCTTCTCGTGGCACCAACTATAGATGATTCTACATTTACATTTACTGCCACGTCATATTAACCATAGACTAGTAGAAAAGTTACAATTTATAAAATATTAAATATATAACTTTATTTTTTTATTTTTTAACTTTATTTTAAATTACAAATAACTAACAATAAATACAGGGACAAGATTAGAATACATAATTATGACATTTAATATTCTGCAAAGATGATTTTTTTATTGGAGTATTAGGCATTTACATGTTAGAATTACATATAGGTACAACAAAATTAAAATACCTTTAGAACTAAACTATTCTACACTACAAAACAGCAAAACAGGAACGGATAAACTACCGAACAGATTTTTGTTGAGTTTTCACCAATAGATAGTGAGTATGACTAGAAAGGTGATCAATATACGAGTTGAGGGATATAAGGCAAGAGGACGACTGATAGGTGAGAATGGAAGAGAAAGACATTCTGCGCCGACCCCAAGTAAAATAGGAACATTACATTACATAACAGGATTAATAATGCCCGCAGCCGGAGCCGCGGGTGAAGTCTCGTACATCATAAACATATCGTGCTTAAAAAGTAATTAATAAAAATAAGTTTTATTTTACTTTACTATCGGTTTATCTGTATTAATTAATCGCTATCAACAAAATGAATATTTACCGTAAAAAAGTTATTTAGAAGCGTACCTGAGTGCTAAAAGTCATTAGCAATCATTTTTTAAATTATTGAGGCCATATCTACTACCTTACTGCATAATAATGCATTCAAGTTTTTGAAATTTCTTTGACGTGACGTGTAAATCAATTGCTATTTTACTTGTCTTAGAAATAAGCATAAGGGGAAATGATACAAAAAGGAGAACCAAAGACAGTTACAATAAACTTTCTTAAGACCTTACCCGACAATCTCTTGAACAATGACTTTGAAAAAATGTTCCACTCCCTAAACCTGATTCAGAGCATATTTTTATCTTCGAAATACGCCGTACATAACAATTGCATTATACCCAATACGAAAAAATATACTATTTTCTTATTTTGTATGTACTTGTGTATAATTACGTTTTATATTTATCGCGTTATATATTTATCGCGTAATATACAAATTAATGAAGTGTCCAGGAGTTTCGTTCCAATATTTACTACGATCATGTATTGTTTTGGACTAACTATAGTATTACTTCTCAACACTATGAACAGTCACAACAACGTCTCGCTCATCTTAAGGATACAGATGATCCATGAAAACATCGGTGTCAACAACACTTTTAGTAACAATATTTTTATCTGGAACTGCATAGTATCAATGTTTGTAGTTTGTAGTAATTTGGCGTTATTTTTCTCATACACAAACATTGACAACGGTTTTAATATTATTGACCTCTCCGTTGATTTATTTTTGTACATGAGCTTTGACATGAATTTGGTCTACGTTATTCGCGTAATTGGCTTGTTAACAAAATATCTTAATAAATGGAACCAAGAGATTTTTGCGAAACATGAAATTAACACTGATTATGAGAAAATGTTTAAAATGTACCAAAATATACTGATAGCTTACAATCTTTTGAAGAAAATGTGTCACTTTCTGGTAAGTCTGTTGTTTACAATGATGTAATGACTTTCGAATATATGATCAAATATTTATGAATTACAGATCTTTTTGCACATTGTGGATACATTCTGTAAATCTTTATGCTATATAAGGCTGCAACTGGAAATATTTGAAACAGACCCTGAGTATTATAAGGTAAGTAATAATAATTGATTACTTCCCCTTTATCCCTCGCAAGGGGGTCTAGTTCATAATATCGTCAGTCACTACATCGATGGTCGCTGTATCGAAAACGTTCCATCGACGGGCTAATGTATCGACAGTACCCCAAATCCATGGTACGCTACATTGACAGTACCCCAAATCGTTGGTGCACTTCATCGTTAGTACACTAAAACGACGGTATGCTACATCCACAGTAAACCAAATCGATAGTACGCTGCATCGACTACCCGAACCAGTAACTCCAAAGATTTACCAGCATGAGTTGGTAAATGTCCGAATTTTTTAATTAAAATACACTAAATTGACGGAGCCTAAAGGGCTCCTATTTTTTACTTAAGGATCACAAGAAAACCTAACATAACCTACTTACTTGAGTTACATTCTCACCTAACCTTCATTTCTTTTTGTCTTGGCACATCGTGATAAAAAAACTTTAAAAAATCCTGTGTTTTTCATTTAAATCTAGCTAGGGTCGGGTAGTCGATGCAGCGTACTATCGATTTTGTTTACTGTCGATAAGTAAGAAAAGAAGTGTTTACTGTCGATAAGTATTTGAAGTATACTAACGATGAAGCGTACCATCGATTTGGGGTACTGTCGATACATTAGCCCGTCGATGGAACGTTTTCGATACAGCGACCATCGATGTAGTGACTGACGATAATATGAACGGCTACCCTCGCAAGGTAGAGCAACGATCTGGCGTTCGCAGGCAGTGGTTAGATTCGGGCGGCTAAAAATCGGTCAGTATAAAAAATATTGTAGGCCTATGTACATTCAGTCAAAAAAGTATCAGGTATGGATTATTTGTTTATGGTTACAAATTCAAGTTTTTTTTTTGCATCATCATCATCATCATCATCAGCCTTTAACAGTCCACTGCTGGACTAGGCCTCTCCTTTGAAAGGAGGAATTGGCCTACTAAACCACGCTGGCCAAACGGTTGGTTATATTTTTTTTTGTTGTTGTTATATTGCTTATATTGGCATAACTGTTTTCTATTTTGGTGCGGAGTTTAAGTTGCATCTCTTATTTATATTAAATACAGCACTGTTTTTAGTTATATTATGTCTAATGTGTATTGCGAATTGCATAATGGACTAAAACATCGAACATAAAGTTTGTCTTAAATTTTGCATCTGGAATTTCGTGTTGGGAGTCAATGAAAATGTTACAGAAGGCTAACGGTGAATCGAAATTTATATCAAAATAATTATCAAAATTTCGTGCTTATAGGTAGTAAAAAGCATTCAAAAGCGGTCGAGATGTGATGGAAGATTGGCCTCGCTCTGATAGGCCATCAACGTCTGCAACTGAAATTAATATTGCAAAAGTGATGGAAACAGTGACTAAAAATGCTCATTCAACTTCGAAAGGGATAGCCACCGAACCTTCTGTATCTCATGAGTCAATCCATACTATTTTAACCAATCATTTGGGTATGAAACATGTTGCCCCTCGGCTAGTTCCAAAAGAATTTTGGACCACGATAATGCGCCTTCTCACAAGGCCATCATTGTGGACGAATTTTTGACCAAACACTCAACCAATACCATCGATCAACCGCCATATTCACCAGATATGGCTCCAACCGATTTCTTTCTTTTCCTAAACTCAAATTACCTCCTCGTGGCACCCGTTTCCAATTGGTAGAAGACATAAAGGAGAATTCGCGGCGAGAATTGAACTCAATTCCAGAAACAGCGTTTAAAAAATGTTTTGATGTTTTTTTTATCAAGAGAATACATTTATTGAATGCCTTTAGAAATGTAATTTTAACTGTTTTCTAGTTTTTTTTTTGCAGGATTAGATACAACTTTATTCAGTTTATAAGTAGGAGTAACACAATAATGTACAATAAATAAAACTAATTATATAACTAAACTATCCTAAACTATAAAAAAGCAAAAGTGGAAATAATAAGTATGAAAAGAAACGTAAATAAAATAAAATATAATAAAAAATTGCCAACTACGACGCGTCAAAAAATTCCTCCGCAATGCTGTCGAGCGGTAGCGTGCCCAGAAGGCTGGCAGCATTGCCACGTTGAATGCCAATGCTAATTCTCTCAGCGAGATATAAACCAGCCCTCTGGTCACGGGCAGCTTCAATCAGCCTTCTGGCGATTTCTTTATATAATGCGCGTGCACTAGGGCCCCATGGCCCCAGCGTTTCGACCCTAAACGGCTCAAAAACGTAATTACCAGCCAGGTTTCCGTATTTGCGCCGTTTGAGGGTCTCCGCCGATGTAGCAGCAGCGCTAGCTGATCCAGCTGTACTTGAAAGATGTGATGGCGCAAGGGTATCGACGCATGTCGCGTCCCACACAAGAGGCCTACCCATCTTCCAAGGTAATAACGTCATATCGTCTGGTCTCTTCCCATCGTCGCGTACCAAATCATTAAGTTCCAGATCAACTGGTACTCCGGCGGTGACAAGAGCTCGACGGAGTATGTCGTTAATGTGGGCATGTTGGGAAATACGCCCTGCACTCCTACTGCACGATAGGCCATGGTGGCCAAGACTGTCGACGGCTTCGCCGCAATGACAGCGATGCGGAGAAACACAAACAGCTCCCAAGCGCATTTCCGCTCCCAAGATTTAGAATTTTGCTCAAGATGTGCCGAATAACATTATCTATGTTTTCCAAAAGGGATGAATGTTTCCAAAAAGGAGAGGATCGCAAGTAATATGTAAATTTTGGGACGAAAAGACAGTGCCTAATAATTGTGAATGCCGAATTAATATTAATTTTGTATAGCCGTTCTGAGGTTTCACAGAAATTTTGTACTTTTTCATTTATAAAAGTTCCAAAAGCGTTGTCGAAAATAGGGGACCCAAGGAGGCGGAAGGAGCATTTATTGATGATTAGATATATAGATTATCTAGATAATATTTGGCGCCAAAGTATTAAATTTTGATCAAATCGAAAGGTTATCCGAATTGTCATTAATAAAAATTTCATATTTGTCTGTGTTTAGTTCCAAACCAATTTCTTTAAATTCCTTTTTTATTAGCTCTAAATCTTGTAAAACTGTGGAAACGTCACCTTCCAGGATCCCGTCGTCCAAATAACACACGTTAAATGTTGAATTTATTTGTTTTATTCTTGGGTGAATAGCTAAACTGAAAATGACTGACCCGAGAGGGTCACCTTGTTGACAACCAACAGCAGATTCCAAAACATTGTCTTTATAAATTAATTTTGATGAATGCCTATAGCATTGCCAAAGGAATTAAAAAAGTTTGGGAGTTTCTAATTTTCCTTGTGGCAGCAAGGAGTCCCTGTTCACTGAGTTGAAGGCATTCTTTAAATCAATGTTTAAAATTACCTCACCTTTACCGCAGCCAAGGTACGTGGACAGCGCATGTATGGCAGCCTCACAGCCTCCCTTCGAACCAAAGCCAAGCTGGATTGGCTGAAATTTATCTGCCAAGATGGCACTATAATGTTTACAGCATAGTTTGGCTGCCATACGTCTGTAGGTACACCCTACGGCAATGGGCCGAATGCCACCATCTTTTTTGCGTAGGGCGCACAAGTTGGCGCCGTATAATAAGTCGGTGACATCTGTGGCCACATTGCCGGAGAGCATAAGGTTAATTGAAGCGGCCGCCAGCGGATCCACTACGAAAGGAACAGACGGCTTCAAATACGTCCTTGGCTGAAACAATCAGACAGTCAAAATCATCGCTAGGCATGTTGGGAAAGGTGAAGTCATTAGCTGGCGCTGGGTGCTTACTCTTCAGACCTGTTAGGGTGTCTGCAGATTAAGGCGCCACCACATTGCTACTAAATAATAACCTAGACGCCCCTTGAATGTCCCCTTCCCTTAATTTGGACTCTACACATTGGTAAATTGTTTTCTTAAATCTATGGATAGTAAATTTAGGGTCAAAATTGTTAGTAGAATGGTTACATAGGTCTTTAATTTGGGATGTCAAAGATTTTGATGTTGTCCGGTTGCTTTGAATGTGTAGAATCCTATAAGGGAAAGTGAGTAACTGTTCCCAGGCTGTTTTGGAGTTCTCACGCACAACGAGACCAATACAGTGAGCTAAATTATGAGCTACTAATGGTCTCGCACTGGAACGTGGAACTCGCTTCAAAACCGGAATTGAATTTTTTTATGTACCTAAGTACTGCCAAAAAGGAATTGGGGAAGAAACAGAATGTGAAATGGAACTAGGGCCAGGAAGCACATTTTGGTTTTTATGAACTTTTGATGGTTGGATTATTCGTTGGCGTAAGTGTATCGTTCCTGAAGGAGCATACTTTGAAGGTGACAAAATAAATTTAGATGAATAACAAACAGTTAGTGTATTATTGATCTTTTCCCGGTACTTTCTTGACAGAGTAGTATATGCTGTCCAGTGGATTAAAGTTTCAGCATTTATCATTTAAGGCAAAATATGTTTTTTTAGGTAGAAATGATGAATTTAAAAAAGGAATTAATAACAAATACCTTTCTTATTCAAAATACATATATATATATTTAGCTAGATCATACACAAACAATTGTGGTGACAATAGTATGGGTGTTGAAAGGAATAATTTTCGATGTATGGCTGAGTATACGATGTGAGAAATTTTACATAACTGTTGATGACACACAAACAGTGTGCATGGAACGATTGAAGAATATAAATTGTTCAGGTCAGTGTGTTTTATTTCTATTATGAGGTGCCTTTGGTGCAAAATCGTCTCAGTTCTTGTATAAAACTGATATATCTTGTAAACTTTGATGGCGTAGAGGCTGCCTTGTCGCTTATCACTGCGTCAAGACTACACTTTGCGTGTTCCACAAATTGTTGTTTGTTTCTAAAGTCCCCTGCGATTCAATTTGATCCTATTATGTGAAGTTGTCTTTTTATATATTTATCTACACGTGTCAATAAAAACCTGCTCTTATATATCTATACATCATATCTATATATAGCTTAGTTGCTTGTTTCTAACCCAAAATATTAAGACCAATTTAATTTTACAGATAGCGAAAAATACTTATGTAACCGCGTACTTCTCATCAGGAAGAATTCATTTAGCAAGTTAACCGCTTGTGGTCTGTTTTACGTCGACGCTGTTCTTCCATTAAACCTTATAGGCATCATTACTAACTACACCATCGTATTACTACAGTTTACTTTTCTTTAGGATTTGTAATAAGTATGTACTTCTGAATAAATGACTTTGAATCGAGCAATGCATTTTTAACCTCCTTTACTTTATTATATTTAATGTGTTAAGCTTATATTTAGCTCTTCTATCTTGTACCAAAAATTATGTCACAGTTATTTCTGTTAAATGGTGCCCAAGAAATAGGCCTAACCTAGTTTGGGACCATAAATACTCCAATTGTTAATTGTTTTTATTTTTAATAAATACTTACTTATAGACTGCCTCGTTGGTCTCGCGGCTTAAACGTGCGCGAGGGATTGGGAGGTCTCGGGTTCGATTCCCGGGTCGGGCAAAGTGTTATTGGGTTTTTCGTTAGGAAATTCCCAGTAACAGCACGGAGTCTGGTAATGTGCCCAGTACGGCAATAGGCTCGCCCCCTATTACGTGGGACCTAAAAATTCATGGCGAAATGTGGGTGTAATATTACACCTCTGCCTACCCCTTCGGGGATACAGGCGTGAGTCTATAAAAAAAAACTTACATATAGCTCTAATAATAGCATTGAATGTAAATAAATACGAAAGGTACTGTTAGGGTTCTTCTTAGACTTCTAAGCAAAACGATGTGGTCAGCAGGATTGGATACAACAAGTATGCAATCAATTTGAAGTACGGCCCTCATCCTACAGTAACTGATTGTGCCTACATATCTGAGAGATATAAATTGACTGCACAATTTTTTTGCGTATAAGTGTTTACTGCTTCCTATATTGTAAAATAACATATTCTGTTGCTAAGCAATTATATCAGGCGCTAGAAAAAAAAGCTAGTTTTACTTCAGAAAGGCCTTCATATCTGTGTGAAGATATGTAGGGTACAGCGACTTTATTGAATGCAAATGAAAACAGGACAGGAGGAAGTGGATAAATGTCACAGTTGAAGCGGTTTGGCTCGTCGCTTAGCACTGCGTGTTATGGTTCGATTCCCACACGAGACAACACTTTGTGTGTTCCTCAAATAGTTGTTTCGAGTCTGAATATTATTTTTGTCCGAGGATTGATTGTTTGTAGATTGTGGTATACTTAGGGTTTGATGTCGAGGTTCTGTCTCCTCGCAAAGATTGTAAATCCTTCGTGTATTTTATTAGTCTCTTACGACAAACACGGAATTAAATCAGGTAATGCCATTTTGTCACCACACGGACTGTATAAGTACCTACTTTATAATAATCTTAATAGGTTATATATTGTATTCATTATCATCCTTATCTTATCGTGGATGCATCAAAAACACTCAGCGCACTTCTAAATGGCGAGCCAACCACTTAAACCATCCAACCGTCATACGTATATCATACAAAGTACTCCTCGTATCATAATACGATACATACCTTTCTTATCAATATACATATAGGTAACTCTTCCGTCAGTGACTGACTGACAGACAAGGCACAGTCGAAACTACTGATGGCAAGCAGATACTATTTAGCATATACGTTCCTTGGGGAGTGTTGGGGCTAACCGCAATAAAGAAATTGTACCTGAACGACCGGAGCGGTCGGCTGGCAGCCGACTACTCTCTCATAAAAAAATTTGATTGCAGTCAGCCGCACGACTGGCCGCATTCTGGCTGAACGCATAGTGCGTAGGAGCCCTAAGGGAGCACTAAGAGTAGAGTTTTGGAAATTTCCATATTACGGCCTGGTCACGAGATCGGTCTAAGCGGCGAGCGGCGCGGCAGGGGCGATGTACATGGCGCGTTTACTCTGAGGCTGCCGCGCGCCGCGTCACAGTAAACGCGCCATGTACATCGAAAACGCTCGCCGCTTACGCCCGCCGCTGTAGGCAGTGACCGGGCCGTTAAGATGCTAAGTTGTCCATCAAACTCAAATTCAAATATTATGTTTATTTCCATAAAAATATCAATTTTTTTTGGACACGTCTGAAAGTCGTTTATAATAATATTGGAAATAAAGTAAGTATAAATGCATATTTACATAATTATTAATAATTGAAAAAAAAAATCTGTTCAGAAAGTAGAGCCTTTGAGAAGAATCAGACAAGAAACTCAGGTCCACTCTTTCATCGTCCAGTTTTATACAATTAACTACATTGCATTTTTCATATATGAGCTGGATTGTCCATAATGTTGTCGTTAATTAATATGGTTATTTAAAAAAATATATTATATATAATATATTTTTTTAAATAACCATATTAATTTTATATATAAAAGCACTAAACTAGACTAGCACAATACAGACACAACAGCTCACATTCACAAAAAACTTAAAATGTTAAGAAGGAAATAGCCCGTGAGACTGAACAAGTTGATCCAAAGCAGGCAAAGCCATGAGCGAAGTGTAGTATTAATATAATACGCATTAATGTTAATTGGAGTGTTTCCCCTGGACGATATGTGAGTCATTAATAATCTATATCTCGACTTCAATGAATTATAATTATATACCTACCAGGTAAATTATAGAAATAGCAGATATTTGCTTGTAGCAGTCCTTGCTTACGTGCCGCCAAGATGAAACGTACAATTGGTGAGTTTATATGTATTTTTAGGGTTCTGTAGCCAAAAAATGGCACATAACTCAACCCTTATAGATTCGCCATGTCTGTCTGTCCGTCACAGCCAATTTATTATTTTGTTTACTGCATGTTTTACTCCTGGGATTTCTACCCACGTCACGTTTTATTAGAGTTTCATAGTAATATCCGTATTAGATTGATAATTATCACTTGGTGACGGTGAAAGGGAGAGGTGAGAGTTCTCCATAATCTGTATAAGTATATAAAATTCTTGCGTTACTGACTGACTGACAGACAAGCTACAACCAAAAGTATTAAGCGCAAGGAGCTGAAATTTGTATGTTCCTTGGGTGCATATGGGTGCACTAAGAAGGGATTTCCCAAAATTCTTACGAGAAAAGAAAACGGGCAAATTAAAAAATAATGTCCGGGTGTAGCTGCTGGTTCTAGTGCTCTTTTAAGGCATGTGAATTCTGTCCACCCTAGCGATCTCCCTAATTCAGGAGGTAAACTTCACAATTGCTTTATGTCTCAATAGGAGAACGCTGACCATGTTTGATGTCGAGTTTTGTCTCTTTCCAAAGATACTATTTGTTTGTGATTTCCTGAGTCCTCTCTTATTTTTAACTAGCTGTTTCCCGCGGTTTCACCCGCGTCCTGAGAGAACTACTTCGCGTACCGCGTTAATTTATAGCCTAAGTTACTCTTTGGTACATCAGCTATCCGCTAGTGAACGTCAAAGTCGGTCCAGCCCTTCCAGAGATTAGCGAAAACAAACAGACAGACCGACAGACAAAAAATGAAAAAAATGTCATTTCGGTATATGTACCGTGCGGTTATTTTAATATTACAAACAATCACTCCAATTTTATATATATAACTGATGATTTAACGCAGCATTTCCCACATGGTGGGTTGCGAGCGAATATTGAGTGGAAGCTGAAATGTAAGGCGACACCGACTGACCGAAGTTCTCCTATACTTTAAGCCTTTAATCTCTCATTTACGCCCCTTTTTGTCAACAACCAGCTAAGAAGTGAGTCTCAAGATTGTTTGGTATTTGATTTTTGTTTGATCGGTGGACACTCAGACAACTTTGGGAGTCACTGCTTTTACGTAGTGCGTGGATTGTGTGAACAAAATCTTTGTTGTAACTTGCAGTTTTGATGATCTTCTTTGTGGTGATTGGAGCGCTTCTGATAAGTGCTGCGGGCCAAGAGGGCTGCGTCTGTACTGACGACTATACACCCGTTTGCGGTGAAGATGGCCGTACATACAGCAATCAATGCGAGTAAGCAACTTTTATGTCACACGGTGGTAATATGTCAGCTTTTTTTATATACTCACGCCTGTATCTCCGTACGGGTAGGCAGAAGTGTTTGCAATGAATTATGAATTTATAGGTCCCACGTAAGGAAGCAGGCCTATTACCGTTATCAGGCACATGGCCAGACTCCGTGCTGCTACTGAGAATTCGAAAGACTCAGTAACACTTTTGTACGATCCAGAAATCGAATCCCTCCTGATCAACAGACGCATACATACGCTATCCACTGGACCACGGAGGCAGTCATGTCAATTGTTTGAATTTGAATTAGTCTACACGATGGTTTGTAATGCTGGTTATCTGAAAACTGTGAGATATGGGTGCACCGAGTGTCATGGGTTCTCCACACGAGTCAACACTTTGTGTGATCCATAAATTGTTTTGAGTTTGGGTGTACTATGTGTGGAGTTACAAAACATACCTTTTTTTTATAATAATAGGCGGCAAACGAGCAGACGGATCGCCTGATGGTAAGCAATTACCGCCACCCATGGACACAAGCAACACCACAGGAGTCACAAGTGCGTCTCCCTTGGGGAAAGGGATAGGATGAGGTGTGGGATGAGGGAGAAGGAATAGGGGATAGGGCCTCCAGCACTCTCACTCACCGAACGAAACGCAACAGTTTAAATACTGTTAATTTACGTCGATTTTCCGTGAGAGGTTAGTACTTCCCCGGTCCAGCCGGCCCATTCATGCTGAAATCAGCAAGGCTCTACTACCTGTAGAACCTACCTACAACCAATGGGGTTGTATGTTTGTAAAGACTCCCGAAACACAGGTTTGTCCCTAATGCGGAAGTTGACTTCTAAAAATTAAAAATATATACAAAACTGCCTTGCTGAAACTGTACTATTTTTCTACTTTTCAACTTTATTTATATGAAATAGTAAATATAAATAAGAGGCGAGTTTGCAGTAAGCATAATTTGTTTTTATGACATGGACACAAGGAACGCCTGAGGATTGCGAGTTGGAGTGAGAGTGCAAGTGCGTTGTCGACCTTTGGGTTGGGAGAAAGACTAGAAGGAGGAATGGGATGAAAGAGAAGGAATAGGGTATGGGCCTCCGGTACTCTCATCGAACGAAACGCAACTCTATAGATACTTTTACCACAGGTTAACTCTGTATCAAAACCCTGCGTCTGAATGCTGTCTTCCAACATACAGGCCATGAGCCTAGTTTGAAAAACAGTTCTCAGTACCGTTAGATTAATACATCTGCAAAATATGCAAACAAAAATGTGTCTCCTGTAAATGAAAGTGTATTTATTTTGTGTCAAATAAATATTTTATTTTATATTTTACTGCTATTGACGTCGATAATCTGTGAGAGGGTCGTACTTCCTCGGTCGAGTCGGCCAATTCATGCTGACAACAGCAAGGCTATACTACCTATAAATATACTACTACCTATAATAATTACGATAAAACATTATACGTTTCTTCTGGTATTTTATTTATCGTTCCCAAGAGCCAAGAGACAACTCGCAGCTTCGAATTATCAAATTTCAAGCACAATTTTGCTTTTTCAGGTTGGGCTGCGCAGGAGTAGGCATGGCTTACCGCGGTGAATGTGGGCAAAACATCCAGGATTTCAACCAGTAGCTCCGGATTGTGAAAATTGTATAATTATTGTCATCCTCCATCCTGTCTTTCTGTTTGCACGCGATGATCCCAAAAGCTAACAAATGGATTCATGTATTTTCAACAATAAATAGTGAGATTCTTGTGGAAGTTTACGAGTATAATTCAAGGATACGGAGCCCGGAGTCATGTAATCTATAAGGCAACATTTATTAAACATCTTACTGAGGGTCTAGTATGAGTTTTGCACGATGATGATAAACTAGTCGACGGGAACACTTTTCATACATTCCTAAATGCGCCCCCTAGCGGACTCTATCGATTGCTACTGTCCGCTAGGGGCGCTTTTAGAAAATGTATGAAAATTGTTCCCGTCGACTAGGCTATCGTCACCGTGATGATCGAGTGCAAAACTCATGGTAGATCCTCTGTTATCCCAAGACCCAAGGCTTTCGCCTCGTAGCCTAGAGTCCGCTTTGTAATCTTATATATCTACTAATATATTAAAATTATAATCTCAAGAATGTAAAATCTAAACATGACAGCGTGGACGGCTTTGGCACATAATTATGTGCGTTTTTACTGATCGATTGTTGTCACACTTCAAGTATTTATTCATTAAACGTTAATTAAATACTTCGCCATGTATGTTTTTATAGTTACTCCCTATCCCGTAACTATCCTGCTTTCCCGTCCCCCTTTCTTCTGAGTTCTGACTAATAAGCAATGGCTTAGATGTGCTTTATAGACGATATAGTCCACTGCTTTCAATCCAAATTATTTACAAACGAGAGTTTTTGCTTGCAGTAATGATAGACACTACTGGTCTATCTGCTGCTAAGAAATAAAATTATGCATTTCTTGAAGAAGCACCCGGAACCGGCGAGCGTGTATGAGAATCGTAATTAATGTAGAGGAAGCGCGTGAGGTTCCATTGTCTCTGCCTACCCCGACAGAAAACAGGCGTGAGTATGTGTATGTATTTCCTGAAGATACTAGACGAACCTTTCCTTTACGAGTGGTATCTAAAGAAACTGACTGAATACAGCTAGAGCATAATTTTTTAAACACACTTATAAATTGTAAATGCAATAACTATAAATAATCTGTGTAGCGCTCATAGCGTGCCGAGTTGAGTGGCCTTTCATAACAGATCAGCCAAGTTGAGCAACGTTTGCAGAGGTGACTACTTCCCCCCCCCCGTGGGATCGTTACCTTGTCGTGGGGGGGAGGCTCAGTAACCGTGGATTGGATACCCGCGGTGAAGCCAAGAGAGATCCCAGGAGTGGACGCTCCGCGTGGGCTTAGAGGGGCCTGCGCAGGATGCGTCCAACGGTGCGGGTGCGGGGGACAGTTCTGTCTGTTCCGCAGTCGGGCGCGGTCGCGGGAGGAGAAGCGTGTCGGTGTTGCGTTACCGCGCGCCCTATCCGCCTTGACCAAATGGGGTCGCACCATCGTTGCGTCGCGGTGGGGCCGCAGAGGAAGAGGAGATGCGGTGTTGCGTTGCCGTCCTCCCCTATCCTCTGCGGCCGCTTGGTGTTTTGGCGGCGGAGCCCAACACCTTCATCCGCCGCCAAGGAGGTTCTGTTAGGGGCCCGCCAGAACATCTGGCTGGCCAATACCCGTCGGGGGGTTGCGACGAATGCTTCGACGATACCCGACCCTCCGACACACGGGTACATGAGAAAATCGAGGTGGTTTTTAGCGGTAACACCACATACTCATTTCCCCAAGAGTCGGAGATCAGAAGGGATTTTCCACCTCGTAAATAGAAATAAAATAAAAAAAGACGTGACTACTTAAATGGGTGACCGCCTGTCTTGGCATTTACATCAGTGTACTAATGGGTGTCAGATGGCGCGTAAAGCCGTCGGTCCCTATTCTTCTATCAGAACAATGAGTTTTAGGCCAAGTCGGAGGGCTTCTGGCGGCCAAGTAACTTCGACATCATTGTAATTAACGCGAAAATAAAGAAAGATGATATGTCATCTAAAGATCCTACTAGGTTCATCGTAGAACATTATGAAGTGAAGATACTCAAGAGACACAGCCAGAGTGCCTGTCAGCTAGGCACGTAGGGCCAAAATCCGACGTAAGTGGCCTATTATTCGACGGACCGGTTGGCGCAGCGGGAGTGTAAGCGACTGCTACGCCGAAGGTCGCGGGTTTGATTCCCGCTCAAGTCAAACATTTGTGTGCATGAACATGGATGTTTGTCTTGGTCTGGGTGTTTTTATGTATAATATGTATGTATTTACAAAAAAAAAGTATATAAGTATGTTTATCCATTATCTAGTACCCATAAAACAAGCTCTGCTTAGCTTGGGACTAGATGTGTGTATGTGGTAGAATATATATATTATATTATTGATGCAGTAGAGCCTTGCTATTAGGTAGCTATACCAATGTCAGCATGAATAGTTCCAGGAAGTAATACCCTCGCACAGAATATCGACGTAAAATAACGGTAGGTATCAGTGGCCCAATTCTCGATTTTTTATATGACATTGATATTATCTTTTGAATGGAGTCAAAAGCGGTATTCTGATAATCTAATGTCATTATCGTATAATTTAAAATAAACAATTCGTCGTTGACACATATTTTGACACTTGTTTCAATTTACGATCTCGTTACGATTTCATTCAATTATAGAAGAATACGATTTTTATGACGTAAGTATGACACTGACATTATATCGAAAGTGTATTTATTTAGGAGAATTGGGCCCCAGGTTGCGTTTCGTTCGGTGACTGAGAATGCCGGAGGTCCCATCCCCTTTTAGCCTAGCTCATTTCCCGCTCTTCCAAATATTTCCATTTCCTATCCAGGTCGCAGTTGTTACTTCTCTGGTGTTGCAGGTGTTCATGGATGGTAATCGATTACCAGTAGTTCAGTAGATCCACCTGCTTGTTTGCCTCCTAAGACATAAAAAAATAGAAGAGACTTATACTACAGTGGCTTTTTCATGGTAATAGGCGGCAAGCGAGCAGACGGATCGCCTGATGGTAAGCAATTACCGCCACCCATGGACACAAGCAACACCACATACGGGATAAGGGATAGGATGAGGGAGAAGGAATAGGGGATAGAGCCTCCGGCACTCTCACAAACCGAACGAAACGTAACAGTTTAGTAACACAGTTCTTAACGTCGATTTTCTGTGAGAGGGTAGTACTTCCCTGGTCGAGCCCGCCCATTTATGCTGAAATCAGCAAGGCTCTACTACCTTGTAAAACTACTGGATTCCTGCAGACTTATGATGATGAATAAATCAAACATGGTCTCGAACTACAAATGACTGACTGACTGACTGATTTCAAATGATAGTGTACACTCAGTGGCGGATTTGTACCGGTGATTTGTATAACATTTCATTGAAAAATATTATCAATCATTCAATTGTGACAAGCGGTCAAAGTCTATTTGTTTTATCTTCGGGCATCGCGCTGCAAGATTTAAACATCTTTCTTATACTTACTGTCTCTGTTATATATATGAAGAACCATCTTGCTATAGCCAGTCCAGACATTGTGCTCGCATTGAAAACATGAAACTAACTTTTGGTAAGTTATTATAATATTTCGTATTCAACTTAAACCATACTTAGAAAGCGTTTAGTATATATTCTGAAGTAGCAACCACGCTTCGGAAACAATACGATAAAGGCAGCGAAAAATCTGCTTATATCCGTAATGGAAATTTTTCTATTGAAATGATAGAACCTATAAATGGCGCTGCATTTTGATAACCTTGCATTTCTAATCTCGTCCATCTCTAATACCTAAAGCCCTTTAATACACTCAAATAATTATAGAACCTACTATCGGCTAACAAAATCATTTTGTTCTAAACAAACTAATAATAAAATCACAAGATTTCAATAGAAAATCTACAAGGACACTGTCAGTTTAATTAGCATACCTGGGTTACTTTATTCCCTGAAATGCTTGACACTGATAACTAGCAAACTAGTCTATATGCATGCCAACTCTCATTCTATATACCTAATATGTGTTTTTCAGCACTACCGATATTTTTGATTATGGTGAGTTCAGTCTTCGGTGTTAACAAAAGAGGTAACACCACAATTGTGTGCGGAAAAAATGGCAAGACATACCTCAGTCGCTGCAGGTTCGTATCTAATTATCTATAGTATTACATCTACGAACTTTCAAATATCAACTGCCTATGATGTGACGAACATATGAGTCGTGGGGAATAAGAATTTCACCTGGGTTATTGATAAATTTGATCCCAAAAATCTCAAGCACTGACAGCAAAGTGGCGAATACACGTCGTATCAGTCATTTCGCGAGGTTAAGCGCATCTGTCACAGTCTCATCAATAGATAGGTGCACTATCACAGAGTATACTTAGTCTACTTTTAGTACAGCCTCCATTCAACGAACACTTGTCTCTGTATTTGGAATAATGCTGAGCGTCGTGTAGTTTGCTGTCTGGAATTGCGCGAATCTAGTCTGGCCATCTTGTATTTAGATACAAATGTATTTTTTAGTACACAATAGATAAATACGTAATTTATTTTCAGTTTGGAGTGCGCAGGTATTGAGATGGCATACAATGGGAGATGCAAACGGCACAAAACAGAAAACAAATACTCAAAATTTTGGCGCATGATCAAAAGTTCTATATTATTTTGAATTACATGGAAAACCATTCCAATGGAGTTCTGTAGTTAATTAATGTAAAATATTCGTTTGAATTAGTTGCTTTGCACCAACTTTTATTTGTTATATACAAACTCTCATCTGCGGTCATTTTAATAAAATGTAATTTATGAAAAAAAATTGGGTAAAGGCTATCCCTACCACTAACGTAACGAGGTTAGTTTAAATAAGTTGTTTTTGTTCACAAAATTTTTACGTGCCTAGGGGTTGTTAGCAAATAGAACATGGTAGATAAGCGTGCAAAATATTTATGTTTTTAGAGTATGATAAAGTATTTTCTAAGAATAAAAATTGTTTCAGAATTTTATTTTGTTAAATATTGTGTTTTATTTTGTCACCTGTAATTGTTTCCACCGAGCCAGGCACAATATAAGATTCCGTAGTACCCCTTACCCAGTGACCTAAGGATAACAGGATTCAAGGACAGTATGGATTTTATCGCTCGCAAGTAGAAGTTTAAGTTAATTGTCTATTACTCGTTAATTAGTAGTCTAATTATGCGTTATAATTTTCATTAAAAGATTTGAAAATCTATAGGTACCTCGAAGTTTGGTTCATCAAGCGATCATCCATTTCGACCGAACAGCTCTCAGTCGTACGTAATATTCGTGAAATTCCCATAGGGATATACCTGCCTTTCACATTTCACCATATTACACCTTATATTCAATACCCTATTAGTAATAGCGCATGAACCATCTATAACGCACACAGTGAGCTAAAGTGTGGAGGCTTGCTTATGGGTAAATCCAATGACGGAAAGGAAAGAAAATAATGATAAATATTTCTGCATCGATATAATCATATGTACTTATTTATTTACGGATGTTTTTTGCAAAAAAACACTTCCTTATGGCTACGATAACATCTAAACCGACCTTTACCCATCTGCTTAATGCATGTTAAAAATAGTTAGGTATAATGGTCAGTTTAATATTTTATTGCAAGAAATCTCCTGGAAAACACAGTAGTTTAGTGTCTTCTGCAAAATCTAATTTCAAATACCTTTTTCTTTTTTTTTTTGTCGGGTTGGAAAATCCTCATGGAGTCCCTTCGCCCTGGGGGGGAAGGACGAAGGGGACTGTCAGACTCTTACTGACTAAAAACCAACCCGTGCTCCTCATGTACCCATGTGTCGGAGGGTAGGGTTTCACCTAAGCATTCCTCGCTACCCCCCGACGGGTATTGGCCTGCCAGATGGTCAGGCGGGCCCCGAACGAAACCCCCTTGGCGGCGGATGAAGGTGTTGGGCTCCGCCGCCAAAACACCCAGCGGCCGTAGAGGATAGGGAGGACGGCAACGCAACACCGCATCTCCTCTTCCTCTGCGGCCCCACCGCGACGCAACGATGGTGCGCCCCCATTTGGTCGCGGGAGATAGGGCGCGCGGCAACGCAACACCGACACGCCTCTCCTCCCGCGACCGCATCCGACTGCGAGGGACAGACAGAACTGTCCTCCGCACCCGCACCTATGGACGCATCCTACGCAAGCCTCACGCAAGCCCACGTGGAGCGTCCCCTCCCGGGATCCCGCTTAGCTTCAACGTGGGAGAAAATCAAATCCACGGTTACTAAGCCCCCCCACCACGACAAGGTGGAGATCCCACGGGGGGGAATTGCAAATAAAAATAAAAATTTTCCTTATAATACAGGGTGGGCCAATAATTTTTGCAAATAGCAACACTAAATTTCTCGAATACCGTTGGAGAAAGGGGTGCGCGGGTGGCGGGAAACTATGCGTCGCTTCATGCAATTTTAGTCACGATGGAGCGCTTCACGGGACAACAGCGTGCTTTTTGTGTTAAACAATTTTACAAAAACAACGATTCCTACGTTACTGTACGACGACTGTTTCGAATCGAATATGGATTACGCCGTGTAAGCGAGTGTCCAAGTGTTAATTTAATCAAAGCTTGGGTCGTGAAGTTCGAGCAAACAGGATCGACAACGAATATTAAACAAACAGGCCGGCCACGTTCAAGAAGAAGCGATGAGAACATTCGAGAGGTTGAAATTTCCGTTCGGAACGATCCAGAATTATCTACGCGTAAGCGTTCGGCGATTCTGGCATTACCGAGAACCAGTCTACGGCGGATTTTGCATCTAGACCTCAAACTGCACCCGTATAAGCTTCAAATCGTGCAGGAGATGAAACCAAATGATTAGATTCAACGTAAGTTATTGGCTGACACAATGCTGGAGAATTCTCTAGCCTGGAGAATGTATTGTTTACGGATGAAGCCCACTTTCACATCAACGGGCACGTGAATAAGCACAATTGTCGTATTGGAGCAGGGAAAACCCTCGCCTTAAACACCAAAAGCCACTTCATTCACCTAAAACGACAGTATGGGCTGCCATATCAGCAAAGAGCATTATCGGTCCGTATTTCTTTGAAAATAATCAAGGAAATAATGTAACTGTGAATTCAGTGGAATACGTCAAGATGTTGCGAGAGTTTTTGACGCCGCAGTTGCATGAATTTCAAGGATACAACAGCAGGACCTGGATGCAACAAGATGGAGCAACATGCCATACGTCAAATGTGACTTTACCGGTAGTCAAAGAAATGTTTCCGAATAAATTGATTTCTCGCAGAGGTGATATCCCATGGCCTCCGAGAAGCCCGGATCATACACCATGCGATTTATTCTTATGGGGATACCTGAAAAGTCGAGTCTACCTTAATAAACCGACGAATATATCCCAATTAAAACGAAACATCCACGACGAGATAGCCGCGATCCCCCGCAGCATGTGTCAGCGAGTTTTCCAAAGTTTGCGTAGTCGATTGCTAGAGTGCCAACGACGAGACGGTGCACATCTCGACGATGTTATTTTTAAAAAATAAATATCATTAAATTGTCAAAACGTTAAAAATATAATCAACAAAATAACAGTCGTAGTTTTATTTCTATTCATGTTTTAAAAGTGCAAAAATTATTGGCCCACCCTTTACTTTGTATTGTTTAGGTCACATTATAATTATTATTTCAAGTTATTTGAGTATGATCTCGCGGCAGATTAAATATAATTTAGATAACACACGCGCGTGAAAACCCGTCTATCACATGAAAAGATGAAATATTGATACTTCACAAGCTAGCGTACATCTGACAGATATGTCTTCCCATTCTCTAGATTTCTAGAATATAGTAATATCATTGCTACCACCCTGTTGAAACCGTAGGTAACATCAGCTTGTGCAATATAAATAAATGACCTTTTTATTCTCATATCCAGAATTTATTTACACTGTTACTAGCTGTATAGGTATAACTGGTGTAACAAGGTAAATGTGCAGTGAATAATAGCTACATGCAATTAATAGTTATATTAATTATATTCTCTTTACGTGTTGGGAAACTGTAAGTGGAGAGAGTAATTGATTTTGAAATAAATAAATAGGTACAAAGTACTATAAATAAGACGCATTTCCTTAATACAATGAAGACTTGAAACATCTTTGCAGAGGCAACGTTACAGAGGAGATGAAGATTACATTATTTTGGTACCTAAGTTTTTAACAATAAAAAAAATCTGATCTTTAGTGTTTAAGTTTAAAATTTGGTTTAAAATTTGCCGAAATTAGAACATTTTAATAGCCGTTAAACAAAAAAAAGAACGTAAAAAGAGCAAAACAGAAGAAAGGATTTTTTACAGATTTTCTTTGCTTATATTTATTTAAAGATGAAAAGTAAAATGTTAGTTATCACTCGCTTAACAATGTGCCTGGTAGATGGCAATAGGCTCGCCCCCTATTACATTGGGACCGAAACATAACTGGCGAAGTGTGGGTGTGTAAACACGTAAACACCTCTGCCTACCCCTTCGAGGATAAAAGGCGTGAAGTTATATTATGAAGTTATGATGTAAAACATTTTTAGGCAATACGACGAAAATGTTAAAGTCGTAGACTGAGCCATTAAATGTATCTTTAAGGCGGGATTTCTTGTCACGCTGATCGCACGCCGACGGTCCGCGCTGATGGGTCAATATGTATGAAGTACTTCTAGCGTTTTTGAGTCGCGCTGGCCGCTCAGCGCTGTCGGTCGTCAGCGCTGAGTTATTACTCCATACATATTGACATTACTGACACATCAGCGCGGACCGTCGGCGTGCGATCAGCTTGACAGGAAAACCTGCCTAAATAATTTTTACTGCCTCTGTGATCCATTGGATAGCGTATGCGTCTGCTGATCGGAGGTCCCGGGTTCGATTCCCGGGTCGGGCAAAAGTGTTACTGAGTTTTTCTGAATTCTCAGTAACACTTTTGCAAACCAAACAACACCAACAGCACGGAGTCTGGTGGTGTGCGGCAATAGACTCGCCCCCTATTACGTGGGACCTAAAAATTCTTGGCAAAATGTGGGTGTAATATTACACCTTTGCCTTCGGGGATACAGGCGTGAGACTATGAAAAAATAAAAAAATGTTGCAGTTCTCACGGTTTTTCTGGTCGTGATGAGAGCAGTTCTTGCGATCGCTCAGAGAAACTGCGCCTGTACTAAAGAATACAGGCCTGTTTGTGGTGAAGATGGTAAAACTTATGGCAACAATTGCACGCAAGTAACAAAAGTAAAAAAATGAACTCAAGTGATTACGCGAACTATAAAACTTTAAAGGACATCTTTTGTAATGATTGCTTTTGAAATAAGTAGTGTGTCCATCATACAATATTATTTAGCGGGTCTTAGTCGCAATAATTGACTTATTTAAAGGCACAAATGCCTCTGTTATTCTCCTACGTTTTTACCGGCTTGCAACGGTCGTGGTCGCGGAGTCAATTATCGCGAATAAGACCCGCTAAATAATATTGTATGATGTATACAAATCGCGAAAGTTGAAAAAAGTAGTGTGCTTAACTACCTAATGGGGGTCTTTCAATCAATTGTCTCAAAAAACAGTCAGACTAAAAGCAACATTTTTTGGATCGCACAAAGCGTTGTCTCTTTTGGGAAGCCAATTCATGACACGTGGCACAGTGTAACAGTTTTTGCAGGCAAACTGTTTTTTCTCTATGAAAGTTGATTAACACACCCATTTAAATATAAAATGGTACATCAATTAAGGCTATTGTTACGGACGTCGTAGCTTTGTAATACAATTAAGTAATGATCATAAATAATGTAAATAAATATGAATATATAAGTAGACTTAAGTAGATATAAGGATGATTCAATAAAAACGATTTGAGAGTAGGGAAATGTTTATTGTTATTCGATTAAGGCTGTTTTACTATCCCATAGTAAATAAGAAATTAAAACATGACGATGTAAAGTGGACGCGAGCACGATCGAACAGGTTTGAACATGTCGAAACCTGTCTGAACGCCACCACAAGTAAAACTCAGACGAAGCGCTGTGATTGGTCGAACCGAATGCGTTGCGCTCACATCCACTCACTACTTGCACCCTGTAAAATAGAACATAAACAGGACGGTTTGTTGCACCGATGTAGTTCAGTTCAGTCAGCAATAGTTCTCTCAAGAAATCCGAAGCAACAAGCCGATCCTGATCAAGATTGAATTAAATCAACTCACCATCAAGCCAGGCGTTTCATTCCTTTGGAAGATAAAAATTACAGTCCACCTTGACAGTTTGGTCCTACGCTCGCCGGATACAGTCGGATCATCGTTCGCCTGACGAGTTGAAGATATAGAAAATACGCAAGTGCAGTGTTCCTAAAAATGAAGACTAGGAGTATTGCGGCCAAAGAGAGTGAGACAGAATCGGGATACGACAGCCGACGTCGCCAAACATTCGAAGAGCCGCCGAGATCACCTTCAACCGTTGCGTCCGCGTTGCCGCGCGTCCAACATGAAGTGCCCGCAAGTGGAATCGACAGTGCCACGCCCATCGCCGCTGTGTCGGTGACCGCACCGCCCGCCACCGCCGCGTCGGGAGGAGTTGTGCCACCGTCTGGTGCGTCCGCCGCGCTTACCGCACCCGCTCCACGCCACGTACCGGCGAGTCGAGCAACCGCGATCGCGAGTGTAACAATGCGTGAAGAACAACTCGTCACTCCAAGCACGTCGTTCCAGCCAAGAATTCAGGACTCTGTCAGAACATTGACGGCAAATAGGTCAATGAGAGACACCGCAAGTACGATAAGATCAAGGGGATCTTATAGCAGTGACGTGGCAAGAGTAAAACAAGCAGAATATGAGGCACAAAAAAGAATTGCTGCAATTAGGAACGAGCAATTGGAAATTGAAAAGGCCCTAGTAAACAAACGGTTCGAGTATGAAGTGTCGGCGATTGAAGCAGAGGCAGAGGCTCGTGAAGAGGGCTCCAGACATAGGAGTGAAGACAGGGTGGATGAGTGGCTGCAAAGTATTGATCAAGTCCACCCACCAGTCACCGAAGAGAGAACTCAGCCGACGCACCCCGCCGCCCAACGAACCGCTGCAGAGCCGAACACATGTGTCGACGCTACAACGCCTGCCATGCCACGCAGAAGACAACGTTCGATCTCACGTTCACCCACAAGAGGGGAACGCAGAGTAGGAAGAGGCATTGAACAACTGGCCGACACGCTGGACAAAATGATGCGTGTACGCCCGCCGCCGCGACAAGTGACTGAGCTACCCGTGTTCACCGGAGCAGCTACGGAATGGCTGCCATTCAAGGCAGATTATGAAGATTCATCGAGTGTCTACAAATTCACCGCGATGGAAAACTTAGCGAGACTGAGGAACTGCGTCAGAGGTCCAGCAAGGGAAGCAGTCTCCGCGCTCCTGTACTCTGCGTCTGACCCACGGACAATTATGAAGACGCTAGAACAATACTATGGAAGGCCGGAGATATTAATGGACCATGTGACGGAGGACATAAAGAAGTTGCCTCGGCTCACTAGTGTGGCAAGTGAACTAAACTCGTTCGCAGTGAAGCTACAGAACATAGTGTGTGTGCTATCCAATATGGACAACCGCGGATACTTGTGGAACCCGATGCTAGTGCGAGAAGTTGTGGACAAATTAAGCCCGCACGTGAAATCAAGGTGGTGTGACTACGCTTCTGAGGCAGCGGAAACGTCACGTGAGCCTGAAATTACGATATTATCTCGGTTCCTGATGCGGGCGGCTGACCGTGCAATGAAGTACGCCTTCACAAACCCGACGCCCACGCCCGCACCAAAGAGAGAACAGAAAAATGTGGTGCAAGCAAGCACAAAAAGGAAAGCGGGCAGAGAAGTTATTTACGCCACGACAGAAAAAGAAGATGAAAAGAAACACGTATGTCTGTGTTGTGCTGGGGACCATGAAGTGCCTAAGTGCGCCAAGTTTTCAATGATGAGTGTCGACGACAGGTGGGAATGGGCACGAACGGAGAAAGTGTGCTTTAAATGTCTGAATAATCGCCACCGACGAGAGCACTGCTGAGCTAAGCGATGTGGCAAAGAAAATTGTACCCGCCCGCATCACGCGCTGCTCCACAAAGAGATGTTGCAACGAGACACCAAAGAAAAAGCGACGGATTCCAAACCGACAGCGGAGTCCGTGATGACTGTCTCAACAAGCAGCGACGCGCCGCATCGCGTACTCTTAAAGATGTGCCCCGTCGTTTTGAAAGGACCAGGCGGTCAAGTGACCACGTTCGCGCTAATGGACGAAGGATCGACGATCTCACTCATCGACGAGGATTTAACACGCCGTATCCAAGTGAAAGGGCCAATCTCTTCACTCAAAATACAAGGAGTGACCTCACAACCACACGAAGAACACAGTCAAGAGGTCAAACTACAAATTCGTGGTCAGAACGGCGACTATCAAGAATTACGCGCACGAACGACGAAGGATCTACGACTTCATGGTCAGACAGTGGATAAATCAATGTTAATCAAATATCCACACCTCCGAGACATGCAAAAGGACGCATTCTTAGACACACCGAAAGTATTGATAGGTGCGGACAATTGGCACCTGATCGTGACGCGAAAACTACGCATGGGCAAGAAGAATGAGCCTGCGGCCTCGTATACCCAACTGGGATGGGTAATTCATGGGACGGCGCCACGCTCAGCGTTGACTCAAAAGGAGGGTCAACTAGTGCTTCATATCTACGACGTGTCTGCGAACAAACAGACGGAAGATGTACGGCGCGTAGAAGAAATAGTGAAAGCACACTTCAGGATTGATGCCCTTGGAGTCTCCCTGGCAAAGAAAGTCAGACCAGAAGACCAAAAGGCAACCGACGTGGTCCAACGAACAATGAGGAAGGTTGGTGAACACTTCGAAGTGGGTCTGCCATGGAGAGATGAAGACGCTCCGATGCCCAATAATTATCACTGTGCCGTGAAGAGACTAAAGATGATAGAAAAAAAGATGGACGCCTCTTCGGATTTCGCTGCACAGTATCGCGCTCAAGTAAGAAACCTCCTCGATAAAGGTTATGCCCAAGAGTGCGATGGACAAGAGGAACGAAACAAGAAGATATGGTACCTGCCACACTTCCCGGTCGTGAACCCTAATAAGCCGGGAATGATGCGGCTGGTTTTTGACGCGGCGCACCGATACAGCGGAGTGTGCCTCAATGATCACTTACTAGAGGGACCTGACCTCCTGAAATTGCTACCAGGAATCCTCTTCAAATTCAGAGAACGTCAGGTAGCCGTGACAGCAGATATTCAAGAGATGTTCCTCCAAGTAAAAATAAGACCACAAGACCAAGCAGCTCAAATGTTTCTTTGGCGAGACGAAGAGCGTGATAAGCCGCCGAAAAAGTACAAGATGATATCAATGATCTTCGGGGCATCGTGCTCGCCGTTCATCGCGCACTCAGTGAGAGATGCCAACGCGAGACGATATGCACAAGCATACCCCAACGCTGTGCAAGCAATAACATCGAGCCACTACATGGATGACTACGTCGATAGTTTCGCCACAGAGCAAGAAGCTATAAGAACAGCACAAGAGGTCATGAAGATACACGAGAATGCACACTTCAACCTCCGTGGATGGTGCTCTAACAGGCCTAATGTGGTGGACAACGTGGCTACAGAAAAACGAGTGCTCAAAGCCGAAGTGAAGCTTGGTCAGAGACAGGAAAACTCCGATAAGACACTCGGTTTGCTTTGGCATACGGATCAAGATGAGCTAGGCTTCAACACAGGGCTTAGCCGTCTAGCACCTGAAGTGAGGATGAGAGACAGAGCGCCGACGAAAAGACCAGCCCTCGGCGCAGTGATGGCCGTCTACGATCCCCTCGGTCTCATCAGCCATTTTACTATCACGGGTAAAATCATACTTCAAAACCTTTGGAGACACGGAGTGGGATGGGATGAAGTGATTCCCGAAGAGAACGCAAGTGAGAGAAGAAGACGCACAACATTTCGAAGAATGGCTCCGAGGTTTGAGCATGGCCACAAAACTGCGAGTCCCAAGATGCTACAGCAAAAGCTCTGAAGACGACATAGAGCTCCATGTCTTCTGTGATGCGAGTGAACAAGCATACGCGGCGACCGCCTACTGGAGGATCCTGAAACCAGATGGAAGAGTGACTGTGAGCCTGGTTGCGGCAAAAGCAAGGGTCGCACCATTAAAACCAGTAACCGTCCCTCGACTCGAACTCCAAGCGGCAGTGATCGGCGCACGATTGGCGGAAACGATCATGAGAGAGCATAGAGACAAGCCCAAGAACGTGACGTATTGGACGGACTCACAAACCGTTCTGCGTTGGATAGAAAAAGATGCCATCAAGTACACACCCTTCGTGGCACACCGCTTGGGCGAAATAGCGGAGCTGACCGACGCCAATCAATGGAGATGGGTGCCCACGGAACAAAACGTGGCAGATGATGCAACGCGCCCTAATTATAAACTACAAATGAAACCAGAAGACAGATGGTTCACCGGACCTGAATTTCTATATGATGAAAAAGAACTTTGGCCGAAAGAGAAAGCCAAGAAAGAAGACCAAGAGGAAGAAGTGACTTATGTAGTCACAGAGAAGAAACACGCTTCTCATCTGCCCGACATAAGCAGATTCTCCTCATATGAGAAGCTGATACGAACTACAGCGGTACTCTTTCTCTTCAAGGAAAAGTACAAAAATCGAGCTAGCCAGATGACCGTCGACCTGATAGAAAAGGCTGAGAAGACCTGGGTGAAACAAGCGCAGCTCGACGACTACGCAGAAGAAATAAGACTGTTGGAAAAAGGAAGACCAGTGCCCAAGTCCAGTAGCCTGTATAAACTGGACTCTTACTTGGAAGACCAGATTCTCAAAGTGAGAGGGAGGATCGGGCACGCTGCGGTTCCAGACACGAAGAAGAAGCCGGTCATCTTACACGGCAAGCACCCGTTTACCAGACTGCTAATAGAAGACGCCCATCGAAGGGCCGGCCATGCAAACAACGAACGCGTGGTCAACGACTTAAGTAAAAAGTACTGGGTGGTCAATCTGCGCCCTACAGTAAGAGCCATAGCGCAGCGATGCCAACTTTGCCGCATCAGAAGAGCGACACCAGTAAAACCAGTCACGGGGGACCTACCGATGGAACGACTAACAGAGACGCAGCGACCCTTTATTCACTGCGGAGTCGACTATTTTGGGCAATGACAGTGGTCATAGGAAGAAGACACGAGATGTGCTGGGGAGCACTGTTCACTTGCCTGGTGACCAGGGCAGTTCACCTGGAACTGGTGGCGAGTCTGTCGACCGACTCGGCTATAATGGCCATAAGGAGAATGGCAGCACGACGAGGTTGGCCCCGAGTAATGTACTCCGACAATGGCACCAATTTTCGAGGAGCAGACACAGAATAGGCCGTCTATGAAGAATGGGCCAAAGAATTCGTTCACTTCGGACTTTCACACCGAATGAAGTGGAAGTTCATACCACCAGGGGCGCCGCATATGGTGGGAGCGTGGGAACGATTATTACGCTCTGTCAAAACGGCGTTGGGGGCGACACTGCATCAGCGGGCGCTAAAAGAAGAAGTGCTGCTGACCCTGATGGTAGAGGCCGAACACTCTATAAACTCCCGGCCTCTCACCCACGTTTCCGTCGATCCCAAGGATCCGGAGGCGTTGACTCCGAACCACTTCCTCATCGGGACCTCCTCAGGCCTTCCCTATACTGGGCCTTGCGAGGAGGTCAGCCGAAAACAGTGGAGAGCTGCCCAGGCGCTCGCCGACCATTTCTGGCGACGCTGGGTAAATGAGTACCTGCCGACGCTGGTGCCCAGGGAGGCATCCGACGACCGAGGACGACCTCTGCGCGTTGGCGACCTGGTTGTCGTCATCGACCCCACACTGCCACGAGGGACGTGGCTCCGAGGCGTCGTGTAGACTACGTACGTCGGTCCAGACGGCAAGGTGCGATCAGCCGACGTCAGGACTACAGCGGGCATCCTACAGCGTCCCACGACGAAGCTCGCCGTCCTCTGCGTGGAAGATAAGGCTACGGTAGCCCTGCGCCGGGGGGAGGATGTTACGGACGTCGCCGTCGTAGCTTTGTAATACAATTAAGTAATGATCATAAATAATGTAAATAAATATGAATATATAAGTAGACTTAAGTAGATATAAGGATGATTCAATAAAAAGGATTTGAGAGTAGGGAAATGTTTATTGTTATTCGATTAAGGCTGTTTTATTATCCCATAGTAAATAAGAAATCAAAACATGACGATGTAAAGTGGACGCGAGAACGATCGAACAGGTTTGAACATGTCGAAACCTGTCTGAACGCCACCACAAGTAAAACTCAGACGAAGCGCTGTGATTGGTCGAACCGAATGCGTTGCACTCACATCCACTCACTACTTGCACCCTATAAAATAGAACATAAACAGGACGGTTTGTTGCACCGATGTAGTTCAGTTCAGTCAGCAGTAGTTCTCTCAAGAAATCCGAAGCAACAAGCCGATCCTGATCAAGATTGAATTAAATCAACTCACCATCAAGCCAGGCGTTTCATTCCTTTGGAAGATAAAAATTACAGTCCACCTTGACAGCTATATTATTCAATCAATTTTAAACTTTCGCGATTTGTATACAACATAGGGGAGATGTGCCCAAAGCGGGCACCTTAAGGGAAAGTTGAAAAAAAAGTGCTTTATAATTTAGCTACATAATATTTTTTATTGTTTATAGGTCCACTATTAAATGCTTTTGAATGTAATATATTTCAAATTAAGTTACATTGACAAATACTATAATTGTAAGCAAATTAGCAAACCTCTACGATTGCCCTCTTAGCCCAAGTGGGTGGCCTAAATCGGACACTCGCTTAGGGCAAAACAGGCATGGGTTAAGGTAAAGCGGGCATAGGTAAATTTTGTCAGTAGATTTGAAAATTATTAAGAAAGCAATAGCCATACTTTTCCTTCAATTTATATGGAATAAAGGAAACAAAATATCATGATCTAATTTTGTATTTCAATCTCTAAAACTTTGTACTTACATCACTTAGCTGAAGCAATATCACAATTTGAAAAGAATCAGCAGTCTTCTGTAGAACTTCCTACTAATTAGCAATAATAAACGAAAGACTAGTCTTTTTCTCATCTAATAATATTATAAAATTAACATAAAATTTATATAAATATTACTAAATCTTCTAACAAACATCACTAAACTTTAGTAACAAGAATATCCAATTATTCATTTTAACAATGTAATAACTAAACTTTACTTAATATAATCAGTCTTTCTAGTGACTCAATAAGTATTTTAGTATATAGGTATCAGTCATACTCAATCAAACTACCTACTAACAAAAATATTATATAGTTAACAATAATCATGGTCTCCTGAAATAATCCAATCGCAAACAGAAAAACTAAAAAGATTTATCTTCACATGAATAAAACCAATAATAAAGAGTGTTATTAAAAAATAGATAGGTAATTAAATTTCTTGACACATGTCACAATAAAATGACCCAATTCCAGGATATGCAGTGCAAGATTCGTGAGCCCACGCGTTGCAATCATCACATTTTATCCAATCCTCATTGGGCGGATCTTCATATGGTTCATGACATTCAAAACACAGATATTGCGCAGCAGGTGTAGCATTGGAAGTTTTTGTCTTCGGTTTCTGTTTTATTTTCTTGGACTTTACTTTTTCAGTAGACAGCTCTGCATTTATATTTCTTTTAAAAGATTAAGCAGACTTTTGTCTATTATCGTTTTGGTTGCTTTTTTTATTTTTGTCCATTTTAAGTCTTTGCTCCTCTTTTATTGGTGTGCTAGTTAATATCTCAGCCTTTTGTACTCTTCTGCAGCGCATGGTTTTATTTGCACCAACCTTTGGAACTGGTCTTATTGCCATAGGACTTATATGTTTACTGCAGCCAGGAACAGCAGAATTATCTGTGGGAAAGTTGATATTTTGCATGCCAGAAGTGACTGTGATTACTGACTCATCTATTGCTATTGAGCCGAGACCGCAAGCAAGGTTCGATTCTGATACAGAATTATTTTTGGTAACGTTTTCTACCATAGCCCCAGTCTTATTATATCTGTACTGACTTTGTTCCAGCTCTAATGGAGATGGTGTTCTATCAGGACTCTTTTCCTTTGGTACAGATGATGGCGGCCCATTGTCCTGGAAATTCTGTATGATATTGCCTGTTGCTGGCACATGGACTGTGTCATGATCATGTCTATTATTGTGTTTAATTAAATTGTTTGTATATCTTTCTGGGTCAATGTGCGGAGTCACCGACACGCTATTTTGTGATGCAACATTAAAAGCTGCTGGAGGAGTTACATAGCCTATCTCTATATTTTCAGATGGAAATACATTGTCGATGGCTACTACATCTGTCAGAATAGATGGCGACGGTGTTGTCCTATTATGTTCTTCGAGAGGTAAAGACGCTTGTTGTCTAGATCCGGTCGGATTTAATGGCCGCTCTGTAACAGAAGCTGGCAGTAATTCAGTTTCATCAAAAATAAACCGGTTTGTTGGGAAAAGACCGGTAGCCTTAAATCCGTTTATAGCATTATTTGCTGTTGCTGCTTTCACATAAGCATCTGAGAACAATTTTGCTACGTCATATTGATTAATTATTCTTCCAGCATGTGCCTTTTGAAAAACAGCCACAGCCTGCTCGAAGTAAATTTTAAGTGGTCCATGTACGCAATAATCTAAGGGCTGCATACGATGTGTCGTATGTGGGGCCAAAGAGACAAAAATTACATTGTTCTGTGTCGCATATGGTTGCACAGTGCTGGTAAATATTTGTGAGACTCGTGATTATCGAGAACAAGAATTATTTTTTTCGTTGGAGTGGGTCTGATAGTCTCTACAAAGAGCCTCAACCATTCCAAAAACACTGGCCAATTTATCCAGCCGCTATCAGAACAAATGCCCTGGGTTCCAGATGGAGCGCCGTCTAGAAGGCGCGAAATCATTCTTTTTCTCGCAAATATCATGAAAGGGGGAATGAATAACCCAGCAGCATTGCAGCAGCATATTACTGTGGTTGTCCTCACTCTTTCGGTGCTAGCTATGAGACCGACTTGTCGTTTGCCAGATTTTGTCAGGATCCTCGGCGGTTTGTTCGATGTTGTTTGAACGCTTGTCTCGTCCATATTATATAAACGAGTAGCATCAACTTTGTGCTTTTCAATTTGCTCCTCTAGTAAATCAAAAAATCGATACACTTGGGGTTTGTTAAACCCTCTGGCTCGAGCAATTGATGTCGGCTCTGGTTTACGTAAAGTTAAGTCTGGATGACGTTTTATAAATCCTTTGTACCAATCGGAACCAGCAGCACCATTTTTGAAAGGATGTGAAACCTTATTCATTTCAGCATAGTTATAAACGAGTTCCAAGAACTCTTGTTTTGATAATCCGTAAAACAAACTGTCCATTTGAAAAATATATTCCAAAAGTTCAGTTTCTTGGTCCGCAGTAAATACAGTAACATATCTACCGAGTTTTACTTCACACGAGCCTGACTTAAGATGCCTTTGCAGCGTCGTTCTTGGGATTCCAAATTTAGTTGCCACTTTCTTGACAGGTTGCCCTAATTCTTGTACTTCTCGTAATGCTTGCCGCATGGTTGAGGGAGCCCATGAGGCTTGCGAAGTTTTACGCTTGTAATTATTCACCATCTAGAAGAAAGAAAACATAAACTATAGCAATTTATATTTTGCAGATAGAGAGTGGGCAAAGCGGGCATATGTCCGCTTTACCCTGTCCGCTTTGCCTTTTTCGTAACTTGAAATATTCAAACAAAATTTAACCTCAAAATTTTAAGACACGTCGCGTTTAATGGAACTGATTAACAGCCAGAGAATCACTTAATCATTAATGAATATTGATTATAGCATTATATACACTATAAAACAAAAAACACATAGCACATACCTTGCCATTTTTTTCAAAAATCCACTTAAAGCAATTTTGTGACACAGCATGCTACTGCGCGCTCGCATGTGAACTGGACGAATGACGGGAACTGCGCGGGCCGCGGGGACTATCGTGTTGCAACAGAAGCGCGCGCTTTTTAATAATGGTACAATGAACGATTGTGCCCGCTTTAGGCATGGTGCCCGCTTTGGGCACATCTCCCCTACAATTTTATGGAATACGGGTCCTAGTCGCGATTTTTAATTAATTTAACCTTTTATAAGGCAGAGGGAACTAGGGCAGTTACAAATTTAAACTAAATGGATTTTATAAGCCAATATGTTATGAATGCATTATGTATTTTTTTCCCCCTAAAAATAGAAGGGAAAATTTTAGAAAATTTGGTGGCAATATAGTTGCCGCTACCTGTAAAAGACTATGAAAAATAAAATAAGATTTATTCTTAATGCAACTTTTTATTTCTGTTTGTCCTACGAAATATCGGGATCGTCGGGTAAGCCAAATAAGTCGTCCAGTGCATTTTCTTTGTCGTCATCAGACAATATTTTCGGCATTTTCACCTTCAGTAAACACTGTAATATTATTATCTAAGTACAATGGCAGTGGCAGATATATTGCCACCAGTTAAATACAAAATTTTATCAAAATTATAAAGGTAATTTTACAAAATACTGCTCGATCGTACAAGTAACATACGTAATGAAATAAATGCAAACTCTTACCAGTTTCCCACAATATTTAATAGATTGAGCTAGATTTGTTACAGTCCGTTCACAGTTATTTTACCTCTTTTTAACAAGGTAGTAAGTAGAGCCTTGCTGACTTCAGCATGAATGGGCCGGCTCGACCGGGGAAGTACTACCCTCTCACAGAAAATCGACGTAAAGTAACAGTACCTAGACTGTTGCGTTTCGTTTGGTGAGTGAGAGTGCCGGAGGCCCTATCCCCTATTCCTTCTCCCTCATCCCACTCCTCATCCTATCCCTTTTCCCAAACCCAAGGGGTGGCAACGCACTTGTGACTCCTGTGGTGTTGCTTGTGTCCATGGGCGGCGGTAATCGCTTACCATCAGGCAATCTGTCTGCTCGTTTGCCGCCTATTAACATAAAAAAAAATACCTCCGACAAATGTCAGTGTTTGTTTTCTTTATGTTGGAATGGTGCTCAGTGATGATAGGTATGTAAAATAGGGTTACCCGTGCATAACATTTTACCCAATTTTAGTGGAAACTAGAATGTCCAACTGTAACCACCATCTGATACAGGTACGGGTTCAGGAGTATTTAGTACAATAAATGCTGGCAAATAGAAAATGAAATGGATGTCTTAAAAACGATTCCGTTGGTGCACAATGGATAATTGTTCATGCGGGTGGTGAAATAGGGTTTATACCAAACGCTTTATTAATATTTAAATCCCAGTCGAAATCGGGTGACCCCGATTTCGACTGGGATTTAAATATTATGGTAGTCATACCATGAAGACATGAACAAAACAAATTTCATGAAATGGCTTCAGGAAAGACTAATTCCTCATTTGCCGTCTAATAGTGTAGTTGTTATGGATAATGCCCCTTATCACACAGTCAATTTAAACAAGGTACCAACATTAAGTGCCACTAAAGCTGGATCACAAATAAGGGGTTATCTTATCTGCCTACCATGGTGAAAGCTTAACTGTATGAAATTATACATACATACATAGACTCACGCCTGTTTCCCGGAGGGGTAAGAAGGCAGAGACTACGGAACGCCATTTGCAACGATCCTGACATACCTCCCTTGCTTCACTCACTCTCATCAAGTTTATCATGCATGCTCTTCTGTTAAGGGTACTTCTGACTGAAATTGTACTATGAAATTATAATAGACCATAAAGAAGCTCCAATATATGAAACTGATCAAATGCTTGAAGCTCATGGCCACAAAGTGGTTAGATTACCGCCATACCACTACGAGCTAAACGCAATTGAATTTATGTGGAGTCTCATTAAAAGGCGAGTCACAAGCAAAAATGTAGGACAAGAGGCAACCAACATTGTGAATTTAGCTGAAGAAGCTTTTCAATCTGTCACTGCAGAAGACTGGCAAAAACAATGCAAACATGTGCGCCACATTGAAGACAAGCTTCGTGAAACAGATGGGTCTACGGATGCTGAAATGGACAGGTTCATAATAGAATTAAATTATGAGTCTGATACAGAATCTGACAGCAGTTACGAATCATCATTGGCAGTTCGAGAATCTGACAGCAGTTACGAATCATCATAACATTGGCAGTCCACATGGATCATTCTTATTCAAAATAAATATGAAAATTAAATTTGCAGTTTTTGTATTTGATAATTAAAACCTCACATTGACGTAATTATGATGCGTTTACCTTTGTATATTAAATAGACAAAATTTTTATTATAACTATTTATCTTCATAAGAAATTAGTTATTTTGTTAGAAAATAATTGTAAATGCGTATAGCCATGCCGTTGTTACAAACATTACTTCCAAATATTAAATACGATCGCGTAGGCAATAAAAAAATAAATACATTTTTAGCAATACTGTATATTTAAAATGGGAGTATTATATACTAAATATAGCAATACAACGCCCAGCTAGAGGTAAAATAACTGTGAACGGACTATACACGTTACACAAGGCAAATATCTAAAATCACCGGTTTTTACCCTTCAAAGTTTGAAAAGTGTCATTTGAATTTGACAATTTCCACACAACAAAAAACTTAGACTATATATATTATGTTAATAGACGGAGGAATCCCATCACTCAAAGGGCTGACATAGGTCGCCGCGGTGGACCCATTACCCGTCAAAATTTAATAGAACTTCATTTGAAACTTTGATACTTTGTTCATAGACATTTTGATTTATTCTTATAAAGATTGTGACGCATAAACATAGTGACGTTATAACTTTATCGATACCCAACTTTCACTACCATACATAAGGGTAGGCACTAACACCCCTCTATGCACAGCCAAACGTGCCTTTTTGGACACGTTTTGACTGTTCACAAACGCCTTCAGAGCTCCATTCACACTATTACCTGCATTAACTCTTCTTTCAATATCTTTTTCATTCTTACCATCTCTTGTAAACAACGTACCTAAGTAAACAAACTCATTTACTTGTTCCACTCGCTGTCCATCGATCAAAACATTACAAGCCCTAACGCATTCCTCCTTTTCAAAAACCATAACTTTCGTTTTACTTACATTCACTTTAATTTTACAGACTAGCTTCGGCCTACGTATTCGCCGATGTGGGTGACAGTTATTGCAAAAAAAAAAGGAAGCATTTGCACTATTGCAATGTAGAAGCTATACTGCAATATTTCTCTAAAAAATAAGTATACTTGAATATAATTATATAAGAAAAGTGTTTTCATCGATCATCACAAACTTTCGTGTTTATAAAAGTTCAAATAAAACCATCTGCTGCTAACAACTAAGTTTAAGCTTGTGTAATTAAATGCAAGACTTCACATTTAGATCGATACGATTAACTGTACTGAGTACTGAGTAGTCATTGAATACTTTTTTGCAGTGGCGACAGATTGCCGGACTAATAGGAAGGACTACTATGCGAATCTTAAAACGATAAATTACCATGATGCTAATCGTGTGAGTCATTATCATTATCATGATTAAATAATCGTAGCCATGATAAACCTGTCGTCATGCAAATGACAAGTAGACTGCTGTAAACCCTTAAAATATTTGTTAATACTTAAACCTGTACCTAGTCAAATGATACCGAAAGTCAATTTTGATCAAAATGGATAAGGATCAATATTATGCTTATAAAAACCCCTTAACAAATTATGCAATACTAGGGGATACTCGCATCTATGCTCGCACATATTTTTCAAAGTTGTTTTTGCTTGATTCTGTGGTAATTTCGAAAAGTTCCTTATTAGTGCACCCTTACGCTACCCAAGAAACATATACATGACTAATTTCAGCTTCTTGCACCCAGCTTTGGCTGTGCCACATCTGTCCGTCATTCAGATACGTAAGGCTGTTATATATACAGATTATAGACCAAAAAGTTGTCGTGTTGTTACTTTTTAGGACATTGAAAGGGTAACTCATTATATAGGTTTACGCACCGCACGCAACAGATGCTCTCAAAAGTATACTGGCGATGCAAATAATATCCGCGCCCCTCTAGCGGTGAAATTAAGAAGTTTTACTTATTTTAGACCTAGGCTTCTATAAGGGCGTAATACATTTGACCTGTATATATAATATGATTTTGTAAGGATTTGAGTTTTTTTAACTAAGCCAATGACACTGTCTGTGACTTCTTTTATTTTACCCTAAATAAATGTGATTCATTATGTGTGAACTATTTTATTTAAAATTGACCCTGCAGTAACATTTTATTTCTAATCTGTTAGTTAACTCACTTATTACTGCAGCCTACTCTCGATTGGTGATTTAATATAATTATAATTATGTAACTGAGCATACTGGGCTGGGGCCTCGCTTCAATTTGAAAAGGCCTAACTTGGTTTGGAAGATTTTAGACAAACACTTGACGATCGTGATAATTTTCTAAATAATAAGCATATAACTTCCAAAAGTCTGAAATACGTAACGTGGTTTTGTATTCGAAAACCATTACGTGGTAATGATCTCGTCATTGACCCTATCATTGCATATAGGTAGTGATTATTAGTGATATTATGAATATCAATTGCTTTATGCACCTTAAAAAGGTTTCTTTTTTTTTTCTCTTTAGCTATCTGCAATCAGCCCTTTAGCTTTAATCAGATTGGTTGTTTCTTATAATTGGCAGTTTGAAATTCTTCACATCCTCCGATGCGTCATCTCGTAGTTTATTCGTCTTTTATATTGACGCTATTCGTTTTCTTTTAAGTCTGTAAGTGTACTCAGAAGACTTTAGAAGTGTCGTGGCTAGTTCATTTTTATGTCGTTGCAGTCTTTGCTTATAATTCTTGTAGGACTTTTCTATAACTTCCTTGATAGTTGGGATTTGTAGGTACTCATGTACTTCAGTGTTCTTTGTGAACCAAGGTGCGTCACACAAGGTTTTTAATGCTTTGTTTTGGAAGCGTTGTAGAATCTCAATATTTGAATGGCTAGCTGATCCCCAGAGTCTTAGGATGCATTTGTATATTAATAGTTTATTTTCCAAGCTAAGAGATGACTGTCTGCCAATTAGCCAGTAAATATCTCTTAGTTTTCTGTTGACTTGGTCCCTTTTGGTCTTTATATGTTCACGCCAAGGTAAGTCTTCTGTCGTTGTGCATACCTAGGTATTTGTCGGTACTATTCTGTGGCAAGACGTCTCCGCCGAGTTTTACTGGTGGGCAGTCCCCTCTCTTTAAAGAGAAGGTAATGTGAATAGATTTGGCAGCACTAGCCTTTATTCTCCACTTTGCAACCATGATTCGATCTTATGCAAGTGTTCTTGGAGTTTTGTGGATGCTTTTATCTGGTCTTTATCGCAGGACAGGACTGCCGTGTCATCAGCGTAGGTTGCACTAACGATTTGCTTTGAGGTGGGTAGATCAGCAGTATAAACTGTGTACAGAACAGGACCCAGTACACAACCCTGGGGCACTCCAGCTTCTATGGGATAGAATGAAGATAAGCAGTCTTCAGATTTGACCTGAAACACTCTGTCCTCTAAGTACGATTTGAGCAGCATGTATGCGTTATGTGGTAAGCAAGTCTTTAGTTTACACAGGAGGCCCTTGTGCTGTACTCGATCGAATGCTTGTTGTATATCGAGAAAAGCGGCTGAGCAATACTCTTTCTTTTCCAAGCATTGTCGGATTGTGTGAACGACTCTATGAATTTGTTCCGTTGTTCCGTGATGTGCTCGGAAGTCAAACTGGTGCTCTGGGATTGTATTTTGTTCTTCAAGTATAGGTAGCAATCGTTGTAGAAACATTCTCTCAAACAGTTTAGACAGTAGAAGAAGAAGACTTATTGCCCTGTACGATGAAACTTCAGTGGGAGGCTTTCCTGGTTTGGCTACCATATTTATAGTTGAGACTTTCCAGATGAGCGGGAAATAGGGTAGTCTCAATACTGCATTGAATAGAATAGTTAGCAGGACAAGTCCTTTTCTTGGTAGATGTTTCAGGACTTCTGACGTAATTAGGTCAAAACCTGGTGCCTTTTTCTTCTTTAGGTTTTTAATCGATTTCGATACTTGTTGGGGTATACAGTCGCAACGGTAGAGACATTTGCTGAATGCTGTCAAGGATTTCGTATAACTAAATATAACTGTAACCTGTAGGTATGCTTGTTTAAAGTTTGGGAGAGGGTGTTGCTTGATGTTTTCTTTAATCATAATTGCTGTCCCAGCATGTGATGTTTTGTCAGAGTGATTAGTATAATATATGTTGTATCCTTTGATTATACTAGCTTTTTCATGAGTCATATGTGTCTCTGAAATCAAAAGAATATCTATTTTGTTTTGTTTGATGAACAGTTCTACTTCCTGCATATTAGGGGATAAGCCATTTACATTCCATGCTGCGATGCGTAAAAATTTCATTTATTATATTTGGCAATTAGTGTTGTAAGGAGTCCCATTAGGCTACCCATTTGTTGAATGAGAATGTCTATTTTCTCTGATTGTTTTAGGATTATTTGTTCTAGCGTATTTGTTGGCTAAAGTTGCATGTACTCTTGTTTTTTGTTCCAGTATGCAATATTTTCGGGATGTTGAGTGTGTGGGTTCAATGGTAACAACCATCTAGTAGCGATATAAAAAAGATGACCACTTAAAAAAAATCCTTTCTTAGGCATTATTTTTGCTTAGTATGACTTGGCATGATGTCCAAAGCGAGTAGACTTCGGCTTGGTGATGGGTCTGGTGACATCCTGTATATAGTGACGATGATAACTATATTTGTAACCGTTAGTAGGTAATAGCTGCATGTACGAAAGCGAAGACAATCAAAACGACTACATCTAAACAACACGACGGAATTAAAGTCCTGATTCGCACAAGCGAAGTTCTCACACTCGAGTAGGTACAAGTAAAATAATAAGTAGGTACCTGTATACAACTTCCAAAGTATTTTCGTCGGACTGTAGCCCACCAGCCATGATCTCCTAGCCCGGTCCTCCGTCTAATTGGAGGAACACCACACCTTATTCGTCCACAAAACCTTTAAAATGTAATTTAACTCGGATGTATGTATATTCTTTCAGGTTGAAGTGTGCAGGAGTACATTGGCTCACAGCGGCGAGTGTTGAACCTTGTTGACAAATAAAGTTAACAACACAAATAAAGTTTTACAATAAAAATGGCTTAAACAATGTTAAAACTGCTTATTTTATTGATGTCTACTAAACTATCTAAATGAACAATGGCAGAATTTGGTTTGGGTTTGTTGTGGCGACCTTAAACTTCATATGAACAAAACAAATTTATTTTATTTCTACGATTTTTAATATTTTCACTTTGTTTCGTTAAAGCTGGAGTATTTTATGATAATAAAAAGCATTCCAATTGATTATGAATACTTTATTATTTGATATCAAAGAGATTGGATAATATACATAGAGACCGTCCTAGTACTCCCAAATTGAACACAGTCAACTGACGTGTAAGATACAATTTAGACAATATTATGCCATCAAATTATATAACCTTAGTGATTTTTTCTTTTATAACAGTTCTATCATGATTTTGAATTTAGTCGTATAATATGTATATCGACTTTTCAAGTGTTGTAAAAAATCTTATCGATATGTCTATCCACCATATATTTTTACCTCGTTATTTTTTAGATTATATGTGCACGTGATACAGATTTATAAAATAAGTGGATTGCTGCAGTATGTCGTGGAGAAAATTGGGTGCCTAGAAAGCACCATAGAATTTGTTCCAAGCATTTTACTGCGGAATGTTTTTATAGTAATGACAGATGGCTCCTCCCTTCTAAACATATCAGTGTGAGTGCTTAAATAATTACTTGCTATTATTTAAACTATCAGCAACAGTAATGAATTCCGAAGCTTGTTAGAATCCATCATATTACAAAAAAAATTAATGCTCTTATAGAAAAAATCTGATCTTTCTTTACAAAGACAGTAATATTTAAAGGACAGTAATTTGAAGGTTTGATAAGAATTGTCTGCTTTCATAGTCATGACTACTGAGTGGATATGCATCAAAATAAGGGAATCTTCATTTGAAAGAACTTTTGTTAAATGTCATCTACCCAGAGACCAAAACTTGGTTGTTCTTGTTCGACTAGTGGACTAATAATGTGCCGATCCCAAGATAAAATCGAAGGGCTAGTCTAGCCACAATTTTTTTCTCTCTAAATATTATCCGTCTATCTGTGTGTCACATGTATGACCGAAAAGTGTCCGATCCCGCACATACATTTTTTACACATAGATTTCTATTACCTACACTATGTAATGAAAAAATTTCAATTCAATAAAGTGATTATTGTTAATAACAAACCTTTGGGCACTATTCAAGGTTTTGTCTGATTTATCTATTTTAAGTAAATTTTTATGTTTTTTGCTTGATAAAATCCATGTCGACTATCTCCTATCCTTGTAAAGAATTAATTTGGATATGCCATTCTCAGTTATCATAATGCTTAAGCTATGAGTTTTGCTTTTATCTTAATTATTTGCTTTCTCTAATAAAAATATGTTATTGAGATTAGAGAGAGAGTAGGGGGTGATGATTTATTTATTTAATATTTATTAATTCCACTTACAGCTTTCATTACAGCGGAAAAACTAACTATAAATAAGTATAAATAAACATTTATGCCGAGGGTGTCGTATGAGGCGACTAAGAGAAACAAGAGAAGGAAATCTCGAAATAAAACCCTATACGAATACGTCTGGCTAAAATAACGCCTCGAAAGATTATGTGCTACTGAGTACCCATTTGAAACAAAAATATATAAGTTCAGTTTAAAAATGCAAGTTTGTGTAATAATTATTTAAAGACTGTCCATCAACTAGCGTTCTGACTGCTGTGGACATAAAGTTACGGAATTTAAAATGTATAACATATAAATAATATACTTTACAAGTCCGTTTGATTTTGAACCTATATTGAAACTGTAATCGATATCGATAGCGGATTTGCTCAGTCACTATTAAATTAAAAAGTTACGATATTTGTGTTCAAATTGTCTTTAGCCCTAACTGACAAACATAGTGCCATCTTCTTCTGGCAACTCTAATTTATCATATGAGTGAAGAGTGTAGCTATATTCAATTTGTTCTTAAAAACATCGTTCCTTCCATGCTTCAGTTATTCTTCCATGTTTGATATTGTTGCCATAGACAATGGCGTGACAGAAATAGACGTGAGTGCTATATCCGTATCGATTATTAAATAAGTAATCGATACGATCGACCTTTATAGAGTTGGTTTGGTTTAAAATGCAGTTATTTAATATTTAATCAACATTATATCAATAAGCTAATATTTTTGAAGCAAAACAACGTTTAAATCAAATAAAAACGTCACAGCATGGTTTTAATGTATCGATTTCACATAAAATCGATTTAAAATGTGCAGCTCTGCTTTTGTCTTTGGCTGTGACAGATAAATGCTAGAAAATACTTCCGCGTTTTGATGTCAATCTGACATATGTCATTTGATAATTCAAACGTACCTACCTACATTGTTTAACTTTCATACTATAACTTTCCTTTTACCTACATTGTTAATTCTTAACTAAAAAATCAAACACCGATATCTTCTTTTTCCACCTTTCCTGAGTGAAAATAGAATCATTTATAGACTCTGTTCCCTACGCCTTTGATATATTTTTTTATTACTGTACGCTTCAATTTAATTTCAGACATTTTGATGTATGGAGATCTGCCATTGTCCTTTCTGACAATATAATTATGTAGTATCCTATCGTTCCATATCCATCATATCGTGTCGTATCGCGTCGTGTTATATCGTGTCGTCTTGGGACGTGCCGTGTCGTGTCGTACCGTGTCGTGTCGTATCGTGTCGTATCGTGCCGTGACGTACCGTGCCGTGACGTGCCGTGCCGTGACGTGTCGTGTGTCGTGACGTGCCATGACGTAACGTGTCGTGACGTGTTAAGGCCTATCCGCACACAACAGTGCCGACACGTGAGAGACAGATCCGTACCATACCTACCGATGTTTCCCCTCTAAAAACTGCCATTTAACTAATGTTGCTGCTGAGAAACTCTCATTTACATATGCTGCTCTTGAACAACTGTCTCCCATTTGTGTTGCTGCTGGGAAACTATCTTAGTTCTTACACGTGTTGCTGCTGAGAAACTTTTTTTATGTGTGTAGCTGCAGCTAAGAAATTGTCATTCATTTGAATTATACGACTGAGCAACAGAACTGTCCTTTATTTGTGTTGCTTTGACCAATATAATATCGATTTGAAATAGTTTATTTGCGAAATAAATATTTTGTTGATATCTTGAAGATGTCAAATCTTTAGGGTCGGTACATATCTGACAGAAAATGCGTCGAGCGTATCATCGGTCGCGTCTATTTCGTCAAATGGGTCGGTACATATCTGACGGATAATGCGTCGAGCGTATCTGCATCAGTCGTGTCTATCCCGTCAAATTAGCCCTGCCACATTACGCGTCTAATCAGTTTCTGCGTTCAGCATCTAAAGTGCGGTTGCTTCGTGTGATATTGAATTTTAAAACGCCCAACGCGTCAGTCAAAATACACGTGGTGCTTAGCGCGCGCGACGTCGACCGACATTACCGACAATGCGTTGGCGGCAACGGAACAGACGGCGCGGCGTACGCTCGACGCACTAAAGCATCATCGGTTAGGTGTGAAAGGTTGAATGTTATATTATATATTTGTCTGTTTTGGCGTTACGCGACCGATAATACGCGACGCACTTTCCGTCAGATATGTGTAGGTATGACCCTTATAGTATAACTAGCTGACCCGGCAAACGTTGTTTTGCAAAATTTTTTTTTTTTTGAAAAATTGATGTTAGCCGATTCTCATAGATACCGGATAAGCACAAAAGATTTCATCAAAATCGGTCAAGCCGTTTCGGAGGAGTATGGCAACGAAAACTGTGACACGAGAATTTTATATATTAGATTTTATTATGACGAAGACGACGGTAGCGGTCCAAACTACCTTTTTTAAAATAAGTATGAATGACATTCTTTCCTTTTCTCTTTTCTTCGCTTAAGTAGGTAGATTAAACGAGTCATGTCTGCTTGCCCCTTCGAAAAACATGCGTGAGCTCTGCCTGATTAGGATCCTATCTTATGAGCTTCGGCTAGGTTAACAAGCTAGGTTAAGTCACGGTAATAATATCTAACAGTATTGTAAATTGTAACTCCATACAAACGCACGAAACTCGAGTTATACCTACGCGCCGCGAGCAGAGTACCCATTAGACTGGGCGGACTGTACCTACAGTACCCGCAGCCGCTATCGTGCCGCAGCTCGCATGCGGCGCGTCTGGTAGGTATATAACTCACGAAGACGGCCGAGTTACAATACTGTTAGTTTATATTACCGTGGTTAAGTGGATGGTTTCTTTTTATTATAAATTGTAACGTAAGAATAATTATAACCTAATCTGCGTGCAACGAAAAAATGTGGGTGATAGCTAGAGATGTGCCAACTCAACATAAACTTAACTAACCCGAGTTAGCTTGAGTTTAAATTCACCTGGGTTGGCGTATCCTCATGGATAAAAACCCCAATTCAAATTCAAATCCACCTAACTAGATTCAACTCGAGTTATGCAACACGAGCTAGCCGTTCTTAACAATATTTAAAAAATGTAAAAGCATCTTAACAAATACGTGATGGGAACTTGGGACAAATATAATTGAGTACCTACTAAAAGAAAGCCAGGCAGGTAGTTTTTGAGGGTCTGAATCTAATACCGAATATATAAATATAAAGTTGAAGAGTTTGTTTGTTTACTTGAACGCGCTAATCTCAGGATCTCCTGGTCCATTGTTAGATACATTTATCGAAAAGGGCTTTATGCTATATGTATAACATCACGCTATAAGCCACGGGCGCAGAGCAGTAGCCCTAAATAACGCGGGTGTAATTCTTTAATATGCATAAAGAATTATGCTATACATTATTTTGCGGTTAAATACAGTTGTTACATTTAGGGTTTTGTAAGTAATAGCATGCAATAATCGATACCCCAGTACCGAGTATCAAACTACCAAACATGTTTCTTTCGTCAATGTAATAAAATTGATTATGTAATGATATTTCCTTTAAATAACATCTATACATAGGTGTACACATTAGATTGAGGGTCAGGGGAAAGCCCTGGATTTTGTAAACGTACCTCTCTGCATTTTAGTGTTGTAAATATTGGTTCTCATTTTGATAATAATTATCACAAAAAGAGCGGTAGCTCATTTGTCCTTTTCATAAGGCCCAAGACTCAAGCCCAACGACTAGAATTACCAACGTTTGCTCTTTTATTGTAGCAGAATGCTTCATCATTATCAGCCTTTAAAAGTCCACTGCTGGACTGGGCCTCTCCTTTGAAAGGAGGAATTGGCCTACTATACCACGCTGGCCAAACGGGTTGGTATAGGGTTTGTATCAAGTTTTCCTTCTCTTACAGTGCTGTTCTCTGCATAAAATGCTCCCTCTGTCGGCTCTTACGACACCCATGGGATGATATGGGGTGGTGACAATCCGTATTCTTAATCCGTCACCACACGGACTGCTTAGATAATTAAAATAATAGCAGCAAAATTACAAAAATGCTTGAAGGCAGTATCTGAATTTTATGGAATAAACATTTATTGATTATAATTGATGGATAACGGCGGCGACTACTTGACGAAGAAAACGCGTCCTTGCTCTCCGATTTGTTCACCAGTTAAAACTCGATTTAAAGTGAGTAGGTATGTGTTACTCGATTTAACTAGAGTTGAGACATCACTAGTGACAGCTAGCCACTGACATGACACCATGAAGTTATAGATAAACATGGAGACCGCACTCCGAATACCTACTTGAAGCTCAAATGATGTATCGCTATCTCGCTCACTGTGGTCATACCATCTCTTTTCAACCAACCACTGCCATATTGACAAGATTTACTTGACATATGGTGGCCAATGTTGCCACATTACCAAATCCTTAGGAAATGGGATTATAATTCACTGTCTCGCCAACCATGATTATAAGCGTTCGAGACCTACAATATTGGGAGTTTTAACAAGTGATTGGATTTCAACTCTTGATTTAAATACACATTAATTGACCGTGTAAACTTCTGATTTGCTTAATATGTCGGCTCTTTTTAAGAGCTTACTCGGAGATTTTAATAAGAAGATAGCAATACTAAATCCACGCTAAAATGAGAGGTCAGACCACAGAGAGTGAGATAGAGAAATGTAGGTATTTGACTCAAGGCTTTGTTCCAGCTGTGGCCTCCATGTTTATCTATACCTTCATGCATGACACTGACTGGCGTTGCCAACTCTACGTCTTTTTACGTAGATCTACGTATTTCGGACCCTTCCCGCGAACCTACGTACTTCAGGTCCAGAATCTACGTATTTTGCTACAGATAACCAAATAGGGAACATTACTCAAAGCTCGACGCAGATAGCAGCACGAGCAACTACAGTAAACAAGCTTTCGTAGCGCGCTTTTCAAATATTGTCATCAACAAGACAACAATATATCTATACTTATTTATATAGACAAAATAGTTCTCATATACGTAAATAACAATAACAATAAAAATGGTGCAATGTGTCTGTTTTAGTGACTTGTTTGAGATGAGATAATGAGATCGCGCATACAAAGTTTGAAGTCTAAGCGAGTTGTCAAGTTGTCACTCAAATGTCATACTTGCCAAAATTCATTGTTTACTGTAGTCGGTGATACTGCCATCTGGTGGTTTAACTTGGCAGTAATCTTCCCTATTAGCAAAATAACGAAATTTTACTAAAAAGGAAGCATTATTAAACACAAACTCCACGTAAAAATGGACCTATGTGATATTTCGGTCCATGTTTATTCCTACCGAATTAGTTTAACAAGTACAAACCAAAAACATTTCAACCAATATAAGTCAATAATATTTGCTTACACACTCGGATCGACGTTGGCAACACTAATTGTTTTATTCATTTTTACTCTCTTTATCTTAAGAATAATTAAAAGTACGTAGATCTACGTACTTTCGGATTTAAAAAGTACGTAAATCTACGTACTTTTTAACTCCGACCTACGTATTTTTGAAAATCAGAATTGGCAACACTCTGACACAAAATTTGGAAATTCGACTGAAGGACGCTGTGTCCAGGTCATGAAATAAATAAAAAAAAAAAATTTGGAAATTTGACAGGTAAACAAGTATGGCGTTGGTCGGATTAGTGATTACAAATCTGTTTATTTTTAGTTTGAATATTATGTATTAACACATTATTATATTTCGTATATTTGTAGTTTTTCATTACAACAAAATGACCGATTTAAAGATATGTCGGATATGTCTTCGAACAGAAGCAAAAATGTATCACTTTAATCTATATCAGCTGAAGTTTTATTATGAAGAAGTTATGGCTATGAAAGTGAGTATTGCTTTATTTTTTTCTGCTGTTTCATTCTATTTTAAACGGCGTTAATTACTTTAAAAACATATTATGTATTAATAAAAATGCTCTCTTAGTGTTTTTAAATGGTTAATGTCGCTCAAACATAACGTTCTAGAATTCAAATCTATTCAGCCGAGCAGGAGCTGTTTAATTTATTTGTAGGTACTCGTCCATAAGCAATGCCTTTATTTTACGTAATTTAACGCATAAAATATTATTAGGTATCCATTATTAATAAGTTTGCTACTCTTTTACTGTCAGTATAGATTATGTTGATTTTCTTACCTATTATTGGCTGCTACAGAACATTACAATTTTTAAATATTTCTGAACAAACAATCTTCTCTATATCTGTACTAACAATCCTAATTCGTGATTGTATCGCAATTTTCTGTTTAGTCTGAATGAAACTTATAGTTTCACTTTAAAGACTCTAATATCCATAACTGATTATTATTTTCACCCTTAACTTTAAACAAAAATTTCAGTATGGATTTGTAGCAAAACTTTGAAATTCTACAATACTTGCCCAACATATCGCACGCTTAAACCTATAGTGTCACTATCCAAAAATCCTAACTTTTCAGTAGAGCGAAAAAACATTTTTTGTGGTGTGAATATGCATGATACTTTAGAATTCATGCACAATTTAGTCATTCTTTGATATAGATAATATGGGTTAATATTGTATCTCTAATATGGAAACAAAAAATAATTGATTTAGTTGTATATAATTTATATTTCTTCGTTATTTATTTTAAAGTGTCACTTTGACTTTTATCATTTTATTTTATTTCGTCTTAGTGACACTACAGACTTATTTTTTAATAAAAATAAATAAATAAGAAAAGCCTTAAAACTATATTTAATTATCAAAAATGGTTTTATTTACTTTAACATTGATAAGAAACATATACTTATTGTCAAAAGGTAATAAAAAGAAACATTTTGTTCAAATACAAATTTATTTTAATAAATCTGGAATATCCGTTTACCAAACATAAAATTCTGTTAGTTTCCATCAACTAACGCAAACAAAACACATTAAAAAATACAACATCTTGTCTTTAATCATTGTACTATAAAATAATCAGACTTAACCCCAGTATTTTAAATCATTATTGTCAACAAAATAAAAAGTACAAATTGTTAGCTTACTTATTAGCTTATTCACTAACTAATTTTTTTAAAATCTCCTTTCCCATTACTTTTTTATAATAATAATCAGAGTTAACTCTAGTAGGCATTCTAAATTTATTCTTAAAAAATAATAAAACGAATTCTCTTAGCTTAAATTCACTAAGGCAAACATAAAGTATTAAAAAATCAACATATTCTTAATCTATGTACCTACTGTAATGTCAGTCGTATACATCAAGTACTTTATTATCTATCTCCTAATAAACAAGCCTACTGTGTTAACCAGGCAATTCTAATCTTACTTGAAATAATTAAAATCTTTAAATCAGACTTAGTCTGCCGACTAGACTTGTAATAATCAATCAACAATATAAATCACTTATAAGTTAATCACATAGATAAATCTTTGATTCTTTACTAGGTAACTTAGCAAATTATATAAAAAATCAAAATCCAACAAATCACATTGATAATAAAATTACAAAATACCATTGTAAAACAATTCTGCATAATACCGTGGGATTAAATTGCTGTCTATTAAGGGTTTTAGGTCATTCTTTTTTCTGGTAGTTAACTCTAATTTAGTATTATTAAGTGGTTTCAACGGAAAACCCATACGGTTTGCATTGCGTCTAGAGCGAGATTGTCTATTTAGGGCTATTTCATTAAACTGGCTTTCAGTAAAGGTGTTTTTGTAAAATATTCTTATTTCGCCATGGGTTTCCTTAACAAATTTTATGACTTTAATGTCGGAAAGTCTAACTGTGTCCTCGTGTGTATCTTTATTAAAATAGGTGCCACATTCATAAGCTAAATTTTATAAATCATAAAAATCTGAATACAGCATTCCTTTAACATTATAAGTATTGCCTCGTTTTTTGGCTGATTTCATTAAAGTTATATACTGCTCAGGAACATAAATTGGTGATGACTTTAAAAACTTCCTAACTTGTTTTTTTATAACAGAGTGTACATTATCATTCTCATTTTGTGTATGGCCTGATATAAAAAATTTATGTGTGATACTCTTAATACTAAAATTAGCCAGAGCATACATGTACATAGAAAACATAAATTGGTTTTTCTGTTGACCACAACAATTGTCTGAATAGAAAACTATTTCTAAATTAGGGTCATTGACAGCTAAACTTTTTCTTTTATAAATTCTAAAACACAGGAACCAATTTCATTAGCTCCTCTTAAGCTATCCACTTCACTCCAAACGTAACAATTGCATTTGTCTTTATTTAACTCACAAATAGTGAAATTACAAACGTTAAGTTTTGATTTGTAATAAAAAGCAGAAGTCTTACACATCGGAAGAGGTAGCACAGCTTGTAAATCATAGCAAGCTACTATGTAAATTTCTGAAACCTTCAGCTTATCCTCATTTTTTTCAAATCGACTGAATTCGTTTTCTGTGTGATGTTCTAGATATTTAAGCTCATTTTCTTCCTTTTCAACTACGTCCATATTTTCAAAAGCAGCACAAAACTCGCACATGTCCTTTTTTGGTATGAAAAAGCTGATATTATAATCTTGATTAAATATTTTTCGATAAGTATGTTGCTCACCGACTGGCTTTCCTTCTATTTCACACATTTTTTTATAATCCCTATACAAATCCATTAAATTTTTGCCACCGTCAATAAACTCCCGACTTGTCTGTTGCCTTAAGTAGTGACTCTCAATACGCGGAATGGAATCAATATGGCTTTTTATACCCTGTACTACTTCATCGAGAACCTTGCGTTGGTGTCCATGTTTCCCTCTCTTCTCTGGCTCTACAATGCCACCGTCACACATCTTCTCCAATACAGTTCTAATCGGTCTATCATTTATCCCTAGAGTATGTTTAAAAAATATTTTACAAACACGTACTTTGTTTTCTCTCAGTGTCAAGTGGAAAGCATGCTTTGGTTTACGATTCTTATTCTCTCTTTTGTAACTATACTTTGGGGTAACAATACTTAGATGTTTACATATAAAATCCCTCTGCCGAGTTAAACAGCCCATTTCCCAATATAGCTTGAAGATAGCATTTCTATGATCTTCATCAATTTTCTCTGAACATCTCAAACGACAACGTTCTGTACAAGGAGGGCCCATGCGTCTTTCGGCAATAACTCTCTTAGTTTTGGATAGTGACACGTATTGTTTTCCTGAATTACGCAACTTTTTAGCGTTTTTTTTCTTATCATTAACCACACCTTTACGCCTTCTTTTTGTGGGGGAAACCATAGACACTGTAACGTTATCATTAGCTGGCTCACTGCTAGAGCTTTCCCTATGTGTGGCTCGGTTAAGCGGCGGGACATAATCAACGTCATCATCATCCGGGGAAAAATCACCTGCTCTTGACGATGCTATAGAAGATCTGGATTTGGATGAACAAGAACTCAATGATCTTGCTCTAGGTACCTGAACAGAACTTTGCAAATAAGATGTGCTCGGTAGATTCTCGCCCGGTTGTGTCAAATAGTGAGCACTAATATTGAATTCCTTAGACTGGATTGAATCTGAAATATGTGTCCCAATGCAAGATGAAGATGAACTACTCGAAGAGGAAGAGCTGCATGAAGACGATGAACTACTGCTGCTTAAACTACTTAACTTTTGATTGTTTCCAAACGAGATCTGCAGTGGCTCTACTTGAGTAAGAGTATGAAACACTGGTTGATAAGAGTTTGATTTTTCATTACTACAGTCATTTTCTTTATTTTCAAGTGCAAGCTTCAGTAATTTATCACGCCGCTGCATTTTTTTGCACACCTTAAAAAAGAAAGCCATAAATTAATTTTTGTGTAGTAAGAATACCGAAAGTTTAAATATTGGAATTGTCCTAAACAATATTTTGAAACTTTACTCTAGTACGTAGGTACTTGAGTAAAGTTTCAAAATATTCAAATTCAAATTCGTTTATTAAACACCTTATACAGTTATACAAAGCTTAAACGGTAATGGCTACAGTAGTAAATAATATTACGTTAGGGATTACTGTAGAGTAATCCCTAACGTATGCCTTTGTAAGAAACGATAAAACGACACTTTGCGTTAATTATTGCTATAATCCTGACAGCAAAATGACACTTTATGAAATAAAATATTTTATCAATGAGTTTAATACAATTTTTTAAGAAAATTATGACAGCAAAAATGACATAATAAGCAATGTGACGATTATGCTGTAGCGAACAATTGACAAATAACTAATGATTTTTAAGCTAAACTAACACTAAACTGAAAGTGTCATTATGGCGTCAAATTATTGAATTAATAATGTCGTAACTTTAATGCAAACGTGACACTAAGCAAAAAATGACAATATGGCGTCAAGCTCATGATATAAATAAGAGAAAAACTTAGTGCAAATGTGAACTTAAACGCAAAATGTCACTGTTTAAATTAAAATAATGCACTACTTACCAAAAATATCACTAGTAAACCGATTTAATCACTAAAATTACACTTTTGCACTCAACAATCGTTAATTTTGTCCTTGGCGACACGTACTTTTTCGTTGAAGGTCAGTGTTCCACTGAGGGGAGGGGAATATTTTGTTTAGTGACGAAGCGGACCACTGCCATCTAGCAGCTATTCTTGTAACTTTTTGACTAGTGTCAGTGCGTTTACGCGTAGGTCCACGTTTCCAAACAGATGGCATTAAAAAGTCAATTTGGCAAAATTTTGGATAGTGACAGTATTGGATTAAGCGTGCGAATATATTTAATTTACATTTGGAAAGTATTGTGGAATTTCTAACAAAATCCCTTTAAAATTTTTTATCATCCATATTTGATAATTTTAAAATAGTTATGTGATTATTTTGTTTGCTCCAGGTACAGACTAGTGAGGAAGATGGTTTGCCGCACCACTTCTGCTATGAGTGTGCAACATTGCTGCATAAGTTTCACAAGTTCAAAGAGAAATGCTACACCGGACAGAAGATTCTCAAAGAATTACTTTGGAGAGGACCTGTGAGTTTAATTTTTATTTCATTATATTTTACATGTTTTGTATGTATGGAAGGAACATTACACAAAACTGAGTTCAGATGGCCCCACAAGTACAACAAACAAATTGTTTAGACGCATAAGTTCCATTCTCAAAATGTCCTACAGTAAAAAACCATCTCAATTACAGTACGTCCCATTTGTAAAAGATCCCATTTCACACTGTCTCATTTGCAATTTGTCCCATGTATATAAGCTTGTGGCAAACAAATAAAAACAATTATGTTTTTTGTTTTTTATTAATTGTTAACCCATTCATGGACAGTAACTTGACTGAACATTACACAAAATAGCACAAAACATTTTCATACATTTTAAGGGCACTGTTATAACCAGTGATCGGATAATCGGATGCATATTCACCTAGAGTTCATTTTTTGCTAGGATGTTATGGAAGCGGCTTCTTAAAACATATTTTTTAAATATAAATCCCGGGATTCCAGAAAATTCGGGAATATGAAACTACTCTGTAAAATGGTGAGGAAACGATGTGTTTAACATGTGGTTTTTATTAAAAAAGAAATTGGTCTCCAGGCTTACCTAATTATTAATGTGTATTTATTTAGAGTTAATTTTAAGCTCCCCAGCAATTTATGAGTATGTTGAGTGTAAGAGGAATGGTAGGCAGTGGGTGCTGTTGTATCTAAGATAATAATTATTATGAGATTGAATGGTTTTTCTGTGTAATTATTCGTTTGTGATAAATATTTTGAAAATTTAAGAAAATTAAGAGGATTTTATTATTTTTAGAGTTGTTTTTTGGAACAAAAGTTAAAATAAGTAAATTTACACCTGATGATTCTATAATAACAAAACGAAATTTGTCGATTTCGTAATCCCGGGATTTTTCGGTTCAAAAGTGCATTCCATAAAAGCCAACTTCTCAACTTTAGGTAGATATGCATCCGATTATCCGATCACTAGTTATAACCGTACTGTCGTAACATAAAATAAAAAAGCAGTAGGGGGGGTATAACACGCGGCACTGACTCGCGCGTCGAAGTAACACACGTACAATCACAACGGTGATAGCCGTAGTGCAGCTGTGTGCACACTATTACAGTGTCTTAAATCAACCACAACAAAATTTGCCCTAATACATTGCATTTTTAACAGTAGAATTGTTTATTCCTCACACAGATTGCCAGCAGTTTTGTTTTGCGTCTCAAAAGTACCAACATGAACCATTTTCGACTCAAACATAAGCACAATTGTTTTGCGTCTCAAAAGTACCAACATGAACCATTTTCGACTCAAACATAAGCACAATAAAGCTTACGCCTACGACTGATTTAACACCATAACGATGTAATTTACGATGTACATTTTGCATGTTTCCATTGATAGCAAAATAATCATCCGGGAGACGTGGGATGTTTTTAATCAGCTAACATGCGACGTTGTTCCTGGCTAAATTTAGCATTTGACCACCAGATTAGCCACTGATTGATGTCGACTTACTTCGGTAATTGTTAAACCTTAGTACAAGCTCACTGGAATAAGTAAATTTGGGATAAAATTCATGATTTTTTACACGTAAAGGTTTTACGGAATCTGGAATGTGTACAAATAATATTTAAATCTTCTCAGATTCTTGGATACTATAACCATGTCTGATTGTGAAGTAGTTATGCCTTGTAGTCAGTTTTCTAAGTATTGTCATACTAAATATATGCTTACTAAGATATCAATTACACACATTTTCATACCGCTTAGTTCAAAATGAGCCGACTTCCAATTAACTTTCAATTTCTATTTTACTCCTTTTAGGGGTGACATACTAAAAAACCTTTTGTAGTGCCTACGTCGTAAAAGGATAAAGGAACCCATTGTCCAAATTTCGTGTTGTATAAATAACTCACAGTCATTGAGCTGCTTGGACCGTACTGATAATACGAAGTGTTTGAAAGTTTACGGCAATAACCGTACTGGCTATATTTAAAATCGAAAAAACCGGCTTAGCTGTTACCACACGCGAACGTGTTAAAGTATAAACACAATATAGTCAGCATACATTTAACAAAAATCAAGCTAAAATTACTTCACATTCTTATAATGAGAAGGTTTTTTGTGTTGATAAATAATGTTGCATGACAGTACTTATAATGATAATGTGACATCTATCGGTTTTGTTTCTTAATGTGAAATCAATGGTATTGGTAAGTTTTCAGTGTTTATCATATTTTAAAACTTCTTGTGCACACATTATACTGCAATAGGGTTGTGGCATGTGTTTTCACAAGCTGTTCTTCCATCTGATGCAAGTCCTCCTTGGAAATGCTATTGTTGTGAAGGACGATGAAAGAGGGGAGATATGGGGTAAATTGATAAGATGTACCTACCTATACCAGGCAAGGTAGGCGAGGATATTGTAACCACTATACACATCTACATTACCGCATGTTATTATGTGGTGGTTAAAAGTCCTGTCGTACTGTATGGCGCTGAGTGTCTGGCTATTAAAAAGATGGTTGCGATGCATATAGCAGAGATGAGAATGTTACGATAGATGTGTGGAGTGACTAGAATGGGCAGAATAAGGAATGGGTATGTTGGTACTTGGTAGCACGACTGTTTCCGCAACTCCACGTCCTGGCGTGTATTTTGCGTGCGGGTGGAATGGTCTTGTCACTCGAGCCACCCCAGCTCTTCGAAGAAGGCCAGCAGACTCTTGATGTGGCCTACTGCTTCCCTCAGGGTGCTGTATCTGGTCAGGTACTGCTGCCTGTACTGTGCGACCTCAGGGCAGTCGAGGAGCAGGTGGGCTGCCGTCTCGTCTGCTGCCACACAGGCTCTGCACAGTGGGCTGTCGGTGATACTTATAGTAAATATGATTTTATGAAAGAATCCGTGTCCTTTGTAGGCGGCCGTGTCTGTCCACAATTGTTGTTTGGACAGCCGGAGGACTTGTTTGGCTATCTTACCGTCTACTGCGGGAAGAGCCTCCTTGGCCTGCCTACATGTTTCAGTCCCAATCCAGGACAGGTTGTGCTTGGTCCTGGTTCTATTTCTTACCAGGTTGCGATAAAAACCAGAAGGGAGGGGAATAATGGGCTCGGGTCCCACCACCTCTAAAGTGGCCCCTTTTCTGGCAAGTACGTCGGCTGCGTCATTCCCTCTTAAGCCACTGTGGCCCTTGATCCATTGCAGTGTTAATTTGTTTAGTTTACCTACCTCTGTTTAGTTTCTGGTGGCATTCTAGTGTGAGTGTCGAGGTGATTCCATTAGGATCCTCTCAGATAGTTCTGAGAGGATCCTAATGGATCGTTCTCTTACCGCACGTGCCATGATTGCTGTGGCAGCTAGGATTATGCCTTAACATTCGGCCTGGTAGACCGTGTTATAGGCTCCCAGCGGTGCTGCGATGTTGATGTTTAGGTCCTCGAGGAATACTCCTGAACCCGTACCTGTATCCGTCTTAGACCCATCTGTGAAGATCGTGAGCTCGTTGTGGTTAACCGCTCCTCCGTGTAGATCTTCGTACGTTGAATTTTGTACTTCTTGTCGAACACAAATTGTTTAGGTATTCGGTCGCCAATGGCTTGTGTTAGGGAATGGATATGTTAGAGGTAGTCTGAAAGTGGTGCTTATAGACGAAATAGTGAAAGGAAAAAGAATTGATTGCCTTGGTACGGAAATGTTATGCGAAGAGGTGGTTTGTATGTGGTTAACAAGTGATGATTATTTAAAAGTCAAGCCATGAGGCAGCTGCAAAGGATGATTTACGTTACACTGTGCCGCAGCCGGGCCGGGCTCCGTCCGAGACACGGCCGAGACATGATCAAACACGGTTTGAAAACACTCACTGCGCCGAGTGTTCATGTTAGGCTTTGCCACAGCTGGAGCACAGCCAGAGCATGAGGCATTGCCCGAGCGTCACAGAAACTGTGCTCATATTAATATGATGATCCAAGCCTCCCTTTGTGTTATAGTCGCAGTGTAATAATCTTTAGAGTAATCGTTCGACGAAGGCGTCTAGACAGGTCAATCGTGCGGGGGACAAGAGGCGAGACGCGGGGAGAGCGACCCCGACTTACCTACGTCACCGTGTTTAGTAAGGGGTTTTCAGCACATTGCCAGAGTCGAGGTTGCGTTACGATGCAAATGTGACGTCGTCAGATTTCTTTATTTTTCTTGTCTTTTTCAAATAGTTAATTTAATACATAAGGAAATAGTGGGTTCATCCGTACTCGTAAATAAATAGTACTAAAAGAAATGCTTTCAGGGCAGTGCGGGACTTAAATCTCAATACAGATTACAAACAAATTCCGTATGTATGGAACGTCAAGAGGGTCATTTGATTTGTTATTGGAAAATACGAAGAACAGTTTGGAGAAGTGTACTTACAATTGACGAAAATATGCCGTGTTCGAATAAGTTCTTTAAACTGTATGCTAGTTTCAATGTCTTTTTGATGTAACTATGTATGTTAGTTTTAATGACTTGAAATTGAATGATATGTACTTGCGACGTGAATGCACCAACAGATCGAAACAAAAGGGCGAAAATCGCGGGATGCACGCCGTTCAACCCGTTCTGTAAGACGCGACCCCCGCGCCGCGACTTGTGACCGTGGGGCTTAGGTATACGGGGTGTAGAAAGACCCTTAACGAAATCTGAAATCACATATTGTACCAATCATTACGAACATTTTTTACTTCAGAACCATTTCGGGGCAATTACTGGTTTAGGAGATATTGGGGCTCAGAGTCACCAAATCTTTTTTCTAATTAGGTAAAGAATTAATAAATTTACCTCGCCAATTTGTTCTATAGATGTCCTATGCACGCATGGATAAGTATGTATTTCGAGTATTACACGCGCGCAATTTTTATACAGGTTTAAAAAACATGTCTACTAAAGAAATTCGTTTCCCAGGCATTATTTTTGCTTACTAGTATGACTTGGTATGATGTCCAAAACGAGTAGACTTCGGCTTCGTGATGGATCTTGTAACACCCTATACGCGTAAATCTGAAAAAAAATCGGGCAAGTGCGAGTCTGACCCGCGCACCGAGAGTTCCGTACGCATTTTACCTTATTTGAGGTTGGTGCTAATTACGCTAGTCCTCTAAATCTGTATGAGCGCCCATACAACTTAGAGGATTATATTAAATGGAGTATGTATGTATGAGGACACCCTTAAATTTTCCACTTTTTTATTTTTTGTAATTTTTCCTTTATTTGTGCTGTAAGACCCTGCTTTTGGCCAAATTTCGTGGTTCTAGTTCAACGGGAACTACCATATAGGTTATCGACCCAAAACCTATAGGGTACTTCCTGTAGACCTAGAATTGTCAATTTTGGTTCAAACCAAGGTCTTACAGCACAAGTAAAGGAAAAAATCCGAAAATTAAAAAACGTTGAAAATTAAGGTTAATTTTGGTACTTACAAGTTTTCGCAAAAATCTAATTTTGACCATATCTTTTTATCGGGTTGACCCAGGACCTGATTTTTATACACCTAATAGGAACCGTAGACCTCAGTATCTGGTATAAATTTCAATTTGCTAGGTCCACCCGTTTCTGAGAAAATCGGTGGTGACACACGGACAGACAGACAGACGGACAAGAAAGTGATCTTATAAGGGTTCCTTTTTTACCTTGTGCGGTACGGAACCCTAAAAACTAGGATGACTAGCCGCTGAAGTGAAATCACAGACTTGAGTGACAAACCTAACTCATATCTTCTGAAGCATCTGGTTTATTTTGTGGCAGTAATAACTAGTGATCGGATAATCGGATGCATATTCACCTAAAGTTAATTTTTGGGTAGGATATTATGGAAGCGGCTTCTTGAAAAATATTTATTTAAATATAAATCCCGGGATTTCAGAAAATTCGGGAATGTGAAACTACTCTGTAATATGGTGGTAAAACGACGTCTTTAACATGTGGTTTTTATTTAAAAAACACTGGTTTCCGGGATTACACAATTATTAATTTATGAGTATGTTGAGTGTAAGAGGAATGGTGTTACTTAAAAGAAATGAATATAATTATACTTTATTGCACATCATTACAGGATGCAAAACATACTAAGCATATTACTATAAATTAAATATCCTTTATTGAAATTTTATTTATTTATTTTTTATTTTATTTATTTAAATTACAAAGATGAGTGATTGAGCGTAAATATTCCCTCGGCTACTACAACTTTAATCTGTCTGTCAGTCAGACCCATTTAAGCGCGGGAGTTCGATGGTGATGCTGTTGTAAGCAGTGTCGTAGCAAGGGGGGGGGGGGGCGGGGGTGGACCCCCCGGGTGCCACCCTTTTTGGGGTGCCACCCATTCAAAAAAAGGGGTGACACCCAAAACTCAACTCGAACAATGTACAAAAACATACGCACTAGCTCAGCACTACGAGAGTTAGGACGGAAAATTGATAGGTGTCGACTAAAAAAAAAGGTCATCCGCCAACTACCGCCCCGGATGCCACCCAAGCTAGCTACGCCACTGGTTGTAAGTTAATAATTATTAAGAGATTGAATGGTTTTTCTTTGTAATTCTTATTTATTATTCGTTTAAGGTAAATGTTTTGAAAATTTAAGAAAATAAGAGGATTTTATTATTTTTAGAGCTTTGTTTTGGTAAAAAAGTTAAAATAAGTAAATATACCTACACCCGATTTGATTCTATAATAAAAACACTAAATTTGTCGATTCCAAAATCCCGGGATTTTTTCGATATAAAAGTGTATTCCATATTAGCCAACACCTCAACTTTAGGTAAATATGCATCCGAATATCCGATCACTAGTAATAACACAGTATAATAAAAAAACGTAATTAAAAAAACAAAAAACCCGACTGCAGTGTAAAAAAAATTAATAATTAAAAAACACGACTGCCCTGCAAAAAAAAAGAACTAACAAGTTAATAACAAGTTTAATTTTAAAATTTTCATTGCAGTCGGGGGCCGTTTTGTGGAACACCAATTTAAGAGGTCCCCCGACTGCAATGAAAATTTTAAAATTAAACTTGTTATCATAGACTAATGATTGGTCTCGCTCTGCTCTACTAGACGGAGCCCTCATACTTGTAAAATGAGGCAGAAAAAACCATGCCAGCTGGCATGGTTGAGCCTGTCACACTGACAGCCGTGTGTCAGGTGCATATATCCACCAAATTAATTACGGAAATAATTCGCTGTACAATGCCAATTTGCGCTTTTAAACCGAGTAAAAATTACTCAGCAAAAAATAATAAGGTCTCTGGTATCACATACTATCTGTAAAATAAGAATAATTTTAAAATTTCAACATAAAATTACAGAAAACCGAAAACGCCATTCAGTGTTGCTGCTAGTACAAGAATCATCTTCCCCACAGTTGAGAGAGAGATTTTAATTTTCAGAGATTTTTATTATGTGAATCTATCGTTATTGTATTTCGTTATATTTTTCTATTTCTTTTATCTAACCTATTTTTTATATATTTTACCTTTTTCTATATTATTTTATGTTTATACCTTTACAAATAAGGTGAAAAATGTTAGTTGTTAGAAACTGAACACCTTTCCCATGAAACACGATTTACCTAATTATATGTGTAATTGTTTTATTCAAAGTAGTTTTCACGACTATTCATGTTAAATTAATAATGCGTAACTAAATTTATATGGACTAGTAGCATGGAAATAGAAAGCACTGATCTGAAAACACCTTATTTTCTCAATGGTTATTTTTTTTTTTTAATTTTTTTTATAGACTCACGCCTGTATCCTCGAAGGGTAGGCAGAGGTGTAATATTACACCCACATTTCGCCATGAATTTTTAGGTCCCACGTAATAGAGGGCGAGCCTATTGTCGTACCGGGCACATTACCAGACTCCGTGCTACTACTGAGAATTTCCTAACGGAAAGACCCAATAACACTTTGCCCGACCCGGGAATCGAACCCGAGACCTCCCAATCCCACGCGCACATTTATGCCGCGAGACCAACGAGGCAGTTTCTAATAATAATTTGCAAAATACTATAAGTACATAAAACAAAACATCATAATAAAATGATACCTAATCATTGGATAATATACCCACCCACCATTTATCTCATAAAGAAACTTACGCGGTACGCCTAACCTATACACAAATATATTGATGATTGAATTGTAATTTTTTAAGAATTTTCTAAATTGTTTTAGAGACCAATAACTTATCCACTAGACCACAGGATAAAATATTTTCACATTTACTCGGGTAACTGTTGAGAATCTGACAACACAGTTCTTCACGCATGCGTCTTGTTGCTTTTGTTTGTCACAAACTGTCAAAATGAGGTGCCTCACTTATGGACCTATTTTTCTTAGGCAGTGCGGTGTCTAGTATAGCGAAGCGATACCAATCACACGAACCACAAATGAAATTTTTTTTTGAAGACTTACTATTTGGCGCCAAAAATCCACCATAATGTTTTTTTAAATTGTATGTGCCCAGTGACACTCGCGCCATTAAGACGAATCTTATGACGTATTATTTATCAAAATCAGTTGCGCCGTTGAGTAGTTACGAGGGGACATAGGAACAGACATACATACATACATACAAACATACAGACATACGTACATACAGGTCAAACACATAACCCTCCCTTTTGGGCTTCGCCGCAGTCGGGTAAAAAGGTACAGTCGATTGACGCCTTTGATCTCATTGAAAAGGCTGACATTGTCTAGACAAGGGTCCTTACCCTGGGCTAGGCTAGGGCTGTCTCATGTAACATTATCTCATAGTTCTTTAAAATGTTCGAAATGCTCAAATATAGTGTGTACTCATATAATTTACTACGTCTATAACATTGTACAACATTATTTTCTACTGTCTACGCCATAGAAATATAAATAAGAGGAAAAGTGCCAAGGGGGCGTGTCGGTGTCCACGCGAGATGCCCAAAGTGATCATATCGCAAGCAAATGGCCGTTATTATGTTATTATTGTTTTCAAATATCACAACGCTTTAATAAATACATTGCTCTTTAACTACTACCTAAATTTGTCGCGAAGTAACTGGACAAGCAATGTAATTATGACCAAACGATACTTTATTAAGGAAATGCATGGTGTAAGTACGGCCGCTGTGCATAGCACAACGATAGTGGTTGATGTTCTGGGTGAGTAAGTTGAACGTTGCTTGGTATACACGCTATGTTCTAAAGGATAAGGTTTATAACAGAGTTTTTGGAAGTTTTGATTTAAAAAATGCGAGTGTGTGCGCGACTGCATTTTTATATTGCTTTTAGTGAACTGCATGTGTAGTATCGTCACGTCCGTGCGGTGACGGATTAAGAATACGGAATGTCACCACCCCATATCATCCCATGGGTATCGTAAGAGCCGACAGAGGGAGCATATTATGCAGAGAACCGCACTGTAAGAGAAGGAAAAAACTTGAAACAAACCCTATACCAACCCGTTTGGCCAGCGTGGTATAGTAGGCCAATTCCTCCTTTCAAAAGAGAGGCCTAGTCCAGCAGTGGACTGTAAGGGGCTGATGATAATAATAAATGTGTAGTATTAGCCGCGTGGAAGTGGCAAACTGGTGACAGGAAATCTCTCTATGAATGGTGACAAATTCAAATTCAAAATCCTTTATTCATTTGGGTCACAATGTGACGCTTATGAACGTCAGAATAATAAATTTATAAAATAATTACTTATACTCAAATTTAAAACATTATTACTGTATGCTTCTACATTTACATTTACTGCCACGTTCGCAAAGCAATAGGTAGAACCATGAGAAAGAACGGGCAATAAAACTCACGGTCACTCTTTTTCATCGCCAGGTTTTGCATAAAACACAATTTACATTTTGTAAGGTGCTGCAACTGTTACACCTTCTATATCACTTGTATATATTTACTGTACATCATAATACTCAAGCATAATACTTTTGGTTAGCCTCCTCAGAATAGACATGGTGAAACAGGAGCATCCACTTACATTATATATACCTAATAATGCAGGCAATCCGCGAAAGTGATCATAACCATGATGGAAATGATGCAGTTAAATAATAAAATCTAATACCAGCCCGCAAGACCGTCATCGACCAGTCATCGCAAGTAGCACCCGTTCACGAGTATGACGCATGTGCCAGCCATCATCCCTCTCGCCATATTAGAGGGACAGGGATGACCCGACACACGACGCCACCACAAGAAATGACATTTTAGTGAGCATGACGACAACTGTATACGAACCAGCAGTAAGAAACAATCTATTGGTATACTGACCATGACCGCCAATTACCTCCATTTTCCAGATCGTTATTATTAACATAAGTTAGTGGAACGCGTGAAGGAATGCAAATGTAGAAAGAATTTTGTGAAGGTGACAAGTGAACAATGATATGATCAGATATAAATAATGTTAAACTACATTCAACAAATCATAAAAATATCCAAATCCTGCAAAAAATCATGTGTTCACGAGGCACCTCCACTTAACATGTAAATAAAATAATCGTGAGTTAAACAAGCCTAAGCCTATCCCCACGGTGTCTTATCATTTAAAAATTCCTTAATAGTGTAATAACCCCTTTGTAAAAGAAAGTTCCTAATTGTCCGTTTGTATTTGTGCATGGGTAAATTCATTATTTCAAGAGGCAATTTGTTTAAAAATCATATACCAATCCCCGCAAATGAGTTCTGAACTTTATGTAGACGGTAGTTAGTTCCCACCAGTTTATGCTTATTCCTTGTGTTCACGTTGTGCAAATCACTATTTTTGCGGTATAGAATTAAGTTTTTCTTAATGTACATTAAGTTAGCATATATATATTGCGTTGCAACTGTCAATATGTCTACTTCTTTAAATTTATCACGTAAAGAATCCCTAGCACCTAACTTATAAATTGCACGTATGGCCCTTTTTTGAATGACAAAAATAGTCTGTATATCAGCAGCTGTACCCCATAACATTATTCCGTAAGACATTACGCTGTGAAAATAACTAAAGTAAACTAGTCTAGCAGTATCTATATCTGTGAATTCCCTAACTTTTCTAACTGCAAACGCTGCAGAACTAAGTTTTACTGCGAGACAGGATATTTGGGCGCCCCACTGAAGATTACAATCTAAAGTTACACCTAAGAATACGGTTGATTCGACTAGTTGAATTGTTTCCTTATTTAAAATTATATTAGTAGGAACACTTTTGACATTAGGCAAAGAGAATTTAACACATTTGGTTTTGCTTGAGTTGAGTACCAAATTATTTGTCGAAAACCAATCTAATACTTGTGCAAGAGTGTTATTGACGGTATCAAAATTACTTAAATTACGATCAACTTTAAAAATTAGTGACGTATCGTCGGCAAACAAAACAATATCACATAAATTTTGTACAAAGAACGGCAAATCATTAATATATATTAAAAAAAGAAATGGACCGAGAATAGAGCCCTGTGGAACGCCCATTCCTACTGGCAAACCTAGAGACCTACTCCCATTAACATCTACATACTGAATTCTATCACTAAGGTAGCTGGCAACAAGATTGAGTGCGGTATCTCTAATACCATAAAGTTTCAATTTAAGTAAAAGCGTATTATGTTCCACACAGTCAAAGGCCTTTGATAGGTCACAAAAAACACCAATGGCATCCTTCGAGTTTTCCCAAGCATTAAAAATATGCTTTAACAAAGTTATCATCACACAGGTATCCGATACATTTTCGTCTACAGGGCATATATCCTTGTTTATTATATCTATGCTCTACGCTATAACTTCTATCGTTGAACTGTTTTGGCCATGCTATCTAAAAATATTGTAAGTATATCTATTACCTGAGCTCTTCGTTTCCTAAAAAATACTAAACAAATGTTAACAATACTTATTACAACACATATTTATTTTAGATTAACATTTTAACGGCTTCGCTACATGGATCTTATAATGTTAAAAAAAAACAAGTAATTATTATATTACAATAATTAAGAATTTAAAATGGCTATAAAACAGATTGCATTTTTTCGTGTGGCGATTGCTTTGAATACAAAGTATCACCACCCATTTCATCCCGAACTGTTTGAATAAGTAGGTGTATTGTTTACTTGTGACAACCCTAGCTTCCACACCCTTACGTTGCTGTCTAGACGTTGACGGCTTTTTCTACGAGATCAAAGGCGTCGTGCCTACTAATGTTTCTACGACCGACGTAGGTATATCTATTATGTATTCAGTGTCAAAAGACCATTCGAAGTCTACGCGTTTTGTACATAATTCTAAGTCATACTAAGCATAAATAATGGCTGAGAAATTCTTATTTTTTTGGCTAAAAATGTTTATAAGCAATGTAAAGCGCGTGCTTACGTTAATCGATGGGTACATTGGACACGATTAGGACAAATTGGCGGCGAAATGCATCATTTTGTAATGGGTAATCAGAAAAAAATATCGTGGACTTTGAGCCGCAATATCTCCTGAATCAGTAATTTCCCAAGTATGGTGCCGAGGTAAAAAAAATGTTCGTAATGATTAGTACAATAGTGTATATTAATTTTCGTTAAGGGCTTTCTACACTTTGTATACCTATATAAATACATACTTACATCTAATATATAAAATAGTAGTAGTAGCAAGCAATAATTTAATACTGCTCTTGACTTCCAAAAGTCATTATTGCGCGCCGCAGATTTGAACCTTGATCCTTAGCTAGAGCCTTGCGTAGCAGTCTATCAGTCTCTCCAACAGGCTTACTCTGCATAGTTTTCAATTATTTTTTTACTATTACTTACCACTAACATAATTATTTTAATTAAATGTTGAATTAATTTGCTATATTTTTTTTGTAATCTATTTTCAGATCACTTATGAATCAGTATACAAAGTAGATCGCGAAGAAACAATGCTTATATCGCCTTTAGGAATAATCACAGGTGGCAACCGCGTTAAAACATATATTGCAAAAGATAGTAAAGAACATGAAATATATGTAGAACAAGCAAGACAGATTGTTGCGAAAATAGAAAACGTAGATTTAGAATATTTTAGTGAAGCATCTTTATCAGACAGAGAAGAACAAGATGAATTCAGTGATAATGAAAAGATAAACTTTGATGAAGAAAAGATAAATCGTAGTAATGATAAGTCAACATTTGATGATAAAAAGATAAACAATAGTGATGATAAGTTAATATTTGATGAAGAAAAGCTAACAAGTAATGATGATAAGTTATTTGATAAAGAGAAGTTAGCTAGTGATGACGAAAAGTTACAATCCGATGAGGAAAAGAAAGATGCTAGAGAAGAAATTAAAGAAAAACCTAAGTGTAAGGGTAAAAAAGCTACTCCTTGGAAATCAACAGTATTAGAAAATAAAAGTAATTGGAAGATATCTATTTTAAATGAAGAGGATGCTCTGAAAGAGTTTAGATCTAAGGCGGACGATAAAAAGTATTTGGCCGCTGCTTTTAAATGTAAAGACTGTTTTAAGGGTTTCTCAAAGAAGGATATGTTGGATAGACATATCCAACTGAGGCATATTGAGGTAAAGTTACAATATACTTACATATCTACAATCAAAGTCCTCCGCCGCTTTTGTCTGTATGTCGGTTCGCTTTAAACGCAAAAACGACAAAATGGTTCCATGCTAGGCATGGGCGTTTTCAAATTTTTCCGCAAACCGATACAAATTCGATTTCAGATACTGCAATCGATTTCAAAAACCGATTTTAGAAATCGATTTCTGTAGCGGATGTCGGAGCGACGAGCGTAGTTACTAGTTGCGTAGACAAACGCAAACAATCGAACTAAAATTACACAACACGAATTGTTTCTATTTACTTACACTTTACAAACCTACTACTACCTAAAACTAATTGTTAAAAAACTTAAGTCGCCAAACAAACTAAAATTACACAATACGATTTTTTCTTAGACTTTACAATCCTAACCTACTAACTACCTAAAACTAATTGTTAAAAAACTCAGTTGCCAAACAGACTAAAATTACACAACACGAATTGTTTCTATTTATTTACACTTTACAATCCTAACAACGTAACAATAAAACTTTTTAAATCCTAATATTATAACTTTCACGACAACGAAATATAGGTACCTACTTAAATATTATTACGCGCGCACCGCACTGCACGTGTCACCTAGGTCAAGTGAACAAATAAACATCGATCAAGTCAAAACCTTCCAAACATAAATCCCTAATAACTATTAAAACTATTTGCAATTTTCAAAACAAACATTAAATAGTTGCAATCTGAATTAGATCTTATCGCCTCGATGTTTAGTTTAATTTTTTCTATTCAATCTGCAATTCATAAAATCGCCAAAATCCATAACGCATGGCTACGACTGGCTTGCTTGGCAACGATCGCTTCGCTTCGTCTCTTTTGCTCTTTAAACGGATCACTAAGTAAGAAAGAAAAGGATATGAAATTCGCTCTCTCTCTCATTCTAACTAAGTAGTCCTTGGGTAGAGTGAAAGAGAACGAATGAATATGAAAACTATCGAAAACGTAAGCTTTAGATTTTTTTTGTAGTTTGGTTGCGCTTGCACAGTTTTCGTTTGGTTTGGATTAGATTGTTTGCGTTATCGTGGTATTGTTTTGCGTTTTCTAAAATCGGTTTTCTCATATTGGAATATCGATACGATACGATTTCTGACTGCAATCGGATTTCAGTTTCGTTTTGATATATCGGTCTCATGCCTATTCCATGCGGTTTTGATGTTCAGCAGTTCATGAGGATAAAGTTATACATATAATTTATCCCGAAACTGACCGCGAGGCGGCGCGGGGGATTCTGATAGGACAGAGGTCGAAAAAGAAAGTGACATTTTGTTACTCTTACCTACTATAGGACTAATGACTGTATGGATGTTTTTGCTCTTACTATAGGACCATTGAATGTTGTTGCTCTTTCAAACAAGAGATACTGAGCGGATTTTGATAAAACTTTGCTATACATCAGACTAACACTTAGGTCCCCTTTGCTGCGACAGTCGGCACACACAAGCGGTGCCGCGGGAGAATTCTTCGCTAAACTCAAATTCATTTAGGTTACATGGTAACACTTGTCTAATGTACTTCACAGAACAATAAATATTTTTTTTAAACGATAGGCCGTTTTTAATATTTGATCTATCCATGGATTTAGGGATTCGAGATATAAATACGTATCTCAAAAAAAGGGATAAATCGAATATTAAATTCAGTAGTATGAGAAGAATCTAGAAGTAACGCCCACAGATATGAGAATTAGTCAGATGGAACGCGCGGCACAGTTGCGTGCGGCCACTAAAGCAAATACAAAATTGAAAAGCGAATACAAACTCGTCTCAGTGCGCTACGAAGCATCGTACAGTTCACGCGTCACGATCACTTCAACTTTTAAATTCTCAAAATGTGTTCTTAAACACTGTAAAAGTTGTTCCTAAAAACAAAAACAGGAAAATGGAATATCTTTTCACAGGTATTGATAATTTGAGGTATTGATAATTTGACTGTTTCCTAATTTAATTTCGATAAAATTCGTATTTGTGCTAGAAATATGTAAGTGTTGCCAGTTTTTGTCGACGCCGTTCTGCCTGAATTAGGGAAAATGCACTTGTCAATTGATTATGTGATAATGATTGTCATGTTAATGAAAAATACATTACCGTATTATAAAAGTATATTGTAGATATATCTTCTTTCTCATAAATATAGTAATAGAATTTCAATTTCCATTAGTATATACCTTACATTATATTGTTTTGAGTTCGATCCCCAAACGATATCCTAATATTCGTGTACACCCTGCTACTCGTCAAGCTTATACACTTTGTCCTTTGCACCGTTCTTATGGCGTAAAGAATAAGTATCAAAATCGTACAGCAACTGTTTAGCTTGACTTGGCGCCGTGTGTACATACATACTTATGGCGTAGGGAATAAGTATCAAAATCGTACAGCAACTGTTTAGCTTAACTTGGCGCCGTGTGTACATACATACTTATGGCGTAAGGAATAAGTATCAAAATCGTACAGCAACTGTTTAGCTTGACTTGGTGCCGTGTGTACATACATACTTATGGCGTAGGGAATAAGTATCAAAATCGTACAGCAACTGTTTAGCTTGACTTGGCGCCGTGTGTACATACATACTTATGGCGTAGGGAATAAGTATCAAAATCGTACAGCAACTGTTTAGCTTGACTTGGTGCCGTGTGTACATACATACTATTAATTTCTCAACGCACATATTTTCTTATTTCTCGTTTTGCCCGATCCCGTGGGAATTTCGAGAAATCCCGTCTTGGTGCACCCCTACAGTTCCCAAGAAACATACATGCTAAATTTCAGCTTCATGCGCCGAGTAGTTTCGGCTGTAGCTTGTCTGTCAGTCAGTCAGTAACGCAAGGATTTTATATATACAGATTTACGAAGTAGTTAAAACTTAATTCGGTACCTACATTTAAGAAATGTATTTATAAAAGCATTAATTAAATCCATGGTAAATTCTTCAAAACCGCAAATGAATATAAGAATATTACATAACTATATGCAAAATACTGGGAGATTATTCATAATCTGGCAACTTTTCACACACATAGACGCGCGTGTCCGTACAGTGCCAGTCGCCAAAGGTCACGCACACATAGCTGTCAACGTGCCACACTTAGTTGGACGAATGCGCTCTATCTGATACTAATTCTCATATCTGTGGTAACGCCACTCTTTTAAACAGAAATGGAAAACATAACAACATACAATAAGTCAATAGCGGCAGTGTTTACGGATGTACTAGTTATCCCCCGTACCGTTATCCCAGTTTCAGCGCGGCGTCCGCTTACTAGTCTAAACGAATTTGGCTGCTATTAGCTTTTCCACAGAGAGACTGCCTGTCTGACCTCCGCAACCCGAAAGGATAGCTATATTCTACGTTAAGACTAGTGTCAGTTTTCAGAGGTACTGACTATCTATGACGACTGTCAAAAATTTTCATGACAGCCGGGACCGACGGCTTAACGTGCTCTCCGAGGCACGGGGCAAGCGATAATGTACAATTCAATATGCACATAACTCCGAAAAGTCCTTGGTGCGCGCCGTGGATTCGAACCCGATACCCTCTGCATGGCAGTCTATTGGTATCTCCACTGGGCTATCGCTGCCTTATCGCCGTACTAAAGTAGAATAATTATAATATGAATGTTTTCAGGAACTGGGTAATCTAGAATGTCGTTTCTGTCGGTATCGTTTTCGAGTAGATTGCTATTTAAAGAAACATATGGAACAACACTTCATGCGGTATGAGTGTCTGAGGTGTCACCTACAATGTCAGTTAAAGTAAGTATGTAATTTTCTTTTTTAGTTTTTTATAGACTCACACCTGTTTCCCCAAAGGTGTAAATTACACCCACATTTACCTTATGATTTTGTAGGTCCCACTCCCACGTAGTGCCAGCCTATTGGCTTTACCGGGTACTTGTCAGACTCCGTGCTGCTACTGAGAATTCGGAAAATTTCAGTAACACTCATGCTCGGCCCGGGAATCGAACCCGGGACCCGATCGGCAGACGCATTCGTTATCCACGGCATCTCCTGGGCAATCATTTTTATTTTAATATTATTTAATTTTTTATTTTAATGGAATAGAAGATTGATGATTTTTTCTTAAACTCCACGACAGTGTAGTTTAAGAAAAAACTCTTTACTTTTCTGACTTAAATTAGTTGATAGATAAGTACCTATATAATCGTAGGCCAACATTTTATTTTACTCGCTTCTGACTGTTTCATAGTTTATTTGTACAAAATAGCATAAAATTGGAGTGCCTTCTATTAACAATTTTCCATTTTAAATGTATCTGTCACCGGAAAATAACAACAACCGTAAATTTATAAATTTCCTAGGAAATTTATAAACTTTGTAGGATTCTAAACGAGAGATAAATTGTATTACTTAACGCAAACATTTCCGTAAATGTATCAATTTGCGACGTCTCGTCGTAAATGTATAAACTGACGGAAATCGATTCATAAGATTTTACACGGTTCGACCAATCACAGAAGAGCTTTTAATATTACGCTTCTTTAAAATAAGGAAAATCATACACTGCTCTCTGATTGGTCGGTCGGGGATAGTGAAGGTCGGCATCAGTTCAACATCGGTTATGTTAGGTTTTCTTGTGACCCTGAACACAAAAATAGGAGCCCTGAGAAGCAGGGATCCGTCAACTTTGCCTCATTAACATAGCTAATGTTCCAGTTTATTCGTAAAAGTGGCGAATAATGACGGTGCGCGGTAGGAAATGTAACACGTGACTTATTCAACCAATCAGAGCCCACATGTCGTTTGGTTATTGCTTACGTATTATTTTACGAATGAATTCGGTAAGTTTATCAATTTACGAAAATATGGGCGTATAATAATACAATTTATCTCTCGTTTAGAATCCTACGAAAGTTTATAAATTTCCTAGGATATTTATAAGTTTACGGTTCTTGTTATTTTCCGGTGACATATCTACTATATTTCTATTTTTATTTTTTTATTTGTATATAAAGACAACAGAAAGAAATTCCTGTGTCTCGGGGGACTTTACAAACATTCAATCAACGGACAAAGTACACCCAGATTCGAGACAACAATTTGTACCTAGATCACACAAAGTGTTTAATCGTGTGGGCATCGAACCCTTCTGTTATAAATGTGTTTATTTTTTATTATATAAGCATCTGAGCCTTACATATATAAAATACATTGTCAACTTTATTATACCTACTAGTATTGATATGTGTAAGTGCGTTTGGTTTTTATATATTAATAATTTTTCAGAACCTCTGCTATGCTTCACGAAGAATACCACAGTGGTGTCACAAAAAAATGTAATTACTGCAACGAAGAGTTTAGGTAATTATTTTTTTATAACACCATGCCATTCACAATTTTTTTACTAAACTATCAAAGCTATTAACTTCAATTTTGACGTTCATAAGCGTCTCATTGCCTAAGTGAATGAACGATTTTGACTTTGATTTTATAAAGCCTTTAGGCGTATCATTATCAGTTCTGTATATAAACTGTCCGACTACTGGGCACGGGCCTCTTCTCACTATGGGAAGGGTAAGGCCATAGTCCACCACGTTAATATAATAAATAAAAAAAATAAAAATAAAAAAAGGTTTTCTATTCTTCGGGTTTCTATTTATCTATGCATCTATGAGACGCGAAATAAAAAGGTTTTTTTTATTATTATTATAAAAAGTGTTATACTGTCATGAAGATGATGATTATGATAAAAAGAAACACTAATCATCATTCTCTTAACGTTATACCAGTTCTATAATATATTTAGTAGTTCTATAATCTGGGGCCCACTTATTAGACTAACTGGATTTGGTTGAATATTAGCTTTTCCACAGAGCGACTGCCTGTCTGACCTCTGCAACCGTAGAGATATTCAATGATTTAAACTAGTGTCAGTTTGTTAAGAAGGTACTGACGCCCTGTCAAAGATCTTCATGACAACCGGGACCGACGGCTTAGCGTGTTCTCTGAGGCAAGGGACAAGCGATAATTAACAATTTAATACGCACATAACTCCGAAAAGTCATTGGTGCGCCCCGAGGATTCAAACCCGATACCACAGATTACTAAATAGTTACTTCGTAACAGATACATCACTCCCATACAAAAGTGAAAATACCTACGCTATAATCACCTACAAAATCTTAATAATAATAGCCGTTGTTCGTAGTGAAGAGAAATGTACCCTAAGTACGCACACAAAGAGTTGCAGATTGTGTGACTGTACGTACAAGCGCGTCTTCGAATGAAGGCGCTAGGGTTGTTCTTATGATGATTTTGGGAATAAAATGAATGTTGCGAAATAACCATATTTTTATTTGCACTTAAGTTTTCTACGAAACGCACAACACCCAATTTTAATAATAAATGCGTCAATTTTATATGTATGTACCTATTAATAAGAAACTGATTTTAATTTTTTTTCCTTTTTATTTTTGTTTACGATTATTATAGTTATTTTGTGGTATTTTTAAAATACAAAACAAGAATTTGTAAAGGGAGAACCCACTTACTGTGATACAGTTTTCTAGCTAGTACAGGAGTGGTTGTTTCTAATTTATTAATACACCGCTTAGCCAAATCTGATTTTATATAAAAATAATATTTTTATGTATCTGTGTTTTTTTGATAAATTGAATAGAATTTGCTAAATACCTATATATACACGAGTCAGTTAGTAAATACACATTGTTAAAATATTTAATAAAATTAAGCAACAATAAGTAATTTATGTTATAAAAGAAATAAAATTTATAATAATCGTACGTAGTAGGGGCCTATTGCCTATTTCCATTTATCGGGCACAATACCAGACAATACAGTAAGTACGTACATAAGATTCTGACATTGAGTGGATTTTATTTAATAAAAACAATATTTATATTTATTTCTAATAACCTATAGTTATCAATTTACGTACATTTACATACCTAGTATAATATTTCCTTTCTTACCTTTGCTCTAAATAAAAGAAATGGTGTCAATTTGTAGATAAAATTTTATATAAGTAAGTACCTACTTATATCAAATCTTATATCATTACTTACTACATAAATCATTGTTTGTCCTTGGGCAACGGAAAAACAACAAGTCTTAAATTGTTTTGTGGCTTTAACATCCATCCACTGCGCAATAACTTCGTGGTTTCGGCATTTCTATAAGAAAGCGCGGGAAACGTGCCATGCGTACACGCTGCCGGGCGAGCGGCGGCCCTCCGGTACACGAAATGGTAGGTATTAATCGCGCGAATTTGAGCCAGTGACGGGGGCCTGCCGATACCCTCGGCATGCTCATCTGTTGGTATCTCCACTAGGCTATCGCTGCTGTTGCTAAAAAGAAATAGTAATGTAATCGTTCATGTTGTAGGCATTCGTCGACGTACTACTCACACTTGCGCACGCACCGCAGCGAGCACGTGTGCACGCTATGTGGCTCGTCGTTCGTCAGCAAGATTGGCCTGCAGCAACACAAGATCATCAAACACGTCATTATTGAGATCGTAAGTATACCTATACCTCATACATTATGTATGTTTATCCATTATCTAGTACCCATAGTACAAGTTTTGCTTAGTTTGTGACTAGATGGTGTTGTGTGTATGTGGCAGAATATTATAGTATTGTTTAGACTCCTATTCCTTTTTCCTACTACAAATGCTGGGGACGCATTTGTAACTCCTCTCGTGTCGCTTGTGTCCATGTGCGGGGGAAATCGCTTAACATCAGGTGACCCGTCTGCGTTTGCCGCTTATCTATACTAATATAATAAAGCGGAAGAGTTTGTTTGTTTGTTTGTTTGTTTGAACGCGCTAATCTCAGGAACTACCGGTCGGATCTGAAAAAATCTTTTTGTATACTATTGCCCAGTTATTCCGGAAGGCTATAGGCTATATAACATAACGCTTTGACCCTTTGGGGCCGGGCAAGAGGCTAAAAAGGCTAAAACGTAATGTCGGCTAATCTCAGGAACTAGCAGTCGGATTTTAAAAATTCTTATTGCCTATGATAGCCCAATTATTTCGAAAGGCTATAGGCTATATAAAATTACGCCACAACTTTTAGGGACCAGACAAAAATAATAAAATGGTCAAACGAGAAGGGGGAGGGTTGGGTCAAAGGCAAAAAAGGCTAAAAGAATAGGATACAATCTACATGGGTATCGTTTTCGAGATTTTCGGGACGCTGATTAATAATATGAAATTTATTTAGTGATCCAAGATGGCGGACGGGAAATCAAAGATGGCGGATGTGAAAATTTTAAATATCAATATGGGTATCGCCTTCGATATTTTAAGGGGTGGAGAATCGAAATACAACATCTATTTCGTGATCAAAGATGGCAGATGGGCAATCAAAGATGGTGGATGGGAAAATTTAAAAAAATCAATATTGGTATCGTCTCCGACGTTAAAAGGATGGGGGATCCAAATACAACATCTATTTCGTGATTCAAGATGGCGGATGGGAAATCAAAGATGGCGGACGGGATTTTTTTTAAAGTCGATATGGGTATCGTCTCCGATATTTTAAGGAATGGGGAATTCAAAACCACCATCTATTTCGTGATCAAAGATGGCGGATGGGAAGTTTAAAAAAATCAATATGCGTATCCTCTTCGATGTTTAAAGGGATGGGGAATCCAAATACAACATCTATTTCGTGATTCAAGATGGCGGATGGGAAAGCAAAGATGGCTGATGGGAACATTTTAAAAATCAATATGGGTATAGTATCTGATGATTTAAGGGATGGTTAATCTAAATACAACATCTATTTCGTGATTCAAGATGGCGGATGGGAAAGCAAAAATGGCTGATGGGAACATTTTAAAAATCAATATGGGTATCGTATCTGATGATTTAAGGGATGGTTAATCTAAATACAACATCTATTTCATGATCAAAGATGGCGGTTAGGAAATCAAAGATGGCGGACGGGTTTTATTTTTAAAGTCGATATTTTAAGTCGTTTCGAAATTATCGTCTCCGATATTTTAAAGAATGGGGAATTCAATATTATATAAAAATCTATGTTTGTTTGTTCATCACTTATAGACTTTGAAATTATAAGAGATTAAGCGCTAAGTCAATGGTAACTTTGAAAAAGGGGCTTGGAAAATAGGGAATTAAATAAAAACTCTTAAAAAGGCGATACGGAGTTCGCTGGGTCAGCTAGTTACTTAAATAAAATCTACTATTTTTCGAAGTCACAGCTAAAAATGTAAATCCAATCAAGTTACCTACGAAAGAATGAGAAAAAGCGAACCTTACAAGAACAATAAGGTTTATAGCCACATAATACATCGAAGCCAACAAAAGGATACAGGGTAGTGTGAATGACAATGAGAGGATTGTAAAAGAAAAGTATGACAGGTTGAAATATAAAGTAAAAGAGACAGTGAGAAGAAAGAAAGAAGAATGTAAAGATAAGTTTGATAGGAAATTTGCTAAGAATTTTTGGGCCAATATTAAATTATTCTGGCACTTGGTAGGAACAGCCCGAGGCAATTCGTCAGGAGACTCGAAGGTTGGGGTGATAAGGGGTATGAATGGAAATATTATTAGAGAGCATGGAGATGTTCTGAATCAGTGGAAGGTATATTTTGAAAATTTGTTTGAACAAGGAGAAAGTGTTACCAGGAATATAGCAGCGGATAAGGAACATGATAGTGAAAATAATATAAGTATGGAAGAGATAAGGTATGCATTGAAAAGTATGAAAGCGGGTAAAGCTGCGGGATATGACAGGATATCTGCTGAAATGCTCAAGGTAGGCGAAAGCGTTACAGCAAGCCTGCTGTACCTGCATTTTAACAAATGTTGGCGCTCCGGTCGTGTCCCAGGTGACTGGAACAAGGCAGTAATTGTGCCACTTTATAAGGGCAAAGGGTCTCAGCAGGCATGCAAAAACTACCGCGGTATAAGCCTACTGAGTGTTGTTGGCAAATTGTATGCAAAGATACTGATCGAAAGAATGATTTCTGAAACAGATAGTAACATTTGGGATGTACAAGCAGGATTTAGAAAGGGCATGGGATGTACGGATCAAGTCTTTTCCTTAAGGTGCATTGCAGAGAAAATCTTAATGAAACACCAGAAGGTTTTCTGCGCCTTTATTGACTTGGAAAAGGCTTACGATCGGGTGGTGAGGGATGAACTTTGGTCAACACTTTCCGTGTATGGAGTGAGCAGCAGTCTGATACGGGCACTTACATCCTTATATAGGGATTCAAGTGCCTGTGTCAGAATAAACGGGGCCTACACGGACTGGTTTAACATTGATCGTGGTGTTAGACAGGTATGTGTAGCGTCTCCTTGGCTGTTCAATCTTTTTATGGATAGTTGTTTGACTGATTTGAAAAAGTCTGAATGTGGTTTAAGAATGGGTGAATCTGGGTTTAAGACCCTGCTATACGCTGACGATCAGGTTCTTTTTGCGTCGTCAGCGTCTGATTTACAGCAGATGGTCACCGTAATGAATGAGGCGTATAAGAAGAAGGGCATGAAAGTGAATGTAAGCTAGACTAAGGTCATGGACATAGAGAAGGAAGATAGTGTAACTGAATGTAACATAATGATAGGAGATGAAAAAGTGGAACAAGTGAATGCGTTTGTCTATTTAGGGCCATTGTTTACAAGAGATGGAAAATGTTAGGGAGATATTGAAAGGAGAGTGAAAGCAGAAAATTGTGTGAATGGCGCCTTACAGACCATTTTTAGCAGTAAAATTATACCGAGTAAGGCTCGCCTTGCTATACTGCAGGGAGTTTTGGCGCCAACATTGATGTATGGAAGTGAATCGTGGGTATGGCAGAAGAAGCATGAAAGTAGAATTAATGCTGTGGAGATGAGAGCTTTGAGGAGTATGTGCGGAGTAAGAATGACAGATAAAGTGAGAAATAGCGTTATTCGAGAAAGGTATAGTTTGAAAGAAGATGTAGTGTCAAAGATTGAGAAAGGTATGTTGCGATGGTTTGGACATTTGGAACGGATGGATGCAAGGAGATTTACGAAAGATGTGTATCGAGTAAGAATGAATGGTGATGTTGGTAGAGGAAGCCCAAGACGGACTTACGCCGACCAAATTGGTGATGTATTGCGGAAGGGCCAAATCAAAAGTACCCGTAACCGACGAGCATGCATGACGAGGTTCATGAATGTCGAAGAAGCGAAAGAGGTATGTTTGAACCGGAGCATTTGGCGTTCCATAGTCTCTGCTTACCCCAATGGGAGACAGGCGTGACGTTTAGATAGATAGAATTCATCGAATATAGCTATCCTTTTGGGTTGCAGAGGTCAGACAGGCAGTCGCTCTGCAGAAAAGCTAATATTACAAACGAATCCGAGGTTCTAACGGGAATAACGCTAGGAGAATGATGACTTACTCCATGTGTTTGATTTCAATATTTCCCTAATCCAAACCGACCTTTTATACAGGAGAGTCCAGATGACGATGAGGATGTAAACACATATTGTAAGCTTTGCGACATGAGGTTCGAGACCCGGAAGGCGTACGAAGAACATCTGTTCCACTCAGCGCTGCACACCGAAGACGAAGGTCGGAGAGAAGAAGATAAAGATCCCGAAAGGTCAGTTCAAAGAGATTAGTACAAGTTTAGTTTAATGAAGTAGTAGATTCTTGTTTATGTTATGGATGATGTGACTCTTACTGACGAAAAACTTACCCGTGTTCCTCATGTACCCGTGTGTCGGAGGGTCGGGTATCGCCGAAGCACCCCCCGACGGGTATTGGTCCGCCAGATGGTCAGGCGGGCACCGAACAAAACCCCCTTGGCGAAGGATGAAGTTGTAGGGCTCCTCCGCCAAAACAACCAGCGGCCGCAAAGGCCTCCTCTTCCTCTACGGCCCCACAGCGACGCAACAATGGTGCGCCCCCATTTGGTCGCGGGAGATAGGGCGCGCGGCAACGCAACACCAACCGCTCCCAACTGCGAGGGACAGACAGAACTGTCCCGCGCAGCCACGCCATTGGACGCATCCTGCGCCCCCCTTTAAGCCCACGCGGAGCGTCCACTCCCGGGATCTCTCTTAGCTTCACCGTGGGTGTCCAAGCCACGGTTACTGAGCCCCCCCACCACGACAAGTTGGAGATCTCACGGAGGGAGGGGGGATACCAACCAGTCTGGCAATCGTGGTATAATTGCCAATGTGAAACAAGGCAAACTTTCTTTCAATTACCATACCACCAACCTGATGTAGGTTTTTTTTCGCATACGATTATTCTTTACGGTGGGTCGAACGCGAAACTTACCTACTGGTTCTTACAGAAAATCGACGTTAACCAACGACAACCCAGCCTACTAGACGGCAGACGTAAGGCTCACTTTCTGACAACACGTTAGACGTATACGTCTTACATAAGACCAATCCAACACTAGTTATGAATATAATAATAGAATGACGTACCGAAAATTTGAACCGGCCAATTAGAATGCATTTTTGTAGCCCCCTTCGCCCCGCATACCTCACCGCTTTGACAGAATTGTTTGTTTGTAGAAATGAAAACATTATGTGTCTAATAGGTTGGGTTGTCGTTGACGTTGACTAACAGTACCAAGCGTTTCGTTCGGCGAGAGAGAGTGGCGGAGGATCTATCCAAACGGGGTATCGTCGAATAATTCTGCGACAATCCCGGTCTGTCCATGTGGCCAAAATGAGCAAAAGCCCTTCCAAGCCCTGAAGGCTAGAGGGTGCTGAAATTGAGCGTCGATCGAGCGACGGATACTTGACCTTTTCTAGAAAAGCGTGATAATGTAATTTAAACACTTATCAAAGAAATATAACCTAAGGCATAGAAGTAACACTAAATAACAACAGCGGTTGCTATGATTGATATCTTCTTTCTAATTGCACATGCAGTATGATAGAAAGAGCTGTCGATAGGTTTAGCAGCACGCTCTTATAGCAGCATCGTGGTAGGCAAACAGTAGACAAAACATAGAGTTAGGAAACCGAGTGTTGTTCGTAACAGTGATGATTTATCGATAAATATTTTTGGTCAAATGTCTAACTTTAGTATGTGTCGATATATTTAAGCCGTAGAAGTAAACAACTAAAATATTGAAATTGTAGTTTTTGCTGTTGACGCCGGACAGTGCTTCGCAAAGACTTGCCAGACAGACAGTACTAAAAAAATCACGTGTTTAATTGTTCGTTTTAGCCATAAAATCTATTGACAAAAAGTATTCATAAACTAATGAGCGATGCGTTGCGATGCGATGCTAAGAAACTGTCACTTAGATTATGTATTGTACGAATTATACCAGATTGGCTAATGCGGCACGGCAGGCTTTGGCAATTTGTTTGCGTCGCATCATATTAAGTTGCTTGCTATCGCTAACGTTGGACACTGCTCGATTTTTTTAGAGTTGTAGGTAATCCGACTGCCACGCCGAAGCGGGTGCATAGGAATCCCACCAAGAACTTAGGGTCCCAAGCCAACCTCACCTGCAAGTGGTGCACCTGCCGATCAACGGACGAGGCTCTGGAAAAAAAATCCCGATAAGCGGCAATGGGCTCGCCACCTATTACGTGGGATCAAAACACTGGCGAAAAGTGGGCGTTTAATAAGCCTCTGCCTACCCCTTCGGGGAAACAGGCGTGAGTCTATGTATGTATGTATGTACGCCGAAGCTTGCGGGTTTGATTCCCGCTCAAGTCAAACATTTGTATGCATGAATATGGATGTTTGTCTTGGTCTGGATGGTACTATGTATAATATGTAATATATTTACAGAAAAGTATATACGCATGTTTATCGATTGTCTAGTACCCGTAGTACAAGATATGCTTAGTTTGGGACCAGATAATGTTGTGTGAATGTGAAAGAATATATTTTATGGTAGAATATTATGTAGCCGACTACAAGGCAAGACGTCTTTGATCACTCAGGATAGCACTAATATGATAAATAATATAGAAGTAGGTAGAATAATTAAAATCATTGTAATTATTATATTTTATTAATATGTTCAAACTAAAATTACACACTTTTTGTTTAGCTTTGGATAAATAATTCTACCGGGTGTGCAATGTCCGGGCCTAAATGTAATGTAGGCACAGCTTTCGGTTTTACACGACGCCAGGTGCGCTCTGTCTTTAAAAAACAGTCTTTCTCAAAATGACGTGAACAAATACGATGGTACTTCTGCTAAATCAAACTAGGCCGTCCAACGGCATTTATCCAAAGTTTTCTTGTGACGTCATTAATAGGCAACCTGTAATAAAAAACACCTTCTTAATAATAAAAAATGCTACTCACATCCCTAATCCATCTTCTATTTTATAGATGCAAAAATGTAAGCCTACACACACGCGCGTACACTGGAACACTTGGCTTTAGGTTAATAGACGCTACTTTTAAGGTAGGTATCTAAGTAAATTATGTACATTAAACTGCGCTTACTATCAAACGCGCGATAGAAAATTAGACCGCTGGACGTTTTTGTTTATTGCTAACTTAGCAACCGCGGCTACCCACTGTCGCTTCCAGCTACAGTCTTACATTTATGTCCGAAAGTTAGTTTCCGTATTTATCCCTCATTTAAAAACATCGATATCTCCTTTCACTGTCAAATCCCATCACTAAGGCTATTAAATCAATAAATGTACAAAATAACAATTTGTGAGTTAAATTCATAACACATACGTATGCAAGCTGTTCCCTTGATTTGCAATACAATGATATTGTGTAAACTTAACACTCATTATAGCATTAATACGAGAAAAGTAAATAAATTTGTTGGAAAATTCCGACTCACTGCTAGAAGATAAAGTTTCTCCTGTTATTTCCTTTCCGAGAATAGCGGAATCCACATCCCGATATCACATACACGATGTGTATTAATTAATGAGTACACTATTTAATTATTATAAGCTTACTTACTATTTAAATGCAAAAAAGTTATTAAAAATGTAAACACAAACGTCCAAGAAATTTTACACTGATGACAGATCACAGCACGGCTATTTAGAGAATGTAGTCAAAGATATGAGTATGTAAAGAGTCTATGCCTCTTTAAATGAGACGCGTAATTTGACGTTATGATTAACCAACTAAGACCAACTGACATTACATGTTGCACGTTCGGTATAAGGAAATTTATAGGGCATGTTCTCTCTAGTCTAAACGTCCAACCTCTCTGACACTTATGCATGCAAACAAACAAAAAATTACTCAAACCTTAGCCAGTAACAAAAATATATTCTTGCCAGTTTAACCTTTGAAGTGGCAGGCAGACATATTATGTCTGAACAGCCCAAGTCATTAAAATGGCAAGCAGACATAATATGTCTGATTGCAAATGGCACAATATTTGCCCGCCACTTTACGCCATATTGGCTCGGAAATTCTGCCATTTGAGCGGATAAAAGCTTCAAAGCTTAGCCGGGGAAGTTTGCTCACACAGACAAAACACGTGCGCCTACTTCAACGGCTTACACGGCACTGAGGCCTGCGCGCCTCTTTCGATTATGCTCAACCACCAACAAAACTATCAACAAGCGTGTCATAGTGTCTTTTACCCTCACTCAGCCTTTGAGAGTCCACTGCTGGACCAGGTCTCTTCTTTGAAAGGAGGAATTGGCCTGCTATACCACGCTGGCCAAACGGGTTGGTATAGGCTTTGTTTCAGTATTTCTCTGCATAATATCTCCTCCTGTCGCCTCTTACGACATCCATGGCGTCATATGGGGTGGTAATATTAAATACATTCATATATTCACGCCTTTTTCTCGTCGGGGTAGGCAGATACAACAGAACACACCACTTGCTTCTATCCTTACTAACCTCACGCGCTTCCTCTACACTCATTACTCTCTTCATACATACTCGCCGATTCCGGGTACTTCGGACCTTTCCGTATTTTTAATCCTATTGTATATAATGCTAATACTGTTTATTTATCAAATGTGGTTGTTCAATATTTGAGATTAGTAATCGTTTCAGGTATCTTTAAGCCTGTTAAATAAATATATTGTTAAGAGCTGGGGTGCGGCGATAAATTAAGTAAATACACTTTGTCACTAAAACTACTTTACTTCACCAATAAAAACTTAATTTACACACTAGAATACACACGACGACGAAATCCAAGAAGTTTTTCCTTCGCTGATGTTAATCGCTCTGTTTATTCAACTGAACAGTCCATCGACTCACACCTGAGCCCTTTTATACCGACCGGATAACATTTCTACTCCATTCCAGTGTATTCCGGAACATTCTGTCATTTTTTGCAAACCGGACACTCCGGAGTTCAACAGCAACGCCATCTAGTAGGGAATAGGTAACTTCCTCTACTTGTTACTAGATGGTGCTATTTTTTATCTATAGAGTAATCTCTTCTCTTCTAATTCTCTCTTTTGGCGATAGATGACATTACTCTCAACAAATATCGCCATTAGTAACAATATATATCCAATTCTGGTATGCTTATATGTCACTAAACTAATTACCAACTTTGTACGCAGGTGTGAATCTCCAGAGAAGGTTTCAGCATCTAAGAAAGTTCTCGGCAAGAAAGAAAAAGCTGAGGTTTGTATTGTTACGAGCTGGGGTTCGACTATAAATTATAACTCACTATGCCACTTAAACTGAACTTTATTTATACACAAACACTATACACACTTATTTACACAACTAGTAAAAACACACTTATTTCACACTTAATTCTCAACACTAATAAAAGCACCACTAAACACTTCCGAATTACTTCCCTTCGCTTCTTGTTTGTCGCTCCGCTATTCACTTGTTACTGCCCTGACTCGCGCGTCTGCCTGGTATTTATACCGGCCGGAACACATAACTAGATTTTTCGAGACGACTCACGAAATTTCTGGAAACGTGTATCGTGTTTCTAGACTTGCGTAATTGTTCTATTTACACCAACGCCATCTATTAGAGAATAGATGAAACAGCCTTAAACAACCGATACATCTAATCTCATGTAGTTCTCCCGTTCACTGATAGATGGCGTTACTTTCAATTCGTAACACGGCCTCCCTCTGAAACGTGTTCGTCTCGAACATCGTTGGACCCATAGTAACGAGCCAACCGGTCCACATGAACTATCTTCGGTGCACCTCGCGACCCCTTCTGGATTCGATAGGTGACGTCGTTCATCCTGGTAATTATGCGATATGGCCCGTCCCATCTGGCTTGTAACTTAGGCGATTTTCCTTTGCTTCGTACTGGGTTATGAAGCCACAACAATGATCCCTCATCGAAGCCTTTGTTGTTTGCCTTCCGGTCGTAGTGAGTCTTCATCTTCTCAGACATCTGTTGTCCAGATTCCCTGATGTGCTCGTATACGTCGTTGATCCTGTTGCGTAGCTCGGTTGCGTAATCCGTTATATTGCGTGGAGATTCTGGTGGAATACCGGTGATAAGGTCTGCAGGTAAACGGAGTTCTCTACCGAAATTGGCAAAAGCTGGTGTTACTCCTGTAGTTTCGTGGACCGCACTGCGATATGACAGGAGAAATGGTTGGATGTGCTTGTCCCAATCTCTTTGTTTGCTCTCCACGACCTTCGCCAGGTACCTTTCCAGTGATTGGTTAAACCGTTCAACCATGCCATCTGATTGCGGATGATAAGCCGTGGTTCTGGTTTTATGTGCACCCATTACGCGACAAGTCTCCTTGAACACCTCAGATTCGAAGTTCCGGCCTTGATCGCTGTGGATTTCCAAGGGCACCCCGAACCGACAAAAGACTTCATGCACCAGCTTATCGGCCACTGTGGTAGCTTCTTGATTTGGGATTGCAAACACTTCAGGCCACTTCGTGAAGTAATCCATCACAACCAAGAAGTATTTGTTTCCGTCCTGGCTCTCAGGAAACGGCCCAGCGACATCCAACGCTATGCGCTCCCATGGAGCTCCTACATTGTACACCTTTAATGCACCTCTGCTACGAGTGTGTGGCCCCTTCACGGCCGCACAACTTGTGCATTTGCGGCACCAATCCTCGACGTCATCCCGACAGTGGAGCCAATAAAACTGCTCTCGGATCTTAGTAAGCGTCTTCTTAACTCCCATGTGACCTCCCGAAGCACTATTGTGATAGAGCTGCAAGACTTCCGGCACCTTAGTTTTAGGCACTACCATTTGCAAATGGCACTGGTTACCGCGAGCGTACCATTTCCCATTTGCGGCACAGAACTCCATCCTGGACGACCAAGCTTTCCCACTGTGCCCAATAACTCTTGGTGATAGGGCTCATTGCTGCGATATCACTCCATTTGGGCCTAGGAGCGTCTGATTTCTTCCATTCGAGAATCGGCTGTATGTCCTTATCGTCTTGCTGAGCACTCTGCAAAGCTTCTTTCCATTCGTCGCTCAGATCTGTCTTCAACATCCTCACTAGCGCTGCCGGCTTCGCTTCCTGTCTTGCACAGTGTTTGCGTTGGTCGGGGTAAGGCCTACGCGTCAGAGCATCTGCGCTACGTGGCTCTTGCCGCCAGACAGGTACGTCAGGTGACCCTTTTGGTGGAAACAGGGTACCAACGTGCCGCTTACGCTTTGGGCAGCTCAAGCGGATATGGCCTCTTTCCCCGCAGTTGTAGCACCGTGGTGAAGAAACAACTTCCCTGATACGGTAAGTTCGATCCTCGTGACGCGCTGCTTCCACCTCCAGAGTGTAGGCTAAGGCTTCCTTCAGGGACTTGAAGTTCGCAAGTCTTACCGCTGCTCTAACTTCCAGGTCCCGGACCCCATCCGTAAACGCTTGTACGAGGTTCTCGTCAATAAGCGCAGGCGACGACTGGTATGCCTTCCTGACCAGCCTTTCCACCTCTAGAGCCCACTGCTGCAGAGTTTCTCCGGTGCGTTGTGCCCTGTCCTTCAGCTGAGCACGATACACATGTTCTAGGTGTGCGTCACCGTATCTCGCCTCCATCAGCTTTTCATAGGAGACGTCTTGCCCAAGCGCCTCCAACACCGTCAAGGCCTGATCACGAAGGCCCAAGGTTAGGGCGGTGAAGGCCTGTTCTTTGTTCCACCCATTCGTTCGCATAACGGCCTCAAACTGGACCTTGTATGCAGACCACGATGATGAGCCATCAAATGGTGGAACCTTAAACCAACGAGGCGAGGGCGCCACAGCTGCAGTTGTAACGTCGTAGGACCCGAGCCTACACAATTTCTTCTCCACTTCGGCAATACGGGTCTCGAGGTGATCATGTACACGCTTCTCAATAGAAGCGACGCGAGTCTCAAGCTTGTCGTGCACGAGCATCTCTACGTCGCTGATACGGCCCTCGTGCTGTTGAAGTTCCTCCTTGACCGCCTTCAAGTCCTTCCCCACTGCGGCGCTGAGGTCTTTCATGAGCACCACCTGTTCCTCCAGACGGCGGGCGTGCTCCTCCTTGTCGCGCTGCAGCTGTTCCTCTAGGCGGCGAGCGTGCTCCTCTTGACGGCGAGCCTGCTCCTCTTGACGACGAGCCTGCTCCTCTTGACGGCGGGCCTGCTCCTCCTTGTCGCTCCGCTATTCACTTGTTACTGCCCTGACTCGCGCGTCTGCCTGGTATTTATACCGGCCGGAACACATAACTAGACTTTTCGAGACGACTCACGAAATTTCTGGAAACGTGTATCGTGTTTCTAGACGTAATTGTTCTATTTACACCAACGCCATCTATTAGAGGATAGATGAAACAGCCTTAAACAACCGATACATCTAATCTCATGTAGTTCTCCCATTCACTGATAGATGGTGTTATTTTCAATTCGTAACAGTATGTATTAACGCTGTTGTAGTACTGTATTATTATCGCTTGCCCCGCGTAGAAGAGCACGTTTAGCCGGCGGTCCCGGCTGTTATGAAGACCTTTGGCAGTCGCTATAGGCAGTACCTCCTTATAAACTGATACTGGTCTAATCCACAAAAATTTTTTTTTTTTTGAGAAAAACCCCCGCACTAGGACTAAATCCTGTGTCGCGGGGGACTTTACAAACATACAACTAACGGACACAATGAACACCCAGACTCGAAACAACAATTTGTGAATTACACAAAGTGTTGCCTCGTGTCGGGATCGAACCCACAACACTCGGTGCAGTGTCAAGTAGCGAGGCGACCGCTTAAACCACTACACCAACCGTGCAGTCTAACATTGAGTTGCGGAGGTTAATTACTAATTATAAATATAATTGACTAATTAATAACTAGTGTTTCGCTCTGTGTAAAAGCTAATGTTCTGTAAAATCCGATTAAACTAGTCTGGGACAGATAACACTGTTCGTTGATTGCATTTTTGTCAAGTCCCCCCTACGACGTAGGATTTATTTCAAGGTAGTCTTTAAAAAGTGTTTCATATGAAGTTGACTCGCTCTTGGCCACCGTGGTCGACTATGACCTAACCCTTCTCATACTGAGAGCTTGCTCAACAGTAAGACATTTTATATACAGGGCTGATGTTATGTGTTACAGATTACTAGCGAACTACGAAAGCGCAGTAACGATGATCCATCCAACAATAAACTTCTCTTAGAACGTAAGAGATTAAAAAAGTACCAGAGAAGGCAACATACTAAACCCACCACTTGCCACCAAGTACGTACTAGTAGCCTTAAGTAGCTAAATATTCCCAAGACAAATTACTTTTTCAATTGCCTTGATAATACCTCTATTTACTAAGGTCAAGCCCCTCCCAAATCAAACTAAACCCCTCTCAAACCAAACAAAACCCCTCCCAAACTAAACTAAGCTCCTCCCATAGCAGACTAAGCTCCTCCCATTTAAAACTAAACCCTTACCATACCAAACTAAACTCCTACCATATCAAACTACGATCCTCCCCAAAACAAAGTAAGCCCAGCTAAGCCGAAATCCTAATCCATCACTAGTGGCGGTTTCAGATTAGTATTTTGCTACGCGTATATCGTCGTTTCAGCAGACGCGCTTACACGCGCGCTACATTACGCGGTTCAAAAAAGGGGACTCGCGTAATTGGACACATTTCGGCATGTTCGCTCGAAACGGTAGTGACATCTTGTCAGTGTCAACATGGATTCTGACGGCTCACGCTTATACGAGCCTAGGAGCGCGTCAACGCTCGTACGAGTTCCGCGTCTGCTACAAGGCGCGCTCTACACGCGCCTACACGCGCTTCCAAAAACTAGCTTATACGCGCGTATAAAACGCTAATCTGAAACCGCCCTATGTCTAGATACCAACCACAATAAAAAGCGAAGCGATTGAATGCGGGCGAGTCAAGATCGGTATTTGTGGTGAACCTTTGGGGGAGGTCCAGACGTGGACGACTAGGCTGTCATGATGAACTACAATACTCGGCACATTGCCAAACAACAAGTTGCCCGGTAAACCACCATCCACACAACCAAATCAGTGCTATAACCAGTATTTGCATATTATGAAAGAATGACGAAGTCGATCGCGGCAGACCTCGTCGGACATTCGTCGACCAAATTGGGTGTAAAAAATTGGGCTAGTGCGAGTCGGACTCGCGCACGAAGGGTTCCGTACCATTATCTATAAAAGATAATCTTGTTCGTTGTATGTATAGGTACTTAAATATTATTATTTATTAAATTATTCGCCAAACTTTATGGCCGCTCCGAACCAAGCCGCATTACGCTGCGCAGAACACAAAATCAGGTATCAGCGGGACGTACGCGGGGCGTGGAGGCAGGGCACGCCCGCGCGCGCTGTCTTCCACCCGCTAGCGTCCTCGCCTCCCGCGCGTTAGTGTGAGTGTCAGGTATCAGCGGGACGTACGCGGGGCGTGGAGGCAGGGCACGCCCGCGCGCGCTGTCTTCCACCCGCTAGCGTCCTCGCCTCCCGCGCGTTAGTGTGAGTGTCAGGTATCAGCGGGACGTACGCGGGGCGTGGAGGCAGGGCACGCCCGCGCGCGCTGTCTTCCACCCGCTAGCGTCCTCGCCTCCCGCGCGTTAGTGTGAGTGTCAGGTATCAGCGGGACGTACGCGGGGCGTGGAGGCAGGGCACGCCCGCGCGCGCTGTCTTCCACCCGCTAGCGTCCTCGCCTCCCGCGCGTTAGTGTGAGTGTCAGGTATCAGCGGGACGTACGCGGGGCGTGGAGGCAGGGCACGCCCGCGCGCGCTGTCTTCCACCCGCTAGCGTCCTCGCCTCCCGCGCGTTAGTGTGAGTGTCAGGTATCAGCGGGACGTACGCGGGGCGTGGAGGCAGGGCACGCCCGCGCGCGCTGTCTTCCACCCGCTAGCGTCCTCGCCTCCCGCGCGTTAGTGTGAGTGTCAGGTATCAGCGGGACGTACGCGGGGCGTGGAGGCAGGGCACGCCCGCGCGCGCTGTCTTCCACCCGCTAGCGTCATCGCCTCCCGCGCGTTAGTGTGAGTGTCAGGTATCAGCGGGACGTACGCGGGGCGTGGAGGCAGGGCACGCCCGCGCGCGCTGTCTTCCACCCGCTAGCGTCCTCGCCTCCCGCGCGTAAGTGTGAGTGTCAGGTATCAGCGGGACGTACGCGGGGCGTGGAGGCAGGGCACGCCCGCGCGCGCTGTCTTCCACCCGCTAGCGTCCTCGCCTCCCGCGCGTTAGTGTGAGTGTCAGGTATCAGCGGGACGTACGCGGGGCGTGGAGGCAGGGCACGCCCGCGCGCGCTGTCTTCCACCCGCTAGCGTCCTCGCCTCCCGCGCGTTAGTGTGAGTGTCAGGTATCAGCGGGACGTACGCGGGGCGTGGAGGCAGGGCACGCCCGCGCGCGCTGTCTTCCACCCGCTAGCGTCCTCGCCTCCCGCGCGTTAGTGTGAGTGTCAGGTATCAGCGGGACGTACGCGGGGCGTGGAGGCAGGGCACGCCCGCGCGCGCTGTCTTCCACCCGCTAGCGTCCTCGCCTCCCGCGCGTTAGTGTGAGTGTCAGGTATCAGCGGGACGTACGCGGGGCGTGGAGGCAGGGCACGCCCGCGCGCGCTGTCTTCCACCCGCTAGCGTCCTCGCCTCCCGCGCGTTAGTGTGAGTGTCAGGTATCAGCGGGACGTACGCGGGGCGTGGAGGCAGGGCACGCCCGCGCGCGCTGTCTTCCACCCGCTAGCGTCCTCGCCTCCCGCGAGTTAGTGTGAGTGCTACGTTCGTACACGAATCACACATTCGCTAAGCTCTGACAGTATCGTCGCGTTCAGAATAGTTTCATACTTCTTCGTTGTTTCTCGTTGCTATCGTAATTTTTTCTTGTTGTTATTGTTTCTTTTTGTTATTTGTACTGATATAGTTACCATTTTCATTGATCATGCCTCGCGGTCGGTTTAATGTTTGAGAATGGAGATTCCGAAATAAGTGAAGAAAGTGATGAAGAAAGTTCTTCAGATGAGGAACCTTCTACGAGTATGGAAGATGTTTTTATGGAAGGTGTAGCCCCATTATAAATAAAAAAAAATATTGTTTTGTCGTAACCAAAGTATTTTTTCATTTCGAAGTCCCATCACCTAACTGAATTTACATTAATCGAATTTGATTGAATATGTAATTAAACAATATAATATAGCTAACCTAACAACGTAACTGAAGATTTTAATTTTCAATAATTACAAATATTTTTTCTTGGTTATGAAATGTCCACCCGACTGTACCATGCGCAAGTTCCTACCGATGCACTGTGTTTCGTCTAGAACATGCTAGCTGGACAAAAGTCATTGTCTAATTACCTGAAATTTATTACCTGAGCCTTTTACCAGATACCCAGGTGCCCCAATTCTGAGAATTGTTTTGGACACGTGTCAACTACTGATAAGGTAATGAGGTTAGTATATAAGGAAAGGGTAAGAAAACCACTTATTAATTGCATTTTTGCGTGTACGGAAGTAACATCCTATGTCAGTGAGTTTAAGTTTTTTCAAAAGTGTTAGTGATGGATCTTCAAGTTAAAGGTATTTTCTTTTTATTTCTAATAAGAAAATAGGTTTACATTTCCCCATTTTTTTTAAATAGCTCGAGTTTAAAGAAGTTTGTCAAATTTTGATGATTTTCTGAATTCATTGGACTAGAAACTACTTGTACCCTCTTATACCCGGGCTAGATTTTATATATAGCATAGCCATATCTGTTAGCTTTTAAATTTTAGTCATCTTAGCCTGCACACTTGAGTACAACTTTTTCATTTTGTCTGTTTTCTAGAATATGAATTCTCAGTCTCGAAAATGGAGTTTTTTAATGAATGGCAGAAACATGCTAAAGAGAACCGCAACAGTAGACTTTATGAGTTTATAGTGATGAAACATGATCTTGTTAATATCACGGAAGCATCTGAGCGGGAAATTAAAATGACAATTGGAAGATTGTCATCCAAATACACAGAAAAATGGGAAAAATGTGGGAAATGCCGTTATCGCTTCCTGACTAAGAATTCTGAGTGGTTGTCTGGGGATTTTACATTCAAAGCATCTGTCCACCTCTCAACACCATCATCATCAAGTAAGAGTTCGATTCGTGGACGTCCATCAATAGATTTTCCTGAAGCAAGTGAAAAAACGAAAAGGAGACGCGTGGAGGACCTACTACACACGCGAGATGTAAACCAGCTAGTAGCCGCTGCTGAAATATCGGCACGATTATCCGGACATTGGAGTTTGGCTACTGTGATTAAAGAAGCAAGCCATAGTCCGGAAAAGTGCCAAGAAATGAAAAGATATGTGGGTGAAAAAGTACGCGAACAACCAAGATGTTTGTCCAAAGAGGATGCTTTGGCATATTATGTGGATGCCAAATCCACGAGCCACTCTTATAAACAAACGAGGAAATGGAGCATCAAGGCAGGACACCAGGTATTCCCATCATTTTATAGTGTTAGGCAGGCAAAAATTGAATGCTACCCTCCCGAGGAACAGATTTTTATAAGCGAAACGCGTGCAGAAATTAAACTTCAGGCGGTTTTAAATAAAACAGCTGAACGTCTAATTTGTGCACAGCGTGAAGTTTTAAAATCTGTAGATTCTGGCTCATCACTCTCCCTTGTTAGCAAGTGGGGGTGTGATGGAAGTTCCGGTCATAGCACTTACAAACAAAAATTCTCAAACAGTGAAGACACAGATGAGTTTTTGTTTATGTTCTCATTCGTGCCACTTCAGTTACGTGACAATAGTGGTAGAGTTGCTTGGCAGAATCCTCGACCATCTTCTACCATGTATTGTCGACCGATTAAGTTTATTTTCTCCAAAGAAACAACAGATTTTACTGTAATAGAAATCAATAAGATTTTGGAGGAAATAAACCAATTGGTGCCAACAATAGGTAATATAGATGGTAAAGAGATATCGGTCAAACACGAGTTACTGTTCACGATGATTGATGGTAAAGTGTGCAACGCTATGACTGAAACTTCGTCAGCACTTAAATGTTACATTTGTGGAGCTACTCCTAAATTTATGAATGATGAGTCTAGGGAATTTGTTGTAAATAAGGAAACTCTTGGTTTTGGTATATCTCCCCTTCACGCTTGGATCCGGTCTTTTGAATGTTTGCTTCACATAAGCTATCGTCTTGAAGTTAAGAAATGGCAACTTCGAGGTCAAAGTGACAAAGAAAATGTGAAGCAACGTTCGGCTCGTATCCAAGAAAGGTTTAAGGTTGAAATGGGTTTAATTGTAGATAAACCAAAACCAGGATTTGGTAATACGAATGATGGGAATACTGCTCGTCGGTTTTTTGAGAATCCTGAACAGGCTTCAGATATTACAGGTGTAGATGTGACACTAATTAAGAACTTTGGCACTATCCTTAGAACTTTAGCTTCGGGTTACGATATTGATGTTGTTAAATTTAATTCTTTTACACAGGACACAAAAAAATTGTATAAGTCTCTATTCGTGGTATAAAATGCCTGTTACTGTGCAAAAAATTCTTGTGCACAGTGTAGAAATTGTGAGATCGGCTCTTTTACCTATTGGGCAGCTTTCTGAAGAAGCTCAGGAAGCGCGTAATAAGGATTATAGGAGGTTCCGGGAGCACAATACTCGAAAATATTCACGTATTGCCACGAATAGGGATTTACTTAATATGTTGCTAATTACATCTGATCCTGTAATAAATGCCCTTAGGGAAGTGCCGAAAAAACCGACGAGTAAACTTCCTTCTGAGGTTTTAGAATTAATTATACCCCCTCCTGTAAATGTAAGGTCTAGTGTAAGTCATTGTAGTTTTCATCAAAATATGTCAGATTATATGGTAGATGATTCTTCAGAAGAAGAATTTAGTGATGCAGAATAAATAGAAGTTGTAAATAATATTTTACTAATGTTTTTTTAAGCTGGGTACCTTATCTAACTTTATTATTAGTTGTCAACATATTGTTTTTTAACTGCATATTTTTTAAGTAAAAAGTATTGTTATTGAGTAGGTAGTAATAATGCCCTATTATGTAATTAGAAGCCAAGTCCTTAGTAGCACAATATTTTATGACTATTGTTATTTTTTTTCATTGTTATTTTTTACCTGTCTGACAATAAAAGATTAATCGCTATTATATTTTTTTTTGTTGCCACACGTGACCCTACCTCCTGTTTTTTGGTGTTATATGCGCTAATACCCCATTAGAATATCATAATAAAGCCGTACGAACTAAAAAACCTCAATAAATAATTTTGTCCAGCTAGCATGTTCTAGACGAACCACAGTGCGATGGCTACATTCAGAGCGGCCATAAAGATTGGCGAGTACTGTACTTTTTAAGTTTCTACCTTTTTATTAAGATCGAGTTACAAATTGCTTAAAATTACGTTTGTTGTATGGGATTTGCTATTATTTGTACCCCCCCTTTGTTATTATTTTTTTTATTTAATTATTTATTTTGAATGGTAATATACAACTAAATATTCTGTGAAAATTTAAAGCGTCTACCTATTACAGTTAGTAATTTTGAACAAAAAATACGAAAAAAACACGTTTCTCGTATGGGACACCCCCTTAATATTTACATTTATTTTAATTTTTAGTATTTGTTGTTATAGCGGCAACCGAAATACATAATTTGTGAACATTGTAGCTTTCTAGCTATAACGGTTTATGAGATACAGCCTGGTGACAGACAGACAGACGGACAGACAGACAGACAGCGGAGGCTTAGTAATAGGATCCCGTTTATTACCTTTTAGGCACGGAACCCTAAGATAGGCAAGGCCCGAAGTACCTGAAACCGGCAAGCATGTATGAAAAGAGTAATGAATATAGTAGAAGCGTTGTATCTGCCTACCCCGAGGGGAAAAAGGCGTGAGTATATGTATGTATGTATGTTTATATATTTGTATTCCAGTGCGGCAAACACTTCACCACTCAGGCGGCGTGCCTCAAGCATCACATGGAGGCGCACCCGCGCACCTCCTTCTTCCCGCCCAACAAGAGGTACATCTGTGAGATATGCGGCTCCTCGCTAGCTGTAAGTATTATGTATAGGTACGGGTCCAAAGGTTGCCTACTCAAAACCATCTAAGTGAAATCTAGGAGCAGGGCTAAAAGGACCATGCTCACGTCGTCCCCTCAAAATCTTGGAGTGGACCTCAGGGACTTATGCCCACGTCGCGTCCTCAAAATCATCTAAGTGAAATCAAGGAGTGGGTAAGAGGCCTAAGCTGCGGCGCTCTTTCAAAATCATCTTAGTGAAATCTAGGAGCGGGGCTAAGGGGCCTAAGTAAGCATCGCCTCCTCAAAATCATCTAAGTAGAATCTAAGAGCGGGGCTAGATTATGTCGTTCACTCAAAATCATCTGAGTGGGATCAAGGAGTAGGTAAAAAGCCTAAGCTGCGGCGTTCTTTCAAAATCATCTTAGTGAAATCTAGAAGCGGGGCTAAGGGGCCTAAGTAAGCATCGCCTCCTCAAAATTATCTAAGTAGAATCTAAGAGCGGGGCTAGATTATGTCGTTCACTCAAAATCATCTGAGTGGGATCAAGGAGTAGGTAAAAAGCCTAAGCTGCGGCGTTCTTTCAAAATCATCTTAGTGAAATCTAGGAACGGGGCTAGCTTATGTCGTTCACTCAAAATCATCTGAGTGGGATCAAGGAGTAGGTAAGAGGTCTAAGCTGCAGCGTTCTTTCAAAATCATCTTAGTGAAATCTAGAAGCGGGGCTAAGGGGCCTAAGTAAGCATCGCCTCCTCAAAATCATCTAAGTAGAATCTAGGAGCGGGGCTAGCTTAGTTAGGTATGTCGTTCACTCAAAATCATCTGAGTGGGATCAAGGAGTAGGTAAGAGGCCTAAGCTGCAGCGTTCTTTCAAAATCATCTTAGTGAAATCTAGAAGCGGGGCTAAGGGGCCTAAGTAAGCATCGCCTCCTCAAAATCATCTAAGTAGAATCTAGGAGCGGGGCTAGCTTATGTCATTCACTCGAAATCATCTGAGTGGGATCAAGGAGTAGGTAAGAGGCCTAAGCTGCAGCGTTCTTTCAAAATCATCTTAGTGAAATCTAGAAGCGGGGCTAAGGGGCCTAAGTAAGCATCGCCTCCTCAAAATCATCTAAGTAGAATCTAGGAGCGGGGCTAGCTTAGGTATGTCGTTCACTCAAAATCATCTGAGTGGGATCAAGGAGTAGGTAAGAGGCCTAAGCTGCAGCGTTCTTTCAAAATCATCTTAGTGAAATCTAGGAGCGGGGCTAGCTTATGTCGTTCACTCGAAATCATCTGAGTGGGATCAAGGAGCGGGGCTAAAGGCCCAAGCTCACGTCGCTTCCTCAAAATCATCTAAATGGTATCTAGGAGGGAAGCTAAAGGGTCTATGACCACGTCGCTTCCTCGAAATCATCTAAGTAGAATCTAGGAGCGAGGCTAAGGGCCCAAGCCCACGGCATCCTCTCGAAATCATCTAAGGGAAATCTACAAGCGAGGCTAAGGACCCAAGCCCACGGCATCCTCTCAAAATCATCTAAGGGAAATCTAGGAGCGAGGCTAAGGGCACAAGCCCACGGCATCCTCTCAAAATCATCTAAGGGAAATCTAGGAGCGAGGCTAAGGGCCCAAGCCCACGGCATCCTCTCAAAATCATCTAAGGGAAATCTAGGAGCGAGGCTAAGGGCCCAAGCCCACGGCATCCTCTCAAAATCATCTAAGGGAAATCTAGGAGCGAGGCTAAGGGCCCAAGCCCACGGAATCCTCTCAAAATCATCTAAGGGAAATCTAGGAGCGAGACTAAGGGCCCAAGCCCACGGCATCCTCTCAAAATCGTCTAAGGGAAATCTAGGAGCGAGGCTAAGGGCCCAAGCCCACGGCATCCTCTCAAAATCATCTAAGGGAAATCTAGGAGCGAGGCTAAGGGCCCAAGCCCACGGAATCCTCTCAAAATCATCTAAGGGAAATCTAGGAGCGGGGCTAAGGGGACTTCTACCTTCATAAGAATCTGGGATCTCCTATGACAAAATATTTTTTATTGTTGCCCTTGAGAAAACTTGGTAACTCATTAGAGTTTGACCACGCCAAACCAACATTCTGAAACTGCATATAGGTACATAGCTATGTATGAGGAGCAACCTCAAGACCATCTATCTCTCAATTATCATCCTCGTTGGGGTCAAAATTAATAAAAAAAAGTACCGAAAATGAGGCGGATCTTTTTTATTGAAAGCTGACGACATCAAGATGATTCTTTGTTACGACTTTGGAATAAGGTTATGCCAAGAGTTACATACAATTTTCTATTTAATGTTGTTGTATTACAGCCGGGCAGCATAACTGCGCACCAGAACATGCACACGCGCGAGAAAATGCACAAATGTGACACTTGCGGACGACAGTTCTATGCCCCCATCAGCCTCAAACGACATATCCTGGTGAGACTTAATATGCTAGACATTTTAAATACTGAGAGAATGGATGACGAATGACTGACAAAGAAGATATATGTATAAGGCAGGTGTGAATGGGCCAGGATAAAGGGGAAGACCTAGGCGGAAGTTCTCTGACCAGGGGGGCGATTCAGAATCGTTCGATATCTCATTAGACATTCAATTCCGTTAATTTTCAAACGGGATACCTCAATTTTTGTTTAAACTATCGCATTTCCTATAAATTTTGTGCATTCAATATGAAGTAAATTAATAAATGAACCGAATTCAATGAATATTTGTTCAAAATATGATAGGCGGCTAAAAGACGAGAACAATAATTTGACATATCGTACGATTACTTGTGACATTCTGAATCGGCCTGCTTATCGGAGACATCCTAAAAAAAGGACAGGTCAGCAGTACCCTAAACAGAAGATCATGCAAAAGAAACTTGATGGTAGTGAATGAAGTAAGAGAGGTATGTCAGGATCGTTGCAAATGGCGTTCCGTAGTCTCTGCCTACCCCTCCGGGAAACAGGCGTGAGTCTATGTATGTATGTTTATCCACTTGACCGCGCACAAGTGACTATTCTCCCTTTTTCGAAATTCCGTAGACCGCGCACAAGTGACTATTTTCCCTTTTTGGTTACAGCGCTATACTCGGTCTGAATTTATTGTTTCTTTCTATTACGTAATGTTTTAAATCCTTTGTCTATGTTCTATTCAAATCATTGAACATTTCTTCATGCTAAAAATACGAAGCGAGTCTTAGAATCTTTAACACGGAACGAAAAAATCATGTCTAATGCCACTCTTTATTTCACGCGCTCCGTGATTACGTGCTAATCGTATGCATGTAATTAAATATTTTTATACTATGATACATGTCTTTTTTATTTAACCTTCGGCCCGTCGCGCATCTTTTAATAACGCGGTAAGTCGCGTGGGGTCCCTCAAAACCTCAAGAATAAAACGCCTATAAACCCTTAAAACTTGTATCTTTCCAACTATTCTAGCAGTTTCTTATTTATTTATATAATGACAGTAAAATTACAAAAAAATATCAAAAATATTCATTTATTTACTGTTTAAACTTACAATCTAAAATTAGGAACATACATTTCTCTCTTTGAGATCACACCACAGAAAAAATATTTTTATTCTAACTAAATCTATGAACTTTAATTTATATTATACCTATATGAGATCACATAAGAACAATCAACATTGTAACATAAAATTTGGCTCGCACCAACAAAAAAAAACACAACTTTTATCAAACTAAATCAGACTAATTTTCCGTTTGAACACAGTCAGTACATACCAGTTATGTGTAGGGCATATGTTACCCTTGCAAAAGTGGCAGATTGATTTGAATTTTCTATCTGTTCGTCTTGGACAATATATGCAGCGCTTCCTCATAGGAGCGATGTCGTTTCCATCAGGTTGAATATTCTGAAGCTGGGGTGTGAGTCGCCTTATAATCTGTTTCAATACTCAAGACAAAGTTGAAATAGTGGCCCGCAATTGCAATTGAGAAGTCAATTATAACTTCACATATTTTAGAAGTCAATTATAATTTAATTATAATCTAAAACAATTAAAAAATAAATAAATCACATGTTACAAAAGAAATCAAAGAACAATCATACAATACAATTTTACTTACGGGGTTCGTCGCGTGGGGTCTTCTACGGCCCTCGCCCCCAAAACAAGTCTGTATCTCACTGCGCTGGCGCGCGAACTGAAGTAAACGGCGATGCGCGCTAACTATAATCTAATTTCGGAGGGTACCTGAAGTACTAAAACTCCTGGATGGTTTTAAATGTGTTCATTTTACATTTTTCTAACACCTAGGCTTTCAAAGACCCCATGCGACGGACCGAAGGTTAATTCGGTGTAGATAGAACCCCTCTACAGTGAAAACTCATAAAATATGTATGTCATCGATTTACTTTTTAAAATAATCCTGTTTAAAATACACAAAGTGATTTTTCAACGATAGTCAATGTTCGCTGCTAAGTATAATAAATTAGAAACTAAATGTCAACAAAGAATTCATACGACTTGAACGAGCCATTCATAAGGTTGAAGAAAAACATCACTTCAACTTACTCATGTTACCGACTTATCAACATTAAATGTTTATGTTAGCGCGCCCATCTGGCGAGCGGCGGCGCGACATTTTGTTTGGAACGTGAGCGGTCGAGCGAATTCGGCGAATTGGCGCTAGCGGTCAAGCGGTTAAATACTGTGCTCACGTGAGCGTGTGTCACGTACACAAGCATGCACGTATGAAAACTATAGCGGTACCTAACTAATTGCAAAAATACCATGAAATTAATTAATCTCGATTCACGATACTCAAATTGAACTCGAGTTAACTGAATGAAATTGAGTAAAATATTTGTTTTGTTTCCTTTACGTTAATTAAATTTCTGCAAAATCGACCACGTTTAAATTATAGCGCGAGAATTGTCATTTTAAGAACAAGTTTACTATAGGTATCGTAGAATTTCGCCCGAGACCACTCCTGTATATGTATATGTCACTGGTATTTAACAAAAGCCGTGATATTATAATTTCACTAGTGACATCATAATTACACAGATTATAGTCATTGGTTTGTATTACTTACAATTACTATTATAGTTACAAAAGGACTTCGATGAGGAATAATTTTATTTATTGTCTCAGAAGTATTTTTTTAAATCTTTTTTTGAGCCTTTTTTCATAGAAGTCTTTCTCCTAGTATTGAAATTGGCTCAACATGACCGGGCTAATTTCAGTGCCATTATAATTTCACTAGATCGATACAGTGAAAATGTAAAGCAGTGGTATTTTGACAATAACACTGATTTAAGAAAGCTAATAGATTATCAAGGCGAACCCTAATTGGTCCGTTTTCGTTACCAGCTGTATTAAACTTAGAGCTAGGAAACAAAAGGCAGGTTTTTGAAAACCAAATTTAAAATTTTGTTACTAGGTTCTAACTAGATATAAGCTGCGTATCCATTATGCGCTCCCGGCGCGCGTGCCGTGAACGCCCGCGCCGAGAGTGCGTTCACGGAACGCGCTCCAAATATTTAAATGATATCAACTCCGCGCGCCATGGCGCGCGCGGCAACTTTTCCAGTGTTCGGTCGTTCAACATGCAGGCCAGTCGTGCACGAGCAGCAGCTGCGTTTATGTTTATATTCATGTATTCACAGTATTATACAGAAGAAAAAACATAAACGTAAAGCGCGTTGGTGGATGAAAGAGTTGTCTCACAACTTATTTCCCTCCAAGCATCTTCTCTGAGCGGCAACTTTGATTATCCATCGCTCGGAACGTAACGAACACACAAAATAATATCACGTCCGTCACAACTAGCGCACGCCAAACCAAGTTTCCTTTGATGCGCGGTAAAAAACCGACTCTAGATGGAACGTGGCGCTTCATGTTCGAGCGTTCCAACAAACACATTGGCGCGCGTTCCAAAATGGTAGCAATTTCGCACGGCTGGAACGCGCGCCAATGTTCGCCTTTTGGAGCGCGAAGTCGATACGCGGCTTTAGTAATGTCAAGTAAGCAAACTTGACGGAGCCCTGCTTCGTGCCAGGGCTCCTATTTTGGATAAAGAGTCACAAGGAAACCTAACATACCTAACCTATTAAGTTTCTCGAGTGAACGAGACTTTTTCATAAATAAATAGATCATAATTTTCAAAATGAAGGATTTTTCAACTTCATACGTTATGTTAGGTATTCTTGTGACCTTGAACGCAAATATAGGAGCCCTGCAAAGCAGGGCTTTGTGAACTTAGCCTTATAAACATTGCCCAAGTGCTGCTTTTTTTGTTTTATCACAATGGTCATTGTAGTAGGTACATTCTTCTCGGTCTGATTAACGGCCATTTTCAATATTCAAACTATAAAGAGATCTGTAGATTTTTTATTCGTGTTTGACATATTTTGTATGGAGCTTATGTCAAAAACGAATCTAAAATCTACAGATCTATCTATAGTTCGAATATTGAATTCCGTAATAAGTCAATTGACTAATCCGAATACACGGCGCCCGCTCATAATAAACCTAGATTTATTATAATATCACTATTGCGGGCCAGTGAAATTACAATATCACTGAAAAAAAAGCCCGTGAAATTATACGAACCAGTCGTTCTTGACTATAATCTGGATAATTCTAATTTCAGTAATGAAATTATAACATCACGTTTTTGACTAAATAAATAACTGCGACATATATTAAGTTAAACAGCCTATGTTATTCAATGATATTGTAGCCTTTTAATGGGGAAAAACTTTCAATCACTCCAGCAGTTTTTGAATGCATTTGTTATATACACAGACCAATAGTTTGTCAGTTTAGAAGTATAGATTGTATAAATTTTATTACAATTAAATTTTGATATTTTATTTCAGACTCATACGGGCGAGAAACCATTCCCGTGTCCGCTGTGTGACAAACGCTTCACACAAAGCAACAGTATGAAACTACACTATAATACCTTCCACCTCAAACAACCCTATCCTAAAAGGTATGTACTATGAAACTTTTACTCCTCGATAGCACAAATATAATAATTATGCCTAATGGCCCGAACGATGCATAGTCTGCCTAAAGCCCTAAAGCCCAAATTTACGTTTTCATTCACAGGAACAGAAGGAAAAAGACAGACGAGCCAAAAGAAACGACAGGAGGAGGAGAATCTAACAGTGAGGAGTCTTCTGATGACACTTGACAGTCTGCCGGACGCAGAGCCGCGGGAACAGACGGGCATCGAACCTGTGGCCGACGCCACCGAGCGAGCTGATGAGAGCATGCATTATTTAACGCTTACTTAAAAAATATAGTCATCATCGTCATATCAGCCGAAAGATGTCCACTGCTGGACATAGGCCTTCCCACACATAGACCGATCCTGAGCCACCCGCATCCATCCGCTGCCCGCGACCCCAACAAGATCGTCGGTCCACCTTGCGGGAAGCCTACCTCTGCTACGACGTCCTGTGCGTGGCCACCACTCCAGGACCTTTCTGCTCCAACGGCAATCGGTTCTTCTGGCTATGTGCCCTGCCCTCTGCCACTTCAGCTTGACTATTCGGAGAGCTATGTCGGTGAAAAATATAGTAATATAGTGTTGTAAAATCGATTCATAAAATGCCGGTAATTCAATAGGGTATTTGACTAAAAAAATCGAATTAGTCCGTCAGTTAGATTATCGAAAAATATTGGATACGTATTTTTTGTTTTTTCAAATCAGTAAAAAAATACGAAGATAAAACGCATCAAAGATGGAGAAACGTCGAAGAGTGGGGGCTTGTAACGTCACTTGCCAGTAAAAAGTGTACTGGCAAGTGACGTCACACGAGTTTTCAGCGAAGTTTGTAGTCTTCATTTTTTGTTTACGTGACTAAAGAAAAAATACGTATCCAATATTTTTCGATAATCTAACTGACGGACTAATTAGATTTTTTCAGTCAAATACCCTATTCAATATCATTTATTGCATTAATCAAAAAGTAATTTAGTAATATATTTTATTATGCTGCTTAAATTGTTGCTTTGCTGTGCATTACGCTACGTGTCGTAGATTCGATTCCCACCCGAACCAACACTGTTGTCCACAAGATGTTGCTTTCAGTTTTGGTGTCATTTGATAGAATGTTCATTTAGATATCCCCTGATCCTACTTATAGATATCCGCGACGGCAAAATCTTGACGGAAAAGATTTTATTTATTGACAAGAGACAGTGATGTTTTTTTGTAATAATGTAATAATAAGAGCCACGCTAGATCTCGCTATAATTTTGAATTTTATATTTCTAGTAAATGTCTTTAAACTATAATAACGATATTAACCAGAACACTAGCATTAAATATTGTTTTTTATACAAGCAAAGTGGCAAAAACACTTTCCACTTCTTTAAACTAACTCAGTAGTAGGTACAATGTTGTGTAAGGCCATAGCAATACAAAAATAAGACCTACATATACAGGGTGTCACAAGACCCAACACCAATGCCGAAGGCCACTCGTTGTGGACATCATGCCAAGTCATAATAACCAAAAATAATACCTGGGAAACGATTTTTTTTAAGTTTTCATATTTGTTAAACCGCGATTAAAAAGCGCGCGCGTGCAATGCTCGAAATACCCACTTATCCATGGGGTTATAGGGCATCTAAAGAACATTGGCGGGGTAAATGCATCGATTTTGTACCTAATTAGAATAATTCTATACTAACTTTGAGCCTCAATATCTCCTGAACCAGTAATTTCCCAGTTACGGTGCCGAAGTAAAAAATATTTGTAGTGATTGGTACAACATGAGATTTCAGGTATCGTTAAGGGTATTTTTACATCCTGTATAGTATTTTACAAATAATACTTGAAGGCATTGTTGCTAAATGTGTATACTGTCAGATAAGCTAGTTTTCTAGTTAATCCCGTTTGTTTTGTATATTATTGAGTAAAATATTGTCATGCTCATATTTTGTACTCGTCATTGATCTATTGATATGACAATTAAACTGTAATCTACCTATACGTGCGTCTTTTATTTTGTACTGTAACTAAACTACTAAGTTACTTAAATACCCAACACTCACTACCACACATCAGCGTGGCCACAAGTACACCATTATGAACCACCAGCAGCGCCTTTCGGCACAGTCTGACCGTTGCTGACCGTTCATAAAGGCGTGCAGCTCTCCATTCACACAGTTTCCCGCAGTAACTTTGGCTTTCACACACCTATACTTAACCTTCATTCCTTTAACAGTTTCTAAACTATCTTCATTCATACCACCACTAGCTCTATTCGTTGCCTCTACATACATACATAGTCTCACGCCTATAACCCCGAAGAGGTAGGAAGAGGTGTATTTCTACACCCACTTCGCCAGATATACTTTAGTCTCACGTAATAAAGGGCGAGCCTATTGCCGTTGCCTCTATCGCTAGGATATCCAGTCATGCTTTTTACTTTTCCTGAACCATACTTCGAGTTTCATCATCCCACCAGTCAGCTTTCTTACATTTTATACTTCTTTTACTCACGTCGCGTACATCTTCAGCACATTTCACTACGTTGGTTTTAAAAACCGACCATACATTACTCACACTTTCCTCATTTACATCACTCCAGATTTTATCCAAAAAAGTAAGGTAAGAGGGCTGCAGAACTCTGACGTAATGAAGGAATACTCAAACCTTTGGCGGGTCATCCAAAAAGAATGCCGCCTTGATAAGAATAACTTCTTCACTAACATTTGTCACGAAGTGGAATCCCACGCTATGAAACATCAGACGTCAGACCTATTTAAGAAGGTTCGCCTGTTAAGTAGGCAATTTAAGCCCAAATCGTGGGTCGTCGAAGACAGCAATGGGATACCGCTACACGAGCTAGACGCAATTGCAGAGAGATGGCGCTGTTATTCTGAATAGTTGTACAAAAAGCCCAACAATACGGATCCTTTCGATACCCCCTTAGACTGGTCTAAATTGGACCTGGAACCCGACATCCTAAGATCGGAGATAGTAACGGCAATTGGATCGTTAAAAACTAACAAAGCGCCAGGTCCGGATCAAATTACAGCTGAAGTGTTGGAGGCTCTGGGTGAAAAAGGTGTTGACACATTGCACAACATAATTATGCAACCACGTATGGCGGAACGGCGAGTGGCCCAAGGCTTGGACTCAGTCGATCATCTTTCCACTACATAAAAAGGGTTCGACCAAAAAATGTGACAAGTTGACAACTATCGCATACTCGCTATAATTTCTCACGCAAGCAAAGTCCTGTTATACATCATAAACAACAGGGTCCGGTATTATCTTGACTGGCAGATCTCGCAAGAACAGGCCGGTTTTGTCAAGTGAAAAGACACGCGTGAACAAATATTAAACGTCAGGCAAATTGTGGAGAAATGCTACGGGTTCGACACACCTGTCATAATTAGGGAATGCAGTCTCGATCTCGCGAGATCTCGGCCTTTTTTAGCGAGATTAATCTCGGTCAAAAAATGGGCGAGATCTCGCGAGATTTACGAGATTACACTCGAGCATAAAAACGTCTTATTAGAAGCGCGAACTGACTCGGACGGAGTTGCAATCTGTCGGTATCGGCATTAATAAAAAAATGAAATGAATTTATACGAGCCCGGGGGGTTAAAACTGTTAAAAGGCAAACTTTTGCAGTTCGTGGATGTCTGCCTAAGAACTGCGAGAATTTCAATTAGCGTTGAATCCGAAAGGGTCTTCTCAGCGGCTGGTTATCTGGCCAACAGAAAAGGAAGCCGTTTAGCAGACGATTTTTTGGACATTTTGTGCTTCTGAAGGAGCTACTTTGAAAATAATTCGTAATAATGGCTTGTGATTTGAACTGAACCAATCTTTCCTTTGATTGGTATATTTTGTTAATTAGGATCTGTAATTTCTAAAAGTCTGTCTAATTGGTATATTTTGTTAATTAATCTGTAATATCTAAAAGGTCTACTGAGTAGATATAGTTTTATTTACCCAATTGATAATAATACCTCAGTTTAGTAACATAGATTTTTTTGACCTCTCGTTGTTTTGTTTGTTATGAAAGAAATGCTTTATTACTAAAAGAGTTTTGTTTGAAATTAGAAGCGAAGACTGGTTGTTTCTTTCCTTTCTTTTTGACAGATCCCTCCGTAAAAGTTTACTTCATAAAACTTTATTAAAAAAGTATAGACAGATAGGTCTACGTCAAACAATGTTTGAAGCATGAAAGGCTATTGAAATATTCGTGATAAATAATGTTTCCTATAATACTTAAAATGGTTATTATTTTTGTCCTAATTGATCAAATATTGCGATTATTTACAAAAAGAAACATCCATATTGCCAATCTCGCGAGATCTTGAAATTGGCGAGATCTCGCGAGATTGGCTACATAATCTCGCGAGATCTCGCTTGAGCCCAAATCTCGCGAGATTTGCATTCCCTAGTCATAATGAGCTTCGTCGACTATAGTAAGGCATATGACTGTGTCAACTGGGACTGTCTATGGAGGGTCTTATCAGAACTGGGTGTACATGTACACCATCACTTCATTGCACTTCCCAGGTAGTAGATTTCACTAAGATGATTTTGAAAGAACGCCGCAGCTTAGGCTTTTTACCTACTCCTTGATCCCACTCAGATGATTTCGAGTGAACGACATAAGCTAGCCCCGCTCCTAGATTTCACTAATTCATGTATTCACAGTATTATACAGAAGAAAAAACATAAACGTAAAGCGCGTTGGTGGATGAAAGAGTTGTCTCACAACTTATTTCCCTCCAAGCATCTTCTCTGAGCGGGAACTTTGATTATCCATCGCTCGGAACGTAACGAACACACAAAATAATATCACGTCCGTCACAACTAGCGCGCGCCAAACCAAGTTTCCTTTGATGCGCGTTAACCCTTTCACTGGCAGAAGTATTTTTTTATGTCAGAAAAATAAAATGTCGTTTTATGGAATCATTGTGGGTAGTTTAATAATTAATGTTCAAGAAAAAAAATTATACATGTTTACAATAAGAAAAAAACATGGTGGCAATATCCTTGCCGGCACCAGTGAGGGACCAAGAAAATCAATGAACGACGAATCGTTCATTGAATTTCTTGGTGAAATAATTTGAAACATGGATGTATAAATAGTGCCACTTTACTCCGTTCACATTCTATTTTAGACCTCTTATTATTTACTTTAGTGCTGCAGTAGCGACACCTCTTATAAGTCTCTATTTCTATAGGCCAGTGTTCATCTAATCTTTCAAAGCTGATTTCTTCTGGTACAACGTAAATTATTTTTGTCTTTCATGAGTCTCTTCCACTCGATTTTTTTTTTAGTTACATATTTTGCCGTTGATTGGAATGATTTTTTTCTAAAGATTTTATTATCCACCAGCTCCCTTGAAAAAGCAATTCTGAATTGTTTTTGGCTCATAACATTGTGCTCTCGGGTGTATGTTTGATGTAACATATGGGCATTGGTTATTGCAACATCTATAAAAAATATATATTCGGGTCCACCATTTGCGACTTCTTCTACCCACGGAATATGATGTTCTTTTTTGGTCGAAACGATCGACACTACCCATATGTTTTGTATATTCTGGTATTAGTAATGGGCATTTGATCGTTTTTTTTTGAACAGCGTAAATCGAAGTTATTTTAGGAAAGAAGAATTAGGACTTTGTTGCCAAGATTGCTTTTTCCATTCGACCTCATCTGCATCCGATTCATCATCTGATGAAGAAGAAAAGTCTGAAAAGTTTGGGATTTCTCCGGCTTCAGACACAGATGACTGAAATCTTGCAGTTTCCAATGGAGAAAAATTTGAACATCTGCTCTAGATGTAGACGGTTGGGGTGAATTTGTTAGGCCGGGACTTTCTTGTACTTGTTCCGATGCTGAGCTAATCAGAGCATCTTCACCTAATAACACAGAAAGCAAGTCTGAATCTTCAACGCACTCGGTATCTGTCACTACTTCATCATCTTCAGATAAAGAGCCATCTGGTATACCGAATAGATTTTAAAGCTCTTCTTCTATTTGCTTGTCCGCCAATACTTGTCTTCGCTTTCTCATTGTCAAAGAAAATATGAAAAGTAAAGATTACTTATATATTTCTATACAAATCTAAAACAAACCGGACAAGTGCAATGGTAATGGTAACTGGTAATGGAATATATGTTGCCACCATGTTGCCACATGATCGGAGCCAATTTTGAGAACAATTAGAAGTTATTGTTAGAAAAATTATAGTATTGCATAATTAGAATACCATTTACTTTACAATAAATATAAAACCGTAACCTGGCTACGTCGCAATATGAAGATATTCTTGGATTTTTATACAGATCGTAAACTGATGATTTTTTTTTAAATACCTCCGTGCAAAAATTTTACAATTGTCAAATGTGTCAATGTTTTATTTTTTTTAATAATCTGTGATAGGTTCATTATCACACAGAATAGGGAACATTACGCAAAGCTTGACGTAGATGGCAGCACAAGCAACTACAGTAAACAAACTTTCGTAGCGCGCTTTTCAAATATTGTCATCAACACGACAACAATATATCTATACTTACAGTAGAATCCGGATATAACGACTTTCAAGGGACCGGCGATACTATGTCGTACTAACCGGATGACGCACAAAACGACAGGATTATTTCTTATGTACATACGTACATAAGAAATAGTCCTGTCGTTTTGTGCGTCAAGAAGAGCATGCATGAGAAACTTGATGGAAGTGAATGAAGCAAGAGAGGTATGTCAGGATCGTTGCAAATGGCGTTCTGTAGTCTCTGCCTACCCCTCCGCGAAACAGGCGTGAGTCTATGTATGTATGTATACATACATACAAGGGTCCAATATGGGGGATGTGCAGGACAGTTGTCAACTAACAGCAGGATTTTCTAGTTCTTTTTCATAAGGTCACGATCATCGAATCGTGAACATTTTTATATACCCATTTGGTAAAAATGTCAGCAGTCATCCAGGCTCTTCGATTGCTCTCATAATCCACGGGTAAACGCCGTACATTTTTAAAACATCTGGAACATTGAGACTTTCCAACGACGAGAAGTTTATTTTTATCTGTGCCACTCTTGTTGGCTGCCACCATCACAGTTATTCTCTCCTTTGACAATTTTCCTTCTGTACATTTTTCTCTAGTCCAACCTCTCATACATTTTTCAACTTTAAATTTTAACGTCTTGTCCGGGGTTGTGGAGTTAGGGCGCCAAGGTATTGGTGCGTAGGTTGTGTAAACAAAACATTGCGCGTCGTTTTAACGTAGCGTAACATAGCGGACGTATTATCATAAAAAACAGTCGCTATAAGCAGTTGGTCGCTTAAACCGGAATCGCACTAAACGGTTATTTTTCTCAGTACCTAATTATGAAACCTAACTTGACTAAATATTATCGTCGCTAAAACCAGTTAGTCGTTAAAAGCGAAGTCGTTATATATGAATTCTACTGTATTTATATAGGCAAAATAATGTATTTTTCTCCCGAGCGGGAAATCGCCAGTCGAAGGGATAGCCCTTCGACTGGCGATTTTATTGTTATTGATAATTATCAATAACAATAAAAATGGTTCTTATAATGTTTTTGTTTTAGTGACTTGTTTGAGATGAGATAATGAGATCGTGCATCCAAAGTTTGAAGTCTAAACGGGTTGTCAAGTTGTCACTCAAATGTCATACTTGCCAAAATTCATTATTTACTGTAGTCGGTGATACCGCCATCTGGTGGTTTAACTTGGCAGTAATCTTCCCTATTGGTACTTTTTAAGTAGTAGTATTGTCGTACAAAAAAAAAATAAAAAAGTTGGTGGCATAAATATTGCCACTACCAGTAAAAGGGTTAAAAAACCGACTCTAGATGGAACGTGGCGCTTCATGTTCGAGCGTTCCAACAAACACATTGGCGCGCGTTCCAAAATGGTAGCAATTTCGCACGGCCGGAACACGCGCCAATGTTCGTCCTTTTGGAGCGCGAAGTCGATACGCGGCTATAGTAATGTCAAGTAAGCTAACTTGACGGAGTCCTGCTTAGTGTTGTAAAAATACCGTATAATACCAAAAGGCTATGTATTAAACCGGTATTTTATTATAACTTACGGTATTATTGGTATTTTATGTATTTTATATTCTGATACAGTTTATAAGACCCTGCGATATTGCGATGAGTTCTAGTTTAAAACATTAAATATATTTTAAGTTTCGATTGTATTCTTTGTTTTAGAATTACTAATTAATAATTTTGGAATTTTAACTTTTGGAAAAATTCATTGCAAAGCCCGAAATTCGTATCGTCGAAACACGTAGATAAATCACGTGTTTCTAAATTGGTCTCGATTTACACAAATCTTGGTGTTCCTGACAGCACATTCGAAGTTAAAGAAAGTGGTGATGAAGATGATTTAGCTGAAAGAAATGTTGCGAATGTTGTAGAATGCATTACTGCGTCCAGCGTCGTCATCTACCGAGAACGTAGCAACACAAGAGGATTTAGATATGGAGGTCGAAGATCCTCTAAATCTCGGGTTTTCGAACTAGGAAGACAAAAGGCGTGGGCCACGTCTGTGCTTTTCTTATGGATCTTGTATTAAGGTTCGGGCTGTACGTGTCTCCACGCAGAGAGGAACATAATGTAATTTAGAATAAATAGAGAGATGATTCAAATAACTTTAAGGACCCCTTTGCTCTAACGTACCTTAAAATGTTACGTGTTTTTCTTTAAATCATATTTTGACCTTGTTTTTATGGTAATATTGTTGTAGCTAATAGTAATTATGGGTCGGGTTTCGAAACGCGTCGCCCGAATTTGAGGGTATTGGTGGTGTAGGGGGCTTAAGGGAGTTAGTTTTAATCCCCTAAAAGTAATTTTGGCTGCCGGAGTTGCGTCTAAATATTTTTAAACAATTTTCAAAAACTCTTCATTCAAATATGAAAAACGGAACGTAATTTTAGGTTTTATGTGAAAGTAACTAAATAGGTTGTGTTAGGTTCTATTTTGAACCTCCACCCGAAAATAGGAGCCCTGCGAAGCAGGGCTCCGTCAAACTCAGTTTATTAAACTAGTGGAATCAATAAAAGCGATATTTAGGTTTTATGTGAAAAACGTGAAACGAAACGCAACCGCTATCTTGTATGAATTATATTGACAGCTAATGTCAAATTTGTGCCTCATTGCTTTCGAGTACCTAGGGTTAGGTGCGACTGTAATAAGTAACTAAATAGGTTGTGTTAGGTTCTCTTTTGACACTTAATCCGAAAATAGGAGTCCTGCGAAGCAGGGCTCCTCCAACCTTAGTTTATTAAACTAGTGTGAAGAATGTGGAAGTTGGCAATGCCATACACACAGATGTCTGGAGCTTTTTTTTTCCAGAGGAAACCAAGTATTTCCGGCAAGTGAAAATTGTGAGGGGTGGTTCCGAGACCTCCCCCCCCCCCTCCAATCACTCACAATCGCTAAAAACGGCGACGTATTTCGAAACCTTAACCGTAATTATTAATAATACAAACTTAAAATATTATTTCTTGCTTTATTCCTGTGCAATTCTACCGTATTCAGTATTTTTAATAATTTCTATGATCATTTACTTCAAAAATATAGAAGAATTGATTTATAGGTACATAAAATACCGTAGTAAATGGTATAATACCGTATTATACGGTATTTTTCGTTTTATACATTTCAGTACAAATGGTATAATACCGAACTTACATCTCTAGTCCTGCTTCGTGCCAGGGCTCCTATTTTGGATAAAGGGTCACAATGAAACCTAACATACCTAACCTATTAAGTTTCTCGAGTGAACGAGACTTTTTCATAAATAAATAGATCATAATTTTCAAAATGAAGGATTTGTCAACTTCATAGGTTATGTTAGGTATTCTTGTGACCTTGAACGCAAATATAGGAGCCCTGCAAAGCATGGCTTTGTGAACTTAGCCTTATAAACGTTGCCCAAGTGCTGCTTTTTTCGTTTTATCACAATGGTCATTGTAGTACATTCTTATCGGTCTGATTAACGGCCATTTTCAATATTCAAACTATAAAGAGATCTGTAGATTTTTTATTCGTGTTTGACATATTTTGTATGGAGCTTATGTCAAAAACGAATCTAAAATCTACAGATCTATCTATGGTTCGAATATTGAATTCCGTAATAAGTCAATTGACTAATCCGAATACACGGCGCCCACTCATAATAAACCTAGATTTATTATAATATCACTATTGCGGGCCAGTGAAATTACAATATCACTGAAAAAAAGCCCGTGAAATTATACGAACCAGTCGTTCTTGACTATAATCTGGATAATTATAATTTCAGTAATGAAATTATAATATCACGTTTTTGACTAACTACGGAATTCAATATTCAAAATATAGATAGATCTGTAGATTTTAGATTCGTTTTTGACAGTTTTTGACATGAGCTCTTAAGCTCCATACAAAATATGTCAAACACGAATCTAAAATCTACAGATCTATCTATACCTAGTTCGAATATTGAAAATGGCCGTAAATCCCTGCGACATATATTAAGTTCAACAGCCTATGTATCCAAGTAATCAATCAGCGCCAAGAAACGAATCTGTCAGTTCACTCCAATATTTGGATAGCAATGAATCTGTTACAAATGACTCCGATATCATATCTGACATGTATGATGATATTGAATAAATCTTTTTTATTATTCATAATCTAAGTGCACTTATAACATTTTACAATTGATTTAAAACTGTAACAGGTCAATAAATAAATAAATACATAATAAATAAATACTAGTTGTTTTCTAACCTCAATGTGATGAGCAAACGTTCTTCTGCCGATATACATGATCTCATTAGGTACTGTATTTTGATGAGTTAACTCCGGTTTTAGAATCAAAAGAAGTTCTTGGAATGACGAAAATGACATTCGATAACACTTATAAAATTTCTTACATCTTCTATGTATTACCAATTTTTTGAACTTTGTATGATAATGAGCAGCGATAGCCGAGTGGAGATACCAACAGACTGCCATGCAGAGGGTATCGGGTTCGATTCCGCGGCGCGCACGAATGACTTTTCGGAGTTATGTGCGTATTGAATTATTAATTATCGCTTGTCCCGTGCCTCGGAGAACACGTTAAGCCGTCGGTTCCGGTTGTCATGAAGATCTTTGACAATCGTTACAGGCCGTCAGTACCTTCTATATAAACTGACACTAGTCTAAACCATGGAATATCGCTATTCCTTCGGGTTGCGGAGGTCAGACAGGCAGTCGATCTGTGGAAAATCCGGTTAGACTAGTAAGCGGACCCGAGATTGAAACTGGGATAACGCTAAGAGGATGAGGATGATGATGTATGATAATGACCACTTAATCTTTTTTCACTCGTAAATGGGTCTATCCAATAGATTCGCTTTTTTTATTTTTTTTTCTTTTTAAAAGAAAAACTAAAGCCGTAAGCAGTGTTGTCTCAACCGACGCTTAAAAACGCAAAATCTAAGAGCGACTACAGCGCGTCTGTTTCGCTGTATCTGCGCGTATACGCGCAGTAGAGGCGCGTTTCACGATCGCCCCGTGTGCTTAAGTTACAAGTTGCGATCGAATCTCGTTTGAATCGCGTATACGCGCCGTAATCTGCGCGTTTAAAATACCTACTGTTACGAGTGGCGATATTTGAAAATAACGCCATCTATCGGTGAATGAGAGAACTAGAAGAGAATGGCTATATTAGTGTTTTAGCTACTCTCAACTAGATGGCGTTGCTGTATCGACTGTTCCCAAAGGTTCGAGAAAATTCTCTGGAAGGCAAGTATAGACTAGTTTGTTATCCGGCCGGTATAAATTCCGCGCAGACGGGCGAATAGTTCAGTTCTAAAGTTCAGCGAAGGATTGGCATAAGTAGTCGGAAGTGTTAAGTGGTGTGAAATAGAGTTTTATTAGTGCGTAATTAAGTGTTTTTGTGTGTTAAATAAAGTGTAGTTTTAGTGGCATAGGAGTTTAATTTATCACCGAACCCCAGCTCGTAACAAATTGGTGTCAGAAGAAAGGGATAAATTATGCCGGTTATGCCGAAGGAAGAAACTGAACGAGTGCGTACCTGGAACCAGCGCCAGCAAGACCTGGACTAGAGACGTTTCGGAGACGTTCCTTCTCCATCTTCTGGTGGACCAGGCGACTACGCAGCTGCAGTGGAGCCTGCAAGCGCAACACATTCCATGACGGTGCCTGACATCGCGGCTATGATGGTGTTCATGCAGGAGCAGGCCCGCCGTCAAGAGAAGCAGGCCTGCCGTCAGGAGGAGCAGGCCCGCCGTCAGGAGCAGCAGGCTCGCCGTCAAGAGAGGAGCAGGCTCGCCGTCAAGAGGAACACGCACGCCGCGCCGCCTAGAGGAACAGCTGCAGCGCGACAAGGAGGAGCACGCCCGCTGTAAGAGAAGAAATTGCGTGGGCTTGAAGTGACATCAGCTGCTGTAGCGCCCTCGCCTCGTGGGCTTAAGGTTCCACCATTTGATGGCTCGTCATCATGGTCAGCATAAAAGATCCAATTTGAGGCTGTGATGCGATCGAATAGGTGGACCAGAGGACAGGCCTTAACCGCCCTAACCTTGGGCCTTTGCGACAGGGCCTTAACAGTGTTGGAGGCACTCGGGCAAGACGTCACCTACGTAAAGCTCCTGGAGGCGCTGGAGGCGATATACGGTGACGCGCACCTAGTACATGTGTATCGTGCTCAACTGAAGGACAGGACACAACGCACTGGAGAAACTCTGCAGCAGTGGGCTCTGGAGATGGAAAAGCTGGTCAGGAAGGCATACCAGTCGTCGCCTGCACTGATAGATGGGAACCTCGTACAGGCATTTACGGATGGAATCCGCGACCTGGGGGTTAGAGCAGCGGTAAGACTTGGGCACTTCAAGGACCTCAAGGACGCCTAAGCCCACGCTGTGGAGGTGGAAGCAGTATGACGTGACGAGCGAAGTCACCGTATCAGGGAAGTTGTATCATCACCTCGGTGCTACAACTACGGGGAAAGAGGCCATATCCGCTTGAGCTGCCCGAAGCGTGGGCAGCCTAGTGGCACCCTGTCTCCACCAAAGGGGTCGCCTGGTGTGCCTGTCAGGCAGGGAGAGCAGGGAAACGAGTAGAAGCCAGGACTGCGGGGCGGGTGCTGGCTAGTAATGGAAGAGCCCCAAGTATCTCGATCTCGCAATCATGTGACGGGAACAGCCTGATTATGGAAGGCAAAATTAACAGAACACCATGCAAGCTGACATTGGACACGGGTGCTTCTCGGACAGTCATCGGTTTCCATCTGGCAAGATGAGTTCTTAGGAGCTACTTCAGGAACAATGAATGTGTGAATCTGAGAACAGCTACCGGTCAGCACATAACCGTCCGAGGTGAAATGGAGGTGGAGCTGAAGCTAGGCAACAAAGTTTACCATCACAAAGTCATCGTGGCCGATATAGTGGACGACTGCATCTTGGGCCTAGACTTCATGCGGAAGTATCGCTGCGAGATCGATGTTAACCAGGTAGTGTTGAAGTGTGACTCGGAAGAAGTCTTCATGGAAGGTGCAACTTCAGGCAAAGTGTACTGCCTGAAGAATGTCACGCTTCAACCACGGTCGGAAACGGTTGTACCAGTTTGTTTACCAAGTAGTTCTGGTCAGGGGAACCGTTGCGTACTTATCGAAGGCCTAGAGAAAGATGCCTCGTGGAAGATTGCACGAACCTTGGTAAGGGGTACCAAAATTTCATCCGTACGCAAAATGAATGCAAGTGACAAGGAAGTGTTGCTCAAGAAAGGGACGGAATTGGGCACCTATGAAGGAGCGGCTTGAATGCGTGGATGTCAAGAGCGACATGCCAGCGATAAGGTTCAGGGTGCACGATTCGACGTGTCTTCACTTTTAGAGGACTGCCAAAGTACAAAGTAAGTGTCGGAAGAAGAGAAGACAAAGGCTGAGAAGATGTTAAACCGGTTTGCCGATATTTTCTCTACCAGTGATGCCGACATAGGGAAGACAGCACTAGTCCAGCACAAAATAAACACGGGAATTGAAGCACCGATTCGCCAGAGGCCAAGGCGTGTGCCAGTGGCACGAGAACGAGAAGTGGAAGCTATGATCGACGGTATGGTGAAGGAAGAAGTAATCGATCCTTCGTCTAGCCCGTGGTGCTCTCCGGTTGTGCTAGTTAAGAAGAAAGATGGCAGCATGCGTTTCTGTGTAGACTACCGCCGATTAAATGACATCACGAAGAAGGACAGCTACCCACTGCCAAGGATCAATGACACACTGGATACGCTGACGGGGATGAAGTGGTTTTCTACCTTAGATCTAAAAAGTGGCTACTGGCAGGTGGAAATAGATCCTCGAGACAAGGAGAAGACGGCATTCTCCACATGCAAAGGATTATGGCAATTTAACGTCATGCCCTTTGGATTGTGCAGCGCTCCGGCTACTTTTGAGAGACTGATGAAGCGAGTGCTTATGGGACTGATTGGAGACGCCTGCCTGGTCTATTTGGATGACATCATCATCGTGGGGCGCACCTTCCAGGATGACCTTCGAAACTTGGAGCAAGTGCTGTCAAAGATACGAGGAGCTAATTTGAAGCTGAGTCCGAAGAAATGCGCGTTATTTAGACGGCAAGTGAACTTTCTAGGACATGTGGTTTCGGAGAACGGTATTCAAACCGAGCCCCAGCTCGTAACAATACACTGTGTGCTATGGGCCTAAGTCTTATCGGTACGTTTCTATACCAATAACTATTACTAGGTATGTAATATTATCAAAACCCGTCCAGCCTTTTTGAAGATTACCCGGCACGACACGATACGACACGTCAGACCACGACACGGCACGGCACGTTAGGATAAGATACGTCACGACATGATACTTCATGACATAACACGACTCGCAACAACACAACACGACGCGACACGAGACGAGACCATACGATACGGCAACGGCGCTGCACGACAAGGCACGACATTATACGACATGACACGACACGGCACGTCACCACACGACACGTCACGTCACGACACAACACGACACGACACGACATGACATGGCACGAGACGTGACGAGACGAGATGAGACGATACGACACGGCATGACACGGCATGTCATGGCACGACAAGAGGCGAGACGACACGACACGGCACGGCACGGCACAGTACAAGTATACGACACGACAAGGCGCGACACGACACAACACGACACGAAACGGCATGACATGACATAGCACGACACGACAAAATACGGCATGGCACGAAACGGAACGGCACGGCACGACACGATATGACACGCCACGACACGGCAAGGCGTGACACGATGTATATGATAGATATGTGGTAGATATGTAACGTTGCTGGAACACTGCCATTCGTATGTATTGCTCCTGGGAAAAGTGTGATTCATTATGTTTTGTCGCTGAGAGACACTAATTCATTCGTGTTTTTTGCTAAGACACTGCCATTTATATGTTTTGCTGCTAAAAACTGCCATTTTAGTATCTCTGCTGAGTCACTTGCTGCTTAGAAACTGTCCTTCTTTTAATGATTTGATTTTTGAATTTGATTTTTAATGATTTTATTTTCTTGATTTTTCTAAGATCTTAGAGAAAATAATAAACATTCGATTGATTAAGTGCCTCGAAGATAATAAGCTGCTTTCAGATAACCAATTTGGCTTCAGGCCAAAAAAGTCCACTAACCAAGCAGTACACCAGCCTACGGCGCACATAACCAATAGTCTAGATAAGAGCATGCACTCCATGGGAATCTTTTTAGACCTTGCCAAGGCGTTCGATACAATGTCTTGCTCTATACTGTTGCGCAAACTCGAGACATTCGGTATAAGGGGTACCTACACAACTTGCACTTTTTTCTGACTATCTGAGGGATCGCTATCAAAGTGTGAAAATTTATAAATATGTTGGTGCTGAACGTAAAAATAGTGGTTTTGGCATACCACAGGGTAGTGTTTTGGGGCCAACTTTGTTTCTCATCTATATAAACAACCTTTACAGCTTAAATGTTCAAAATGGTAAATTAATATCTTATGCTGACGACACAGCGCTTTTATTCTCGGCCAATACATACTCTGAGCTAAATGACCGTGCCCAAAATGGTTTTAATATTGTTTCAAACTGGCTACACCAAAATCTGCTAACCATGAATATAGACAAAACGAAATATATTTTATTTAAAATGAGAAAGACTAATACATCACCTGTTAACCTACATATTTATGCACACAACTGTAGAATGCACGCTGATCTAGCATGTTATTTTTTTTTTTTTTTTTTTTTATTTTACCACATACACACATCCCCATCTAGTCCCAAGCTAAGCAGGGCTTGTGTTATGGGTACTAGATAATGGGTAAACATACATATATACTTTTTTTTTTGTAAATGCATACATATTATACATAGAAACACCCAGACCAAGACAAGCATCCATGTTCATGCACACAAATGTTTGACTTGAGCGGGAATCGAACCCGCGACCTTCGGCGTAGCAGTCACTTACACGCCCACTGCGCCAACCGGTCGTCAAACTCAAACGTGTACTTGTCCCACATTAATTAAAACTGACAATATTAAATATCTAGGTCTAACACTCGACACAAATCTAAATTTTCGTAACCACATTGATATTGTATGTACGAGAACGCGTAAAATAATTTATATTTTCTAATAACTTCGTAACATAGCCGATTACAGATTAATAAAACAGGTTTATTTAGCTTTGTGTCAAACCATATTAACATATTGCATTACAACGTGGGGTGGTGCGGCAAAATCAGTTCTTTTGCCGCTAGAACGAGAACAAAGAGCAATACTAAAAGTTGCTACTTTTCGTCCTTTTAAATTCCCTACGCACCAGCTCTACTTGTCATGCAACGTGCTAACAGTGCGCCAACTATTTATACTCAACATTATACTAAAACAGCACATCGAAATCCCTTATTCTCCTATTCCTTTTGAAAGAAGAAGAAAGGACCTAGTTTGTACAACACCTCATACGAATCATGTCTTTGATAATAGATTTTACACTTTTCTAGGCCCGTTCTTATATAATAAGTTCAATAAATTACTCAATATATACATATACAGGGTGGCGCTACCATAGGGGCACTTTTTGAACAGAGGCATAGCGTACAACATTCTGAAGCCTTATACCAAAAATCAATTAAATCGGTCCAGTAGTTTAGCCACAATATCGATTTTAAGTTCCGCAATTTTTGCACATGCTTTGAATTCCACACAGCTGATACAAAACGGTCAACGACCCTACATTGCGCGCCGCGACTCACTACGATGCGGGCGCCGACTCGACGCCGCGCGAGGATTCCCGCATATCTTCGAGGACGCGCGAATGTTTTTTGTCAGGTTCAAGCATTTATGCACTTTATTGTAAAAAAAATATAGTTTATTTTCAAGTGCGTTGATAAAATCCTCTCCGCTGCGCTCCGTTTTATCTGCGCTGAGCCTAACTTCGGATGACATCGACGCGTCGGAGCGAGTCGGGGCGTGCAATGTAGGGTCGTTGACCGTTTTGTATCAGCTGTGTGGAATTCAAAGCATGTGCAAAAATTGCGGAACTTAAAATCGATATTGTGGCTAAACTACTGCACCGATTTAATTGATTTTTGGTACAAGGCTTCAGAATGTTGTACGCTATGCCTCTGTTCAAAAAGTGCCCCTATGGTAGCGCCACCCTGTATATAGTCATAATTATAAAATGTGCAATACATAGGCTGCACTAAAAGTATCGGGAATTGAATATTTCCACTGTTCCTGTCTTATTAAAATCCTTTTAATTAAAATCTCCTTGGTTTTAAAAATCGAATACCATTTATTTATTTCAAAAAAGATTCTCGGTCTTGTCACAAGGTTATGTCAAACTTGTTTAGTCGTTGAGAAAATGGAATTGACTCGAGAAAATTCAAGAGCGATGATTAATTATGACTTTCGAAGTGGTTTAACACAATAACAGTGTGTTGACCGGATGATTTCTGCATTTGGTGATGAAGCCCCCAACTTTCGAATGGAATGGTTGCTTCAATGATTGGTTCCATCGTATGGAAAAATGTGTCAAATTTCGCGGAGAATACTTCGAAAAGCAATAAATAAATTTTAAATAATAATGTTGTGTCACTTCCTTGATTCCCGAAATTTTCAGTGCCGCCCGCGGGCGAGTTGTCCCGTTTGATCAGATGTTGGGGCCACTCGTACAACAGTATCAGAATATTTACAAAATCTTAATTACGACGACACAGAAAAATTACTAGTAATTTTAAAATGAACGTTAATAATATTGTCAGAATATTAATAACATTTTTATTTTTACGTGTTTGTTTTATATTTTTATGTGTTTGTTTTATATTTTTACGTGTGGTTTCGCACTGATAAGTTACATACTAACTGACCTGAATTTTAAATTGTATTCCGTATTTGTATTATTAATTTTTAATTAAATTAGTCTGTAGTAATTTTCTATAATATATAAGGTGCATAGGGTTCCCACCAAGATATTAGGGTCCCAAGCCAACCTCACCTGCAAGTGGTGCACCTGCCGATCAACGGACGAGGCTCTGGCAAACAAAATACCCCGACAAGCGGCAATAGGCTCGTCACCTATAACGTGGGATCAAAACACTGGCGAAAAGTGGGCGTTTAATATGCCTCTGCCTACCCCTTCGGGGAAACAGGCGTGAGTCTATGTATGTATGTAATTTACTATAAATCTTAATTTAATTACTTACCCGCTACGTTACAATTTATAATATAGCATACAATTAGATGTTATTGTCATTGGCATCATTATATATATGTACCTAATAATCAAGCGTCAGCTCGAAACACAGGTATAACCTAGTTCGAGCAGATAGCCGATGTATTAGAAGTTTTATAACGCAATCTTAGTTTTTTTTGCCAATAGTGCAAATACTTAGTTATTTTTTAAGCCTCATGTACCTACACTTTTGTTTATTCAGCCATGTATGATATTATGTAAAATCTTAATATATAAAATCCTTGCGTTACTGACTGACTGACAGACACGCTACAGCCGAAACTATTGGTCGCAGGAAACTGAAATTTGGCATGTATGTTCCTTGGGGACCGTAGGGGTGCACTAAGAAGGGAATTCGCGAAATGTCCACGGGATCGGTCAAAGCGGGTAAATTTAAATAAAATGCAGGCGTAGCTGCTGGCGTCCTCTAGTTAAATATAAGACTTTAGGCTAATTATACCAATTAATCTAATTTAAGGCTATAGTGTACCTTTTTTGTATTTTTGAGGATAAATAAATTATTATTAGGTATATTATTATTATTATAATGCACTGCTGAGGAACTACCAGCTATATGCGTTGGTGCTGAGAAATGGCTCTTAGAAAGGGCCGCTGAAATAGGCACAGTCTTTCAAAACATGTGTTATGGTTGAGAAAATGTAGTTCATTTGTTTTACTGCTGAGAAAATGCGATTCATAGGTGATGCTGCTGAGAAACTTTTTTTATGTGTGTAGCTGCAGCTAAGAAATTGGCATTCATTTGAATTACGACTCAGCAACAGAACTGTCTTTAAGGCTTCCTGTATACGACGCCGGACCCGCACCGGTGCCGCACCGCAATACTGTGTATTCACATCAAAACCGCATCGCCACCGCGTCGACGCCGCACCGACGCCACGTCTAGTCAGTGTGGTATTGAATTTTAAAACGCCCAATCTGCGTCAGTCAAAATAAAAGTGGTGCTTGACGTGCGCGACGTCGACCGACATTACCGAAAATGCGTTGACGGAAACGGAGCAGACGGCGTACGCTCGACGCACTAACGCATCATCGGTTAGGTGTGGAAGGTTGAATGTTTTATTATATATTTGTCTGTTTTGGCGTTACGCGACCAATAAGACGACGGTAGCGATCCAAACTACCTATTTTAAAATAAGTATTAATTACATTCTTTCATTTTCTCGAGTTCTTCGAGTAGATTAAACGAGTCATGTCTGACGAAGGGGAGGAGCTAGGCGGACATCCTAAAAACAGGACAGGTTATAAGTACCCTGAACAGAAGAGCATGCATGAGGAATCTGATGGGAGTGAATGAAGCTGAATGAAGCAAGAGAGATATGTCAGGATCGTTGCATGCAATTGGCGTTCCGTATGCGTTCTGTAGTCTCTACACTCTACCTACCCCTCCGGGAAACAGGCGTGAGTCTATGTATGTCTGCTTGCACCTTAAAAAAACATGCGTGAGCTCTGCCTGACTAGGGTCATTGGTATCTTATGAGTTTCGGTTAGTTGAACAAGCTAGGCTAGGTTAAAGTGGATACCTCTACTAGGGGTCTTTCATGGGCGAGTCCGACCCGCACTTGATTTTTTTTTTAATATAAATTGTAACGTAAGAATATAACGTAATCTGCGTGCAACTAAAAAATTTGGGTGACATGACAGCTAGAGCTGTGCCAACTCAACATTTAAAAAATACCTAACTCGAGTAAGCTTGAGTTTAAATCCACCTGGGTTGGCGTATCCTCACGGATAAAAACCCCAATTCAAATCCACCTAACTAGATTCAACTCGAGTTATGCAACTCGAGTTAGCCGTTCTAATGTAACAGCATCTTAACAAATACGTGTTGGGACAAATATAAATTGAGTATGTACCTACTTAAAGGAAGAGAGCCAGGCAGATAATTTTGAGGGTCTGAATCTAATACCTAATATAATATACTAGCTGACCCAGCGAACTCCGTATCGCCTTTTTAAGAGTTTTTATTTAATTCCCTTTTTTCCAAGCCCCTTTTCCAAAGTTACCATTGACTTAAGCGCTTAATCTCTTATCATTTCAGAGTCTATAAATGATGAACAAACAAACCTATAGCCTTTCGGAATTTTTATATAATATTGAATTCCCCATTCCTTAAAATATCGGAGACGATAGCCATATCGACTTTAAAAAAAATCCCGTCCGCCATCTTTGATTTCCTATCCGCCATCTTTGATCACGAAATAGATGTTGTATTTGGATTCACCATCCCTTAAATCATCAGAGACGATACCCATATTGATTTTTTTAATTTTTCCCATCCGCCATCTTGAATCACGAAACAGATGTTGTATTTGGATTCCCCATCCCTTTAAACATCGGAGACGATACCCATATTGATTTTTTTAATTTTTCCCATCCGCCATCTTTGATTTCCCATCCGCCATCTTGAATCACGAAACAGATGTTTATTTGGATTCCCCATCCCTTTAAACATCGGAGACGATACCCATATAGATTTAAAAAAAAAATCCCATCCGCCATCTTTGATCACGAAATAGATGGTGTTTTTGAATTCCCCATTCCTTAAAATATCGGAGACGATACCCATATCGACTTTAAGAAAAATCCTGTCCGCCATCTTTGATTTCCTATCCACCGTCTTTGATCACGAAATAGATGTTGTATTTGGATTCTCCATCCCTTAAATCATCAGAGACGATACCCATATTGATTTTTTAAATTTTTTCCACCCGCATCTTTGATTACCCAACCACCATCTTGAATCACGAAACAGATGTTGTATTTGGATTCCCCATCCCTTTTAACATCGCAGACGATACAAATATTGATTTTTTAAAAATTTCCCATCTTTGATTTCCCATCCGCCATCTTTGATCACGAAATAGATGCTGTATTTCGATTCCCCACCCCTTAAAATATCGAAGGCGATACCCAAATCATTTTTTTAAAATTTCTCATCCGCCATCTTTGATTTCCCGTCCGCCATCTTGGATCACTAAATAAATTTTATATTATTAATCAGCGTCCCGAAAATCTCGAAAGCGATACCCATGTAGATTGTATACTATTCGTTTAGCCTATTTTTGCCTTTGACCCAACCCTCCCCCTTCTCGTCTGACCATTTTATTATTTTTGTCTGGCCCCTAAAAGTTGTCGCGTAATTTTATATAGCCTATAGCCTTTCGGCATAATTGGGCTATCATAGGCAATAACATTTTTTTTAAATCCGACTGCTAGTTCCTAAGATTAGCCGACATTATCTTGTAGCCTTTTTAGCCTTTTGCCCGGCCCCAAAGGATCGAAGCGTTATGTTATATAGCCTATAGCCTTCCGGAATAACTGGGCTATCGTATACAAAAAGAATTTTTCAGATCCGACCGGTAGTTCCTGAGATTAGCGCGTTCAAACAAACAAACAAACAAACTCTTCCGCTTTATTATATTAGTATAGATTAGGTATTAGATTCTGACCCTCAAAACTATCTGCCTGGCTCTAAGATAAAGCTGAAGAGTTTGTTTGTCTGTTTGTTTGCTTGAACGCGCTAATCTCAGCATCTCCTGGTCCGATTTGAATAATTCTTTCAGTGTTAGATAGCCCATTTATCGAGAAGGGCTATAGGCTATATGTATGACATCACGTTATAAGCCACGGAAACAGAGCAGTAGCCCTAAATAACGCGGGTGTAAAATATGCATATAGAATTATAATATGTATATTATTATGCTGCTATATATTCTTTTGCGGTGAAATACAGTTGTTACATTTAAGGTTTTTCTATATACACATTTTTCATCTCACGTAATGGCATGAATGATCCCAGTATCGAGTATCAAAGTGCCAAACATGTTTCTTTCGTAGATATAATAAATTAATTGTAATATGTTTATAATGTGTTTATATAATTATTTCCTCTAAATAACATGTAAACATAGGTGTACACATTAGATTGAGGGTCAGGGGAAAGCCCTGGACAGGCCTCCTTCACTTGGCCGTACCTACTACTACGTACTACACTTTCGCGTGGCTTCCAAGCCCGCGTCCGACGCGTTGCGCTAGGGTTGTTGACTTGCCGCTGCTACTATAATATTTATTCATCGTCTATCTACCCACTTGACCACGTACCTAATAATAAATAATTATCCAATCCCACTATTTGAGCTATTTATTTTACGAGAGCAACTTGAAAATTTGATTTTTGTTTGTTGAGATATCCTGTTTGTTGAGATTATGTGTCAAATTAAATATCTAGTTCAAAAACCATTTTATCTGTTTGAATCATGTTAATCGGTACACGCGTTTAGGAAATAACTAAGAATTAGTATAGTGAAAATGTAAACGACCAGAATTTTTGTAGTTTTTGTTCTACGAGCTCAAATAGTGGGATAGGATACTTATAGGATAACTAGAGAACGCCAGCAGCTACGCCTGCAATTTTTTTTAATTTAGCCGTTTTGGACGATCCCGTGGGAATTCCGGGAAATGACATATCGAACCTTCTTAGTGCACCCCTACGGTCCCCAAGAAATATACATGCCAAATTTCAGCTTCCTGCGCCCAATAGTTTCGGCTGTAGCGTGTCTGTCAGTCAGTCAGTAACGCAAGGATTTTATATATTAAGAAAGACTAGAGGACGCCAGCAGCTACGCCTGCATTTTTTTAAATTACCCGTTTTGGCCGATCCCGTGGTAATTTCGGGAAATCCCTTCTTAGTGCACCCCTACGGTCCCCAAGGAACATACATGCCAAATTTCAGCTGCCTGCGCCCAATAGTTTCGGCTGTAGCGTGTCTGTCAGTCAGTCAGTAACGCAAGGGTTTTATATATTAATATGATTATTTATTGTTAGGTACGTGGTCAAGTAGGTAGATAGACGATGAATAAATATTATAGTAGCAGCGGCAAGTCGACAAACCTAGCGCGACAGCTAGCGCGTCATTCCGCGCCAGACAGCGACAGCGTTATATGTTAGAAAAGAGCGGGAACGGTTAGGTGAATATCGCATTAGGCACTGAGTGCTTATGCGAGCTGAATTGCACTTTGTTGCTTAGTAGCAAGAGTCGCAATTTCAATAAATTGGTTTGAGAAGTGATAATTATGTACGCTAGTACTATAATCTGTTCTGTGCCCTGAATCTTGTAATTGTAAACGTACCTCTCTGCTCTGCAATTTAGTGTTGTCAATATTGGTTCTCATTTTGATAATAATTATTAGAAAAAGAGTGGTAGCTCAGTTGTCCTTTCAGAAGGCCCAATACTCTAGCCAAAAGACCAGAATTACCAACATTTGCTCTTTTATTGTAGCAGAATGCTCAGGTAATTAAAAATATAGCAGCAAAATTACGAAAATACTTGAAGGAGGTATCCGAACTTTATGGAATAAACTCTTCTTTTGCCTGCCCTGTTCCCATATTACTTGGGGTCGGCGCAGAATGTTTTTCTCTTCCATTCTCTCCTATCAGCCGTCATCTAATTATTCACTCCCTTTTCATTCATGTCGGCCTTCACACAATCCATCCATCTTTTCTTTGGTCTTACTCTTGCCTTATATCCCTCAACTCTCATATTCATCACCTTTCGTCACATGCAATTTATCCCTCCTCATCACATGCCCATACCACGATAGACGATTTCCTTTTAGCTTATCTTGCACCGGTGCAACTTTCAAACTTCCCCTAATATACTCATTTCTAATTTTATCCATCCTTGTCACCCTACACATCCATCTCAACATCCTAATCTCTGCTACATGCAATCTTCTTTCATCCGTCTTCTTAACGGCCCAGCATTCCGATCTATACTTACAGTAAGACAGGTCTTATAACGGATTTGTAGATTTTGCCCTTTAGTTTAAGAGGCACCCGTGGGTCGCAACTTGTTCCTGTGCCCTGTCGCCATTTCATCCAACCTGAGTTGATCCGGTTCGTGTCATCGCGGTCTATTTTTCCGTCCCCTTGAATAAGTGACCCGAGGTACCGGAAGTCGGAACAGACTGATATGGGCTCTCCAGCAAGGGATATGGACACGGGACTGGAGAGACCGCCGAAGTCGCAAAACGTGTACTCAATTTTGCTTTTACTGACTTTCAGGCCTGCACTCTCCAGTCTTTGCCACCAATTTGTCAGTCTGCTCTGGACCGATTTTATGGAATAAACATTTATTGATTGTAATAAAATTGATAGATAATGGCGTCAACTGTAAGGAGCCAAGAATATTTACCCGTAGGTGCGTACACGACGAAGAAAATGCGTCCTCGATCAGCAGTAAAATAAAGTGAGTACCCATGTGTTACTCGATTTCACTAGAGTTGATACATCACTAGTGTAGTGACAGCTTGTGACAGCTGACAGCTAGACACTGACAAAATTTGGAAATTTGACAGGTAAACAAGTATGGCGTTGGTCGTCGGATTACAGATACGATCAAATCTGTTTATTTTTAGTTTTACTATTATGTATTAACATTATTATACTTCATATACTTATTTGTAGTTTTTCATTACAACAAAATGACCGATTTAAAGATATGTCGGATATGTCTTCGCACAGAAGCAAAAATGTATAACTTTAATCTATATCAGCTGAAGTTTTATTATGAAGAAGTTATGGCTATGAAAGTGAGTATTGCCTTATTTTTTTCTGCTATTTCATTATATTTTAAACAGCGTTGATTACTTTAAAAACATGTGTATTAATTTAAATGTTCTCATAGTGTTTTTAATGGTTAATATCGCCAAAACATAACGTGCTAGAATTCAAATCTATTCAGTCAAACAAAAAAATGATGAATCAAATAAATATAAAGTAAAAATAAGAGCAGGAGCTGCTTAATTTATTTGTAGTTGTAGTAAAGTAATGCCTATATATATTATGTACTTTTAGGTACTTATAAAATACTATTATGTACTTATCCATTATTAATAAGTTTGCTACTGTTTTACTGTCAGTAAAGATTAAGTATGTTGTATTTCTTACCATTTTTTGGCTGCTATAGAACATCACTATTTTTTTAAATTTCTGAACAAACAATTTTCTCTATATCTGACCTACTAACAATCCTAATAATGTGTAATTGTATCGCAATTTTGTCTTTAGTCTGAATGAAACTTGTAGTTTCACTTTAAAGACTCTAATATCCATAACTGATAATTAATCTTTACCTTAAACTTTAAACAAAAATATATAACAAATCTATACTGAAATTTTAACAAATTTCAGTAAGTATGTATTTGTAACAAAACTTTGAAATTCTACAATACTTGCCAAACAAATATTTAATTTACATTTGGAGAGTATTGTGGAATTTCTATGATATATATATAATTTCTAATTTTTGCAATTTTTATCATCCATATTTGATAATTTTAAAATAGTTAAGTATGTGATTATTTTGTTTGCTCCAGGTACAAACTAGTGAGGAAGATGGTTTGCCGCACCACTTCTGCTATGAGTGTGCAACATTGCTGCATAAGTTTCACAAGTTCAAAGAGAAATGCTACACTGGACAGAAGATTCTCAAAGAATTACTTTGGAGAGGACCTGTGAGTTTAATTTTTATTTTATAATATTTTACATGTTTTGTGTGTACGGAAGGGGTCATTTGAACTCAGTTTTGAGTAATGTACTCAAAACTGAGTTCAAATGACCCCACAAGTACAACAAACAAATTATATAAGTTCTATTCTCAAAATGTCCTACAGTAAAAAACCATCTCATTTACAGTATGTCCCATTTGCAAAAGATCTCATTTCACACTATGTCTCATTAGCAATCTGTCCCATGTGTATATGAGCTGGTGCAGGGCTGCGCCTACCCAATCAAGCACCTGTGTGCGAAATCTATGAAGCGCCTTTTTTGTCAGCCTTGTTCGAAAGTATTTTTTTATAATTAAGGCATTTCACCCAGCACGCGGCACCCCTGTTACCCTGGCGCCTGTGAGCGCCGCGCACTTTGCACATAGGGGCGGCACGGCCCTGAGCTGGTGGCAAACAAATAAAAATAATTATTTTATAAGCATCAACACAACATAGTCAGCATACATTTAACAAAAATCAAGCTAAAATTACTTCACATTCTTATAATGAGAAGCTTTTTTGTGTTGATTATACAATATGAATGATGTATAAAAATAATGTTGCATGACAGTTCTTATAATGATAATGTGACATCTATTTTCTTGTGCACACATTATACTGCAATAGGATTGTGGCATGTGTTTTCATAAGCTGTTCTCTCGTCTGATGCAAGTCCTCCTTGGAAATGTTATTGTTGTGAAGGACAATGAGAGGGGGGCGATATGGGGTAAATTTATAAGATGTACCTATACCAGGCAAGGTAGGCGAGGCCATTGTAACCACTATACACATCTACATTACCACATATTATTATGTGGTGGTAAAAAGTTCTGTCGTACTGTATGGTGCTGAGTGTCGGGCTATTAAGAAGATGGATGGGATGCATGTAGCAGAGATGAGAATGTTACCATAGATGTGTGAAGTGACTAGAATGGGCACAATAAGGAATGGGTATGTTAGAGGTAGTCTGAAAGTGTTGCTTATAGACGAAATAGTAAAAAGGAAAAAGAATTGATTGGATTGGTATGGAAATGCATTTTATGTTATTGTCTAGCCTAGTGGATACCAAGGCAGTGATAGCCTAGTGGAGATACCAACAGACTGCCATGCAGAGCGGCGCACACCCATGACTTTTCGGAGTTATGTGCGTATTGAATTGTTAATTATCGCTTGTCCCGTGCCACGGAGAGCACGTTAAGCCGTCGGTCCCGGTTGTCATGAAGACCTTTGACAATCGTTAAAGGGCGTCAGAACCTTCTAATAAACTGACACTAGTCTAAACCATGGAATATCGCTATCCCTTCGGGTTGCAGAGGTCAGACAGGCAGTCGCTCTGTAGAAAAGCTAATATTATTGATTGGTTTCACAGTTACCTGTTTGGTCGCCAACAACGTATACGAATTGAAGACTCGTTCTCTTCCTGGTGCAGGACTACAGTCGGCGTTCCGCAGGGTGGCGTTCTATCTCCCTTACTTTTCTCATCATCATCATCATCATCATCAGCCCTTTTTACTGTCCCACTGCTGGGCACGGGCCTCTTCTCACTATGAGAAGGCAAGGCCATAGTCCACCACGCTGGCCAAGTGCGGGTTGGCAGACTTCACATGTCTTTCGAGAACATTATGGAGAACTCTCAGACATGCAGGTTTCCTCACGATGTTTTCCTTCATCGAATAGCAATTACTTTTCTCAATTTTTATAAATTCTATCTCTTATCAACTTCAGTCATCCTACCACCTTTATACAGATGATCTTCAAATTTACACTCAAGCTCCAGTCCATGAGTTGTTTGAAGCATTTCAAATCATAAATTCAGACCTTGAGCGAATAGCTGCATGGAGCTACAGATTTGGTCTACAGGTCAACCCTACAAAGAGGCAAATCATCGTTGTGGGAAGTCCTCGAATGATTTCGCGTGTTGACTTGACTTGTTTACCACAGATTAACTTTAATGGTATACCCATTCCTGTTTATTCCTGATTTGGGACAAGACTTTATCCTGGGATCCTCAAATTAGGGAAGTTAGTCGAAAATTATTTTCTGCGGCTGGGACCTTGCGAAGACTGCAAAACTTTCTGCCTACTGCCACCAAGGTTGCGCTTGCAAATTCTCTTCTCTTACCTATCCTTGACTATGCTGATGTCAGCTATCTAGATCTCACAGAGGAGCAACTTGATAAGCTTGAGCGTCTTCAGAACTTATGTATAAGATTTATATTTGGACTGCGCAAATATGATCACGTTTCCAATTTCCGCAATTTGCTCAAGTGGCTTCCAATTCGCCTTCGATGGAATACTCACATAGGTACTTTCTTTACTTTATAACATCCTCTTCAATCATTCTGCTCCCCTTTATCTAAAAGAACGCTTCGAGTTCCTTACTGACACTTATTCCAGGTCTCTGAGGTCATCGGTAAATTTGAGACTAGCAATTCCAATGCATTCTAGCAGTTTTTACGATCGCTCATTCACTGTTCAAGCTGCACGCTTGTGGAATGCATTGCCATTGTCTATCAAACAAGCTCAAACACTGACTTCCTTTAAAAATCTCGTCAAAGACTACTATCTATCAATTTAACTTTGTTACTGTAGTATTACCTACTCTTGTTATTTAATTCCCTTCTTCTATTTAGGCACTAATTTATGTATTAGTATTAATATTATTAGTATTTATGCATTTATATTTACACACATACATACATATCGTCAGGCCTTTTATCCCTGAAGGGGTAGGCAGAGGTGTATTTCTACACCCACTTTTCGCCAGATATACTTTAGTCCCACGTAATAAGGGGCGAGCCTATTGCCGTACCGGGCACATTTCCAGACTCCGTGCTGCTACTGAGAATTTCGTGACAGAAAAACCCAATAACACTGCCCGACCCAGGAATCGAACCCGGGGCCTCCCGATCCCACGCGCACATTTCGAGCAGTCGTATAGGGTTTGATGTCGAGTTTTCCGTCTCTACGCAAAGATGGTATTTGCATCGTGTTATCCCTTAGTCGCCTCTTACGACACCCACGGGAAGATAGGGGGTGGTGACACTTGTATTCTATGCCGTCAACCACACGGCAAAATTATGGTATGGTATTTATATTTATTTATGTATTTTTAATTATTTATGTATAGTCATTTATATAATTTACTAGCTGACGCCGCGAACTCCGTATCGCCTTTTTAAGAGTTTTAATTTAATTCCCTTTTTTCCAAGGCCACACCATTGACTTAGCGCTTAATCTCTTATCATTTCAGAGTCTATAAATGATGAACAAACAAACATAGTTTAACGCTGCTTTGCACTACGTAATATTAGCAGCGTTAATTTGAGCAATGGCACTGGTCTCAAGGTGTCTCTGGGATATTTAATTGAAAGAATGTTCTTTGATATAACACTTTTGATTTATTCACGTGAAAATCCCTAAGAGAACCTTTCAGCCCGACCAGTGCGCAGTAACTGGTCGGCCGCACATACAGTCACGCACACATACATTTTCGCTTGCCTTGCACTCAGCCTAACACACATACATTTGTCCCTACACTACACCCCCCAAATTTTGAAAAAAATGCTGTATCTAATTGCCTTACATACACAATTAATCAATATACGCAGTTTAGCTTAAAAAATAAATTACACAATATTCACCAATTTATCTTGATATTAATCTTTATTCTCAATACAACTTTAAATTTCTATTCACATTGATTGCTTTTAAAACACCAAATTACATTAGGTTCCTTTTAAATTGCAAACTTTGATAATTAACACTTTAAAATTATACACAAATTTAAACAAAACTTACACTATTGTACATCACTATTATACCGATTACACTCTTGTAATCGACGATACATAATAAAACCATGACGTCACCGCAGCAGATACAATGTTCTCGTAATACGTACATAATATGTTATTCGTAGGAAGCCGCGGGTGGCTGCTGAGGAGTGGTGCGCCTGCCTATTGGCCCTGGCAGCACCATTTTTACCGTCCCGGATGAACCATTTACCTCTCTCCGAATCCATTTCTTAACACGATGGCGGCATTGACGCCATGCAACAAGTAATACAACGATACACACTGCCGTAGCAAATACCTTAATTATCCTATACCTTAAATAATTACCTTACCTTAAATCATCAAAGACGATACCCATATTGATTTTTAAATTTTTTCCCTTCCGCCATCTTTGATTTCCTATCCGCCATCTTTGATCACGAAATAGATGTTGTATTTCGATTCCCCACCCCTTACAATATCGAAGGCGATACCCATACTGATTTTTAAAATTTTCTCATCCGCCATCTTTGATTTCCCGTCCGCCATCTTGGATCACTAAATAAATTTCATATTCTTAATCAGCGTCCCGAAAATCACGAAAACGATAGCCATATAGATTGTATCCTGTTCGTATAGCCTTTTTTTGCCTTTGACCGAACCCTCGGCTCGTTTGACCATTTTATTATTTTTGTCTGGCCCCTAAAAGTTGTGGCGTAATTTTATATAGCCTATAGCCTTTCGGAATAATTGGGCTATTTTACAACTTATGGTAGCCTATATTCGTCTCCATCGTCCAATATATGTATCTCTATATTAAAATTCAACAAAATTGGTTCAGTCGTTTTAGCGTGAAAACGGAACATACATACATACATACATACCTACACAATTTCGAATTTATAATATTAAGTAGGGATTATGAATGGGTTTCTTCTGACATGAAGCCCGCTGGGCGGCAGCACTGAGACTTCAGGTCCGGAAACTGTCAAAACTGCCATCAAACAAAGAAGTATATCAACGCGCACGCGAATTTGAACTTTATGCAGCGGTAATAAATTACAAATTGACTCTACGTTTTAGTTAGAAAACGTTTGTATGGGAAAAAGAAAAGCGCTGTTTTTAGGGTTTTCCCGGCAATTATCAGATTTATTCTCGCCGTAAAAACCATCTTTGAACTTCAACGAACATTTGAAAAAAAGAATTGGCCAAATTGGTCCAGGCGTTGTTGAGTTATGCGCTTACCAACACATTTTGCGATTCATTTTTATATTAATTTATATATTATATATCATAGTGTTTATGTATTTGTATTTTATAAATACTATATATTTATTTATTATTGTATCTAAATCATTAATAACACCAAACTACCCTTCTATCTTTCTTTCTAGATCCATGTCTTTCTTGTCCATCCCAAGGTTGCCTGTAAGACATTGCTAGATAGCAATAAGGCCGCCATTTGTACTGTTTCTATAAATGTCTTCATACATGTTTATTCTTGTAAAATTATTTTGGTGTACAATAAAGATGATTATTATTATTATTCAGCCAAATCCGGTTAGACTAGTAAGCGGACCCCAGACTGAAACTGGGATAACGCTAAGAGGATGATGGTATGGAAATGTTATGCGAAGAGATGGTTTGGATGTAGAAAACAAGTGATGATTATTTAAAAGTCAAGTGATGAGGCAGCTGCTAAAGATGATCCACGTTACACTGTGCTGTAGACACGGCCGAGTGCCATAATCTAATAATAATAATAATAATAATACGAATAATGGCAAGCTGATCTGTTTTAGTGGCAAGCTGATCTGTTTTAGGGCGGGGAATACACGCCCCAGGGTAATGCGCTTTGTGAAACGGGCCTTTGTGGGGACTAATATTAGTCCTCAAGATTATACATCCCGTGTCACAGAGCGCATTGACTTCCTAAAACAGAAAGTCTATGCATGGGCAAACCGTATTCGTAGATTCAAAAAACGTGTGGACCGGTATCTCATTAATCGTACATTCCAGAGGGACCAGAGGTGGGTATACAGAAGCTGGGAACGACCAGACCAATGTGTGACTAATGTACAGCGGCCGGATGCGGACGCCACAGCCATGTTTTGGCGTAGCATCTGGTCGATGCCCATTAGTCATACTGAAGGCGATTGGATGCGAGATGTCGAGCGTGCATGCGAACATATTCTCGAAATGGAATGCGTGGCCATTTCTAGCCAGGACGTTTCACAAGCAGTCCGTCCATTAGCGAATTGGAAATCTCCAGGGTTGGACGGGCTGCACAATTTCTGGCTGAAATGGCTACGTAGCTCGCATGAACGCTTGGCATCTCAATTCCAATCAGCTGTGGAATCTGGGTCGTTACCAACATTCATGACGACTGGAATTACCCACCTGCTCCATAAGACAGGCAGTACTAGCGAGCCCGGCAATTATAGACCGATAACATGTTTACCATCGGTCTATAAACTTCTTACATCTATTCTGAGAGCTAAAATAGCTAAACATGTTGAAGACCATGCAATTATGTCAGCCTCTCAGAATGGATGTAGGAAGGGGGCTCGTGGTACTAAGGAGCTCCTCCTCATTGACATGGCCATTAGCCAACAAGTTCGCCGTAACCGAAAGGATCTGGCGGTATGTTGGATAGATTATAAGAAAGCGTATGACTCCGTGCCACATACATGGCTTTTGAGGGTGTTAGAGTTGTATAAAGTAAATACAACTCTACGCACCTTCTTAAAGTCATGTATGGGGCAATGGAATACGACTCTTTGCTATCCAGGATGCCGACGGATCCAGGAGGACGGCGAACGTATTAAAATTGAGCGGGGAATTTTTCAGGGCGACAGTCTGAGTCCCCTTTGGTTTTGCTTAGCCATGAACCCTCTCAGTACTTTACTGGAGGGTTCAAGGTTAGGCTGCAAGTTACAGAGAAGTGGTCAGGTCATATCTCACCTGCTGTTCATGGATGACCTGAAGTTATTTGCCCACTCTGAGGCCCAATTGATAGACTTACTAAACGTAACCCAAAACTTTAGTAAATCTATCAATATGGAGTTCGGTGTGGATAAATGTGCTGTCATTCATGTAAAGCAGGGAAAGATGGTGGAATCTGAGGGGATCCAACTCTCAGATTCCATTAACCTAAGAACGCTTCTCTTAACTGATACCTATAAGTACTTGGGTATGTCACAGGCTTTATGTATCAATGAAGCTGTCATGAAGCAATCGTTGCAAGAGCGTTTCTTTGGCCGCCTGAAAAAAGTACTGAAAAGTCTTTTATCAGGTGGCAACAAGGTTCGTGCTTGCAATGGTTGGGTCATGCCACTTCTTGTTTACTCCTTTGGCATACTCAAGTGGACTCAGTCTGAATTGGACGCCCTGGACAGAAGAGTTCGCACTTTGTTGAAGGCATATCGTATGCATCATCCACGTTCATCCGTGATGAGGTTGTACATCCCGCGAAAGTGCGGGGGTCGCGGCTTTCTGAATGTCAAGACCCTACACAATCGCGAGGTGTGCAATCTCAGAGAATATTTTCTCCGGGCAAACGTGGATATGCATCGAGATGTTGTCGCGGTAGACAATGGGCTCACCCCGCTCAGGTTGGCTAAGGAGAACTGGCGCATGCCTGTAGTACTTAGTACTGATGATCGCAAGCGTGTATGGCAGAGCAAGGAGCTTCATGGCAGGTTCCATCGGGCCCTGTATGGACCCGATGTAGACCTATTAGCCTCGGTGAACTGGCTACGCTTCGGTGACCTCTTTGGGGAAACCGAAGGGTTTGTTTGTGCAATTGCTGACGAAGTTATCAAGACGAATAACTACCGGAAATATATCCTGAGGGATGGCACTACTGATATTTGCCGTGCCTGTCACCAACCTGGTGAATCCCTCAGGCATATTGTTTCCGGTTGTTCACGTCTTGCTAACGGCGAGTACTTGCACAGACATAACCAAGTAGCCAGAATTATTCACCAGCAACTTGCTCTGAAGTACAAACTTGTAGACATCGAGGTACCGTACTACAGGTATGTAGCAGAGCCAGTTCTCGAAAATGGCCATGTCACATTGTACTGGGATCGATCTATCATCACGGACAGGACTGTTGTAGCCAACAAGCCTGATATCGTGTTGATAGATCGATCAGAGCGCCTCGCAATAATTGTTGATGTCACTATTCCTCATGACGAGAATCTCGTGAAAGCCGAAAAGGAAAAACAGATTAAATATCTGGACTTGGCTCACGAGATTGTCGACATGTGGGATGTGAACTCAGCAATTATTGTGCCGATAGTCGTGACCGTTAATGGTCTAATAGCCAAGAGCCTCGATCGTCACCTTAAGAGGCTCGCGTTGGGTGCTTGGGTCAAGGGCCTGATGCAGAAGGCAGTACTTCTGGACACGGCACGTATTGTGAGGAAGTTCCTGTCTCTGGAGCCCTAACCACCGGCAGCTTGGACCCTGTGCCCGATGCTGGTGGGACCGCACGGTTATTTTTATATTTTTAAATGTGTTTATTTTGGTAAATAATATATTTAAAAATGTAATTTTAATTAGAAATATAATAAATAAAGGAGATAATAATAATAATATTATATATTATATTATATATTATAATTATAATAATAATAATAATAATTATATTATTATTATTATCTCCTTTATTTATTATATTTCTAATTAAAATTACATTTTTAAATATATTATTTACCAAAATGGGTTGTGCTGAAACTTTCAAAATTCCCACATTTGAAAGTTTCAGCACAACGCATAGCCGACCAGAGAAGGGTCATTGTTAGAAACAAAATGTTGTCAGACGATATTATCAGTAAATTAAAACAAGAAGTCTCAGAACAACTCAGGGTTGATGAATTAGAAGACACACAACCCATCATTCTACCAGACTCAATATTTGCACCTGTATCTACTCTTCAAGAACATAGTTTACAGTTTACACCAGTTACATCAACCAACATCGCCCTTTCACAAGAATCGACGAGCTCGATGAATAATACAAACACGATATCACGTACTCAAACAAACGTTTCTACTCAGACAGGCACACTACCGAGTATTTCTCAAGATTCGGTTACACAAATAACAGATGACACAATGACCCCTGAAATAACCCAACAAGATACAATGACACTTGAATTAGCTAACCAGCTGCAGACCACACTTACACAATACACTGGTACAGACCCGATAGCCCGACCTAAACTACCAAAACTCAGAGAATGCAGAAATCTTTACACTTATATAGATATTTTCAACAGTCAAATACTAAGCAGGTTTTTTTCAATCGATTCAGATCTAATCGATATCCACACGTTGATATACTGTAGCGCACTTGTCATTTCCGAGAAACTGGGATATAAAATTCGAAGCCCTAATACTAACACACCTCATAAAAACAACAAATCTCTAAAACCCGCATGGCAATTAAGGATTGAAACTGACATAAAAAATCTGAGAGCGGACATAGGCAGATTAACTCAATATATTAATAACAACAGAAGTAGGAAAGTAGTTGCAGCAGTTGAAGTAATTTTTAGAAAAACAAAGATACACACAGTTCACGAACACAATAATAATAGACCAGAGGAATACTTAGATACTTTAAAACAAAAACTTACAGTAAAATCACAAAGGTTAGCTAGATATATGAAAGCACTGCAAAGAAAAGAAAACAATAAATTATTTATGTCAAATGAAAAGGGTTTCTACAGGATGTTCAGGCAAGATAATACCCAAGTCTCACGAGAAATGCCTAATTCAGGAGACCTTAAAAGCTACTGGGCCGATCTCTGGAAAAAGCAACATGATCATAATGATACCGCTAGATGGATACAAGATGAAGAATGTAGAATGATGAATGTGGAGAGTATGGAATTAGGTGATATTACAGGAGATGATATAGAGAGAGCAACGAGACGAATAAAAAACTGGAAAGCAGCAGGTACAGATAAATTACATAATTTTTGGTATAAAAAGTTCCATGCCCTACATATTGTTTTAGCTAGGAATATTTCAGATATAATCAATGGTCAACAAGAAATACCTAAATTCATTACAAAAGGCATAACCTACATGTTACCCAAAAGCAGCGACACTCTGAACCCTTCACAATATCGTCCGATTACGTGTCTTCCAACTATTTATAAGCTTATCACATCATTAATTACACACAAAATCAACAAACATTTAGAACACAACAACATTATATCCGAAGAACAAAAAGGCTGTAGGCAGGGACATCGAGGATGTAAAGAACAATTAGTTATTGACTCTACAATTTTAAAACATGCGCATAACAATAAAAGAAACCTACATATTTCATACATTGATTATAAAAAGGCCTTTGACAGTGTGCCTCACTCATGGTTAATCCGAGTCCTTCAGATATACAAAATCAATCCCGTCATAATCAACTTTCTGAAAAATGCTATGTCTGACTGGAGAACTTCTTTGCACTTATCCAACGGCATAGATACGATCACCACTGACGAAATAAGTATCGGAAATGGCATTTTCCAGGGAGACTCACTTAGTCCACTGTGGTTCTGCCTCGCTTTGAATCCTTTGTCTAATCTCCTCAACAGTACTACTGATGGGTATAAATTAAATTCTGTGACATCCATTACACACTTAATGTATATGGATGATATTAAATTATTTTCTAAAACTGAAAAATGCCTTGATCATCTTATAAATACTACAACCCAATTTAGCAGCGATATAAACATGTCATTTGGTTTAGACAAGTGCCGTACACTACATATACGAAAAGGAAAAATAACTAACACTCAAAATCACACTATCGATACCAACTTGTTTAATACAATGCAACCATCAGATACATATAAATACTTAGGAATACACCAATCCAACATCATAAACCACACACAGATTAAGGAACAACTAGTATCAGAATACACCAAGAGATTAAATTTAGTATGTAAAAAGCAGCTACACTCAAAAAATTTATTTAAAGCTATAAACACATTTGCCATACCCGTATTAACATACTCATTTGGATTAATAAAATGGACACGAACTGACATAAACAGATTAGAAATTAAGACAAGAACAACACTGACGAAACATAACTATGCTCACCCTAAAGCTGCAATAGAGAGAATTACTGTAAGTAGGCAAAAGGGTGGTAGAGGTCTAATCGACCTCACTATGTTGTGGGAAGGGCAAATACGAAAACTTAGAGATTTTTTTTATCATAAAGCCGACAGTAGTCAAATTCACTCATCAATAATAGAAATAGACATTAACTTTACACCTTTAAACCTAACCAATCGAGACATTACTTTTAAAAGTTTAGATGAGCACAGGCAAGAAAAAATCTGTAGATGGCGAACAAAGGAATTACATGGCAGACATCTACACGATTTGGAACAGCAGCATATAGATTCAGACAGTTCTAATAAGTGGCTTAAATTAGGATCACTCTTCCCTGAAACGGAAGGGTTTATGTTAGCAATTCAAGATCAGGTTATTAATACTAAAAACTACAGTAAATTTATTCTTAAAGACCCAAATACACAAAACGATAAATGCAGAAAATGCCATCGAGCATCTGAAACAATTCAACATATTACTGGCGCCTGCCCAACCCTGGCTCAAACAGATTACACCCATAGGCACAATCAAATCGCTAATATTGTTCACCAAAAACTAGCCATCAAATTTAAATTTATCACAAAGCCCATCCCGTACTACCAATACACCCCTAAACCAGTGCTGGAGAACCACAACCACAAAATATACTTTGATAGAGCAATTCTTACTGACAAAACTATACATTACAATAGACCGGACATAACTGTAATAGATAAACCTAACAAAGTCGTACATTTTATAGACATAGCAGTTCCTAATACCCATAATCTACAGAAAACAATCACCGAAAAAATCCATAAATACACAGAGTTGAAAGAAGAAGTAACTAGAATCTGGCAGATGAACAAAGTATATATTGTGCCACTGGTACTCTCGAGCACTGGTGTCATACCGAAACACCTACTACATTATTTGCGACAAATAGAATTACCCACAAACCTTTACATTACTATGCAGAAAGCAGCCATACTAAACACCTGTCGTATAGTACGTAAGTTTTTGCAGGACGAACCCCTTCTAACATATAATGTCCCAAATGAACTCCACTTGGCCTAGGCCCGTGGTTTTCATTAAATACCGATTTTTTCGAGAATAAACAAATTTAAAGAACAAAAAAAAAAATAATAATAATAATAATAATAATAACCTTATCGAAGACATTAATACACCATATTATAAGTACACACCTGAAACGATTCTCGAAAATAGCACTCATAAACTTTACTTCGACCGCGCCATCTTAACAGACAGAACAATCCATTTCAATAGACCAGATATAACTTTACTTGATAAATATAATAAAACTACGTATCTTATAGACATTGCTGTTCCCAATACACACAATCTACAAAAAACCATTTCCGAAAAAATAAGCAAATATTCTGAACTACAAGAAGAAGTAACGAGAATCTGGCGTCAGAGTAAAGTTTATGTTGTACCTATAGTCATCTCCACAACAGGTGTCATCCCTAAGCATCTTCATCATAGCCTTAAGTTAATAGGTCTCAAAGAAAGCCTTTACATAAGCCTGCAGAAAGCTGCCATATTAAACACATGCAGAATAGTCCGAAAATTCATGTCTCTAGACGAAAACGAAACACCTCAAGCCACATCCATAACGTAACACACACACACACACTGCATTTACTTGGTGTCTACCCGTAAATGTAGTTAATACCAGCCAAGAGCTGAGAAAAAAAAAAGAAAACCGATAATAATAATAATAATAATAATAATAGGAGTGCACTATTCGGGAGTATCGTTTTGTGAATACCGCAGATAGGCCTCGCTTACCGCGTTTGCCCACACACAAGAAAAATATAGCGCTGGTGTGTGCCCTGGATTCACTATTGTCCACGTACTTAGACAATAGTGAAGATCTTAGCGATACCCACTCGATTCTGTACTGTGCGGCTGTTACAGCGTGTCGAGTGGCAGGTATTAAAATACCAAATGGTAGTAATACTGCCCCTCGAACTAATGCTGTACCGGCCTGGCAGTGCAGGATTGAGCGTCGTATCGCTGAGGCCAGGGCGCTCATCGGAAAGCTTATTTGCTTCAGGTCGGGCAATACAAGACCGAGAGTGATGCGTTTTGTGACTCGGGCGTTCTTAGGTACGGGCCTTAGTCGCCAAGAATACGAATCACGAGTCATAGAACGCATCGACTACCTGAAGCAAAAAGTTTGTGCGTGGGCAAACCGTTTAAGACGGTACAAATGGCGTGTGGACCGATACACCCAGAATAGGGCATTCCAAAAAGATGAAAGGTGGGTGTATAGAAGTTGGGAGCGGACTGATCCAAGTGTGGATGATGGGCGTCTGCCGGATGCTGAGGCAACGAACGCTTTCTGGCGCAGCATTTGGTCGATGCCCATCAGCCACACTGAGGGTGATTGGTTTGGGGATGTTAAGCGAGCATGTGAGGGAATACCTCAAATGCAGAGCGTAGCCATTGAAACAACGGATATAGCTTGTGCAGTCCGTTCATTATCTAACTGGAAATCAGCGGGACCGGACGGACTGCACAACTTCTGGTTGAAATGGCTACGTAGTGCCCATGCTCGGTTGGCATCCCAATTCCAGGCATCTTTGGAATCGGGCTCGATCCCAACTTTTATGACAACTGGTATCACTCACCTGCTCTTTAAGTCAGGTTGTACCACGGACCCCAAAAATTATAGACCGATAACGTGTCTACCGACTATGTATAAACTTCTTACATCCATTTTGAGGACGAAGATGTTATCACATATAAGAAATAATAACATTATGTCAGTGGCTCAAAATGGATGTAAGAATGGGGCCCGTGGTACAAAAGAGCTACTCCTATTTGACATGGCCATTAGCCAGCAGGTGCGTCGCAATCGAAAGGATCTGGCGACATGCTGGATAGATTACAAGAAGGCCTACGACTCCGTGCCACATACGTGGCTCTTGAGGGTGCTGGAGTTATATAAAGTCGATATAACTCTATGCATCTTCTTGAAAGCATGTATGGGGCAGTGGAGTACGGTCCTTCGCTATCCAGGGTGTCGGCAGATTCGCGATTGCGGTGCTCCTCTAAAGATCGAACGGGGTATATTCCAAGGTGACAGTTTAAGTCCTTTGTGGTTTTGTCTAGCTCTGAATCCTCTCAGCACTCTGCTAGAGGGGTCTGGGCTAGGCTATCGGTTGCAGCATAGAGGTCAAGTTATATCCCACCTTTTTTATATGGATGACCTTAAACTATTTGCCCCCAGTACTTTCCAATTGACAGCGTTACTAAAAGTAACTGAAACTTTTAGTAATTCTATCAAGATGGAATTTGGTGTGGATAAGTGTGCGGTCATGTATGTAAAACGAGGTGGTATTGTGGAATCTGATGGAATAGAGCTTTCAGATTCCACAAAACTTAGATCTCTATCTGCAACCGAGACTTACAAGTATCTGGGTATGTCGCAGGCCTTAGGTATTGCTGAGACTGCCATGAAACAATCATTGCGGGAGCGCTTCTTTGGCCGCCTGAAGAAAATACTGAAAAGTTTTTTATCAGGCGGCAACAGGGTGCGTGCCTATAATGGTTGGGCCATGCCAGTCTTAGCGTACTCCTTCGGCATACTCAGATGGACTCAATCAGAACTGGACGCCTTGGACAGAAAAGTCCGTTGTCTATTGACTGAATATCGAATGCATCACCCGCGGTTGTCAGTAATGAGGTTGTACATCCCGCGGAAATGTGGTGGTCGTGGTTTCTTAAGTGCTAAGGACCTCCACAACCGCGAGGTGTACAACCTTAGAGAATATTTTCTCAAGACGGACACGGGTGTGCATCGTGATATTGTTGCTGTAGACAACGGACTTACCCCGTTGGGTCTGGCAAAAGAGAGCTGGCGCAAGCCTGTTGTACTAAGTATTGAGGAGCGCAGGGATGTATGGAAGGGCAAGGAGTTGCATGGACGTTTTTATCGGGCCTTACATAGGCCTGATGTAGACTTCATGTCATCAGTTGCTTGGCTACGGTTCGGTGATCTATTTGCAGAGACCGAAGGTTTTGTCTGTGCAATTATGGACGAAGTTGTCATGACGAACAACTACCGTAGGTATATTCTGAAGCATGGGACTGTTGACATATGTCGGGCGTGTCACCAGCCCGGCGAATCCCTCAGACATATAGTTTCCGGTTGTTCTCGTCTTGCCAACGGCGACTACTTGCACAGGCACAATCAAGTAGCCAGGATCGTCCATCAGCAGCTTGCCTTAAAATACAGCCTTGTACCCTTTGAAGTACCGTACTACAGGTATGTGCCCGATCCAGTTCTCGAAAATAGCCGTGCCACTATGTACTGGGATCGATCTATCATCACCGATAGGACTATCGTGGCTAACAAGCCCGATATCGTGGTGATAGATCGATCAGAACGCCTTGCAATGATCGTTGATGTCACTATTCCCCATGACGAGAATCTCGTGAAGGCCGAAAAAGACAAGGAAATCAAGTATTTGGACCTGGCTCACGAGATTGTCGACATGTGGGATGTGGACTCGGCGATCATTGTACCGATAGTCGTGTCAGTTAATGGTCTCATTGCCAAGAGCCTCGATCACCATCTCAAGAGGCTCTCGTTAGGCGGCTGGATCAAGTCCTCCATACAGAAGGCAGTATTGTTGGACACGACGCGCATAGTTCGGAGGTTCCTCTCTCTGGAGCCCTAACCACCGGTAGCTTGGTCCCTGTGCCCGGTACCGGTGGGTCTCCGTGGTCCTATTTTATATGGTTAAATTTTATTTGTATTTTTATAAGAGTGATTTAATTATCTATACTTATAATAAAACTGTAGAGAGGTCAATTCTGTACATTGAATATATATTCAAAATTAATATTGGAGGATGAATGGTGATCGATACTGATGCCAAAAATGCAATTAGTAAATTTTTTGTCTGTCTGTCTGTCTGTCTGTCTGTCTGTATGTGCACGCATGGGTAAAAAACTACTGAAGGGATTTTAACCAAACTTGATACGATTGTAGTCCATACTCCTGGGCAGGTTATAGGCTATATAACATAACGCTAAGACACATAGGAGCGGAGCAGTGACGATAAATTTGAAGCAAGTCGGATGAAAATGCGCTTTCGAGCTCTTATCCTCGCATGCGTTTATCATTCGCCAAAAGTATGTATTACAAAGATGATGGTCTTCAAAAGATCTACAAAAAAGTGCTTTATAGTATATATCTATCTTTTATAAATTAGCCACAATAACGTGTTTAATCGTTAGGCATTTCTTCAAAGTGTATCAAATACATCAATAATTATATTGTATTTCACATAGATATATCTTTATCAAACTTCAATATTCAAAAAGACCACTGTAATATGTATTTTATAAAAAAATATAGAAATCGGTTTATAAACACACAATATATAGATGGAATAAAACTTCCAAATCTCGCCGCGCCAGTATAGGTACTATGGGTACGGCTATACGGTTGATTTTTGTTTAACGTGCGAAATGGCCATCTATACATTTAATAAATCTGTAAGTGATCGATGTCCGTACATGGAAGATATTCAGGAGAAATCTATTTTAAGGGGTCTACATTAAAGAAGAGAAGCCATTTGTGCACGCTAATTTCAGAAACGGCTAATCGAATTGGAATGCTGTTTTCACTGATGTATTGTGGTAACTAGGTACTTAACATTAAAATTTAATGGTGTGCATGAGGTGCATAGGGTTCCCACCAAGAACTTAGGGTCCCAAGCCAATCTCACCTGCAAGTGGTGCACCTGCCGATCAACGGACGAGGCTCTGGCGAACACAATATTCCGATAAGCCGCTATAGGCTCGCCACCTACCTATTACGTGGGATCAAAACACTGGCGAAAAGTGGGAGTTGAATATGCCTATGCCTACCCCTTCGGGGAAACAGGCGTGAGGCTATGTATGTATGTAACATTTAATGTTTGTTTTATACGAATCGGTTCATAAATAAAAAAAGTTGTGTCAAATTAAACATTACGATGCATTTGTTCGTTAAAATTTGTTCTATAAAAGTAACTCTTTAGCTGAATTGGTTGAAACTTAATATATTATGATCAGTCAAATATAAAATTATGAGGGTAGTATTTTTTATTATAATAGGAATTTTCATTATAGATAGGATATTTTCGAACATTTGGATCTTCCAATTTAAATTGAGCTTAAATCTGTATGATTAATTATATTAAATAGGGTTCGGCTTAGGCTGGACGTATTCGCACATGTTTAAGTAAACAGCTTGCAGAGTGGCGAGTCATTTAATTTTACTGGGTGGGAATAAACAGTGGGATGGCATTGTCTAAAGCAAGTATAAGTAAAAGACCTCATCGATTACGCAGTGGGTTTGACATGCTGCATAGTTATGGCAAATTGGCCGAGGACACTTTTAGGTTCCCACAACAACCTAATAAACCGTTGCTTGACAGTAGATATCCTATTACTAAATATGGCCTGCCCGAGCCATCATTTGCTGGTGTAAAAATGATCTCTCGAGACGTACTGAAGAACAGCGTTTACTATAATTATGATCGACGACCACACGACCACACAGGTCGTAGCGTGGATAGTGATTTGGGAAAAATACTATTTGTAGATGCTCAAGTATGTACCAGTCTTCCCGTGATCGACTTGGACCACGCAGAGTTCTCTTTGTTATATCTCTAAAAGCAGTGACAAAGCTAAGATTTAACGTTATTGTCATCTTATCATATGAGATCAATATACGATGGCAAACCATGAAGCGGTCTAAGCATGTAGATCGCAAACCAAGGGGAATCAAGCAAAATGACGAACCCATGGGCATGACAATACTTTTTCGTCGCGGTTTTCGTTAGGCTCTGTCTGTTATACCACCATACAATATGACACACGAGCTGATGAAATTAGAGCCTGTCTAAAGAGTTATAAACACTGAAACACTAGAAACTAACTATGGGATTGTATTATCGCTATGCATTTGACATTATATGCGAGCATGATTATGACTATGAGGCAACGAACATGCACAGGCATTCTCTGATCTTTTATTCGCGATTGGTAACTTCGCGGTGTGGACTTGCAATTTTTAGGACATCTACACTATTCAATATAGGTATTATATGCAAATCAAAACATTTTGGGTATCAATTCTGTGGCCCAGTGAAAAGACAAATTCCGCGCGAACGGAGTCGCGGGCACAGCTAGTGTAAAATAAGACGATGAGATAAAATTAGTGAATAAAGAGGAATAATAATAATAATATATTTTAGTGACAGCCGGGACCTAACAGATACGCATTCAATTCTGTACTGCGGTGCTACTGCGGTATGTCGCGTAGCAGGGGTCAAGTTTATGAATGATTCTGTTACGCGACCAAAACCGAAAAAACCAGCATGGCAGTGCAGAATTGAACGACGTATCAATGAGACTAGGGTGCTCATCAGCAAGTTGATATGCTTCAGATCGGGTAATCAACGACCGCGGGTGATGCGTTTCGTGAGACGTGCGTTTTTGGGGACTAATATTAGACCTCAAGAATATATTACACGTGTCACCATCTAGAGAGGTTGAAACTAGGCAGCTGGGTCAAGAGTTTGATGCAAAAGGCAGTAATTCTGCAAACGGCTCGCATTGTGAGGAAATTCCTATCTCTGGAGCCCTAACCGCCGGTGACTTGGATCCTATTCCCGTCGTCGGTGGGAATCTATTTTTATATTTTTAAATGTCATTTTTTGTTTGGAATGTTATATTTAAAAATGTAAAAAATAGGAAAATTATGTAAATAAAGAGAATAATAATAATATTATCACTGATAAAACAACACAAAACAATAGACCAGATATCACACTTACTATCAAAGAACAAAAAGTAACATACCTAATAGACATATCCATACCCAATTCAGAAAATATTAAGAAGAAATACACTGAGAAAATACAGAAATACATACCCTTAGCAGACGAAATTCGCCAAATGTGGCAACAAAACACCGTCAAAATAATACCAATAATAATCTCTTCCATAGGACTCATACCTAAAACACTACATACCTCTTTAAAAGAATTAGATATACATAAATCAACATACATAGGTCTACAAAAATCAGTCATCATCGATACATGTTCCATAGTCCGGCGATTCCTAACATCAACAACACAAACACCAACTTCTATAGATAACGAACCAACCCACTTGGTGTAAACCCGTGATAGGTTCGTCAAAATACCCAGCGAAAGCTGAGATTCCAAATGGATTAAAGTACACATAATAATATCTTTATTGTGGAGCTTATTTAAAAGGAGATTATTTAAAAGTCAAGTGATGGATCTATAGAGTAATCGTTCGACGAAGGCGTCTAGACAGGTCAATCGTGCGGGGGACAATAGCGACCCCGACTTACCTACGTCACCGTGTTTAGTAAGGGGTTTTCAGCACATTGCCAGAGTCGAGGTTGCGTTACGATGCAAATGTGACGTCGTCAGATTTCTATATTTTTCTTGTCTTTTTCAAATAATTAATTTACTTAATACATAAGGAAATAGTGAGTTCATCCGTACTCGTAAATAAATAGTCCTAAAAGAGATGCTTCCAGGGCAGTGCGGGACTTAAATCTCAATATAGATTATAAACAAATTCCGTATGTATGAAACGTCAAGAGGGTCATTTGATTTGCTATTAGAAAATACGAAGAACAGTTTGGAGAAGTGTACTTAGGGCCTTATCATACTAGCGGTTTGGGAGCGGTTGCGGGGCGGAGCGGACGCGCAGCGAATGCGTCGCGAACACGCCGCGGCTGCGCAGCGAGGACGCCGCGAACGCGTGGCGAATACGTTACGTTTTCGTTGCGTGTTTGTAGTAAATTATCGACGTACAGTACATCCAGTAACTAAATAGATTCCGACGAGGAAACACTGCTGTTGGCTTTATTACTTTTACTCGTTGCACTACGCTTTTTACTCGTCGCGCGACGCTTTTACTCGTTGTGCGTCCGCAACGAATTCGTTGCACATGCGCGGCGTGTTCGCTGCGAGCCCGTAACGAATTCGTTGCGCGTCCGCTCCGCCCCGCAACCGCTCCCAAACCGCTAGTATGATAAGGCCCTTACAACACAGATGAGACAAGTATCAGATAGAGCGCATTCGTCCAACTAAGTGTGGCACGTTGACAGCTATGTGTGCGTGACCTTTGGCGACTGGCACTGTACGGACACGCGCGTCTATGTGTGTGTAAAGTTGCCAGATTATGAATAATCTCCCAGTATTTTGCATATAGTTATGTAATATTCTTATATTCATTTGCGGTTTTGAAGAATTTACCATGGATTTAATTAATGCTTTTATAAATACATTTCTTAAATGTAGGTACCGAGTTAAGTTTTAACTACTTCGTAAATCTGTATATATAAAATCCTTGCGTTACTGACTGACTGACAGACAAGCTACAGCTGAAACTACTCTGCGCATGAAGCTGAAATTTAGCATGTATGTTTCTTGGGAACCGTAGGGGTGCACTAAGACGGGATTTCTCGAAATTCCCACGGGATCGGGCAAAACGAGAAATACGAAAATATGTGCGTGCGAAGCCGCTGGCGTCGATTAGTTGAGAAATAAATAGTATGTATGTACACACGGCACCAAGTCAAGCTAAACAGTTTCTGTACCATTTTGATACTTATTCCCTACGCCATAAGTATGTATGTACACACGGCGCCAAGTCAAGCTAAACAGTTGCTGTACGATTTTGATACTTATTCCCTACGCCATAAGCATGTATGTACACACGGCGCCAAGTCAAGCTAAACAGTTGCTGTACGATTTTGATACTTATTCCCTACGCCATAAGTATGTATGTACACACGGCACCAAGTCAAGCTAAACAGTTGCTGTACGATTTTGATACTTATTCCCTATGCCATAAGTATGTATGTACACACGGCACCAAGTCAAGCTAAACATTTGCTGTACGATTTTGATACTTATTCTTTACGCAATAAAAACGGTGCAAAGGTCAAAGTGTATAAGCTTGACGAGTAGCAGGGTGTACACGAATATTTGGATCGTTTGGGGATCGAACTCAAAACAATATTATGTAAGGTATATACTAATGGAAATTGAAATTCTATTACTATATTTATGAGAAAGAAGATATATCTACAATATACTTTTATAATACGTTAATGTATTTTTCATTAACATGACAATCATTATCACATTATCAATTGACAAGTGCATTTTCCCTAATTCAGGCAGAACGGCGTCGACAAAAACTGGCAACACTTACATATTTCTTGCACAAATACGAATTTTATCGAAATTAAATTAGGAAACAGTCAAATTATCAATAATTACCTGTGAAAAGATATTCCATTTTCCTGTTTTTGTTTTTAGGAACAACTTTTACAGTGTTTAAGAACACAAGACGGCATTTTGAGAATTTAAAAGTTGAAGTGATCGTGACGCGTGAACTGTACGATGCTTCGTAGCGCACTGAGACGAGTTTGTATTCGCTTTTCAATTTTGTATTTGCTTTAGTGGCCGCACGCAACAGTGCCGCGCGTTCCATCTGATAATTCTCTCATCTGTGCCTTACAAATTGACGAAAATGTGCCGTTTTCGAACAAGTTCCTTAAACTATATGCTAGTTTCAATGTCTTTTTGATGTAACTATGTATGTTAGTTTTAATCAGGGCCGGCCCTAGGGTGGTGCGAGCGGTGCGACCGCACCAGGCGCCTTCAAGAGGGGCGCCAAAATTAACCAACACGTGAAACAAAAGACGCTCGACTTTTTGAAATTTTTAGGTTTGGTGCAATTATTAGGAAAATTTGACAATGTTATGATGGAGCACCTCCGGCGTGTTGCAATTTATGTGTTGTATTTCAGCAAACGCATTCAATACGAATTAATTGCCTTATTTGGAAGTGAAGTTTAAAACAATATTATGAATATGGTAAAGTCAGCTAAATACTTTTCCATCATTATGGACTGTACTCCTTGAATTGTCTGTACGCCACGTTGAATAAATGTCATTAACATTCCGGTTCGTTGACATTTTAATGAAGAAGAAATCGAAGAGCGAGAGTGTTGTGTCGCTTACATGCCAATATGTGACTCTTCTGGAGCCAAAGGCCAATGAGTCCTTCACTGGCCTTTTTCGTGATACGATTGTACAAGAATTTGCCTTAGACATGAACGATTGTAGAGGTCAAGGATACGATAACGCAGCAAATATGGTAGGAGTAAACAAAGGTGTGCAATCCAGAATGTTGAACTTATATCCTCGGGCATTTTTTAATCCATGTGGCTGCCACAGTTTGTATTTGGTGATAGCAGATGCAGCTAAAAGTTCCGTCAAATCTGTTTCTTTATTTGGATTTCTCCCGTTTTATTTTCTGGATCAACCAAGCGATGGGAAGTGATATCCAAGCACATAGAAGGATTATCTTTAAAAAAAGTTTGCGAAACTCTCTGGGAGAGTAGAGTTTTTAGTCTTGCCGCTGTTGGCTTTAACTACACTTCAGTCCGTGATGCCCTTCAAAATCTGCACGAAGAAACTAACGACTCAGTTACAGCATCAGAGGCTGATTCAGAAAATGGAGCAATTTGAGTTCATAGTTACGATGGTGGCTTGGTATGATAATTATATTGTTTCAAGTAAACATTGTAAGTAAAGCTATGCAGTCTGAAACTATCGATCTACCAAACGCATCGCAATTACTGAAAAACTGTTCGCAATTCGTGAAACAGTACCGCGTAGCTTTTCCTCAGCTATAATTACAGCTAAGGAAATAGCATCTCTAGCCGAAATAAATCCAGTTTTTAAGGCAGTCCGATCTCGATGAAAGAAACGGATAATTGATTACGAAGCCGTAGATGAAACACCAAGTGATCTGGAGGAATTATATAAGCTGAACGTTTTTTACCCGATGATAGATACTATTGAGAATACATTGGTTACACGTTATCAACAACAGCTGTCAAAATTTAATGATACATGGTCTTTTTTACACACCATAAAAAGTATTCCAGAAAAATCCATGTTGGAAAAAACTTGTGCTGATTTACAAATCACTTTAACCGATGGAGAAAAATGTGACATATATATGGACAAGAATTGGTTAAAGATCTTGTGAGCCTAAAACCTTTATTTAACCTTTTCACCGCCCAGCTATACTAAACGCGATGTGTCGCTGTACGCCAACGTATAAATGTATAACAATTATATAGTACGAAAGCAGGGATGGCGGTAACGTCATATCGATAATGAAAAAAACAATGTGTAAATTTAAATTGTTACTCAAATTTACTATTAAAAATACACACTGTTAAATTATATGGTATTTTGTTTTATTTTATGAGCATTTATAGTAAGAAAAATGGGTATCCGTTATCGGAGACAAAGATACATGCAGACACTTGCTAGAGATAATAATATAATAGGCACATCACTATTCATTTCAAAACGTAGTCCGTTTGCTTCATATCAAGTCGTTTGCGTTCGAAGCACGATAAATTTCATAAGAAATATGGTTGTCTATTGTTTTCTTTCTGTGTATAGATTTTTGTTAGTCTATACTAAAAACGCTTGAGTTTTTAGTTTATATTTAAAATCTAACATTAACGGTCAGTCAGGAACATTGTTTGAAGTGATCACAAGTGGCAAAATAAGTGTAGTTTCGGAAAGGGATATAAGTGATTTTTTAATACTGATGTGCTTAAACCTTTTCAGTTTATTTTTTATTTAATGCAAATGAAAAACTGGCTAGTTTGATTAAGGATATACGAATACCTAAATTCATAAAAAGTAATTAAACTTAGCTATTCCAAATTATCATTGCCAGTATCAAATCAAAATCAAAAACATTACACTCCTTTTTTTGGGAAATCATGTAAAAAGATAAAAGTGTGCGCGTCGCCGGCACTATGACACAATGACCTTGACACCTATGCGCTTACGACGTCACAGGTTTACTTCTATTGAAGTTGTCGGCGCTAGTGACACTGACATCTTGCCATTACGTAGAGATGGGTGTAGCAATATCGAAAACCCTCGGTACATTTAATTAATTTTAATGAAGTGATTTGATACGTACATCAATTTTAAAACGTATTATGTAATACGTTATTTACTGACCGGAATTACTTTTTAATCACAGAATTTAAGAACGATTGGATGGAAAAAGACAAATAAATATAAAAGATTCTAATGAATGCAACTTTCGCGCCACATCACCGGCCTACTTGATATGAAGTCGTTGGCGTGCGGGACATAAAAAAATTTGAGGCCTTTTATGTTTTTATCCATTTTAACACAGAAAAAGCCTGTTTTGCCTGATAAAATAATAAATGGGGCTTCATTCGTGTCCATCTACACAATTACAAAAGAAACAAAAGTGTTTATGTATCGTAAATGTATTTTTTTATAGTGAACTTCTATAGAAGTCGTGGCGTGGACGGCACGAAAATCCTGACCGTCTATAGAAGTTGTTGGCGGTGAAAAGGTTAATGATCTTCATTCAGGAGAGCCAAGAAAAGTTCTTCTACTTATAAAAAAAAAATATTGGCACGATATTTTCCCTAATGTATGGACAGCGCTTCGTATCTTACTAACTGTAGGTACCTGTAACTGTTGCCAAAGAAGAACGAACTTTCAGTAAATTGAAACTTATTAAGACTTACCTACGGTCTTCTATGGGTCAGGAACGACTGTCCGATCTCGGAATTTTGTCTACAGAAAATGCCATTGCCGAAAAGTTAAAATAAGAATATATAGAAAAGGGTTATATATATATATATAGGGTTATTTTTATATTATTAATAATTAGATTTGATTAATGTAATGTTTGAACAGAAAAAATAAAAGTTGACAATCATTAAAATTATTTTTCAGTTGTCCACCACTTCACATATACGTAGATTCGCACAAACTGGTTAAACGAACTTTTGACAGCAGAATAATCTGAAGCCACTGCTTTTTCTGGTGGAAAATAAAGCAACTGCTTAATTTTTTTTTATTTAGCGCTATTTTTAGTCCTCGCACCAGTTAAAAATGTTAATAGGACCGGCACTGGTTTTAATGACTTGAAATTGATATGTACTTGCGACGTGAATGCACCAACAGATCGAAACAAAAGGGCGAAAATCGCGGGATGCACGCCGTTCGACCCGTTCTGTAAGACGCGACCCCCGCGCCGCGACTTGTGACCGTGGGGCTTAGGTATACGAGGTGTAAAAAAACCCTTAATGAAATCACATATTGTACCACAGACTTGAATGACAAACCTAACTTAAATCTTCTGAAGCATCTGGTTTTGTGGCAGTAATAGCACAGTATACAAAGGTACAGTCGATTGACGCCTTTGATCTCATTGAAAAGGCCGACATCGTCTAGACAAGGGTCCTTACCCTTGGCTAGGCTAGGGCTGTCTCATGTAACATTATCTCATAGTTCTTTAAAATGTTTGAAATGGTCAAATATAGTGTGTACTCATATAATTTACTACGTCTATAACATTGTACAAAATTATTTTCTACTGTCTACGCCATAGAAATGTAAGTAAGAGGAGAAGTGCCAAGGGGGCGTGTCGGTGTCTGCGCGAGAAGCCCAAAGCGATCATATCGCAAGCAAATTGCCGTTATTATGTTATTATTATATTCAAATATCACAACGACTGTATTGTTTTCCAATAAATACCTTGCTCTTTAACTGGACAAGCAATGTAGGTAATTATGACCAAACGATACTTTATTAAGGGAATGCATCGCGTAGTACGGCCGCTGTGCATAGCACAACGATAGTGGCCGATGTTTTTGTGTGAGTAAGGGTATAATTGAGTTTTTGGAAGTTTTGATTTAAAAAATGCGAGCGTGTGGGCGACTGCGTTTTTATATTGCTTTTAGTGAACTGCATGTGTAGTATTAGCCGCGTGGAAGTGGCAAACTGGCGACACAGGTATCCGATACATTTTCATCTACAGGGCATATCTCCTTGTTTATTATATTTATGGTCTACGCTATATAGCTGCCATCATTGAACTGTTTTGGCTATGCTATCTAAAAAATATTGTATATCTGTATTATCTTAGCTCTTTGTTTCATTACAACACATATTTATTTTAGATTAACATTATAACGGCTACGCTAACATGGATCTTATAATGTTAAAAAACCGAGTAATTATTATATTACAATCATTAAGAATTAAAAAATACTATAAAGCGCTTTGCATTTTTTCGTGCGGTGATGGCTTTGAATACAAAGTATCACCACCCATTTCATCCCGAAGGAAACTGTTTGAATTGGTGTATTGTTTACTTGTGACAACCCTAGCTTCCACACCCTTACGTAGCTGTCTAGACGATGACGGCTTTTTCTACGAGATCAAAGGCGTCGTACCTACTAATGTATCTACGACTTACGTGGGTATATGTATGTACACACTGTCAAGAGACCATTCGAAGTCAACTCGTTTTGTACGTAAGTAATTCTAAGTCATACTAAGCAAAAATAATACCTGAGAAATTCTTTTTTTTTTGGCTAAAAAAGTTTATAAGCAATGTAAAGCGCGTGCTTACGTTAATCGATGGGTGCATAAGACACGTATAGGACAAATTGGCGGCGAAATGCATCATTTTGTAATCAGTAATTAAAAAAAAATATCGTGGACTTTGAGCCTCAATATCTCCTGAAGCAGTAATTTTCCAAGTATGGCGTCGAGGTAAAAAATGTTTGTAATGATTGGTACAATACAGTAAGTATATTAATTTGCGTTGAGGGCTTTTTTACACTTTGTATACTTATCTAAATACATACATATAATTTTAAAAGAAAACCTAACTGTTATATCAATAGACAGTTATACTGATAGGATTAGAAGCTAGATTTAATTGTTTTTTATGTAAGCGAAGATTGTCTTACAATAAAGCCGTTTAATAATATTTACCTACTATGTTGTGCTGCTATAAAGAAATATTTTCAAATGAAATTAACTTAATGAAACCCTAAAATCTGGTGCTTCCACTTGACAGTAATGTTCCCTCTCCAAAAAGTATGAATCAGTAGAATCCTGGTTAGTATAATTTTTTATTCAGACTATTAAAGTGTCCCACTGCTGGGCAAAGGCCTCCCTTGGATCGCCATGTATTTCTGTCCTGTGCTTTGTCCGGCCAGTCGCTACCGTTTAATATTAGAAATGCTGTAGTGTAAACAATTAATGTTATTGAGTTTCGTCACCATTATCAGTCCTGTATGTAAATATTACGTATACTATTGTCAAACCCATATTATGCAAATAAAGTGAATTGAATTGACTGTCCCACCGGGCACGAGTCTCTTCTCAAAATAAGAAGGGTAAAGCCGTACGGGTTAGCGTACTTCACGTGTCTTTCGACAACATTATGGAGAGAACCCTCAGACATGCAGATTTCCTGAAAATATTTTCTTTCACCGCTAAGCAAGCAATAATTGACAATGTAATACTGCACTTGACTTCCAAAAGTCATTATTGCGCGCAGCGGATTCGAACCTTGACCATTAGCTAGAGCCTTCGCGTAGCAGTCTGTCGGTCTCTCCATTAGGCTAACTCTGCATAGTTTTCTATTATTTTTTATTATCTATACATGTAATAAAATGGTAGGAAAGTCAAAACTGTACATTGAATATTTTTTTTAAAGAATACTTGGGGTGTGATCTACAATCGATACCGAAGCCAAAAATATAGTTTTTAGAATTTTTGTCTGTTTGTCTGTTTATCTGTTTGTCCTTATGTCCGGGCTAAACTCAAAAAGTACTGCATGGATTTACTTCAAATTTGGCACAAATATTATTAAAAAGTCGGGTCACCATATAGGCTACATATTATTACGCTATCACCTACTGGGAACGAGCAGAGAACCTTTATTTTTTGAACGTATTCTGTAACAACGTGTAATGTAACAATGCATATTTTAATGTTGTTATTATGTTAACTATGCTATAATCTAGCTTCACACTATAAAAATCACGCAATATAAGTAGCTTAGGCTGATAAACATAATTAATTGAATATAAGGAGAATCAAGACAATTTTAATGCAGCGCCATCTAAGAGAGTTCAAAAACATCAAGTCGAATTACATCTGTAAGCCCTTTTTGGATATAAACAATTTAATTTGAACATGTTGGCGACGTTAATAGTTGTTTTCAAAAGTCATAGATGGAGTTGTACATTTTCTTCTTAAAATTGTATTGTTAATTCGTTTCAGAGATGAGCAAGACTATAAGTTGAAGTTATTTAATTAATTAACTACATAACTACACCATCGCCACACTTGATTGCTTACATGATTTTTGTCAGAATAAATAGTAATAGATTTAGTACAAAAAAAAACATATTGGTCACATTGGTGTAATTATGGCTTCTTAATTAATATATTTACATGTCGCATATAAACTTGCTTTAAATTTTGGATTAACAATATATAAACATCAGTAAGATGTGGAACTAGCTAGATCTTATTTACTCACACACAGCCATTTATTTATTGTTACGTCTGAAGCGGTTTGGCGGATACTGGTGTTCTCTATACATGAGAAGCATCCTACCGTCATGCATTTACACGTCCACCTAGAGAACGGTCAGCGCATATATTTTGATCCCGACAGCGTTGCTGAGCACTTGGAAAATCCACGTCAAACAAGTCTCTTGGCGTTTTTCAGGCTCTGTAAAATCGACCAGTTTGGGAGGTCCCTTACGTATGACGAGATGCCTTTATATAACACGTACGACAAGCAAAAGGGCGTATTTAACCGACGTTGACGAGGAGGTGCTGTGGAAGGATTTCCGGGAAGTTTCAAGGACACCGCATTTTGTAGAGTTTATACCGTACACACAAATAATGTCGAATGCTATTTTCTGCGGTTGTTACTTCACAAAGTCCGAGGCCCAACGTCTTTCGCCTTTCTGAGGACATTTGATGGCGTGGAGTATCCCACTTACCGCACAGCCTGCATAGTACGTCACTTTCTCGACGGTGACCAATACTGGGATGACACCCTCGCGGAGGCGAGTGTCAGTGACAGTCCCAGCCGCATGCGTCATCTGTTTAACGTCATCTTGGTGTTTAGTGGAGTCGCGAACCCGGTAGCTTTCTGGGAGAAGTATCGTTATCATCTGTCTGATGATTTTCTACGAGCCTTGAGGCGTGCTACTGGAGACGAAGTCGAAGTAACTGATGACCGCGTGCTGAACACCTGTCTCAGTTCACTTAAAGATGTGGTCATTTCTATCGGCAGCAATCCACTGGTCAAATATTTGTTACCAGCTTCCCAATCATCACCGCATCAAGATCGTGAAAATTGGGTGTATAATGCTGAGACAATTTGAAATGACCACCTTACGAATTTTATGACATCGTCCTTGAAAACGTTGGGCAAAGCCAGGCTAAAATGTTTTCCTTGGATGCACCTGGTGGAACAGGAAAAACATTTGTTACTACTGGCATACTTGCAGAGGTTAGAAGGCAAGGCAAAATTGTCATTGCTGTAGCGTCGCCGGCAATCGCTGCCACACTGCTTCCGGGTGGTAAGACAGCACATACCATGTTTAAATTTCCCATCGATTTAGAGAGCGCCGTAACACCCGTTTGTGGTGTGTCACGTAACAGTGATAAGGGACACGTGCTCAAGGATTGCTCTCTGATTGTATGGGATGAGCGTACGATGGCCAATAGGAAGGCAGTTGAGGCCATGGACAGAACCCTTCCGGGACATCCGCAGGAACGAGCATTTAATGGGTGGTCACAGTTCTGTTCAGTGACGATTCCCGACAAACGCTTCCCGTGGTGACACGGGGATCGAGGGCTGACGACGTGAGTCATCATCATCATCATCATCAGCCTTTAACAGTCCACTGCTGGACTAGGCCTCTCCTTTGAAAGGAGGAATCGGCCTACTATACCACGCTGGCCAAACGGGTTGGTATAGGGTTTGTATCAAGTTTTCCTTCTCTCACAGTGCTGTTTTCTGCATAATATGCTCCCTCTGTCGGCTCTTACGATACCCATGGGATGATATCGAGTGGTGACATTCCGTATTCTTAATCCGTCACCACACGGACAAGGTGAGTGCTTCGTTGAAATTATCTTTGTTGTGGTCACGAGTTCGTATGATGCGCTTGACTATTAATATGAGAGCTCAGCTTGGCGTCAATGCACGTGCTCAACAATTCTAAGATGTCTTTCTAAGTCTTGACGAAGTCACTCTACCAGAGGAGAGAGGTGGACAGGTGGTGCTTCCAGAGTCTCTCAGTAGAGTTGTATCCAGCTTAGAACCAGCCTATTTTGACGCCCAAAAATGATCTGGCGGTAGCAATTGACGAATGCATTCTCTCGGAAATTGAGGGGAATGAAGTGGTCTACACCTCTATAAACACTGTCGTCGAGCAAGAAAACGCCACACAATATCCCGTGGAATTTCTGAACTCCCTGTCAGCAAGTGAACTTCGAGCGCATACCGTCAAGCTGAAGGTCGGTGTCCCGATTATGCTTCTTCGGAACCTATCTCCTCCGAAGTTGTGTAACATGACCCGCCTGAAAGTCATCTAGCTCCACAGACACACCATTTAGGCGGAAATTCTTACGGGTTGTGGCGTCGGCGACGCAGTATTTATACCACGCATTCCTCTCATACCTCATAACTTCCGGTTCCCGTTCAAGCGCATACAGTTCCCCGTGAGTGTTTGCTTCGCGATGACCACCAAAAAGTCGCAGAGGCAGACACTGAGGGCAGCAGGTATCCTGTACGTCGCTTTCTTCCGCGTCACCAGTCCTGACTCTCTTTACATTTTGGCTGCGGAGAGCCAAACCACTAATGTTGTGTATCGAGAAGTCCTATAAGTATGTATTTTACCCTATTATGTATTCCTTATTTTCTCCATCTGCTTCAGTCACAACTTATGACTTAATTCAGCAGAATCACCATAAAGTCATTTATTCAAAGCATGCTGAAACTCAGCACTTTTTGAAGGTCAATTTTACAAAAGAGTCTCCCTCTGTTATTACACTTTCTGCAGGTATGAAATATAAAGAAGAAACGGGTAAATAAATGTTATTTTAAAAGGTATAATGGTAGGTATTTATTTAATAGTTAGGTGCTGCATAGCGTTCACGCAGACGACGTCGCGGGCAGCAGCTAGTTTTTTATAATTACCACTAACATATTTAAGGGTGCGTAGGGTTCCCTCCAAGAACTTAGGGTCCCAAGCCAACCTCACCTGCAAGTGGTGCACTGTGGTGCACCTGCCTATCAACGGACGAGGCTCTGGCAAACAAAATATCCCGATAAGCGGCAATAGGCTCGCCACCTATTACGTGGGATCAAAACACTGGCGAAAAGTGGGCGTTTAATATGCCTCTGCCTACCCCTTCGGGGAAACAGGCGTGAGTCTATGTATGTATGTATGTATATTTAAGTGCAATGTTGAATTAATTGATTATATATTTTTTTGTAATCTATTTTCAGATCACTTATGAATCAGTATACAAAGTAGATCGCGAAGAAGCAATGCTTAAATCGCCTTTAGGAATAATCACAGGTGGCAACCGCATTAAAACATATATTGCAAAAGACAGTAAAGAACATGAAATATATGTAGAACAAGCAAGACAGATTGTTGCGAAAATAGAAAACGTAGATTTAGAATATTTTAGTGAAGCATCTTTATCAGACAGAGAAGAATTCAGTGATAGTGAAAAGATAAAGTTTGATGATGGAAAAGTAAACTTTGATGAAGAAAAGATAAATAGCAGTAATGATAAGTCAACATTTGATGATGAAAAGATAAACAATAGTGATGATAAGTTAATATTTGATGAAGAAAAGCTAACAAGTAATGATGATAAGTTATTTGATCAAGAAAAGGTAGCTAGTGATGACGAAAAGTTACCATCCGATGAGGAAAAGAAAGATATTCCTAGTAGTCCCATGGTTGGTTACATTGAAATTGAAAATGGTATTATAAAAACTACTAGAGCAGAAATAAAAGAAAAACCTAAGGGTAAGGGTAAAAAAGCTACTCCTTGGAAATCAATAGTATTAGAAAATAAAAGTAATTGGAAGATATCTATTTTAAATGAAGAGGATGCTTTGAAAGAATTTAGAGCTAAGGCGGACGATAAAAAGTATTTGGCTGCTGCTTTTAAATGTAAAGACTGTTTTAAGGGTTTCTCAAAGAAGAATATGTTGGATAGGCATATCCAACTGCGACATATCGAGGTAAAGTTACAATATACTTACACATCTAAAATCATAGTCCACTGCCGCGTTTGTCTGTCTGTCGGTTAGCTTTAAACCCAAACACGACTAAACGGTTCGGTTATAATGTTCTGCAGCTCATAAGGTTAAGTTATTCATATATTTTTTCGCGAAACTGACAGACAGACGGCGCGGTGAATTCTGATTAGACCGAAGTCGAAACAGAAAGTGACATTTTATCACATCATCATCAGCCTTTAACAGTCCACTGCTGGACTAGGCCTCTCCTTTGAAAGGAGGAATTGGCCATATACCACGCTGGCCAAACGGATTGGTATAGGGTTTGTATCAAGTTTTCCTTCTCTTACAGTGCTGTTTTCTGCATAATATGCTCCCTCTGTCGGCTCTTACGACACCCATGGGATGATATGGGGTGGTGACATTCCGTATTCTTAATCCGTCACCACACGAAAGAAAAACGGAAGAACAAAGTTTAGGTTATATGGTAACAGAACGAAATGAATAAAAAAAAAAACAATATTTTTTTTCTGTCCAGATTCGGGATATCGGCCAGTTTCAATATTAGATCTATCCATAGATTTGGAGATTCGAGATAAATATTTGACATATTCTGTGTGGAGGTTATGTCAAAGTATGTAAAATCACAAAATCTGAATCTAAAAGAAACTCAGGACTAGGAATCAGTCCACTCTTTAAAAAAATGAGATTAATTTACAACATACAATAAGAAAATAGTGGCAGTGTCTATGGATATACTACTTAGCCGACTACCGTTCGGCGTTCACTTTGTACTACAGAGTGAACGCCGAGCTCACGCTGGGCGTACGCTCGAGCAACGCTGACGCCCAATGTGAGGTCAGCCTTAGTATCATCTATGCTTATTAATATAATAAAGCTGAAGAGTTTGTTTGTTTGCTTGAACGCGTTAGGTTCAGAAACTACTGGTCTGATTTGGATAATTATTTTTGTGGTGAGCGTGAGCCCATTTATCGAGGAAGGCTATACCTATGCTATATAACTTCACGGATAAAGCCACGGGAGCGGAGCAGTACCCCTTAATAACGCCGGTGCAACTGTGGGCTCATCTAGTAATTATAATATTAATGTTTCCAGGAACTAGGTAATCTAGAATGTCGTTTCTGTCGTTATCGTTTTCGACTAGATTGCTATTTAAAGAAACATATGGAACAACATTTCATGCGGTATGACTGTCTGAGGTGTCACCTACAATGTCAGTTAAAGTAAGTACATAGTTTTCTTTTTAGTTTTTTTATAGACTCACGCCTGTATCCCCGAAGGGTAAGGCAGAAGTTTAAATAACACCCACATTTCTTCATGTGGAAATTTGCTATCACGTTGGTCTCGCGACATAAATGTGCGCGTGGGATTGGGAGGTCTCGGGTTCGATTCCCGGGTCGGGCAAAGTGTTATTGGGTTTTTCCGTTAGGAAATTCTCAGTAGCAGCACGGAGTCTGGTAATGTGCCCGGTACCGCAATAAGCTCGCCCCCTATTACTTGGGACCTAAAAATTCCTAGCGAAATGTGGGTGTAATATTACACCTCTGCCTACCCCTTCGGGGATACAGGCGTGAGTCTATAGAAAAAAAAAACTTCATGTTATGAATTTGTAGGTCTCACGTAGTGCGAGCCTTTTGGCTTTACCAGTCACTTTGCCAGACTCCGTGCTGCTACTGAAAATTCGGAAAAGCTCAGTAAAACTTATGCTCGACCCGGGAATCGAACCCGGTTCCCGAACAGCAGATGAACCACGGAGGCAGTTATTTTTATTTTATTTCATATTTTGATATTAATGGAATAGAAGAACACTGTCGTGGAGTTTAAGAAAATATTACTTTACTGTACTGTCATGACTGTTTCACAATATTTGTATAAAATAGCATAAAATTCGAGTGCCTGCTCTTATCTTCGAAGAAGTCGCAAGGATTTTAATAAATATTGTTAGTTATAATTGTATGTTAGAGTAGTAGTTAGTAAAATAATATGTATACATGCCACACTATCGTATTAGGCTTAAAGCCTGTAATGATAGTTGTTAAGGAATATACAATAAATAAATAAATCATTTTTCTATTATAAATGACTTACTGCCTCCGTGGTGCAGTGGATAGCGATGCGTCTGCTGATCAGAAGGTTTCGGATTCGTTTCCTGGATCGATCACAAGTGTTAATAGGTTTTTAAGAATTCTCAGTAGCAGCACGAAGTCTGGAGAAGTGCCCGGTAACCGGACAAATTCATGACGTATAATATTATACCTCTGCTTACCCCTTCGGGGATACAGGCGTGAGTCTGAACTTACTCCATAAAATAAAAAACTTGTCATCTTTATTATACTAGTATTGATATATGTAAGTGCGTTTAGTATTGTATGTATTTATTTTTTCAGAAACTCTGCTTTGCTTCACGAAGAATTCCACAGTGGTGTCACTAGAAAATGTAATTACTGCGATGAAGAGTTTAGGTAATCATTTTATAATGTTCTATTCCATTCACGATTTTAAATTAAACTACCACATTCTACCACATATTCTACCACATTCACACAACACCATCTAGTCCCAAACTAAGCAGAAGCTTGTACTATGGGTACTATACACCACTATTTTTAATTAGTACAAAAACTTTAAGGACATATTAGCGAAGACATAATTATCATATATGTGACGTAAGAATTTCATAATATCTATAAATAGCAAAGTTATAATCATACGTTTTTTGTAGAAAATCTCACCTAAATCATAGACATATTTTACAATCCATTGACTACTTCATTGATAGTACTTACTTGCCGTCCTAACCATACGCATTCTTTCCGCCGCACTTATACTGTAGGTAGCCTTAGACAATAAAATGAAGCAAAATAATAAGTGTAGGTAGTTACTTTTTAATTTTCTAAATTCTACCTTCTCCTTTATACTTCATCCGGGCTTAGGACCGGCAAAATTTACCGTTTTACAAGTAATTTAATACGGAGGTATGTAATTAGAAAGCAAACAAATATCAAATAAAAGAAAAAAAAAATTGGCGTATTTATGAAGTTAGAATCATCTGCTATTCACAAATATTATTTTATCATCATCATGTCAGCCTAGAGACGTCCATTGCTGGACATAGGTATCCCTCAAGGTTCTCCACACAGACCGATTTTGAGCCGCCCGCATCAAATTATTATTTACTTAAGTAGGTATTATTTACTAAACTCACAAGTATTTCCATTGTCCTTCGAAATTTCCACACATGTTGTCAATACACAGACGGGCACGTTTTATAAAATTGTTTTCTAACGAGAGAAGTACGCTTCTGTCTTTTCACTTCGTCAAAATCGTCCAATGTGCGCTGTTTTAATTGTTCGACACTAACCGGCTCACTTTTGTACACTCACAAAAATAAAGTCCATGGGTACACAGCTGCACTCGCGATTCCTCTACTCATAGGGTACGCACGAAGCATAGCTACATACTCCCGTGGTGTGAACTGATAACAACACCACCATTGTCAATACACAGACGGGCACGTTTTATTAATAATAATAATAATAGCCATTTATTTTCAGGTAATTACAACCCGTAGATAGATACCTTATAGACTAACATACATACAATAACATTATAATATTACAAAAACATAGGTGTTGTTTACGGCTTCGTGTTACGCTGAGTGGTATTGCGTAACCTTCCATAAAAACGCCGATACACAGCACCCTTCGGCCAAAACTCTTCCTTGAGAAAAGTGTCGAGATGATGAGTCGGCACCCGCACCACGTTCGACTTGAAGTTGGTGTTATGCCGTGACTCCAATCTCTCGACTCTCAAAGTCCAATTGGTCTTCAGGCGTATGTAGTCTACGACCTCCTCGTCCTTTGTGGAGTGATGCAGACGAAACACGTACAACTGCGTGGTTGGGACGGCGGAACGCAGCAGCATTTTCGGTCCCACTAACCCGGTACCACAGAGGTTACGACAAGTAGGTTTCTTCTTCTTCTTCTCCACCTTGATGAAACCATCCTCGTCGCATGTCTCCTTCTGTGGGGCTCGTAGCTCCATGACCTTGTTCTGAAGGGGTGCTCAAAGCTTATGTTTACCCCCTTTTTCATCAGGCCGATTTTGCTGCGTTTTATTTATGGCAACAACATTGGCATAGGCGCGCTTAGGCATTGAAGCATCAACCTTCGGCAAAACCTTGACCGGTGTCGATGACCCCAATTCAGCAACGTTACACGTCTCACCGCTTGCATTATCGGCTATAGGCGAAGCAAGCAAATTCGCTGACTCAAAACTGCTGATAGACGCGTTTTGAGCCCCGCGTCGTGTGTTTACGTTAGTATCGACTGGCCACCTACTTGTAGAAATAGCGTTACGTAATAACACTACCTCTGCACGTAGCTCACTAATGGTGCTGTCCGACTTCTCCAACTTGGACTGCAGCTCGACCAGGCTTGATTTCAGGGAGGTGATGTCCTTCAGCAACCTGGTTACGTCGACGTGGTCGAATGTGACAGGCGGCAGCTTGTGCAAATCCTTCGCCACAAAAGTAGGCACGTCGTCAGGGTCGGTCACCTTTAATAAGGAGATGATGTCCTGGATACTCTTCTCGGTGCCATCCCTTCGCCGAGAAGGCATCTCGTCTAACTCGTCCAGGGTCTGATAAAGTAGCCTCTTGCTACCACTAACGAACTTTGAAGTTGGACTTACAGATCTGCAGAATGCTGACCTCGTCCATGGTATCGAAGGCATGTTGAATAAACGTCAACAGCTCGTTGGCTATGAGTTGCTGTGAACAGCTCATAGCTACTGTATCGGGCGACCGGCGACGTATAGCCGCGAAATACATTGATTAAATAATAATTATTATTTAATACGCGCGTAGCAGCGCACATCACGTCCGCACTCGACGACCGTATTGCGCTGCCGTGATGTTTTGTAACGTTGTTGATTTTTAACGAGAGAAGTACGCTTCTGTCTTTTCACTTCGTCAAAATCGTCCAATATGCGCTGTTTTAATTGTTCGACACTAACCGGCTCACTTTTGTACACTCACCAAAAGAAGTCCATGGGTACACAGCTGCAGTCGCGATTCCTCCACTCAAAAAGTACGCAGGAAGCATAGCCACATACTCCCGTGATGTGAACTGATAAGCCATCTCGTCGGGCAAACGTAGACAAATAATTAACTGTTGCGACGAAAAAATGGATGCGCTCACTTACGCTAGCAATTTAGCACTCTTTGTCGCATCGGTGCGCGGCGCAGGCGCAGAGGGACAGGGGGGAATTTATCAATGGAGCAGATTACTACTGTTACTACTTATAGTACTCGGGTCGGTCAAAGTCTTAGTTATGCATTTACCAATTATTACGTATTTTTGTGGACAGTTTTGGGACTTACTGTTTTTATTTTTTAACTACATAAATATGATCAGTTAATGATACTTAGCGCCCCCTAAAATTTTTTGTACTAATAAAAAAATAGTGGTGTATAAACTGTCCCACTGAGCACGGGCCTCTTCTCACAATGGGAACTGTAAGGCCATAGTCCACCACGTTAATACGCACTATAGGCATAGTAAAAACAGAATAGTAGATTAGCTAAGGCCGCTCGGCGAGTTAATTGCCTACTCTTGCGTTGACGCACGGGTTGTCACTTGTTTACACCGCGGCGCCGGCTTTGTCGGCGCTCGCGCTTTTTCGCCGCTTTTTTAAGTGATCGCGCTGAATACTTCACAATTTAAACTTGAATTTATTTTTTCTCAAATACCTACTGACTACCTAAGCGTTATATAACTATCTAAATGCCTTTTTTAATGAGAAAAAGTAACAACTTAAATTTACTGTCGTTTAACACATTGTATATTATTAATAACGTTTATTACAAAACTGAATGTATATAAACAATTCAAGCGGGCGAGCAGTGTAGTACCTACATGAATGCGCTCGATCAGACGCGCGGCGCATCCCGTACTGAATCCGCGCCGAGCTTGCCGCGCTCGTGAGATTGTGTGCGTGAAGAGTGCGTGCGTACACGGCGCCGGCGACTCACGCGTACATTCAAACCAGCGCGGCAGCGCGGCGGCCGATTTGTATGAAGCTATCTTACTATTCTGTTTTTACTATGCTATAGGCGTATACTGTCATAATGTATGAATGTTAGATTGTAAGGTTTTAAATTTATCTATGCATCTATGCCACGCGAAATAAAATGTTTTTTTATTATTTTTATTTATAAAAGTGTTATGCTGTCATGAAGATGATGATTACGATAAAAAGAAATACTAATCATCATTCTCTTAGCGTTATCCCAGTTTTAATCTGGGGTCTAACCGGATTTGGCTGAATATTAGCTTTTCCACAGAGCGACTGGAAAAGCTAATATTCAGCCAAGTCGAGAGCTGGTCTGGCCTCTGCAACCGAAGGTTGAAAGAAGGTATTGACGCCCTGTAACGACTTTCAAAGATCTTCATGACAACCGGGATCGACGGCTTAGCGTGCTCTCCGAGGCACGGGACAAGCGATAATTAACAATTCAATGCGCACGTAACTCCGAAAAGTCATTGGTGCGCGCCGTGGATTTGACCTCGATACCCTCTGTATGGCAGTCTGTCAGTAAAAAGAAATATTAATGTGATTCTTCATGTTGTAGGCACTCGTCGACGTACTACACACACTTGCGCACGCACCGCAGCGAGCACGTGTGCACGCTGTGTGGCTCGTCGTTCGTCAGCAAGGTGGGCCTGCAGCAACACAAGATCATCAAACACGTCATTATTGAGATCGTAAGTATGGGTCTCCTTTGTTTGACCGAAAGGAATTTGACAAATTTTCACTTCCCAAAAAATTTTTCGCATAATTTCATTTGCCAAATTATTACTTAGCAAAAAATCTATTCACAAAATATTGTAACGCAAGCCTAATGTTTGGGAAATGAACGTTTAAACTATAACTTGTTTACCAACTAGTACTTTTAACATTTTTTATTTAGTCAAATATTTTAGTTGGAATATCAGTTTTTACGCAAAATCAATATTTATCCTAATCTAAATAGTTCAGGTCCGGCTAACCCACTAAAAACAATCTCTTTTTTCTATTAATGCGTGCATGCAGTCGTTTCTGGCACTCGCCGGCCGCTACCGCGGCACCGCTCGCTTCGCTCGCTCGGCTCGTGCGTAGGAGGTCACAGTGTTTTTTTTATTCTCTTTTTCTTTTTTGTTTTTTTTTTTTTGTTTTACGAGGTGGAAAATCCCTTGGGATCTCCGACTCTTGGGGGAAATGAGAGCCGGAGTATGTGGTGTTTCCACTAAAAACCACCTCGACTTTCTCATGTACCCGTGTGTCGGAGGGTAGGGCATCGCCGAAACATTCGTCGCCACCCTCCGACGGGCATTGACCCGCCAGATGGTTAGGCGGGCCCCGAACAAAACCCCCTTGGCGGCGGATTAAGGTGTTGGGCTCTGCCGCCAAAACACCCAGCGGCCGCAGAGGATAGGGAGGACGGCAACGCAACACCGCATCTCCTCTTCCTCTGCGGCCCCACCGCGACGCATCGAATGGTGCGCCCCCATTTGGTCGCGGGAGATAGGGCGCGCGGCAACGCAACACCGACACGCCTCTCCTCCCGCGACCGCACCCGACTGCGAGGGACAGACAGAACTGTCCCCCGCACCCGCACCGTTGGACGCATCCTGCGCAGGCCCCTCCAAGCCCACACGGAGCGTCCCTTCCTGGATCCCTCTTAGCTTCACCGCGGGTGACCAATCCACGGTTACTGAGCCCCCCCACCACGACAAGGTGGAGATCCCACGGGGGGGAGGAGGTCACAGTTCTAACCTAACCTAAACCAACCACTTTTTTAATAATTAACCTACTCTAACTACTTCCATAAATAAACTAATATCACCAACGTTTGTTGTCTTAAGATTGTTTGCTGTAATAAATCATTTGATTAAAGACCAAATGCCATAATGACATTATACTTGGTAATATTAAGCCATGTAAAAATTTTACCAAATTAAAATATGCGTAATAAAATCATTCGAAATATTGCAATGGTATAAAAAGGGTTGCTAAAATGTGTTTGGGTAATGAAATTTTGTCAAAATCTTTTCGGCAAAACGGCAGGATCCCCGTAGAAGTATACCTACATCTCACACATTATAGGCATTGTTTTGACTCTTATTCCTTTTCCCACTCCAAATGCTGGGAACGCACTTGTAACTCCTGTGGTCCTACTCGCTTAGCATCAGGTGACCCGTCTGCGTTTGCCGCTTATTAAATAAAAACTACTATTTTTCGAAGTCACAGGTAAAAATTTAAATTCAGTGAAGCTACCTACGAGAGAATGAGTTTCTCTCATTCTTACAAACCTTACAAGAACAATAAGGTTTATACCCACATAAATCATGGAATCTGCTGTCCTTTTGGGTTGTAGAGGTCAGACAGGCAGTCGCTCTGTTGAAAAGCATTTGTCATTGTAAACAAATTGTATCCCTGTATTTTGTGTTCATATTACTGTGTATATATATGTATTATATTTATGTATTATATGTATATTGTATATATATATATATATTATGTATTTATTTTTATGTTTAGCACCTATCATATCTATTGTATGTATGCCTGCGTATGTATGTTTATTGAATAAAAACAATTTCTAGTAATCAGATACTTTTAGTCGCTACACATCAAAGCTTTTTGTCTTTTTCAGTCTGTCCATCCTAAGGTTGCCTGTAAGAGATCGCACTCTGCGATTAGGCCGCCCTTGTGCATTTGATATGTATCTTTAATTAAGTTATTTACTTACACCGAATTTGTACCAACATTTGCACAATAAAGCAATTATCTATCTATCTAGCTATCAAAAACTAATATTCACTCAAATCTGATTAGACTACAAACGAATCCCAGGTTCTAATTGGGACAACGATAGGAGGATGATGACTTACTCCATGTGGTTAATTTCAATATTTCCCTAATCCAAACCGACCTTTTATACAGGAGAGTCCAGATGACGATGAGGAGGTAAATACATACTGTAAGCGTTGCGACATGAGGTTCGAGACCCGGAAGGCGTACGAAGAACACCTGTTCCACTCAGCGCTGCACAGCGAAGACGAAGGTCGGAAAGAAGAAGATAAAGATCCAGTAAGGTCAGTTCAAAGAGCTTAGAACAAGTTTCCTGAAGCAGTAGATTCTTGCTGATTTTATGGATGATGAAGTATCTTTGCGAAGAGACTCGACATTAAATCTTATACCAACCATTCTGGCAATCGTGGTATAATTGCCAATGTGAAGCAAGACTAACTTTCTTTCAATTAGGTACCATACCACCAACCTAATGTCGTTTTTTTTTCGCATACAGATATTCTTTACAGTGGCTCGAACGCGAAAGTACCTACTGGTTCTCACAGAAAATCGACGTTAACTAATAGTACAGTACGGCCGTTTAATGATGGCGAGTCTGAAGTTCGCGCAGAAGGCGGCGCAGTAATCGTTTTTAGGAACAACGCGGGGGCAAGAAGCGGGGTGCGCGGGGCGGTAGTCTAGGCCAGTGATGCACGTTATGTTAATACAAATTAATAGTTTATTCAATCAAAAATTTAAATCCATTAGTTTTATAATTGATTTTGAATTAATTTATTTTTGTTATAATAATAAAAGTACTACCTATAAGATATAAAATGAAATAGATTTATTAAACCAAGCAATATAGTGAGATTTTGTTTTTAGTAAAAAAACAAATCTAATAAAATTTATTTTCTCGGTTTAAAGACCAGATTTACTTATATCAGTTATCTATTAACGATGACGTAAATGAAAATAGTTGGAACACATTTTCAATCTTTATATGTAATTGAATACACGTATATTTTTCTAATTAATTTTAATCGATATCAATAAAAATCTATTAAATTGAGCGTCAAACACGTACATTGGACATCTCTTTTTTACTTTTGAAGTTTTCGGTGCGATATAATGTGTCTCTGTCACACCTTAGTATTCGTTTTACTATCTCTGTCTTGAGTACAGACGATGACAAAAGTATTTATAGTCCATTGAAAAGATACATTTGGGGTTGCATTTATCAGACGATGCAATTTTATTTTACAAATGTGCGGGAAGGGCTATTGTAAAGCTTGATTCAAATTTATGGGGGCGTACTTACCTCTTGTCCCTCGGCCGCCATCTTGGAAAGAAAGCAGATGCAGAAAGTTTTTCTTGATTATCTGGTAAACTATTGGCCGCACAAAGAATATGTGAACGAGATTTTTGTTGCAAATTAAATTCTCTACAACTTTAGTCATAAAACTTTTATCATAATGCAAATATAGAAAACATTTATCTTTAGTTAATGATCTATAGAGGCCCTATGCACCCATGGATACTTATTCATGGGTGCATGCCATGCGTGCCATGTTCCAAATACCTACTTATTTAGAATACAACACGCGCACATTCTTAATTGCGGCTTAAAAGATGTGTCTACCTAAAGAAAAATCCGTTCGATCTATGTCAATGCAATTTTCAAAAAAAATATACTGCAGCATTCAGGTAAGTTTCTTTTGTTTCCGATTGTTCAACAGGCTTATGGATAACCTTCTAAAATATTTTTGATATGACAGGAATCAATGCTATAGGTCTGTAACGAGTCATACTATGTTTATCATGTTTCTTAAAGAGCCGTTTTATTATGGTCCTTTTTAATTCCGTGGGAACTACTCCCTGCATAATACCGAAAATTATGTGGCTCATTGGATTTGATATTTTATTAGACACGGTTTCAGTTTCCTAGATGATACACCATCGTATCCAGTACTGTTTGTAGACCTTAGTTTAATATTGAGTATGTTCCGGTTAAATTATCTGCCACTATTGTCAGGTGAGGTGTATTCATCATAAATATTAGTTGTATATAAATAATATAAAGTCTGGCAATAACAGTTTTCTACACGAATATACATGCGCGGTAATTCGCGAAGGCTAGCTTCAGACCCGCCATGATTCGTCGGCCGTAGTGTACCAATACTGTTGCGATTCGTTCGGTGAGAGAGAGTGCCGGAGGACCTATACCAACGTGGTATCGTCGAATAATTCGGCGACAAAGCCGGTCCGTCCATGTGACCAAAATGAGCAAAAGCCCTTCCAAGCCTCAGGGCTTGGAAGGGCTTTTGCTCATTTACGACGCTCAATATTTCAGCACCCTCTAGCCTTCAGAGGCTAGAGGGTGCTGAAATATTGAGCGTCGATCGGGCGGTGGATGCTTGCCCTTTTCTAGAAAAGCGTAATAATGTAATTTAAACACTAAAGCATGCAAACAAATAAAAAAATACTCAATCATTAGCCAGTAACGAAAATATATACCAGAGATTACTTACCAATATAAAAGCTTCAGAGCTTAGCCGCGGAAGTTTGCCCACACAGACAAAACACGTGCGCCTACTTCAACGGCTTATACGGCACTGAGGCCTGCGCGCCTCTTTCGATTATGCTCAACCACCAACAAAAACTATCAACAAGCGTGTCATAGTGTCTTTTAGCCTCATCCAGCCTTTGACAGTCTTCTGCTGGACCAGGTCTCTTCTCTGAAAGGAGGAATTGGCCTGCTATACCACGCTGGCCAAACGTGTTGGTATAGGGTTTGTTTCAGTATTCTCTTATAGTGCTGTTCTCAGCATAATATGGTCCTCCTGTCGGCTCTTACGATATCCATAGGGGTGATATGGGGTGGTGACATTACATACATTCATATATTTACGCTTTTTCCCGTCGGGGTACGCAGATACAACAGAACACACCACTTGCTTCTATCCTTACAAACCACACGCACTTCCTCTACACTCAATACTCTCTTCATACATCCTCGCCGGTTCCGGGTACTTCGGACCTTTCCGTATTCTTAATCCGCCACCACACAGCTTTTACCCTATAGCCTGCTCATAACAACAATTGCTTATATATCTAAGGCGGTTGTTCAATATTTGAGATTAGTAATCGTTTCAGCTATCCTCAAGCCTGTAAAATTAATATATTGTTACGAGCTGTGGTTCGACGATAAATTAAATACACTATGCCACTAAAACTACTTTACTTCACCAATAAAAACTTAATTTACACACTATAAAACATACGACGACGAAATCCAAGTGGTTTTTTCTTCGCTGATGCTTATCGCTCTGTTTATTCAACTGAACAGTCCATCGACGCACACCTGAGTCCTTCTATACCGACCGGATAACATCTCTACTCCATTCCAGTGTATTCCGGAACATTCTGTCATTTTTCGCAAACCGGACACTCCGGAGTTCAACAGCAACGTCATCTAGTAGGGAATAGGTAACTTCCTCCACTTGTTACTAGATGGCGCTATTTTTTATCTACCTAGTAATCTCTTCTTTACTAATTCTCTCTCTTGGCGATAGATGGCGTTACTCTTAACAAATATCGCCATTAGTAACAATATATATCCTAATCTGGGATGCTTATATGTCAATATACTAATTACTCACTTTGTACGCAGGTGTGAATCTCCAGAGAAGGTATCAGCATCTAAGAAAGTTCTCGGCAAGAAAGAAAAAGCAAAGGTTTGTATTTATTAAAGCTGTTGTAGGACAATTTTTACTATTATGTTGGTGAGGCCTATGTTCAGGATATAGGCACCGATAACCTAATGGAGATATCAACAGACTGCTATACAGAGGGTATTGGGTTCAAATCCACGGCGCGCACCACTGACTTTTCGGAGTTATGTGCGTATTGAATTGTTCATTATCGCTTGCCTCGGAGAGCACGTTAAGCTGTTCGGCTGTCATAAAGATCATTGACAGGCGACATAACCCGCATTTGGCCAGCTTGGTGGACAATAGCCCTAACCCTTCCCATAGTGAGAAGTTCAGAAGTATAACAGTTAATATACGGGGCTGATGTTATATGTTACAGATTACTAACGAACTGCGAAAGCGCAGTAACGATGATCCATTCAACAGTAAACTTCTCTTAGAACGTAAGAGATTAAAAAAGAAGGAGAGGAAGCAACGGACTAAACCTACCACTTGCTACCAAGTAAGTACTTAAGACTATTCAAATCAGTACAAATACTAACGAATCGAGCAGCCTAAAGTAGCTAAATATTTCCATGACAAATGACTTTTTGTATTTCCCTTGATAATACCTATTCAGTGGGGTCAAGCCCTAGGACCTTTTAAAAAACGTAACTACCGTCATACCATTTATGATCCTCGCTAATCAATCTAAATCCCACCCATGCCAAACTAAACCCCGCTCATACCGAACTAAACCCCGCCCGTTCCAAACTAAATCCAGCCCGTTCCAAACTAAACCCCGCCCATACCGAACTAAACTCCGCCCATTCCAAACTAAACCAAACCCATATCAATTTAACCCCGTTCACACCGAACTAAACCCCGCCCGTTCCAAACTAAACCCCGCCCATATCAAACTAAACACCGCCCATTCACTTTCGATACCGACAACAATATAAAGCAAAGCGAAAGGGAAGTGGTTGGATGCGAGCAGCTGAAGATCAGTCAGTGTAGAACCTTGGGGGAGGCCTATATCCAGCAATGGACGTCTCTAGACTGACATCATGAACTACAAGACTCGGCATATTACCAAACAACAAGTCGTCCGCTAAACCACCACGATGTATATGTAGATGGCTATACAATCAAATCAGTAGAATAATTATGTATGTTACATCTGTATTCCAGTGCGGCAAACACTTCACCACTCAGGCGGCGTGTCTCAAGCATCACATGGAGGCACACCCTCGCACCTCCTTCTTCCCGCCCAACGAGAGGTACATCTGTGAGATATGCGGCTCCTCGCTAGCTGTAAGTATTATGTACAAACACTTCACCACTCAGGCAGCGTGCCTGAAGCATCACATGGAAGCTCACCCGCGCACCTCCTTCCCACCCTCCCAACGAGAGGTACATCTGTGAGATATGCGGCTCCTCGCTAGCTGTAAGTATTATGTACAGGGACGGGTCCATAGGTTGCCCACTCAAAACCTCTAAGTGTAATCTAGGAGCGGGACTAGCGTATGTCGTACACTCAAAATCATCTGAGTGGGATCAAGGAGCGGGGCTAGCTTATGTCGTTCAGTCAAAATCATCTAAGTAGAATCTAGGAGTGGGGCTAGCTTAGGTCGTTCACTCAAAATCATCTGAGTGGGATCAAGGAGCGGGTCTAGCTTATCGTCGTTGTCAAAGCAAAATCTGTTATGTGCCGTTTTTTGAGGTTTCATGATTTTGACCACAGCTTATAGTTCACCAACAGCTATCATACAGTAAATTAGAAGAAATATTTATAAAACAATCTGAAAAAATTGATATCATCCTACAACAAATGAGCACCATGTTGGGGCTCTTGACAACAATAGTAAATAAATTAAAATAATGTTAAATACATTTAAAATAGCCACTTGGAACACAAATGGTTTATCACCCAACAAAAGTGATGTTGACCTTTTACTAAAAACACACAATCTCGATATACTACTCATTTCTGAAACACACTTTACCAATAAAAGCCACGTACACATAAGGAATTACAATATATACACAACAAATCATCCAGATGGGACAGCACATGGGGGCACAGCGGTTTTAATTAAATCCTCCATCGATCATTATGAACTCCCACAGTTCAGAACAGAACACATACAAGCTACATCAGTGAATATACGGGATAAAAACGGGCACTTCAACGTGTCGTCCGTCTATTGTCCTCCCAGGCACCGAATCACCGAGGAGCATTTCACTGCATACTTCAAAACCCTTGGACCGCGCTTCATAGCGGGAGGTGATTGGAACTCTAAACACCTACACTGGGGCTCAAGACTGATAACTACAAGAGGTAGAGAACTCAAAAAGTGTGTAGACAGGAACTACTTGACAACAATAGCCACATCAGAGCCGACCCACTGGCTAACTGACCCAAATAAATTACCCGACGTCATAGACTTCTTTATTATGAAGGGTCTCTCTCGTCTATTCCATCGAATTGACAATTGCCTTGATGGTTCTTCTGATCACACTCCTGTAATACTAACCATCAGCGCGAACATTCTGGACTGCCAAGCAAAAGCAAGATTGTATAACTGCCGAACGGACTGGAAATTGTTTCGCACCTTAGTTGAAGAATCTCTACAGTTGAAGATCTCGCTGAAATCCGAGGATGACATTGATAACGCAGTTTTAGCCTTTACAAGGACGGTTCAAGAAGCTTGCTGGAAGAGTACAGAAGCAGTGACTCATAGCAACACCAGACGTAATTATGTACCACACGAAATAAGAGACATGATTCTTGAGAAAAGACGTCTTCGTAGAGTTTGGCACATCAGCCGACATCCCGACGACAAGAGAGCGCTTAATAACTATATTCAGTCTCTTAGAAAATCTATCAGGGAAATGGAAAATGCTACAGTTGAAGCTAATCTACAGTCGCTAACAGCTACTGCTCATACCAACTACTCACTATGGAAAGCGTGCAAGAATATGAACCAAGCCACCAATCCAAAGCCACCACTTCGTCTGGATGGAAATAAATGGGCTAGATCCAAACAGGAAAAGGCAAATGCTTTTGCTGATTACCTCTCCAAGGTATTTGTTCCCAATGACTCCGTCCCTGGTGCTACGGAAACATACATAGATGACGTTCTCCAGCGAGACTTTCAGCTTGATCTACCTTTAAAAGTAGTAACACCAGGAGAAATAACGAGGACCGTCAACCGATTGGAAAATAAGAAAGCCCCAGGATTTGACCTTATCGATAAAAAGGTAGTCTCTGAACTGCCTCGCAAAGCAATTGTTTACCTAACAACATTGTTTAACTGCATCATCAGAGTAGGATACTTTCCTGCTCTATGGAAGGTCTCGCAAATAATTATGATCCATAAAGCTGGGAAACCACCACATGAAGTGTCATCGTACAGGCCAATCAGCCTTCTCCCAACAGTTTCGAAGGTCTTGGAGAAAATACTATTGCGACGACTCTCATACGCGATGCACGAAAATTCTATAACGCCAGATCACCAGTTCGGGTTCAGACCAGAGCACGCTACCACGGAACAAATACATAGAGTTTGCAAATGTATCAGCGACAGTCTTGAGCGAAAGGAATACTGCGCCTCGGCTTTTCTAGACGTACAACAAGCCTTCGACAGAGTGTGGCACAAGGGTCTTTTTTGCAAAATCAAATTACTGCTACCCCACACTTTCTATCAAATTCTGGAATCTTACCTGGCTGATAGAATTTTCCAAATAAAGGAGGCAGAATGTACATCGCAATTCTGCGACATACTAGCTGGGGTACCACAAGGGTCAGTCCTTGGCCCAGTTTTGTACACTATCTTCACAGCAGATTTACCACAGACACCTGGTGTTACTATTGCAACCTACGCAGATGATACTGCAGTACTAGCTTCCAGTAGGTATGCGGCAGAAGCCTCTGCGATATTGCAACGGAGTCTCACTCAAATTAATGACTGGTTCAACACATGGAGAATCAAAGCAAGTGCCAATAAATCAGTCCAAGTTACATTTACTTTGAGAAGAGAAACATGTCCACCAGTGAGCCTTGGCGGCAGAGAGCTGCCAAACAGTAACTCCATCAAATATTTGGGGTTGCATTTAGACCGCAGACTGACATGGAACAAACACGTTGAGTGCAAGAGAAATGAAGTCAACCTCAAATACAGAGCACTGTATTGGCTTCTGGGAAGAAACACCAAATTGTCCATTGACAACAAGCTGCTGCTATACGAGTCAGTCATAAAACCAGTCTGGACCTATGGCATCCAACTGTGGGGAGCCACTTGTGATTCCAACATCAACAAAATCCAAAGAGCCCAGAATTATATCCTTAAACAGATAAGCAACTCGCCCTGGTTCATTAAAAACTCAGAAGTGCATAAGCATCTGAACATAAAAACTGTAAAGGAGGAAATACAAGCCTCCCTTAAAAATTACAAACATAGACTGGAAAACCATCCTAATCAACTTGCTGTCCAGCTCACCCTACCCGACTGCATAACCCGTTTGAAGAGGCGTAGGATCCTAGATCTAGGCTAAATAGGCCACTTTGTTGATATGGAGTATGTTCCTAATGAGGCACATCTCTATCCTAAATTCTACCAAACAACATCACATTTGCTCATAGTCAGAATTGACTGATTGCAAGATTTCGATTTAAAAAAAAAAAAAAAAAAAGCTTATAGTTCACTGCCTTATTTCTCATATAAAAGAACTGCTATGTGCTTATGACCACTATTTGTGGAACTATAGCCTCTTAATAAAATGTGCTATGTGCTGCAGCTAAAAAGTTGTCAAATAAAAACTGCTATGTAACGAATTGCCACATAGCACATTTTATAATTATAACGAGGTATTGATATGGACATAATGAATAAATGTTCTTGTTCCTTATCAGTTTCACGTTGCAATATAATATGAACGTGTGGGCAACTGAGCAAACAAAGTGATAAATCTTTATTGATTATTTATGTTTACCCTCAAATTTCATTAGAATGCCGATGATTATATTGCCTTCACAGTTTAACTGTACTCATACGCAGTCAGTTGATGTTATGTTACACCGAGTGTTGGCTTATAACGAACAGTTCATTTCTCGGTTAAAAAGGTTGCAGGGTGACTTTAAGTGACCGTTACAATGAACAGGGGTAAGAAAATTGTAGATTTAGTTTTAAATTCGGAGAAGGAATGTCTACGACGAGAAAATGAACAAGAATTACGTCTACCTCACAGAGAATCAATGGACCTGAATTAAGATCAGTCAAGGTGCGATGAGCTTAATAGACCATCAATTTCTTCGGGTTTATATTTGCCAGCATGTCAATAGACTCATCTTCGGAACAGAGTGACAGTTCATCTATTCCTACAACCAACAAAGGCAGACGTTACGTAATTTATAGTAGTGACAGTGATTCATTAAATGAATGTCCAGTGCAGGAATCGGACGCGACCATCGAAATTTCAAGTAATTCTCTAATGTCAAAAATGTCTGTTCAAGTTTTCAGTTTAAAATGTCTCACGTGGGGTCTATAACACTCATATCCAAAAAAAGGATGAAGCACGTCATGCTAAAAAAATAGCAATAGAAAATTTACAGCTTAACCCAGACGTCGCAGTGATAACCATTGACGTTCAAAGTGTTCTTTTAGCACCAAAGTTACTTGCCAGTGCGCTATATTATAAGCAAAAATTACAGTGTCATAATTTTACGATTTATAATTCACGTACCGCAGATGTCACTATTTATTTTTGGCACGAAGCAGACGGTGGAGCTACATCCAACGTTTTTACAGGCTGTATAATCGATTACCTTACAACTACAAGCAGAGCTTATAAACACATAACCATTATTAGTGACGGATATAATAAAATTACCAAAATAGAAATAAGGTGTTAGCAAGTGCACTGAGTGATTATGCTTATTTTTTTAAAGTAGAAGTGGAGAAAATCATTTTGGAAAAGGGACACACTATGATGGAGGTCGATAGTGTCCATTCTGCAATCGAGCATTACATAAAACGTCCTATTTATGCACCTCAGGATTACGTCACAAAAATGCGACAAGCACGTCCCAAACAACCTTATGATATTAGAGTTGTTCACTGAATTTTTCAAAGATTATGCAAATCTATTGACAAATTACCAGTCTATTAGACCAGGTAAAAGGGTGATCCTACAGTAAATGACATCAGATCCTTTAAGTACACGCCGTCTGGCGATGTGTATTTCAAACTCCGTCATCCAGAAGATTATACAATTCTTCCGCAGCGAAGGCAGGTTCCCCAAGAGTACCCTGAACCTGCACCACTGTATGATAGTCCATTGCAAATAAGTCAATCAAAGTTTAATAAACTTCAAGAATTAAAAAACATTTATAGATCGTGACTACCATCCATTTTATGATTGCCTTAAATATAAGCCTAATTAATACAGTATTTTTATACGTTGACATTAAAATATTTACGTAATTTCAATATTACTTTTATTAAAACCTGTTATGTGCCCTAAACTGGAAATTAAAATCTGCTATGTGCTTTTTTTCCTCTTTATTCGAAAAAAATAAATAAATTACTAGTTTTATGTGTTTATCATACAAACAAATTTAAGTTTAATAATGATAACTTTGAAATAAAATACTTTAAAAAATAAACTCTCATATAAAATTTTTCAAGAAACATTATTTTATCAATATCTCAAAAGTATACTTTTTGCACATATCAGGTTTTGGTTTGAGAACGACGTTATGTCGTTCACTCAAAATCATCTGAGTGGGATCAAGGAACGGGGCTAGCTTATGTCGTTCACTCAAAATCATCTGAGTGGTATCAAGGAGTGGGTAAGCCTCTTGCTTAGGCTGCGGCGTTCTTTCAAAACCATCTTAGTGAAATCTACAAGCGGGGCTAAGGGGCCTAAGTAAGCATCGCCTCCTCAAAATCATCTTAGTAGAATCTAGGAGCGGGGCTAGTTTATGTCGCTTCCTCAAAATCATCTGAGTGGGATCAAGGAGCGGGGCTAAAGGCCCAAGTTCACGTAGCTTCCTAAAAATCATTTAAGTGGTTTCAAGGGGCGGGGCTAAGGGCCCAAGCCCACGTCGCTTCCTCAAAATCATCTAAGTGGCATCTAGGAAGGGAGCTAAAGGGTATATGACCACGTCGCTTCCTCAAAGTCTAAGTGGAATCAAGGAGCGGGGCTAAGGGTCCGAGCTCACGTCGCTTCCTCAAAATCATCTAAGCGAAATCTAGGAGCAGGGCTAAGGGGCCTTAGCTCTTTTCTACCTTCAAAAGAATCTGGGATCTCTTATGCCAAATAATTTTTATTGTTGCCCTTGAGAAAACTAGGTTACTCTAAGAGTTTGACCACGTTAAACCAAAATTCTGAAACTACAACTGATACATAGCTATTTATGAGCACCAACCTCAAGTCCATCTATCTCTAAATTAGTATCCTCGTTGGAGTCAAACCTTAAAAAATAAAATACTGAAAATGATGGTTCTTTTTTATTGACAGCTGGCGTGATCAAGATGATTCTTAGTTACGACTTTTCAATGAAGGTTATACCAAGAATTACATATTGTTTATTAGATATTGTTGTTTTGTTACAGCCGGGCAGCATAGCGACGCACCAGAACATGCACACGCGCGAGAAAATGCACAAATGTGACACTTGCGGACGACAGTTCCACGCGACCATCGGACTCAAACGACATATGGTGGTGAGACTTATTTTATGTACTTTACACGAGCACACCCTTTTATATGCACTGTATATGTTCTGTGTCGGGTAATCCCTGTCCCTCTGATACGGCGTGAGGGATGATGGCTGGCCCATGCGTCATACTATTGAACGAGTGCTACTTGCGATGACTGGTCGATGTCGGTCTTACGGACTGGTATTCGATTTTTAATATTTAACTGCATCATTTCCATCATGGTTCTAAACATTTGAGCGGATTGCCTGCTTTATTAGGTACATAATGTAAGTGGATGCTCCTGTTTCACCATGTCTATTTACAGGAGGCTAATTAATTGAACATTAAAATTTAACTAGATTACGCTTGAGTATTATGTAGAATAAATTTATACAAGTGACATAGAAGGTGTAACAGTTGCAGCACCTTACAAAATTGAAATTGTTATGTAGGTATTATGCAAAACATGGCGATGAAAAGAGTGACCGTGAGTTTTATTGCCCGTTCTTTCTCATAGTTCTACCACAGAATTGATAGTACTAACGTACAGAAGCATCACTTCGCAAACCAATTTATAGAAATGGCGACTCTTGCTACTAAGAAACAAAGTGCAATTCAGCTCGCATAAGCACTCAGTATGGTTTTTGAACTAGATCTTTAATTTGACACCATAATCGTTGAGATATCTCTACAAATAAAAAGTACAATTTTCAAGTTGCTCTCGTAAAATAAATAAAATCAAAATTTCAAGTTGCTTTCGACACACATCCGTTAAATGAGCAATACTTTGCACCAGACTTGTGATGAGACATTTTTGTTGTTCACTATTAAAATTCACGTTATTAGCGCACGATGCGGTGTGGAAGCCGCGCGAAAGTGTAGGCACTTATGCCTGTAGGTACGGCCGAGTGAAGGAGACCTGGTTCTACGCCCTAGCTTTGCGAACGTGGCAGTGAATGTAAATCTAGAAGCTTAAAGTTATTATTTTTTAAATTTGACGTTATTTATTGTCACTTTGTGATCTAAATGAATAAAGGATTTTGACTTTGACTACTAACACAATTGAATTTGACTGCACAGTTGGCGTACTAGTTTAAGCGGCGGTCGTCTCGCCGCTAGTCAGTGCATCGAGTATTGTGGCTTCGATTCCTTTACGAGACAACACTTTGTGTGATCCATAAATTCATGTTTCGAGTCTGGGTGATCATTGTGTCCGTTTGTTGTATGGTTCCATATTGCATGTTTTATAGTTGTAAGTTCCCCGCGACACAGGATTTAATCGTAGTGTGATAGGTGCGTGTCTATTTGAAGATAAAATTGAATTACATAAAAATTCTTGCAGTTTTTATTTATTTCAATTAGACATTAGTTCCAATAAATTCCAGAGACAATAAAACTTTTAGTTGTCGCTAGTGTTTGTATTGTCGACATTGTATGATAGATGCCATTAGTTCTACGAGGTGCTAAAAAACAAACAGTTCGTTGTACTCTTTCAAATAAAATATATAAGGTTGTTTTATTTCAGACTCACACGGGCGAAAAACCATACGCGTGTCCGCTGTGTGACAAACGCTTCACACAAAGCAACAGTATGAAACTACACTATAGGACCTTCCACCTCAAACAACCCTATCCTAAAAGGTTTGTATTTTATCATTATATTATTATGTGTTTTTATTAATCTTTTTTTTTTTTAATATATAATATTCTACCACATTCACACAACACCATCTAGTCCCAAACTAAGCAGAGCTTGTACTATGGGTACTAGATAATGGATAAACATACATATATATACTTTTTTTTTGTAAATACATACATATTATACATAGAAACACCCAGACCAAGACAAACATCCATGTTCATGCACACAAATGTTTGACTTGAGCGGGAATCGAACCCGCGACCTTCGGCGTAGCAGTCGCTTACACTCCCGCGGCGCCAACCGGTCGTCGCCAATCTTGAGTTGCAGATTAACCATTTCGATGCTGTGATCGAGATACCTCGTCAATATAAAAAAAATTTAGTATTTGTATCCATTGTCGCGAGCATATTACCCATAGTCCAAGCTCTGCTTAATTTGAGACTAGATAGTGTTGTGTGGTATTTTATTATAGTACCTATAGCCAAAACATACGTTTTCATTCACAGAAACAGAAGGAAAAAGACGGACGAGCCAAAAGAAACGACAGGAGGGGGAGAATCTAACAGTGAGGAGTCTTCAGATGACAGTCTGCCGGACGGAGAGCCGCGGGAACAGACGGGCATCGAACCTGTGACCGACGCCACCGAGCGAGCTGATGAGAGCATGCATTATTTAACGCTTACTTAAAAATATAGTCGTCATCATCATATCAGCCGAAAGACGTCCACTGCTGGACATAGGCCTTCCCCAAGAAGATCCTACCTCTGCTACGACGTCCTGTGCGTGGCCGCCACTCCAGAACCTTTCTGCCCCAACGGCCATCGGTTCTTCTGGCTTTGTGCCCTGCCCACTGCCACTTCAGCCTGACTATTCGGAGAGCTATGTCGGTGAAAAAATATAGTAACCTAGTAATATGATGTCGTGAAATCGATTCTTAAAATGCCGGTAATTCAATTCAATATAATTTATTGCATTCATCAAAAAGTAATTTAGTAATGTATTTTATTATGCTGCTTAAGCAGTGGCATTACGCTACGTGTCGTAGATTCGATTCCCACCCGAACCAACACTGTTGTCCACAAGATGTTGATTCCAGTGTTGGTGTCATTTGATTGAATGTTCATTTAGATATCCCCCGACTCTATAGATATCGGCGACGACAAAATCTTGACGAAAAAGATTTTATTTATTGGCAAGAGACAGTGACGTTTTTTTTGTAATAATGTAATGTAATAATAAGAGCCACGCTAGATCTCGCTATAATTATGAATTTTATATTTCTAGTAAATGTCTATAAATTATAATAACGATATTAACCAGAACACTAGCATTAAATATTGTATTTTATACCAGCGAAGTGGCAAAAACACTATCCGCTTCTTTAAACTAACTCAGCAGTAGGTACAGTGTTGTGTAAGGCCATAGCAATACTAAAGTAAGACCTACATACATATTATATAGTTTTTTACAAATAATACTTGAAGGCATTGTTGCTAAATGTGTATACTCTCAGATAAGCTAGTTTTCTAGTTAATCCCGTTTGTTTAGTATTTTATTGAGTAAAATATTGTCATGCTCATATTTTGTACTCGTCATTGATCTATTGATATGACAATTAAACTGTAATATATAATATACTTACGTCTTGTATTTTATAACTCCTACTGGTTTGACAGGCTAGCGGCACGTACAGTTCTTACTGTTGAGGAAATTGTTACTCTCATGGAGTAAGTTCCAACCACCCTGGAAATTCTTACATGCCTCTAACGATTTTCATGAAATTTAGTATACAGGGTTTCAAGGAGTTTATATCGATCTAGTTGAGATTCATTTTTAGAAAACACATTTATCAAAATATACCGTGCTAAGTTCAGTCATCCAGGAATGCATGCAGGTACTTTATTTGAATAATGAGATGGGAGTGCACAGATCGTGTTTGATTAGCCCCGGCCTGTTTTTAACAATGAGATGGGAGTGCACAGATCGTGTTTGATTAGCCCTGGCCTGTTTTTAACAGAGTGGACCGCGCAGTTCGGATAGTCATACTATGGTTACAATATTACCATATTACTTCAGCTTTATACACTACCAAAAAATCTCTCATACACGCTATTCTCAACACTTCCATTATACTGATATTGTCATATCTGTTTAGACTAGTACCTCAGCGGATTCCGGACAAGGTATAAGACTTGGATGCAACTGAGACAACGCTATGACGATGATGATAACTCTATTCAATCCCAGGGTTGATGAATTCTTTTACCCAACTGCCCCGTTAACGGGCAGGGCCAACAGGATGGTTACGACTTACCCCTTTTCATAGCCATTTCTATAATGTAAGTAATTATGCTGTGTTCTCCTGTAAATGAGGAAACACAAGGTAACAAGATTGTGAAAAATCTCATTTAAATCTTTGTTGGAGAACAAATAAATAAACATAAGCAGTGCGGACAAGGCCGGCCTGTCCACATGCAAACAGAGTAACCACACAAAGAAACAATAATGTGATAATTTAATGGTTTCGGAATATTTCAAAGAACACAATTTTGTTAATAGGTTGGCAGTGAAAAAAACTCTGCGCTGTGCTTCGCTACATCAGCGCCGACCCTAACACGGCGTCCTACATGAACGGCTCACCGCGCATAGATGATAAACTAGAGATCACTGCGAACGCGATTGCGTCGCGGTCGGATGCGGTTTCTACGCGGCGCGGTTTGACGTATCGCTAGCGGCTCTGTCCTACGTGCGCGCGAATCGTTTTATTCCATCCTGCGGCGTTCATTTGACATGGACATAACACGTCATTCATTGGAATTAAGTACCTACCTATCATATAGGTAGGTACTTACTCATGAATTATGTATCTACGACAGAGAAGTGAACCTAACTAATTAAAGCGTTAATTAAAACTTTTACTTCTGACATTACAATATTTATCTGTAGAAAAATAGTGACACCGCGTCCAGTTCGCGCGAAAATATCAAGCCATCTGATCGCGTTCGTGTCAACTCGAGCCGCGCCTCATCGCACGTCACGTGTATTTGGTCACGTAGGACACGTCAGTATCGACTGTTTGTTGTTCCCTCGCCGTGCCACGCCGCATCATGTTCGTATCCAGACCGCTTACGTAGGACGCCGCGTTAGAGTGTGTTCGTTCACCTTAGCCTTTATAAACACAATATTATGCGGTTAGCGGCTAGCCGTGCGGCTGACCGCACACAAAAAATTGTACTAGAAAGTATGTCTATTCGCGCTGCGATGCGGCTACCGGCCGGCCGCACCGGGGACCGCATAATGCGTAGGGGCTTATAAGCAGTAAAATTCACCGTCTATGGCGGGCAACCGCAAACTAGCACTATCCGCATGGCGCATAGTGTGTATGGCAACTGTCCGGCTGGCCGCAGCGCTCAGAACAACCGGGGGGTCGGCAAGCAGCCGCATCGCAGTGCGAATAGAAACCACTTCCTCATACAATTTTTTATTGCGGTCAGCCGCACGGCTGGTTGCATTCCGGATTTCCGGCTAACCGCATAGTGCGTAGGAGGCCTTAGAGTGCGAATAATGTATGTACATACATACATACATATACTCACGCGTTTTCCCGTCAGAGTAGGCAGAGAACGGAACGCCAATTGCTTCTATCCTTAAAAACCTCACACGCTTCCTCTACATTCATAACTCTTTTCATACATGCTCGCCGGTTCGGGGTGCTTCGGACCTTTCCGTTTTTCAGAACGTCACCAATTTGGTCGACGAATGTCCTACAAGATCGGCCGTGACCGGCTTGCCCATACACGTTTGCCTCATATATTTAGTGCGTCATCCTTTCTTCGTTCATTCGCTCCACGTGTCCAAACCATCTCAGCATTCCTTTCTCAATTCTCGTTAAAACACTTTCTTTCAGGCCACATCGCACTCGTAGGTACCTATTTAGGGGAACACGGGGGAATCGGAGCCACGGGGTAATGAGAACTACCTACTTTAGTTTACGTATATCTGAACGAGTTAGATCCTATTTTATTATGACATAACATAGAAGGGCGCAGGAGGGGTACGAGTGACTCGCCATATCGTCACTTATTCGACTTTTAGTATGTAAGCGGACCGCACATCGCTTTTTTAGCCAATTGATGTAATATTTTACGATTTTCAAGGACAAATTGTGAGTATTCAAATTATTTTATTATAAGTATCGCTTGTTTTACTTGTAGCTTAATCATTATTAAATTAGATAAAAATATGCATTTACGTAAATAATTAACTACATTTTGTGAATTAGGATGAAAACTTAAAAATAAGCATTTGGGGTAATTGTAGTCGAATAGCTCCCATTACCCCGATTCATTATTGTTGTTGTCTTATCTCAGATGCCACGAAAAGGTGATAGAATTACGGAGAAATGCCAATGGAATCTGGATGAATTAGATAGTGCTATCAAGACAGTCAATGCTGATGGTATTTCTCTACATAAGGCTTTCCAAGAGTATAAAATGCTGTATAGTACTTTGTAATAAAGATATCGGAAATCAGAACAAGTAAATCCTCGTCTTGGAAAAAAACCAGTATTTTCCCCTGCTGAAGAAAGAATTCTAGCTGATTACCTAAAAAACCTACTAACAAAGCCAAAGAAATAGCCAAGAAAATCCTATTTTAAGACGATATCAGCTCATCAGATGAATCAGCCAATTACCAGAATATCTGTGATGATAATAGTAGTGACTATGTCGATGAAGATTCCAATATGTGTATGATTGGTTGTGAGTCTGGAAAATCGAACGAAATGTGGTACAGGTGCAGGTCTTGTGGTGACTGGTCACATTGAACATGTGGTGACTGACCACATGTTCAGGAAGTGATTCTGCCAAGGATTATGTTTCTGATTTTTGTATTAGGCAATAAGTTATCGTTTTTAAAGTTATGAGACGGTGATTTTGCATGTTCCTAAAGACCTTTCAAATGAGAACAAGTTAAAGTTATAAGCTAGTACTTAAAATATTATAAATGTATATTTTTTGTTACATTTTCTTATACTGGTTACCATTGCCCCGGTGAATCTCATTACCCCTTTCTCTGGTTCTAATTACCCCGTACTCTTGGGTAATGGGAGCCAATGTTATTTTTGTTTTAAATTAGTTTAAATGTCTTTGTATCGTTATTTTTTATTTTTGTATTGGTTATATAAACCTGATTAGTGGTCCTATAAAAATAACCAAAAACGTTATTAAAAAATGATGTTTGTTAAAAGTTAAAGCAGTTTTTCCTTATGTGGCGCCAATTCCCCCGTCTTCCCCTACTGCATTCGGAATTCTGTCAATCAGTCTTACCCCACACATACTACGCAGTGATCGCATCACAACTGCGTTAATTATTTCATGCTTTTTCTGCCATACCCAACACTCACTACCATACATCAGCGTGGGCACAAGTAGGTACCTCTACACCATTATGAACCGCCAGCCGCGCCTCTTTCGGCACAGTCTGACCGTTTATAAAGGCGTGCAGCGCTCCATTCACAGTTTCGCGCAGTCACTCTCTTCTCAATATCTCCTTCATATTTTCGTAGTCTACTCCTTCATAGTCTCTTGTAAACATGCTTCCCAAATATACAAATCTTTCAACTTGTTCTACATTTTCATCTTCAATCGTACCTAATATTACACTCGGTCAAACTTTCATCCTTCTCAAACACCATCACTTCGTCTTTGTAGCATTAACTTTCATACCTTTTGCTTTAAAGCTCTCGTTCATGCAGTCCATCGCCGATGATGCTAGAATGTCTTGATCATCGCCATACAAGAGGCACTTAACACGTATTCCTACCATATCGATCCCGCATTAAATTTCTCTCAAATCTTCCATGCTAGCTAGCTATCCATGAATAAGTTGAACAACCAGAGCGAGGCTGCACACCCCTGTCTGACACCTTTAGACATGTCAGACCAGTCCGTGTAGGCACCATTAATCCGGACACAGGCCTTAGAATCCCTATACCGAGATTTTAGAGCCTTTACTATAAAATTGTCCACCCCATGCATAGATAGCACGTTCCATAGTTCCTTTCTATTCACCCTTTCATAAGCCTTTTCCAAGTCTATGAACGCGCAGTACCTATACCTTCTGGGTTTTGCCAATTTTTCGGTAACGCAGCGCAAGGAATATACTTGATCCGTACATCCTATTCCCTTCCGAAATCCCGCTTGCACATCCCATATCTTGCCATTAGTCACGTTTACTACTCTGTCAATCAATATTCTGGCATAGGTACATTTTTCCAACAACACTAAGAAGGCTGATGCCGCGATAATTTTGACATTCCTGCTGCGAACCTTTGCCTTTATAAATTGGAACAAGCACTGCCTTGGTCTAGTCATCTGGAACATGGCCCTGTTTTAAGCAGAGATTATAAAGGCGATGCAGCAGGTTTACTAAAAGTCCATCGCCAGCCTTCAACATTTCAGACGTCACTCTATCGCACCCAGCAGACTTTCCTGACCTCATACCTTTTAAAGCTTTCATAATTTTGTTCCTTGGGCCCACACACGCATCATCTATTATCTCTTCTCGCTCTATTTCACTCACATCTTTCTCAAATAAGCTCTAAAAATATTTTTTGCAGCAATCTAGTATCATTATTTCTTCATTCATAACCTCACCTAGATGTATTCATATTTTTGCCCCTCGCTTTTTTGACTAAAGTAGTCAAAATTATAAACAGTTTTATATTGTCTCAGAAACTTGCGCCGAATTGTTTTTCATATTTCTCATTCTTCTTCCTCTCTATACATTCTTTAACTTTAGCTTTCACACACCTATACTTGTCCTTCATTTCTTTAACACTATCTTTCATTCATATCACCACTAGCTCTATTCGTTGCCTCTATCGCTAGGATATCCAGCCATGCTTTTTTCTTTTCCTCAACCATACTTCGAGTTTAATCATCCCACCAGTCAGCTTTCTTATTATTTCTTACTTCTTCTTTTACTCACGCCGCATACATCTTGAGCACATTTCACTACGTTGGTTTTAAAAACCGACCATACATCACTCACACTTTCCCCATTTACATCACTCCAGATTTTATCCAGCCGTTCACTCTATTGCTTTTTGTACATCTCTTTCACACGCTGATCTTTCAATCTATCCACTTTTATACCTTCTAATTCTGTAGTAGAACCTTTATCTCGGTGCTGCCAGCGTTTGAAAAGACTACTTATTTTACTAATAACCAAATAGTGGTCTGCACCAACATCCACATCCATCCACAAGGAAGTCTGCTTAGTCCCTTTTTGTTCCAGATTTATGTGAATGAACTTTGTGAGCTTCACTCCCCGTTCTCTCGTATAATAGCATACGCCGATGACATCGTTATAGTGACTAGTAGCCACGACTGGAAAACCGTCAAAGAAAAATCTGAGTCGATGTTGACTACTGTCATGGCGTGGCTAGCTGAAAACAGTCTCACTTTGAACCTCAGCAAAACCAATTTTGTTACTTTCGGCACCAAACCTTCCGCACTCCCACCCGCAAACTCCTACACAGTAAAAGCACACCTTTGTAGGACTTCAGGCGCTAACTGCAATTGCTCCTCGTTAAACAGAGTAACGGTGGTTAAATACCTGGGGCTGCAGGTGGATGCCTGTCTTTCCTGGAACGCTCACATACAAACTGTATCCGCTCGTCTGAGGAAACTTATTTTCGTATTCAAAAAACTAAGGCCTTCTGCCCATACTGATATCATGCATATGGTCTACAAGGCTTTAGGTGAATCGATTATAAACTACTGCATCACAGCCTGGGGAGGTGCCGCTAAAACATTAATTTATCCAGGCTGAACGCGCCCAACGCGCTGTTCTGAAAGTTATTATGGGAAAACCTTTCAGATTCCCCACACAGCAATTATACGCTGAATTTAACGTGCTTACAGTACGCCAACTGTATTGCCTTCACACAGTAATGAAAAAACATTCCAGCATATCATTACAACAAACTAGCCATCAGCAACTCGCTAGGAGACCCAAACCAATATGTCCCAGTGTTTTCACTTATACCACACTCGCACAACGCCATTATCAGTTTTTTAGTGTACTGCTATATAACAATATTCACAAGAAGCTACAAATACACACGTTAAACTCTTATAAGTGCAAAACGAAAGTTAGAGATTACCTACTTACCCTCAATTATGACGATACAGAAAAATTGTTAAAACGCCCATACATGTAAGAGCCTTAAAAAAAAACTCATTTGAACACACACACACACGACACACACACACTTACATTACTATTTTTAATCTCTTAATAATTTGTCTTGCTACTTAACTTTTATACTTTTATTATAAATAGTTTACCAAGCACAGCATCGTACTTGCATTTGCAATATTGTATATAAGTTTATTTTTGTACAAGTACATTACATAGGATCACAGGATGGTGGGATGTCCCCCGTAACACAGGAATTTCCTAGCTCGGGCACAGAATAATTAATAGTACTGCTCGGGGGACATTGCCCATATTGTATACTTAAGATCTGTTTCACCTATTTTAATCATTTAAAAAACATGTTGATGTATATACAGTCCTGTACACTTTTTGTGCTAATAAACTATTATTATTATTATTATAACATCAGGTCCGCGATAAGCTCAGGTATCCACTACTTTCATTCTTATTCTTTCGAATCTCACAAAATCGATCATGCTCATTAACATACCATGTCCTTCCTTCTTTCGCCACGTGTACATATGTAGGTATCAGCTTGTGCTGAAACCACGTACTCATCACAGACAGACCCATCTCCACACATACATCTAACAAGTATACGCCGTTGTCATTCACACTCTTATCTCCAAACGTCCCAAGTACATTTTCATACCCATCGCGCTTCTCTCCAACCTTGGCATTAAAATCCCCAAGCATGACAATACGTTCATTCAACTTACGCAATAACCCAACCTCTCTCATTTGTTCCCAAAATTCCTCTCTTACCGCCTTACTGTAGGAAGAGTCCGGAGCGTATGCGCCTATCAAAAATAGAGGTGTCAGACCTACTTTCATTCGGACCCACATAAGACGCGGACTTACGCACTCCTACCCTCGCATGCATGCCATTTCTTTCAAAGTAAGGAACTAACCAACGCCTTTACTACCATGTTCTTCATTGGTAACCCTTGACCATATTTCAGTGAAAGAGCCGCGCGTCAGCATTTCTTTCCTTACGTTTAGTCTCATTCACACACAATACATCCAAATTTCTGTCACTCATTAACTCGTAGACTTCATCCAGTTTCTCATCCATTCCTCCTCTAACATTCTGCGTCGCAAATCGACATTCCGATGCCCACTTTCCGCCCCGACGTGAACAATTCCGCATATGGTTTTGGTGATTTTGACGTATGGAGAATATCGTCGCCGTCTGCAGCTGATGTAGGAGCTACAAACCACATAGCAATAGTAACGAAATGCGAAGGAAATAAATAAAACAAGAGTAAGTGTTAAAATTATATGTACTATCAATAACTTACATTAGATCACATAACATAATATTATAGATTAGGGGTCGGCAATGTGAAAGACTACAAAAATGCGTATCCATCTAGACAGGCCGTTCTCAGGCCATTCAAATACAATGCAAAACAATGTAAACTTACATGGCGTTGAAAATATATAATGATCATTTAGTTCAACACATTTGTATAGTGTATTTAATACACATAACACGTCAAGTAATTTTCGAAATTATTTATATTATTATTTTAAGGCTCGCCCCCTATTACATTGGGACCTCATATAAGGGCGCTCATAGCGAGACTTGGCTTGTTGTTCGTAACAGATCAGAAAAGTTAAGCAACGCTTGCACAGGTCACAGCTTGGATGGGTCATCGTGTGTGGCATATACATCTGAGCGCTACCGTGCTTCGGAGGGTACGTCAAGCTGTCGGTCCCGGTTCTTGTCTAAGGATAAGGATCGTTAGGCCATGTCGGAAGCCTTCGGGCGGTCTGAAAACTCCGACACCAGAATCGGCCACACACTCACACGTTAAAGAAACAAACATTGGGACCGAAACATAACTGGCGAAGTGTGAGTGTGTAAACACTTCTGCCTACCCCTTCGGTGATAAAAGGCGTTAAGTGGCGGAAGTTATGTTATGTTGCTATGTAATTTTCGAAAATTATATCTAATTCAGTGGACATTTTCATCAAATACTTCACGGTCAACTGATCCCACACTAGGCAGAGCCTGTATAGTAACCAGATAACTGATAAGTACATATAGAATTATTTAAACAGCTGCATATTACAGATAATTTTCCTCGCGATCGCGCAACCGGTATGGTTGCGATCCAACGGTTTTCGCCTTGGGGCCAGAGATCCGTCAAAATTTCACCTAGAGACAGAACAAAGATTTTCCCTGGGTGGGAATAGTATCCACGATCTTCTGCTTAGCAGCCAGAGTCACTAACCAGGGCCTCTACAGGCCAATCACATCAATTTACTTATTAAAAGGATATTTTCCGCAATTTTTGCCAGTAACTTTCACATTGTCGAGTCCCGACAGGCAGAAATATCTAAGGCTAAAATATCAAGGAGTGTGAGCCTAGCTCTTGTCGCCGTCTTTCCGAGACTTGTCGTCAGGTCTTCGGCCTAGCATGTCCCGCTTACAGCATTTGTCCGTCTGAAATAAAAAATACAGTGAATATGACAATGTAACAGTGTAACCGAAGGTATTTGACTTGTTAAACAGTCCACTACTGGACTAGGCCTCTCCTTTGAAAGGAGGAATTGGCCTACTATATCACGCTGGCCAAACGGGTTGGTATAGGGTTTGTATCAAGATTTCCTTCTCTTTCAGTGCTGTTCACTGCATAATATGCTCCCTCTGTCGGCTCTTACGACACCCATGGGATGATATGAGGTGGTGACATTCCGTATTCTTAATCCGTCACCACACGGACAGTGTGAGAGATCAAGTATGAGAATTTAATTGGCAAGAATTTTTTTTTGCAAATGTCTGAGCGGCCATAGTTTGCCAACAAAACCATTGGCGATGCTAAGATTTTAACTAGCGACTCTAGCGGCGAATTTGGAAGTTGTCGCGGTACGACACTTTTGCCAGCTCAATACAATTACCCATAGATTAAACAGATATACTAATATAACCTCGAAGCAATGTTGTATTGAAAGCTGCCCAAAGTGTCGTACCCGGACAACTTCCAAATTCGCCGCTAGGCGCGCGGATAATCTTTGCATCGCCAATAGAAACTGTGAGTTTCATTTTCTAAGATGTTAGTAGAAAATGATTGACACTACAGTCTTAGATTTAACGCTAACTTTAGGCTTCGTAAACCCTCTTTTTACAACAAAAAAATTAAATTGCGTGCACTGACAAAAGCAATCCCAAATGTAACTTCAATGCGATAGTTAGAAAATAACTAATGGTTTGGCACTATGTCCGATCTGAATCCGGGAAAATACAGTTCTAGAAATAATGCACTGTGTTTGGTAGAAATCGGATGTAGTGCGTAATGGCTGCTACACTCTTTACGATTGGACTGTACCGTCCAAACTACAACGATAAATCTGCACATGTGTATGAGAAATTAACAGAAATTCTGTACAATTTTTGTACTCGTACACGTGTAGATTCATCGTTGCCGTTTGAACTGTACAGTCCAATTGTATTTGTCCAAGATCCCAAGGCTGCCAGACCTTACTTATTTTCTCAGAAACTCTAAAAAAAAAGAGAAAATTTGACGTTCATAAGCGTCACCTTGTGACCTAGATGAATAAATGATTTTAACTTTGACTTATAACGTGTGTAGCAGCCATATCGTAACATGGCACTTACTACTAGCGATTCGTATCAGACGTATTGCGTCAGGGGTGGTATACTGACAGATTCTAGATCGCTGGAGTCGTCGGTGTCGGAGGTGGAGTCGGTGTCGTAGTGTCCGAGCCCCGGCAACACGCCCACACACGTCAGCGCGCCTACAGTCACGCCGCCACCCGCCACACTGGAACAAACATGGCGGACCAACTCATTAGCAATTAATACAAATTTATAGTATTTATACATAGAACCGCAGTTCTTAAGGATTTCGTCTGCCGATTTCAAGTGGGTTCGGGACTCAGTTTAGTTCGTAGTTGGCGCCGCTAGTTTCCCAGATAACAACAAACTTGTAGCAAGTTTGTTTTTGAAAGGATTTGGATGACGAAGTAGGTGGTCCGACAACAGCCGGTCGTCGAGCACCTCCTGCTGTATCTAGGAGGTCGACCAACCACCAACCTGTGGTCGTCGTCATCCAAAAATCCTTTGAAAAACCAACTTCATGCAATTTTGTCACAGTGAAACTAGCAAGTTTGATTAAACTTGCTGCAAGTTTGGCAAGTTTACATTGTGATCTGGATTCGTTCTCCGTCTCTTTTGCTCTCGTAGTTAACATACACCGTCTCTCTTGCTCTTACACTAGGGGAACGACTGCCACGCCGCCAAGCGATAATTTGGGTCGCAGAAAGTTTGTCTTCAGAGCACCCATAGGAAATGCGCCTCTATGTAAATATCTGAGCTCTTTGTCATTAGGACGTGAAACGAAGCTGAACTGTGACATTTACTGCCGCTAGATGGCCTACGGTAGCTTGGTGCCAGATTGCATTTTGTTGCATGGTAGTTCCATATTCAGTTTCAGTCAGATAGAACTATCACAAATATCAAAAAATTTACAGCTTATGTGGAGTTGGTTTTACACGCAGTCGAAATCATTATGTCGAATCGAATTTGTTGGCGTATTGCTACACAATAATCGCTCTGGCACGATTCACCGAGTCCCTTTGCAGATAAGGGCTGCACAGTGCCAGGTTTTACACAATTTAACAAAAAACAGAAGCAAGTATGGTAATCGGCTTTACCATTACACTATGTATTTGAAATAAAACATTATCTAAAATATGTTTGGTTCATATTTTATAAAAATAGGACATTATGTGATTAAAAAAGATGTTTGGAACTCATACCTATTAGACGTAACTCCGTTAGTCTTGGCCGGCGGTGGATTATCTGACTTTTCTTGTTTGTCCGCTTCCACTTCACTTGCTTTACGTTTCCTAACTACCACCTGAAAAACATTGCATAATTATAATTTAAAAACCTCGCGTCTGTTTACTTAGTCTCATCGGATTTCACTGAATATTAGCTTTTCCACAGAACGACTTCCTCTCTGTCCTCCTCAACCCGAATGGATAGCAATATTCCATGGATTACATTAGTCTCAGTTTATTCAGAGGTATTTACTACTTATAACAGTGTTAACGACTATAAAAGATCTTCATGACCGCCGGGACCGACGGCTTAACGAGCCCTCCGAGGCACGGGACAAGCGATAATTAACAAGTTACGATGTGAATCCATCTCCTACAAAATAACTTCAGGAGTTCCACAGGGATCGCCTTTAGGACCGCTACTGTTGGTGAACAGAGTAAATACATACCCCTTGCAGTTTGTTCTTCTGTGCTTGCGCTTGAGCAGTTTGCGTAGTGCGCGCGGGCGCGATCTGCGCGCGCAGTCGCTGCATCTCTTCACTCTCCGCTAGGTTCGACACTCGCTCCCTGCAACACACAATGTTTTATTGGTGTTTGCACGAGCTTTAAGCGGCCGCCTCTGTTGACACTGTGATGAGTGTTACGAGTTCGATCCCTACGCGAGACGACACTGTGCGACCTAATTGTTGTTTCGAGGCTGGTTTTCATAGTGTCCGTTGTTTGTAAAGTCTCTCGCGACACAGGATGTATTTTGTTCACTGTGGAAATGCATTTACGCACGTATGTGGGACTCGACGGCTGAAGTGCAAGGCCGTAATACCCACTAAAACCACAGCGCATACTTCAACCCCATTTTGGGGGCGCCAGAGGGTCGCGGTAGCATTCTACCCTGATACCCCAGTGGATAGCCTGAAGGTGTTGGGCTCCGCCGCCAAAACACCCAGCGGCCGCAGAGGATATGGACGGCAACCTGACAACACCGCATCTCCTCTTCCTCTGCGGCCCCACCGCGACGCAACAATGGTGCGCCCCCATTTGGTCGCGGGAGATAGGGCGCGCGGCAACGCAACACCGACACGCCTCTCCTCTCGCGACCGCGCCCGACTGCGAGGGACAGACAGAACTGTCCCCCGCACCCGCACCTTTGGACGCATGCTGTGCAGGCCCCCTCCAAGCCCACGCGGAGCGTCCACTCCCGGGATCTCTCATAGCTTCACCGCGGGTATCCAAGCCACGGTTACTAAGCCCCCCACCACGACAAGGTGGAGATCCCACGGGGGGGTTAATTTAATCGACTTCAAAATTGGAGATATAAATGCTAGTAACTGCTGCACTACTAATACCTCTCGCAAAACACAATTAACTGCAAAACATATTTTTTAATTACGTCAATATTTTACTTACTTTTACCTACCAGGCGATCTAGCGGATCTGTATTAACTTATTTATTAAAGCATTGTAAGAATATATAAATTTTGCACTGATATCTCGTAATACCAAAGAGCATTATTAGCATAACCAAGTATAATATTAGTACCTATTAAACGAACATTTTAGGAAGGCAAACTGAGTAAGTAAATAGATAGTCATACAATAAAACTGAAAATAATATAATAAAACTGAAAAGATTTTATGCTAGTTTGAATGCTCAAAACTTCCATAGTTTTCAAAATTAAAAACAAACTACACATAAAAATATGGCAAAGCAACATTCTTGTAGTGATGAAACAGAAAATAGGAATTAGGTTGATGTGGTCAGTAAGTTTATTATAATCATCTAAAGCGGTTGTTCCCAAAGTTGCCTGATCCAACCCATCAAACAAAAATTGCATCTTGCGACACACTTCTTAGCTGTATTTTGACAAAAAAGAGGCATAAATGGGAGAATCAAGGCGTAAAGAGGAGGAGAACTTCGGTCAGTCGGTGTCCCCTTACATTTCAAGAGCCACTCAATATTCGCTCGTGACCCATGACCCACCAGTGGATCGCGACCCATAGTTTGGGAAATGCTGCTCTACATCTCTCCGCTGTAAGAAGGCAAGGCTATGTAGCATCATAGCCTATCGCGCGAGCATTCTCGATGTATATAATGGCGCGCTTGACTCCGTCGCGGCCGTGCGCCACAGTCGATGTCGCGTTAGAGACAGTTCCATAGAAGTGAACATTGAAACACTGTTGGCTTATACAGCTGATGAGTAAAACGAGTTACTTACCTAAACTCCTGCATCTCTCTCTGCTCCTCAATGGAGATTTGTTGAGCAGCTTTAGCCTTAGTCCGCTCCACTAGGTCTAGGAAACCAACCTCATCGTCGTCCAGTCCACGGATCATGTTCTCTGTTGATTAAAGAATTACTTTTCAGTAAAATAGAGAGTGAAGAGCTAAGCCTATTTTACTACTGTTTTTTTATATTTAGGTACTAGGTGTTTCCCGCGGTTTCACCCGCGTCCTGAGGGAACTACTTCGCGTACCCGGTTAATTTATAGCCTAAGTTACTCCTTGGTACATCAGCTATCCGCCAGTGAGTCATCATCATCATCCTCCTAGCGCTATCCCGGTTGCATCCAGGACCATCGTCCTGGAGCCCAGGGTCCGCTTTCTAGTCTAACCAGATTTGACTGAATATTAGCTTTTCCACAGAGCGACTGCCGTCTGACCTCCGCAACCCGAAGGGATAGCCATATTCTATGGTTTGGACTAGATATATGAGGGTACTGATGCCTCTAACGACTGTCAAAGATCTTCTGATGACAGCCGGGACCGACGGCTTAACGTGCTCTCCGAGGCAGGGAGGGGGTGTGAATTTTTGTGGCCGGTCACCCATCTATAAACCAGACGGTGACGAACGCGCTTAACCTTGCGAATCACTTGATTCGAGCGGTTGCCACTGTGCCACGGGCCCCTCTATCCGCCAGTGAGTGTCCCATCAAAATCGGTCCAGCCGTTCCAGAGATTAGCGAGAACAAACAGACAGACAGACAGACAGACAGATAGACAGACAGACAAAAATTGGTAAATAATGTCATTTCCGTATATGTACCGTGTATACATCCATATGAATTTAGTAAAAAGCGGTTATTTTAATATTACAAACAGACACTCCAATTTTATTTATGTGTATAAATTTTGTAGCTGTCTTTGTAGCAGAAAATTTAGGCAGCGTTTCAATGTTTTAGAATTTTAGATATATGAATATTTTTTTCCTATAAGTGAAGCCATCTCTGGTATCGGATTTCTCCGAACGGCCAAAGGCCTGCGAAACAGCAAAACGGTTCTTGTCTTGCGAAAAGAAACGGAAAATAATGCTTAAAGTTCCCCCAGAAGCAAGGCAGGGTCTAATGTAAATACTACACGCGTTAAGCCACAAGGGGATATCTACGGATGTGTCGCATTACTACAAGCCATGTCGCGCTATGAGCATTTCAGATTACTGTTACATGGCTATTAATCAAATTAAATTAATTATTATACAAATAAATATTAACTAAGGGTGGTTTATATTTATTTGTATAATAATACATTTAATTTGATTCATTTTCGCAGAGGACAACTTTAGGTTACAGTCCGCCACATATACACAATGAGTAACATAGGCTATAAATTAACCAGGTACGAGAAGTAGTTCCCTCAGGACGCGGGTGAAACCGCGGGAAACAGCTAGTATAAAATACCTTCACATACATATACAATATTATAATACTTCGTGTTCTTGCTACAGTTTATAAAAATACGAGCCTTCCCGCGACTTCGCTCGCGTAAATTCGGAGTAACACAAATCTCCTATAATAGACGGATACTTCAATAATAATTGTCATTTTAATTAATTTATATATAGTCTAACATTTATACAGATTTATACCAATATGAAATTTAACTGCAAGTATTTATTTACACATACAAACTACTTAATACTACTCGACATGTTATCGGGTGACAGAATGGCCAATTGATCAATGCAATTGATGGCCAATGTGGCAACTGCGATTTGTTTGTCAGAACCATTAGAATTTAACAAAATACTCAACAATCTGAATTTTGCGGATATTATGTTGTCTTTATTTTTTATGTTTTATTATTCAGGTAAGGTTTCCATCGAGTCTACCATACCCAATTACCCCATACCAATTTATTAATATAGATATAAACCTAGGTTAAAATTAACTGCACCACATATTATCTCATTTTACATGAGATATTATCTCATTTTACATGAGATATTATCTCATTTTACATGAGATATTATCTTATTTTAGATGAGATAATATGTAGTTAATTAAAATGAACATTGAAAGCTGATTTCAAAATATTCAACTTGAACTTGAATGTCCAAATTACCAATCCGTCTTTGTTTATTCGTTATTTTGGACAAGTAAATACCTACAATAATTTGTTTACTCTAATATGTTTGTCTATAGGAAAAGCTCCCAGCTGTATTCACACAATTCCTACTTCTGGGTGCCCTAGTCCTAAAACTTCCTGCTAATTTTGCTGTGTTCCTGGTATGCCTTTATCTCATCAGCACACTGGATAATATTTATATAAATTTTAAAACAACTCGCAATGTATAAATCTGTGGTTACTTTGTCATGGAAGAACAAATAGGTTTGTATTCAACACAGTACTGACAGACACAGACTTCATTCTGTGTTACAGATAAAGTGTTTACTCATGTGGGAATCATAGATACAACACTCAGCACTGTTTAAATGGCATACCAACCACTAAAACTCCTATCTCAAACATACAGAGGGCCGGCCATTTTAGCTCTCTTTTCGGATATCAATTAATCATAGTTTCATGTCACTTGTTATACTTATTCAATATGACTTGGTCTCGGGTTTGATTCCTGGATTGTGCAAAAGTGTTACTGGGTTTTTCCGAATTCTCAGTAGCAGCACGGAGTCTGACGATGTGCCCGGTAACGGAAATAGGTCCGCCCCTATTACGTGGGACCAAAAATTCATGGCGAAATGTGGGTGTAATATTACACCTCTGCCTACACCTTCGGGGATACAGGCGTGAGTCTATAAAAAATAATAAAAAAATAATATGACTTAATTGTAACACATACTTAGTTTATGAGCTTCCTCATATTCTGCCTCTTTCTTCAACCTCTGCTCTTCTAAACGCTGGTATAGAGGCCTATTGTCATATGGTTCCTCGGGAGCCTCTGCAAGAAACAATATAATTTTTGTCAAATAAACACATAAAATATAACAAATCAGGGTTCAGTACCTGAAAAGGGAAAAAAATTAATCCTGATAGAATCACTTTGTTTTCCATCTGTCTGTATTTTCTTTAGAGAGATATACTTCTTCATGATTATTGTTATATGCTTTTTTTGCATGTAAGAAGCAGTAGATCATCATCATCAGTTTTCACCAAAACGTGTCAATAATTTGAAAAAAAAAATTCCTCACGTTTTGTTGCACAGACTGATTTGAGCCACCAGTTATCAACTGCTTAACATCATCCTAAAAAGATTTGTTGGTCCACCTTGAGATGGGCCTTACATGGCAGCAAAATCTTTCTGCCCCAATAGCTATTGTTTCTTCAAACTATGTATGGGTGATTCTACGTTAAGAGGCACAATAGGTGGCAACGTAAAAAAATCATATGTTATTTGAAAATTCGTATGAAATAACAAACATACATAATAATAAGTAATGTTTACTTTCATGCTACTAAATTGCAATACCTAAATTAACTTAACTTGGTTATAACAGCATGTTTACCTTAAAAAAAGTATCTACCCTGGCCTGTCCCTTTACTATTCTGTAACAGGGTCTTTCAAATTTAATACATTTCCAATAGATTAAACATCTAAGCGTTATTTATTACACAAAGTAGAGTATTTAACGATGTTAAATACATAAATAAACTCACTAATAACTTTAATTTTCTTTAAAAAAATAAATCTCAATGTCCCTCGTATTTTGAGTCTCCTACCCTGGTCATTTTTCGTCAGCTTTAAAATGCCGTTAAAGTGCTTAATCCTTGCAAGGTTAAATATTGGAGCATTTGTTTTGAAGTGAAGTTAGCAAATAAACGTCGCGCGAGCCGCTCGCGGGCTCTCATTGGCGAAAAGTTCGATCACACCACTCGGCTAGCGCGAATGTGTCGGTGATTGCAGTATCTCCACTGGTAAGTTTTACATACCCGGTATTTACAGTAAATGTTTGTTTGTAATTTCTAATTACTTTAATTTCTGCCTAGTTTACCGTGTTAGTTTGTTTTTTCGAAACAATACATATTTTCCTGGTTGTATTCATTTTTCAACGAAAACGTCTCTACCCTGTCGTATTTCCCCTGCCTCATGAGATGCCAGGGGAGAGACCTTAAGTCCAGGGTAGATACGGAAATGTCATATTAGTGTTTTATTAGTATTATACACGTATTATCCTAAGTAAAGCCGACATATGTTCACTTTAATACGTTATTTAATTTGATTTATGGTGTTTAAATGACTTTTTCACTATATAGTAGTTTTATATTCTAGTATTTGTTATTTTGTTAGTATGAGCAGAAAGAATTCTTTTTTTAAGTAATTGTCTGCTGTTAAAGTACCCGGCAACAAACCTGAATAATGTCTTTCAGCATAAGAACTTAATATCTTTTTAGATCATGGCTCCCCGAAAAAAACTAACTCATGAGGAACGTCTTGAGAACCCCGCGAACAGCGATCCGCGCGTCAGAGATCCCATAAAAACCAGCTACTGTAGAAAGATAACCTGCTGTCCTCCCATAGATGGTAAAGGGCGTGACCGACAAGATTGGCTACATCTTGAAGCGAGCTTCAATCTAAATTTACTACAAGCCGCCAACGAAGATAAGTCAATTCTTACCTCCTGTTAAGAGTGAGTTACCCTTACAACAGGCCGAGGTTTACAAAAAAAACAGTTGAGTGTGGCCACTTTAGGGATGGTGGGACCCGAGCTCATTATTCCCCTCCTTTCTGTTTTTTATCGCAAACTAGTGAGAAACAGAATCAAGACTCAGCACAATCAGTCCTGGATTGGTATTGAAACATGTAGGCAGGCCAAGGAGGCTGTTCCCGCAACAGACGTTAAAATTGCCAGACAAGTCCTCCGGCTGTTCAAACAACAACTGCGGACATTCACGGCCGCCTACAGAGGACACGAATACTTTAATAAGCACCTATTTACAGGAAGGAAATTAGGAATCACTGACAGTCCGCTGTGCAGATTCTGTATGGCAGCAGACGAGACGGCAGACCACCTGCTCCAAGACTACCCTGAGGTCTCACAGTATAGAGTAGTAGTACCTGACTAGACACAGCACCCTGAGGGAAGCTGTGGGCCACATCAAGAGTCTTCTGGCCTTCCTCGAAGAGCTGGGGTGGCTCGAGTGACAACACTATTCCCACCCGCACGTAAAATACATGCCAAGACGTGGAGTTGTGAAAACAGCCCGTGCTACCAAGTACCAAGTGGGGTCTCATACATTGGACAATACAAGAGAAGCATAGGCATTCGACTCAAGAAACATATACATAGCTGATATTAAACACTAATGCTCGACGAAGTTTGCTGTGCGTGAATATGTACAGCAAGGAACCAAAAAAAGAACACCGTTTTATTTCAAGGATGATACGTGAAGCTAGTGAAATTAAAAAAAACACCGTAATTTCAGTAGAAGATGATGGGAAGATTTATTTATTTATTTAAACTTTATGTACAATATACAATGTAAGTACAATGGCGGACTTAATGCCATCTAGGCATTTTCTCCCAGTCAACCATAGGGTGATACAGAGATAATTGTGGTAGGTGTACAAATTAGTTTAAGGAATGGATGGTTGAATTGTTCCTCCGGATTGGGACCCTGTTATCAGGCTAATGAAACCCAAGAAGGACAAAGCCACCAGAAGACACAAAAAAACAGTGAACAAATTCTGCATAGATAGTAACACCAATAGTTGAAAAATGTTCGGCTACTTTGAGATAACTTTTAAATTCAAGACAAAGACAGATATCACCTCAGTTTGCCGCGACCACGGTTCCTGTAAAGAAACTGAAACGTCGGCTAGTAATAATTAAGAAAATATTTCTTGATCATTCAGTTTAAATGTATAGAATCCGTAAACCGTAGTTTGATTTCAAAATGTAATATTCGCATAAACCCAAGAATATTGTGATTTGATCGTTGCAAACTATCATAAAATAGTGTTTAATAAAAATTTATTCTTACGAAAATGACAGTTTTCTTTTTAAGTATGCTACCCTGGCCTTCATGTATCTACCCTGTACAGATTATCTCCCCTGGAAGAGAATAACTCTTGTAAAAATAGAAAAATTGACTGGCCATCTTAAACTAATGTACAAAATACCTGATTACATAGATTGGTTTCGGAAAAAGACATTATTTTAAAAATTTACATCACGCCGCCTTTCTTAACATCAGATGCTCTCTTAACGTAGAATGACCCGTATGTAGCCTGCCTAATGCCACGCCAACCTGGTAATCAACATAAGGCCCCTAATACCACTTCGGCTAGGCAATTATCATAATATGGTCTCCCAGGATTTATCTTAGTAGCAGTAGTAGTAATTCACTGGCTTTGCACAGACAGTATAATAAAATATATAACTTACACTGAACCTTTACAAATTAAATATATACTTATTCTTCCTCATGAATCACTCTATTGGCAAAAGCAGCATGACCACTGGTTTGGAAGGTTTTGAATGTTTTGGTAAAACATAAGCATTTTGTTTTGCAATATGTTGCGATTCCAGAAGGACAATTCTCGTACTTTATATGACATTGAAATTATAATTTGAATGAAATGAGATTATATTTCGAATTGACTCAGGGTCAGTATTCTGCTAACCTAATGTCATTATCATATACTTCATTTGAAATAAACAGTTCATTGTTGACACATATTTTGACACTTGTTTCAATTTACAATCTAGTTACAATATCACGCAACTGCATTTTAAACAAATTTATTTAAGAGAATTGGGCCTCTGATGTTTTCCAGGCTTGTCAAATTTTTAACTACTGGTTGGTATACTGCATAAGCTGACAAAAGGCCAACTATCATACATATAATATTTAACTTAATTTCCAATTACTACATCTAACAAAAAGCAAATGTTGCATAGCTTTTTTAGATATTAATTTGATGTAACTTTTTATAGTCTGTAAAGTGCAGGACTATACTATATATGTATATGTTTCTATGTATAGTAGGTGTGTATTTATTTACAAAAGAAGTATATATTATGTTTGGTTATCCATTACCCATAGTACAGGCTCTGCTTAGTTTGGGACTAGATGGTGTTGTGTGAATGTAGTTAGAATATCATATTATTATATATTTTGTACTATCAAAACAATAGAATACGCATAAAAGGTATTGAAGATAGCACACATCTGATTTTTATGTAAATGAAAATATATCATTATTTGGTTACTAATGATTTGACACATAAACTGCAACTATTCAATTGCCAAATATGATCATGTGCTACGAAATTCACTTTGCAATTTCTAGGTACCAAAGAATAACAATAAAGGCACGACCATTACAAAGCCAATGAGATAAATACACCTAAAAGTTCACTCGCAAAATAACTATTGTTATCAGTGACAACCATACTGATGCGTGATCATAACAATATTTATAATTTTACCTTTTGGTTGGTCTTCAGTACGAACTTTCTCCCATTCTTCTTGGCGTCTACGTCTTGCTTCCAATATTTCAGACTCCGAAATGAAACCCGAACTCATTTTCAGCTAATTTGATTTTATTTTCACGAATCACTTACTCCTTGAAAAATAATAACCTATTATAGTACATATAGGTATGATCATAGACTAATATATTAAGTAGTAACTTTTTAATTTATGAAGTTTTAGTTGTTTGATTATTGGTCACTTGACAGCGACAAAGGACATCAAGTAGTGAGCCGAGTTTGAAATCATAATATATTTTATTTAAGCTTGCTAAAATTGTTATAATATCTTTTTTTACTCACTAATTTGAATAAATATTGTTGATATTAAAATAAGTTGGCCAAAAAAAGGGGAAGTAAAATAATAAATAATAAAATATTTTAAATTGGATGGAAAATTTACGAAAGAACGGAACGTTGCACAGTGACAAGCGGTATGATGCATTTATGGAGGCTATTTTAAATGAAAGCCTGATTACATTCTTTTTGTCATATTTAATTATAAAATATGATCGGGCTATGAGCTGATAAAATTATGGGCTATTTGGTTTAAAATATTACAAATTCTGAAGAAATAAATGTGTTGCACAACTTATTGGCACCTCTGTATTAGTATATTATTACTGACAATGACTGGCGTCAGAAACTGATTGGAGTCAATTTGGCAATTTGGAAATGTCAAATTCATACTCATACTAGTCGACCAAGCCAACTAGACGAATGTCAACGTGACAAAATTCAACATAATTCAAAAATTATAATCCAGAAATTCCTAGTACCGATTGCAGGCGCATTGTACGTTCACACGCCGCGTTCGCACGTTACGATAAATAATTTCTGGATTATAATTGTTGAATTATGTTGAATTTTGTCACGTTGACATTCGTCTAGTTGGCTTGGTCGACTAGTAGAGTAAATACGGAAAGTAAAATTTCAGCCAAGCAAGCGAACCGGTGCTGTTTTCACATTCTAAAATTTTAAATGAACTTTCTTCTTAGCTGTAAGCTGAAGTATTGAACTAAATATATACAACATGTCGGAAGTAGAAAACAACGACTCCTCCTCCTCCTCGACTATTGTGGAAAATGAGCCAAAAGATTACGTTGAAGATGGGAAAAATAAAAGGATTGTGAAGTGCAAATATTGTGGCTCAAAGATACTAGACAAGCATGCGGGGAAATATATGGTATTTAAGGTAAGCTAATGAATTGCCCACTTATACTTTAAATTTACATATTACGTTCGTTATTTCAAAACATTGGTAAGTACTTTTGTTCGTGTTGTCTTTTTCTTGTAAAAATTTGTACTGTTTGATCTTGTTATAACTTTTATTATCAAACATTTAATTAAGTACCTTATGCTTTATCTTATTCTTTACTATAAATATTACACCTGATGTTGATAGATTTTGTGCAATAGCCTAACCTCAACATGCTTATTTATTTACAGAAGGAGCTGCCTTTAATGCAACAAGACTCAAGAAAAGAGGGTGAAGTTCAACACGAGGCCATAAAGGAATTCTATCATGTAGAAAACATGTACACATTTGAAAATATTGGTTTCACTCACAGTGTAGCAAATTGTAAATATTTAAGTTGTGCTGACTGTGATGCGGGGCCGGTAGGGTTTTACGATATGGAAACAAAACATAGTTATGTTGCAATACCTAGAATTGTACATGCCTAATAGCAATAATCGGAAAAGCAATGATTCAATAAAAATTATTCACATTAGGAATCATGAAATAAAATGCTGTGAGTTGCAAAAGTGTCATGGTTAATTGTGTTGAAATCGATTTGCAATCCAATATTCATTTGTTTCTTGTGGCTATTTTTGGCACGGTCTATTGCAATTATATTTCTAAAAGTTGTTTTCAAATAGTCAGTAAGTAGTTCAAGAAGGTCCAGTAACTTGTATATGACAATATAAAAATTATTAAAACCCATCAACAACAACAGTAACTAGGAACTATTGTTTTGACACATTAAATGTTTTATTTATATCACTCGATACATTTTCAGTTCTCTGTGAGTTATAGCAAATTTCCTTATCTGGTAAAATTTAATGCACATACGATGTTATTTTTGTAGATAAGCTAATCATATTATTGAACAATTAACTTATTACCTGTCAGATATTCAATCACTGATGGTGCCAGGTGTGATGTTCCATGGCTAGTCCCTGAACACAGGGAAGAGTTTCGTGTGACTGTCTCTACCTGCCTAAAAAGGGTAGTATGAGCTTATATTATGGGTTTAAGCTTTGAATTCCACACCCAAATGTAACTCAAGTTTAAATATTTGTGATTATCTCATCAAGGCAAAGTGAACTTATTACAGTTAGTGCCCGTTTTATACCTATGTGCTTCAATAGAAAATTATCAAATACAAAATAAATGATTCTATTGTAGATTTATAAAATAAAAAAAAAACAAAGAAATAAGAAAACCTGTAATGTATTTATTAGATTACTTTAGATTACTTAACGTTGCCAGCAGCGTTGCGCGTATCAATTATACATATAAACCTTCCTCTGGAAAAATTCTATCTATTTAAAAAAAAACACATTGAAATCTATTGCGTAGTTTTAAAGATTTAAGCATACAGAGGGACAGACAGAAGAAAGACTTTGTTTTATACTATGCAGTGATTAGTAGAATTAAAATTTCACTTTTTGCCCCACAAATGTTTTTACAGGAAAATAAATACCTAGTCTTAAAATATAAATTAAAATCTTAAATTTGAATAAAAAATGTAGTGTTATTATAATCTCATAATGTAAATTGCCTGAATAAACAAGATAATTTCAATATTTATTATAAAATCTGTGTACCTATATGCTGGTCTGTTGTCATTAAAAACAATAAATTATTTGTAAAGACTGTACATACTTTGACCTATCTCTAAAAAGCGAAAGTTAATATAACCCTTTCTCGAAACAAATAAGTACATTAAAAGGATTTCATATAAAAAAAATCATATGAAAATGGTGTTAAAAACCTAAATAGTTTATTAATTGAACATTTACGAGCTCCATCTACCACAAAAATTACACAAAAACAAAGTAAACAAAAAATACACAAAAAATAGTAAAAATTAAAGGAGTTAAGTAAGTACATTATAAAAAAATAGAAAAAAAAAACTGAGCTATTGAATCTGCTTGTATTATATCTAAAGTCATACCTATGATATTTAAAAGTTGTTGAATAGAAACTAGATAGATGTAATTTAAAAAAGAATAGGATTCTTGCGAAAGTATTATTTAATCAAACATATCAATTGCTCATAAAAGTCATTCCTTTTCTTCAAACTAATTTTTTTAATGTCATAGAGTATATTATATGTGTAGGATATAAGTACTTATGCCTACTAAGAAAATAAAATTGAGCTTAAAATGTGTACCTACCTACTGCTAATGTAGTATTTTATTATTTACATTTTGTAATTCTTTTTATTGTAATAAAGCTTTATTGTGAACTTATTTGTATTTAATTATTACATACACATACATACATATCGTCACGCCTTTTATCCCCGAAGGGGTAGGCAGAGGTGTATTTCTACACCCACTTTTCGCCAGATATACTTTAGTCCCACGTAATAAGGGGCGAGCCTATTGCCGTACCGGGCACATTTCCAGACTCCGTGCAGCTACTGAGAATTTCGTGACAGAAAAACCCAATAACACTGCCCGACCCAGGAATCGAACCCGGGACCTCCCTATCCCACGCGCACATTTATGCCGCGAGACCAACGAGGCAGTCGCATAGGGTTTGATGTCGAGTTTTCAGTCTCTATACGCAAAGATGGTATTTGCATCGTGTTATCCCTTAGTCGCCTCTTACGACACCCACGGGAAGATAGGGGGTGGTCACCACCCGGTGCGCGGTGGTGACACTTGTATTCTATGCCGTCAACCAAATTTAATTATTCTATTTCCTTAATAATAAGTATAAAAGCCAGTGAAGTTAGGTTGATTGTCTGCCTACCCCTCCGGGAAACAGGCGTAAGTCTATGTATGTATGTATGAATGTAATAAAAATAAACCACATGTAGAATGTAAATCTTAATTTTAGAAGTTAATGTATCAGTTTCCGTGGTGTAGCGGTTATCACATCTGCCTAACACGCAGAAGGCCCCCGGTTCGATCCCGGGCGGAAACATATCTTTTTAACTTAGGTATTGTAATTTTACTTTTTTGTCTGTATTTATACACAAATTTAAAGTTTATTTATTAATTCTATAATAATTTGAAATGAAATGTACTATTCTGAAAGAAAATTGTCAGGTCGCCTCAATAATGAAATGACTAATATGCATGCTGTAATTGTGCATGTAGCTTTGAGATACATTCTCATATTTTGGTAGTATTAAATAATAACCACAAGAAATCTAAGTTTTTGCATTTCTTTAGTCGTTTTCCTTTGATTAAAGACAAGTTTTTAATCAAAGTCGTTTTCAAACTCAGCACATTTTAAACGGGTTGCTATAAGGTTTTCCACAGGGGCTATTGAGCTGGTACAACGCTCGACAGAGATTATTATGGAAATAGGTTGGTACTTACTGTTATCTCTTGATTATTTTAATTTTTTTTTTTTTTTTGTTCACCACGGTGGGAAACTCTCCTTATGAGTCATCTCGACTCCGCCAACCCAGCCATTAGAACGGCTGGGCTTGGGACTGGCGGAGGAGGTATGTGGAGGCTCTCCCCTACAGGCGTTCGGGGCATACCCACTAAAAACCACCGCGGTGTCCCTACGGGTCCCGTGTGTTGGCGGGGTCACGCGATTCGCGATTAGCATACTTTCTCGCGACCCCGCCCGGGATTGGCCCGCCGTTGGTGTTGGCGGGCCCCGTCTCGTCATGATCTTGCAATCATCCATCAAACTTCTTGCATCCATCAAACTTCTTGCATCCATCAAACTTCTCGCATCCATCACCTCACAAAGCTACTTGGGAGGCGGCGAGGACACGCGCCGCCTCCCGCCTTTTGGCGGACAGGGAGCAGCCCCAGCGCTCACCGTCCGCAGGCACTGAATTCAGGGTGGTCGGAGGTCGTCTCTTGTTCGACGTCCCCGACGCCCGGACCTATGGTTGGGGAGAGGGCGATGTATTTCCCTCTCCCGCTCCGCCGCCTCCTTGCTCAGCATGACTGCTTCGCAGAAGGAGGCGACGGCGTTCCAAGACCTCTCACTCCGGACCATAGACAGAACTACGGCCGGGAGCGAGAGGACAACCGTATTCAGAGCCGCGACCAGATCACGGCGCTGCGATGCCCAAGCTGGGCATTCCGCCAAAGTATGCAACGCCGTGTCTTCGACAGGGTCGCGGCTGCTGCCACAATGGTGGCATCCGGGCGTTTCCTCCCGGCCTATCCTCCACAAATACCGGCCAAAACAACCATGGCCGGTAAGGATTTGAGTCAACCGGAAGGTGAGGACGCCGTGACGTCTCTCCAACCACTCATCAACCACGGGACTTACCGCCACTATCGTGGCGTGCCCAGTGTTATAGCGCTCTATTAACCTACTACATATAATAAACAAGTAAAAATAGTCTTCTTCCGATTTAAATCAACATAGGTAACCGCCACATTTTTTTTACTTTCAAAACCACGATTGTCTAATTACAAAACTATTATTGTAAATAAATAATATCTTTCCTTCATAAACAAATTAATTAGACACCGATATTTCACTTTCTGAAACCGGTCAGCAATTTTGTTCGCTTGAGAAGATAAAAATACGTGTGACGAAGAATTTGGTAATCGCTTCGAAGGAATTTAAAAAAAGAATTTGAAATATCTTCCATAATGCAAGGAATGTAAGGTCTATTATTTTATGGTTTTTGGAACATTGCTAATTATTTTATACGTATGTATACTTAAGCGTAGGTAATTTTACTTATTGAGAAGTGTCGCTGGTGAGTACCTACGACACAGCGACGTGTAAGAGCACTTATCGCTACGATTGTAAGTATTCTTATGACATAATTATGTTGGTATAAATGCCGGCAAACTTCTTGAACACTACCATAGACCAAAATGCATGCGCAGGAGACATTTTTGTACGTAAAATTGCTACTGCGCAGCTCTTTTGGTCTATGGTATTGTTCAAGAAGTTTGCCGGCATTTATAGCAATGTGTGTTTGTCACATAACATATCGTAAACGGCTGAACAAATTTTGTGTTTAAGGGTTCATGGATAGTTTGAAAAGACAAAAGGCCTTCAAGCGGGCCTGCAGGAGTTGTAACTAGTCAAACTATACAGTGTGCACTTCTTGTCGAGTTGAAACGTAAGCTGGTTAGCTTGCACTGAGGCCCCAAAACATGCTTGTGAACCAAGCAACATGTAAAATATACACATATTTATTCGTTTCCAGAGAGTACAAAAGGGATACTGATAGGTACAACTTCCGCACTAAGAATAACTCAAAGGTAGAGCGCAGTAGAGCGCGTCACAGCGTATTTTCACAAACATTCAAGCCAAGGGCACAAATACCAAAATAAGACTTGAAACTAAAATTTGTGGGTCACACAAATTGCTTTCATTAGGGAGGATCGAAACCACAAGGGTTCGATGCGTGGTTTGTTGGTTTTAGTGGCTGGGCTCACAACTCTTGCAGGGGTGTGACACCCATTTTGCCACTCCGATGGATAATTTTATAGTTTGGTATTCTTTCAGGGTGCATAGGGTTCCCACCAAGAACTTAGGGTCCCAAGCCAACCTCACCTGCAAGTGGTGCACCTGCCGATCAACGGACGAGGCTCTGGCAAACAAAATGTCCCAATAAGCGGCAATAGGCTCGCCACCTATTACGTGGGATCAAAACACTGGCGAAAAGTGGGCGTTTAATATGCCTCTGCCTACCCCTACGGGGAAACAGGCGTGAGTCTATGTATGTATGTATGGTATTCTTTCACTTTTCTTCCCCAATACTCACATTTAGTTATGGAAGTATTATGAAGATAAAAATATTTATAAAATAAAAATACTTACTCTTTAATAAGGCTTTGTACCTAATACTCAGCAAACTCATACACTCAGTGACGTATTTTCGTTTCATCGACTTCCACATCACAGCGATTCTAAAGAAATTTTATTAAAAAATTTACAAGTAGATAAGTTCAATAACACATAGTTACCTACCTACTGTTACTCAATCGTAAAGGCATTTATTATCAGATGTTAGACATGTCTTCAAGCAGATGATTATGACATGACATATGACTTGCAACATATCGCGATGAATGGCTGAATTCTAAACAAACATACACTTATAAGGTGTGTTAGTATGTTATATAATACATTAAAGTTCAGTAAAGTAGGCAGATTGGTACTTAAAGGGCTTAAAGAAAAAAACATCCACATGTTTTGACATCAAAGCTATATAGATAACTAGCTGCTACCCGCGACGTTGTCTGCGTGAACGCTATACAGCACCTAACTATTAAATAAATACCTACGATTATACCTTTTAAAAAATACGCGGCGGCGATAGCCCAGTGGTGTATGTAACGGACTGCCGACACGATGGTCTTGGGTTCGATCCCCAGTTAGGTACCCCGGGCACACACCTATGACTTTTCGAAGTTATGTGTGTATTAAAAAATATTAATTAATTATCGCTCGCTTAACAATGTGCCCGGTAGATGGCAATAGGCTCGCCCCCTATTACATTGGGACTGAAACAAATCTGGCGAAGTGTGGGTGTGTAATACACCTCTGCCTACCCCTCGGGGATAAAAGGCGTGAAGATATGAGAAGATATACCTTTTAAAATAACATTCATTTACCCGTTTCTTCTTTATATTTCATACCTGCAGAAAGTGTAGTAACAGAGGGAGACTGTCTTTTATATAATATGGATTGAACTACCAATTAGATTTCAGCAGTTCTATTGCAGTAGTAGGTAGGTAGGTACCAATTTGTTAGATGGCTGTTCTTTACTCTTTCACGCACAGCTTATACATTATCATGATGGACAATAACCATTGAATCTCGAATGGATGTAAAATAACAGTAATCTGACTATTGTGTTTCGTTCGGTAAGTTGAGACGCCGAAAAATGGATGCATGCGAAGTGAGAAACAGGAGCCTTCAGTTACATTTTTGCTTTTTATCGTACTTCTCACCTCAAGGTAGCGATAGCGGAATAGATAGTGGCGGATCCAGGAGTATTTAGAACGAGAGATTTGTCAATTGAAACACTAAATAGCACTTAATTTATAATGTTTATTTACCTTAACGGATAGACTTTTGCCGGCTGCTCTAGCTATAAACCGGTAGCGCTCTTACACATCATACACTCACCTTCTATACTTCTTAGGGTCAGTTCACACCCAAATGCGACTCGACGCGACGATGCTTGAAGAGGACAGTGGTTTTGCGCTGCGCAGCGCGACGCTGCGAGATGCATCGCGCAAATGTGTATGTTTTCGTGTTGTAAATAAAGTATATTTTTAGTTGCTCTATTAAAATGTGCGCGCATCGTCGCGTCGCGTTTTGGTGTGAACTGACCCTTATTCAATAAAGCTTTGGACGCACCTTTAATGTGTTTTGTCATACTACTTACTTGGACAACCTATCGCATCTTCTAAGGCCGTTGATATTTGATGTATAGATTCGATGATTTTGAAGTCTTGCCGTGATTTCAAGTAGGTAAAGTGCGTTGTATAAAGACGGTGTTAAGATTTGTTATTGCCACGAAGCGAAGTCAAAAACGTTTCAATAGATATGTGAGTGAAAGCAGCGATAGTCTTGTTTAGTGGATTTTGAATTCATTGCCAGGACAGGAACCTGAAACTGAGTTTTCGAAGTTAAATGCATCTTAAATTGACAATTGTCACCTGCTAAACTGTGAATGAAAAATGTCGTGAGGAATCGCGTACCGTAATGGATTTAATTGTAGGTGTCACAACATTTGTGTTAAGTACCTACGTCATTAACGGAGTATCAGTCCAATTGATAATGTAGGTAAGTACTAAACTAATTTAATAAGTTTAGTACATTAACAACTGGCTAATGAGGTACCTAGTTAATTATAAAACAATTAAAGCCATTTTCTCACGTTCAGTTACCCGATCGTGACACGTCGTTACTGGTGTATAAATTGAATCTTCGCAGGCAAAGTCACGGTGAATAGCTGTATAAATCGCGAATCAACGCTATTTAGAGATCAAATGTCATGTGCAAACTTGCCTTCTATTATCAAGTTGTTGTGTGGCCATGAAAACTGTGCTACGACTTACCAGATGAAAAGATTATTTTGACTGGCAAAGGACACCTCCGAATCAAAGTTAATATCAGAATAACAGACATGCTGCGACTAAATTACGGACTCATCGTCTGCTATTTGGGTTATTTCTAATCCAAATAGCAGATAATAACTTATTTTAAAATTTGTGTCTCTCTCTCACAATAAAATTGTTCAGGGCAACTAAAAGCACCGCGGTGTCCTTCGACGTGCCTTGAACCACGCGAATCTAACACAGCGTACAAGTATGGTAATACGACCCTGCCGAGAGGTCGTCTGAGCTTAATTAAATAAAAGTTAACCTTGCGTAGTGTTGTATCAATAAATTATAGAGTAAACAAATAGTCTATTGTAAGTTTATATTTTGTAAACTTTGCGCAATCAAGGCTGAGTTTGTTACGTTTGAAGTAGACGTTATGTTAATGATGGGAACTTGATTCTATAACCGACCTTTATGATCGGATCGTCAATACTTGCCGATATTACAATTTGTGGTACAAAGCATGATTACATAATTTCAGTTTATTTGACCTAATTAATTTAGGACCTCTCTTTTCAGTCCATTCGCGGTCACGGAAGGACTGTGTCTTTGGTCTTTCTCCACGATTTCATATAAAGTAGTTTACTTGAAAGTACTCTATCAAGACGCTCTTACAGGTCGTCGAAAATACCGCAATGGTTACAAATATAAGAAAATGAAGCTTCACCCACTAGGTTCATGCTGGTAAAGTGCTGGGTGGACTATATTATTATGTTCTTCTGATGTACAAGCTACAGCAAAATTACATCAAAGTCCGCTTTGATGCAAGTAAAATAGCAATAAACATAGGTACCTACATGCGTCCAAACATCAAGCCATCCAAATATCCATTCTCAAACTTTCGCATTTATAATTGTAGAATAAGATGCTCAACAAACAAGCAGTACCGGTCCAAATCGCCTTTTCTCTGGCCTTTCTGGATGCTTTCACGTTTAAGTTGTTCGGTTCGTAATCAACAACGTTTAGTAATAGTTATATTATTATGCTCAACTATCGCGAGATGCTTCGAGAGCTTGTCTCAATATCAAGGTGAAGCGAAAGTGAGATAATTGATTCCTGCATTCATTGTTTTGAATGTTATTGACCTTTACTCAACATGTTTTTGTGGAGAGATTTTGTATGAAGGGATCGCATACCGTATGTTAAACCAATGAATACAGATTAACATAATAGAAGCGCATTTCTTAAGGATTTCGTGTGCCGATTCCAACTGGCGTGTTGACGGTTGTCAGTGTAATACGTAGTTGGCGCCGTTGGCGGCGCTGGCGTCGTTCTCCTTCTCTCTTGGCTCTCTTGCTCTCGTAGTTAAGATACACAGGACAAACTTTCGTCTCTCTTGCACTCGTAGAGTCAGCTGTCACAGCGCGACTGCCACGCCGCCAAGCGGCAATATGGGTCACACTGGTCACAGAAAGTTTGTCTACAGAGCGCCCATAAGAAATGTGCCTCTATTTAAATATCTATGCTCTATGGCTATACCTTGGTAGATTCGCGTGACTATTGAACTATCGGTAATTGAGGATATTAGCAATGCTTTTTAGTAGGTAGGTTGCATTTTTCTAAAATCGCACACAACCAATCCGCTGGGCTTCCAATCTTTTTTTTGGATTTGAAGCTCGGTGGAAGGAGACGCGCGTATAGAGATCTTCTATTGCGACACCAAAAACAATAAAGTTAGCTCAGGTATCATCAGGAGCTTCTGAATTTACGATCTAACGAAAAGGTTACTCAGCATACTTGCATCTAGGTATAATTTATTGTTTACGTAAGAGGTATATGGCGGATTTCGTCGGTATAATTATTCTGCGTGATCTATGATACTGCAGTGATTCGTATTTTTCCATCAGTGACGCGGTGTGTGGTATTAACAAATAAAATTAATTGCTGCCCATTTTTCTTGGATGTTTTGTAACAAGAATCACTTAATTATGATTGTCAAAGCATTTCATTATGGGTGAATTGCCCAAACAAATAAATTTCACTAACTGAAACGTTAGTAGGTACACAATATCACAGATAATATAATAGGTACTATAGGTACTAGTACCTACAATGTGCTGGTATTTTCTAGTAAAGTAAGTAAGAAGGGGATTTCTTATCTTGGCAAATAAGTATTATTGAGTAGGAAATGGCCGCCGGCTTTTTTCCTTCTTTGCGAATCAATGGTTAATACATAGGTACATAATTATACTCACGACTTTTCTCGTCGGGGTAGGTAGACACAACAGAACACCGCTTGCTTCTTACTAACATCACGCACTTCCTCAACATTCATTACTTTTTTCAATCATGCTCGCCAGTGTTGAATGCTTCGGACTTTTCCGTTCTAGTTTATTTTACTTGATATACCTACCTAATAGAGTAATGACGTCTGCTGCTTAACAAATGTCAAAGTATCATTTTACCATCACGATTACATGCATTATTTAGAATTAAATCGGTTTATCTTTCCGTGTGGTGACGGATTAAGAATACGGAATGTCACCACCCCATATCATCCCATCGGTGTCGTAAGAGCCGACAGAGGGAGCATATTATGCAGAGAACAGCACTGTAAGAGAAGGAAAACTTGATACAAACCTTATACCAACCCGTTTGGCCAGCGTGGTGTAGTAGGCCAATTCCTCCTTTCAAAGGAGAGGTCTAGTCCAGCAGGGGACTGCTAAAGGCTGACGATGATGATGATCTTTATATACCTACCATTGTATCTATTCATGTACCATTAAATTTTAATTTATTCTGTCAACAAAAACTACAATTGTGTCTCTCTACCCTACCCCATACATTTGACAATTAGGTAGTCTTCTTGAGTAGGTAGTAATGAGTTAGGTATATTTCTACTGTAGGTGTCTCAATATTATTTGATCTGTGCATATATTTCGCTACTAGAGATTTACATATTTGACCTAAGCTCCATACAAAATGCATAATATGTGAAATATGTAGGTATTTCTCTAGTAGGTAACTAAATTCATGAATAGATCAATTAATATTGGGACCTACTGTTAGATGACAATAAGTATTAATAGAATATCCCCGTCAATATTGTACTGTTGCGCGCCCCTTGCTTTTTTCACTTCGAATAAGTCCCCCTCTAGCTGTCGGTATGTTTAACCCCTTGTATGCCGGAACGCAGATCTACGCGAGACACAATAGCTTTTTAATTGTGTCTGGTATTCCGGCATACAAGAGGTTAATCACGGTGGCCGTTACAGCACGCGTGCTAGATTCAGTTAATTCATGTCTAGTTGAAACTAAGAGTTTATACTATGGGTACCTACTAGGTATACCTAAGTAGGTACAATTAAAAAACATACTTACACATATACCTTATAAGTATACTAACTTCCTACCATAAGTACCTATGCTTTTTTATACTTAAATACATACTTATAATATACCTACATAGAAACAACTTGACCAAGACAAACATCCATGCCCACACACACAAATGTTTGACTTGAGCGGAAATCGAACCCGCGACATTCAGCGCGGCAGTCATTTACATTCCTGTTGCGCCACCGCGGGTCGTCAAAATACAATTCAAGCTAACAAATAAACTGTCTTTCTTTTCAGTCCTATTTTTATGCATTCGAATGACATGTGAATAAATGCAATTGAGAAATGGTTCCTTTCATCTGCATTCATAGGAGGCCAGTTTTATACCCGGCGCTTGTTTTCAAATTGGTGACCTCTGCAAATAGAAAACACGCCACATGATAACACGCGTTGCCTCGCGATAAGCGGTAACATTCGGCATCGATTCGTTTTAGAACGGCGTCACCACAGACAAAGACGTCACAGTGCCCAGTGGGCGTGTTGGCGGGAGAGGGGGAAGGGGAACGCGTGACCCGACGCCGCCCGATGTGGCCCGACGCTTGACACGCAGTGTGTTTTAGGTTAACACCCGACACCACGCGTCTGTTCTTTAAAAAATATATTTATTATTCACATACTTAGTTCTTTCTCATTCAAAATGACGGACGCAGAGTTAATTGAATTGGTGGAACAGTTCCCCGTGTTATATGATGTGAATTCAACCCAATACCGTGATACTAGTACAAGGAATAACGCTTGGGAAGAAATAGCAGATCAACTGAATACTCCAGGTACGTTTTCAATATCTTTTTTAAAGTATTTTGTCACTTTGACCAAATAAAAGTTTAGACTGGCCTTTCCATGCTACAATTTTGTATTAGGTACCTACGATTATTGTGTGTGAGCAGAGCACTGTGAGCAAACGACGGGGGCGCGGTGACGCGAACGTCATGCACAATGTGTGTGAAAGAGATAAGATAATTATAAAATCAAAATGGCGACGGCATATTCAATCAGCTGTGCCGTTTGGAGCGTACAAAATACTGTCTGCCAAACTAGTTTGCATTGCTTTTTTTGTACAATAGATTTCCATTTTTTGGTGTTTAATGTATGTGTAAATACTAAACTTGTAATTTTATATTCTTTATCTTAGTAAGTAATTATTTTTATTGTAAAAAGAAGACAAATACAAACAAGGAAAATATACCTTCTAAGCGGTACATAGACCTATGTACCTATGTACTGTACTTATTTTACAATAACTTGTATGTATGTACGTTTCGGTAATAATTTAAGTACCTACTTAGGTAAGTATAATGTCAAATTATTCTTTCATCATCATCAGCCTTTAAAAGTCCACTGCCGGACTAGGCCTCTCCTTTGAAAGGAGGAATTGGCCTACTATACCACGCTGGCCAAACGGGTTGGTATAGGGTTTGTATCAAGTTGTCCATCTCTTACAGTGCTGTTCTCTGCATAATATGCTCCCTCTGTCGGCTCTTACGACACCCATGGGATGATATGGGGATTGGGGTGGTGACATTCCGTATTCTTAATCCGTCACCACACGGACAGTATTATTCTTTACTAATACCTAATAGGTACCTATATAGGTAGCTGAAGAATTTGTTAGATAGGGTAAACACGCTAATCTCAGAAACCGGTTCGATTGGAAGTGTTATTTTTATGTTGGTACTGTTGGTAGCCTATTTATCAATGAAGGCTATACTAATAGGCTATAATTAGATATCATTCATCATCAGCTTCAAACAGTCCACTGCTGGACTAGGCCTCTCCTTTGAAAGGAGGAATTGGCCTACTATACCATGCTGGCCAAACGGGTTGGTATAGGGTTTGTATCAAGTTTCCCTTCTCTTACAGTGCTGTTCTTTGCATAATATGTTCCCTCTGTCGGCTCTTACGACACCCATAGGATGATATGGGGTGGTGACATTCCGTATTCTTAATCCGTCACCACACGGACATTAGATATACCTACTTAGGTAACTATAATTTACTATAACATCACGCTATGAGCTACGAGCATAGCAGTAGCCTTAAATAACGCGGGCGTAACCTTCAGGTCAACTAGTACCTAGGTATTTATTGCACTTATAAGTTTAAAAAACTGAGATTTTCCTGGAGAATAGGTAGGTGACGAAAACCTTAGAACTTAGAACACAACTGTGACCAAGCGTGGTATTTTTAAAATCCCCGTCCCCCTTCCGAACGTCTCACGAGTCACGTAGTGTGGGTACGTACACAGTCCCTCAGGTAATTACCTGGCTCATGGGATAAGACAACAAAATCACAGTAGGTACTGGACATTTTAGGGGTTCAATCAGTTTGCTTCAAGAATCAAATTAAATATTACTTATATAATTTTAGCAACATAATAAGGTTAATGAAATTGCAGCAATGGTTCTAAGATTTGCTTGTAGGTCTCGGTATTTAGCTTAGTGACGTTATTCATAAAAACATGATAATGTTAAAATGCAATATTTTGATAATAAACGAAAATGGCATTTTACTAATGCAAAATCAAAACGCATGCAAACAAGAGGTCCCTAAATAAATTAATTTAATATAGATATTATTGAAACGAAGCTATTATAATTCGTATATTAAACTAGATAAGCCTGCGGTTGCACACGTGTTATTTAGGGCTAATTCTCCGTACTCGTGACTTATAGCGTAATGTTATAGCTATAGGCCATAGCCCTAATGAGCTTTCTGACAAAAAAGAACCAAAATCACACCTGAAGGTACTGTCTAAGATTAGCGCGTTCATTCAAGTAAAGAAAGTATTCAACTTTAGTATATTAGTATAGATGAATAATCAAATACCAATATTCATCACACACATACGAACTGAAAATATAATTATTTAGTAATATAGTTAAAAAATATCTCATAGTCTAAAAGGATAAAAATGCCGAAGGAAATATACCTTACTTATATGCAAAAATTATCTTGTTGGCAATATCTGGCTGTACCTACTTCCATTGGCTTCACGTAAACGTGAAATCTCGCTCTTATAATGCGGAGGAACTTTTAACCACGCGTCTAGCATAACTTAGTCGATAAATAATTGTATATTTCATTGAGCTCATTATTGAGAACATTAGGCGAAAGTTTATCGGCTACTATTGTACATGTGGTTATGATTTCAAACTAAGTAGAAGTACAAGGATTATCAGCAGGTACATATTTTTAATTTGCGTTGTTCCAATGAATCTGCAAGTGCAGATTTATTGTATATTAGGTATCATTAGAATCCACTAATGCCAGCCATAGTCATTTCATATTCACAAATCATATTTTCATGTTTTCCGACTAATGCTCCACATAAAATGGGTAAATTTCAAAGTTCGTATTTCATCTTCAGTTTTTTCCCACATCGACTTTGTTGGTTCTGCTGTTTTTACTATGGTTCTGGACTTATAATGAGCCCAATGTGTCCCAGATTGCTTCGCAGACATCGCGTACAACTTCTCGCACGATGCGAAATCATATTCCATAGTTGAATATTAATGATCTAATTGAATTCCCTGGGACTAAGAATCTGTAATAACCGTTAAAGAAACTTGCAATAAAATGTTTTCTTTTTTGTTCTAGTTGACATATGCAAAAAGCGATGGGAAAAATTGAGAAACTGCTATACCAATGCCCTCAAGAGACGCGATAAGAAGGACATGACGCCTTGGAAATATGAAGCACACATGGAATTTTTACTGCCCAATGTTAAGCGCAGAAAGAAAAACGTATCTACTGATTTCAATGAAGATTCAACAGAAGAATTGCAAGTGCTGGAAGAACATGAATCATCTCGTGATAACGCAGTGTCGCCTACTGCGGGCTCTTCTTCTATACGGAGAACATTTATTGTATGTTCACCACCTCCAACGCCTGCGTTCCGCAGGAGAATTACTCGAAAAGAAAACGACAACAATGATGTAAAAGAGATGGTTGAGGCTATGAAATCTTTTCAAGAATCACGGCAAACCAGTATGGCAGAGACAATGGATGAAACTGATCATTTCTTTCTGGCCATGAGTAAACATTTAAAACAGCTGCCTAAGATGGATCAAACAAACATCAAATTCCAAATCCATAAACTAATACACGATGCAGAAATAAATAAGATTAAAAGAAGTGAAGGACTATTGAGAGCAAAGAATGAATCACCACACGATATACTCTACTCAAGCTGTGATTGAGAATGTAACAGATTCCAATATATGTATGTAATCCGGAATCGAGTTAAAAATTATTCAAACACTTTATAACTAAGGCGCTAACTTCACGAACGAGCGATTAATCCGCCAGCGTATCGTCACGACTCGTGACAGAATCGCAGCGTGCCCGCGACGACTCGTAACGGAATCGCCGCGTTTTCTTGACGATGCGTAGTTCTTTTATTTTTTTGAAAGAGTTTAGTTCGGTGCCAGGCTGTGTTTGACAGCGCGACCGTCGTCGCTCGCGCCCTCGCTGCGCGAGCGCCGCGTTCTGCAGTAGCAACGATACCGCGGCGATACAACGACCTTATGCGCGCCATGTATTGCCACTCGACGCATCGCCGCGATAAAATCGCCGTGTGAAGACACGTTCATACAGAGTATATAGAAATACGTGGCCCGACGATAATATTGCCGATTCTCTCGCTCGTGGAGTAAGCGCCTAAAAACATTAAATTTAAAATAAAAACAATGTACAATAACAAACAAATACAGTGCAAACACTAAGTAAGATGTTAAAGATAGAAAGGACTGGATGAGACTCAAGAAATGTACTAGACACTAAAATTTTAATTCTTACTAGCCACTAGAGCCTCTCTTTTTATATAAATAGGATAGAAACTTTGATTAGATAGAAATAGGCAAACGGATTGCCTGATGGTAGGCGATTACCGCCACTCATAGACACCTGCAACATTAGAAGGAGCCACCAATGCGTTGCCAGCCTTTTAGGATGGGAAAAGCAATAGAGGGAGAAGCGGGATATGGGAGAAGGAGCAAAAGGGGATAGAGCCACTCTCACTCAGCGAACGAAACGAAACAATATAATATGTAGATTGTAGATTCTGTTACAACTGTACAATCAAACACGTCGGCGGTGGACCATTTTGAAAAAAAATCCCTTGGCTCGATTGTCGCCCTTGCCTCGACTCTATGAGAGTCGAGGCACATTAGAAACTGGTTTTGTATACGAGTGTCAATGTGCGTGTAAAGTAGCACTGGAAGCGACGATGTTTTGCTGAGCGATTCTCGCCCTAATGGTGGTCTAGCGGGGAGTTGTTCGACTGTACGTCGGTATTCTGTGCGAGGGTAGGATTTCTCCTATCAAGCCGACTCGAGCCGGAACATTCATGCTGAAATCAGCAAGGCTCTACTATCCACAAAACTGTCTGTCACTACTGGTGACAGTTGCAACTTTTTAAGCAGCATCTCTCGCCCGTGGTGAGTCATGATCATGATACTTTAGTTGAATCCGCCGCCAGCGGGCGGATGTAAAAGTAAGTTGTAACTGTTACCAGTGGGATAGAGCTTGTTGTACAGGGTGGGCTAAGCTACTAAAATAATTTAAATAAAAAAAGTAAATGTTTTTACTTTGTGACTGCCAGTCTGCTTCACGAGAAGTTGTGTACAATTTTTAGATATTTTTTTTTTAATAAAGACGTGTAAATTTTAAACCGCGTTTTATTAATTCAAAAAATAAATTTAATGTTACCTTGCACTATCTTGGAGTCATTTTCTATGGGATAGGTATGACTCTCTTGATTTATTTCATGAATTCCGTAGGTATCGTCTTCGTATTTCTTTATTTAAATGTGTATGTATAAAATATAATTATTGCCAAAACGTGCAATAAATCTTGTTCAAATCAATATCCAACTCATCTCCAAATAGTAAATCAATAACATGTCAATGTATTTCCGTCCTATACGAAAGTATGACTACAAAATACTTACTAATACTAGGTTATATATCTGTGCTTTGACACTACCGAAGCGTGTTATACCTAGCTTCACTGTTGATTCTGGCGAATTGTGTATGTGCACGTTTCGCATTTGGTGGTAGACAGGTCACATATAGGTATCACATAGATAGTCTGTTCCCACTTTAACCTTTCATTATAAAATAATCAAAAACTTTATCATAGCTCCGTTATGACGTGAAAGAGAGGCAAACACGCTTTTGCATTTATTATATCTGTATTTATATTACTAGTCCGCTTACTAGTCTAACCGGATTTGGCTGAATATTAGCTTTTCCACAGAGCGACTGCCTGTCTGACCTCCGCAACCCGAAGGGATAGCGATATTCCATGGTTTAGGCTAGTGTCAGTTTATTTAGAAGGTACTGACGCCCTGTAACGACTGTCAAAGATCTTCATGACAACCGGGACCGACGGCTTAACGTGCTCTCCGAGGCACGGGACAAGCGATAATTAACAATTCAATACGCACATAACTCCGAAAAGTCATTGGTGATCGCCGTGGATTCGAACCCGATACCCTCTGCATGGCAGTCTGTTGGTATATCCACTCGGCTATCGCTGCCTAATGCTTATATTAGTATCGATTATCTATGTAGGTATAATTAAACTGAAACTGACTTAAAGCATTCAGTATACGATATTATTTGTTGTTAACCGCGTATGCAGATGGGTATGAATAAGTACCTACCTCTTTTTTGGCCGAAGTATGCTGGTTGAAGCGACACAATTGATTTCCGTGACCACGGCCGTGCCTTTATGTTAGCCAGCAAAAACACCGAGGTTAAGATGGTTCAAATTTATCTACGCCACCCATCAACAAATGTGGTATAAAGTTCAAGCCTGGCCACATATTTACATAGTTTTTTTACAAAAGGTTTTATGCGTAGGGAAGCCTAGACTGCTAGTATCCTTGAAATATTTAATTGACACCGCGTAACATCACACCAACAAATCCGGATAGAGGTATCTAGAGATGTACCTCGGCATTATTGCAATAAATGATTTCTTAAGAATCTTAATATATAAAATCCTTGCGTTACTGACTGACTGACAGACACGCTACAGCCGAAACTATTAAGTGCAGGAAGCTGAAATTTGGCATGTATGTTCCTTGGAGACCGTAGGGGTGCACTAAGAAGGGAATTCCCGAAATTCCCACGGGATCGGCCAAAACGGGTAAATAAATTAAAAAAAATTGCAGGCGTAGCTGCTGGCGTCCTCTAGTAAGGTTATAAAAATGATAAAATCGCGAATGTAGATACTTGTTTGTTTTATGAAGTGCTTGACATTTGACCCAGGCTTTGCCGGTCGCGTAAGATTGCAGCCGAATGTTCTTGACCTGCCCTAAGGCTTTCAAGCTCCTTAATAATATTGTTTTATGTTTGAAAATAGCATTTAATGTTTGAATTTAACATTCAATTTTCAAACAAAAAAAGTATCGTTACAGGATTTAATTTTAGTGGGAGAGTTGTCTTAAGGCGCTGACCAATCCAATCGTCGTATCTGCATCGCCTAATATTGTGTATCATGGTCGTCTATTTGGGCGTGCCTCGATACGCGATCAAAATACATAATCTTAATCGCAACTCTAGTAAGACATGAATTGTGATAAGACCCGACACATGCCGTGACGATTCATGTCGAAAAAAAAAACTTGATACGATACGATGCATGATATGTTGGTATCTAAAGTTGCCAGATGCCTGGAAAATCCGCGATTGTTTCGGCATTTTGCGTTTTGTCTCATGTCCAGTAATAACACCTTACAGTCCCGGTTGCCGAATACCTAGATTTACTAGACCGGGTCATAGGTAGAGTAGCGACCAGTAGATTGCTAGGCCGGCACTCCAACTTTTCGAATGTTACTTTGTTAACTAGCCAATGCACCCCCTCATCTCGAAATCTCCCGGAATTGATACGCCTGGATCTAGCAATCCTATACCCGTGTATAGGTGTAGATCGAATCGGGCAAGGTATACCACACTACCACCAAACCCTTAAAATACTGTGTGAACTACTTACAAGCTTAGAGACTTACCAATTTGTGAGCTAAGTTACGCGTAGGTATGTACCTACACCATAAAGGATCAACGTCTCAACGATATTACTTTATTTACGAACTACAGTTTACGGATTTAATCGCGATATATTTTAGAGATCCAGAGTTAAACGCCGAGGTGGCGTATTAAACCGTTTCGGGCTCTTATCCGCGGCGCGCTCCAATGACTTCTTGAAGTTGTGTGTATTATTTTTTTATTACAGTTTGATTGATGGTGAAGGAAAACATCACGAAGAGACCTGCTTATGTCTAAGAGTTCTAATTAAAGTCGTGAGAAAACCTGCGTATGACTAAGTCAGAGTCTCTCTCTCGACTTAAACTTCTCGAAAGACATGTGAAGTATGACAATCCGCACTTGACCAGCGTGGTGGATTATGGCCTTACCTTTCCCATAGTGAAGAGAGGCCCGTGGCTAGCAGTGCTACAGTTTATACTTATACCTACAAGGCTGATGATGATGAGCATTCAGTGGCGTATCCAACAGCGTTTTCTTACAGAGACAAAAACCTTTTTAGTGTTTCCTTGGATATAACCTTCCTTCAAATATTCCCATTGTACCTAATGTGTGTGTCACCTTCCTTCATCAGATTCAAGCAACTAAAGCCATCCGAGCACAAAATAACATGTGGTGTAATACAATACATGTCATAGTAGGTAACGGATAATATTTGCTGTGATGGCAAATTGCGCACAAGTGTTGAAATTGGATTACCTACAATATACCTTTGCTTACTTTAAAACAAAGGTACCCAATGAGAAATAAAGTAACCGACCGACATAGCTCTCCGAATACAGAAGGCTGACACATAGCGCGAAGAACCGATGGCCGCTGGGGCGGACGGGTTCTGGAGTGGCGACCACGTACCGGACGACGCAGCAGGGGTCGGCCTTCCGCAAGGTGGACCGACGCGACGATCTGGTTAAGATCGCGGAAGGCGGTTGGATGCGGGCGGCTCAGGATCGGTCTGTGTGGAGAACCTTGGGGGAGGCCTATGTCCAGCAGTGGACGTCTCTAGACTGACATGATGAATGAGAGATACAAGCATTAGATATTTTATTCTACTACTCATAAAAGTATAATTAACTAGATGCCGCCTGCAACTTTACCAGTAGCTGTGAATCTGTGTAGATCACGATTCGATGAAGATAGAATCGATTTATAGACTCACGCCTGTCTCCTTGAAGGGGTAGGCAGAGGTGTAATATTACACCCACATTTCGCCATGAATTTTATAGGTCCCACGTAATAGAGGGCGAGCCTATTGCTGTTACCGGGCACATCACCAGACTCAGTGCTGCTACTGAGAATTCAGAAAAACCCAGTAACACTTTTGCCCGAACCGGGCATCAAACCCGGGACATCCGATCAGCACTCGCATACGCTATCCACTGGACCACGGAGGCAGTGATTTATAAGCTTCATATTTATATTATTGCAAAGTTCCATCAAGTATTCGTTCAGTAGATTTTGTGGGAAAGAGTAACGAACGTCGATCCGTCCATCCATCCTCACAAGCTTATGCATAATTGTATTAAGACATTAACATTGTTCATCCTGACATCACATTGCTGACAAACTGCAAGAGTGTCAGCTACGCTGGTGTGGCCACGTCTTACGTCAACCGGCATCTTACGTGGGTAACAAATGTCTTGCCATGCTACTTCCGCCGGGCCCCGGTAAACGTGGAAGGCCAAAGAAATGCTGGCTTGACGTCGTAAGGGATGATATGCGTGCCAATCGACTAACCACCAGGCATGCTGAAGACCGCGCGAAGTGGAGGAGATACAACCGGAAAGCGGACCCCGGGCTCCAAGGCGTAGGTTTTGGAACGCAACCGGGACAGCGCTAGGATGATGATGATTAACATTGTTCATCCTATGCTGTAAAGAACTATCTTTATCTGTTTAAAAAAAATATTTAGGTTGATGGAATATGTAGACTTGCCGATTCACGTAGATAAAGCATTACTCCGTACATGGCGTACATGGTACATATGTCTACGAGGGTATTGAACCCATTGCTGTGTCATCATCAGCCTTTAACAGCCCACTGCTGGACTAGGCCTCTCCTTTGAAAGGAGGAATTGGCCTACTATACCACGCTGGCCAAACGGGTTGGTATAGAGTTTGTATCAAGTTTTCCTTCTCTTACAGTGCTGTTCTTTGCATAATATGTTACCTTTGTCGGCTCTTACGACACCCATGGGATGATATGGGTGGTGACAATCCGTATTCCTAATCCTTCACCACACGGACAGTGTTTATCATAAAACAATTATATTCGTCATTGCACATCGTGCAATGTAAACCAAGGACAAACATTAGTGATGGTGCTGCAAGAATAAAAAAGTTTTACAAAACCATAGTTTAAGAAGTAAATTTCTTAAAATACATCGTTTATTTCCTTAAAAGGGCGATGTTGCCATGGTTTAGCAATGATTTTTTCGTAAAAGCTACACCGAAGAAAACTTGGGTCAAGATCAAATGGACCTTCATAGATGACTTGTGACCTTTAGTTTTAATATATGCGATATGTGTATGCACAAGTACATATGGAGAGAAAAGTGTTAAGGAATATTATCTTTCGTTTAAGGTGAAACAAATTTTCTTACTTGGTAAATAATATCCAGGCTTTTTAAGAAAAGCATTTATGTAGTTAATTTACTAGCACTCGTTTATCCTGCCACTTCTAATATTATACGAAAGTTAGAGAGGACATTTAAAAAAAAAAAATTCAAGTAAGGTGCTCTCATCCTTTTGTTTATAATAGATTGCAAAAAGTATGTCATCATATGTCATCTTACGTATTTATTACATTGTACTTTGTTTATCTGCGAGAGCTCCTAAATGCATTTGGCAAATTTCTATTAACTGTTTCATAGGAGAATTTGCTTTACAGGGTTGAGTATCTTTTAATTCAGTGCACGCGTTTTATATAACGTATTATTTATATAAATTAGCGGTAGTAGAGCCTTGCTGATTTCAGCATGAATGCGCCGGCTCGACCGGGGAAGTACTACCCTCTCACAGAAAATCGACGTAAAGTTACAGTATCTAAAGTGTTGCGTTTCGTTCGGTGAGTGAGAGTACCGGAGGCCCTATCCCCTATTCCTTCTCCCTCATCCCCACTCCTCATCTTATCCCTTTTCCCAACCCCAAGGGGCAGCAACGCACTTGTGACTCTTGCGGTGTTGCTTGTGTCCATGGGCGGCGGTAATTGCTTACCATCAGGCTATCCGTCTGCTTGTTTGCCGCCTATTACTATAAAAAAAAAAAAAAATATGTCGATAAGCTAGCCATGATCTTGCCTGATGTAAACTGGTGATATTTTCAACCATATCAATAAAACGCGCTTGCCTAGAAGATACTTATACCGCCAGTATAGTGGTTTTCATGATATGATCCAATGGGTTTTGTTATAAGACCTTATTTGGTACCAGGATCCAGAATTGTGTTGTCATCGATGATAAAATTTTGGAAACACCTAAATAACACACTGATTATTTCAGAGCTTTGTCTTAAAAGTTCTCCTCAGAAAAACGTCCATAATACGTTAAGATTAACGGTATCAAGATGACAGTCTCAGACAGAATTATGTTATAAAAATGTAAATTTATTTAGATTTGAATCTAACTGGTGACAAATCGGAAATCGAGAGTATTAAAATAACATTATCTATAAATAAAACGTTGGTTAGCTTATGCCGGCGACTTTGTTCTTCAAGGATCTAAATATTGTATCGATGTTATGCATATCGGGCCAAATATTGTCATTGTACCTAATGTGTGTGGCACAGCAGTAGTTCGAGGCCCACTAAAACACCACGGTGTCCTCGTGGTCTCGTAGTTGGTGTGTACGAGGACGCACAAACACGAAATTTGGAGTAAACTGTCGTATTCAATATTTTGTTTAAATGTGTAAATAAGTGGACTTCGGGCTCCAAGACGATAACGCAACCGGGAGAATACTAGGACGATGATGAAGATGATCATGACGAAAGTGTATTCAATGCACAAACATATCCCCGATAAATTTTAACATTATTATCGATATTAAACATTAATGGAACTCATTAGTTTACATTTGCATAATTTATTGGGTTTATTTATGTAATAGTCGCACATTTTAGTGTCCATTTATAACTTTATATAATTAAAAAAATTAACGTGGGTGGGTGTTATGAGTATATTTTTTTAAATTTTATCGGTTTTTAAACGGTGTGAGTCTATAAACTAGCGTAAATTTAATCGAAAGGCTTAACGTGTTCAAGCGCGATGCTTTTAGGAATTGGCATTTTGCTATAAATGTTTTATACTTTCGCCTGAATGTCAGGGAGTACAGAGGTATTTATACTATATACTTATTTATGTTTGAGGCATCGATAGCTTAGTCGAGATACAAACTACGACTACTGTTCGAAGATTCTGTGATTTAGGTGAATATTAAATTATTAATCAACGTTTGCCTCATGCCTCGGAGAGCACGTTAAGCCGTAGGTCCCGGCTATCAAGAAGATCTTGACATTCATTGAGGAGTGAGTACCCTTGAGTATAATGGCACTGGTTCAAGCCATGGAATATCCTTTCGGTTGCGTCGCATTGGTCAGACCGCAGTCACTCTGAGCCAACATACATACATACATAGACTCACGCCTGTTTCCCGGAGGGGTTGGCAGAGACTACGGAACGCCATTTGCAACGATCCTGGCAACCCCTCCGGGAAACAGGCGTGAGTCTATGTATGTATGTATGTTGGCTCAGAGTCATAAGTCATAAGAAATAAATACTTATGACTTATGACTCTGAGCCAACATACATACATACATAGACTCACGCCTGTTTCCCGGAGGGGTTGGCAGAGACTACGGAACGCCATTTGCAACGATCCTGACATACCTCTCTTGCTTCATTCACTCCCATCAAGTTTCTCATGCATGCTCTTCTGTTTAGGGTACTTCTGACCTGTCCTTTTTTTAGGATGTTTCCAATCTGGTCAGAGAACGTCCGCCTAGGTCTTCCCCTTCGTCCTGTCCCATTCACACTTGCCTTATATATCTTCTTTGTCAGTCTTTCGTCATCCATCCTCTCCGCGTGCCCAAACCATCTTAACATGCCTTTCTCGATGCTTGTCACTACAGCTTCTTTTACCCCACATCACTCTGAGCCAAAGTTAATATTAATCGCAACAACTTTAGAACGATGATGGAAGAGCTACCTACATATACAATCAAATACGATACAATACGTTAACGCGATGAAAACCTGGTAAATCAACTTGTATGTATTGGCTAATCCAATGTGATAAAAACGTTAATTTTTTTTAACACAGTTAATAGGCTATAAAATTAATAAGACATTATGATATTAAGTTTAATTTTATTTAAGTAACAATTAACAACAAGCAGAGTAACCATTTTTATATTATTAACCACCAACCTAGAACTTTATTTTGGGCCGAGAGGCAGCAATTACAACATAAAAAAATAATACTTTTCGAGTTAACAATTTTGTCGCCGACAGTACAAGGTGCGGTTTACCACAAACGATTAGACACTTTTGACATAGCATGCACAATTAGATTTGTGGCCGAATATTCATTTGTCAACTGCAAAGGTAATTGTTTTTTTTGTTACTATTGAGATTCACTCGGTCTATTAAGTGAGTATTCTTACTATTTGAACTCGAAATCTTTTGTCCATGGGCGGCGGTAATCGCTTACCATCAAAGGATGTGCCTGCTTGGTAGCCGCCCATCTATACACATAAATAAAATTGGAGTGTCTGTTTGTAATATTAAAATATCCGCTTTTAACTAAATGCATATGGATGTATACACGGTACATATACCAGTGACATTTTTTTGTCTGTCTGTCTGTCTCGCTAATCTCTGAAACGACTGGACCGATTTTGACGGGACTTTCACTGGCGGATAGCTGATATACCAAGGAGTAACTTAGGCTATAAATTAACCGGGTACGCGAAGTAGTTCTCTCAGGACGCGGGCGAAAGCGTTAAACAGCTAGTTACATAAAAAATACGTACCCTGCACAATCATATTATGGTAAAAGCAAGGGCTTTTAATGGTAAGGGTTTTATATGTTTACTTTATAGTTATTTTTACAGTAAACATATAAAAAATGCAAGTACGTACATAACTTATTAGCGTACATCAAGGTGGAAGTGTTTTAATATCTGAAACAAAGCGAAGGATGTCCCTTATCAACACTGTGACGAAAATTAATTATGAAAAGGCCTACTAATGAATTGATCTTGAATGTAATTTTGCATGGATATATTATATGCGTATTTTATAATTTAAGCTTTGTCATTTCCTGTCGATTTATGATGTAAGTATTATCCACTTTTATGAGATGGTAGGAAGACATTTGTTTTTAGGTGCCAGGGATGATGGTAACATTTTGCTTATACCTATATCATCGAGGGAATATAATGACCGTGAAAATATGCAATATAAATTAAATTGTTTGCTGACAATCGACTAGCTTGGGCAAACGGTAAGCTGTAGCTAAGTTACTACCACAAGACTGTGGTACTACTTTGAAGTCGACATTACTTATGGAACAGCTGATATTTTCACGATTTAGGTGACGATTCAGAACAAAAGTTGTTCAAAATAGTATAGTGCAATGGGGTTGATTGTACCTGTTGAACAATCAACCCTATTGCACTATGCTAAAAATAACGTTGTATATATTTTTTTATTCAATTTAAAGAGACAACTCCAGCACTAGGAATAAATCCTGTGTCGCACGTAGCACACCCAGACTAGAAAACAATTTATGGGTAACACAAAGTGTGTGTGTGTCTCGATTGGGGATCGAACCCACAGCACTCGGCGCGGTGTCAAGCGGTGCTGCTTAAACCACTACGTACGCCAGCCATCCAGTCGAATTTGTAGAAGTAATAACTCTGCTAACCCATCAGAGACGTGTGAGCGTTTATCTAAGAGTACTGTAGATATTGAACCATTCCTTGACCTTGCAATTTATAAAGCAAACATGTTTCCTCAAATTTCACAAATTTCTAAAGGCCTCGTAAATTTAGGTATAATAATTATAAAACCACTTAAACAAGTTCGTAGTCCCATGTCTGATGGTGCGAGTGGAACTAATCGGCGATTGCTGAATCAATTATTTGATCACTTTCACCCTAAAAGGAATAATTTTTAAGAGATTCGCATGTTTGGGCTTATAGGATAAAGTTGCGAATATTTACGACATGGAATGAATGTTTATGGTAAAGGAACCAAACTCTTACCTCAGCAAAAATAGCTGAGGACTTTTATATTTTCGACGATCGCTTAAATCACTACGCCATATGTATGTGCAGATAAACTTTTGGATGCAATCAAGATCACGCTAGGACGAGGATTAGGTATGCAGAGTATCAAGCATTCAAGAAGATTTTCGCATCCCTAGCATCCACGGTGCACAGCATGCTGTCAGCAATTAATATTTACATACAGGTTGTCACAAGACCCATCATCAAGCCGAAGTCTACTCGTTGTGGACATCATGCCGAGTCATACTAACGAAATATATTACCTGGGAAATGTTTTTTTTTTAGATTTTTCATTTTTAAACCGTAATTAAAAGCGTGCGCGTGCAATGCTTGAAATACCTACTTATCCATGGGGTCATAGGGCATCTAAAGAACATATTGGCGGGGTAAATGCATCGATTTTGTACCTAATTAGAAAAATTCCATATTAACTTTGAGCCTCAATATCTCTTGAACCAGTAATTTCCCAGGTATTAAGCCGAAGTAAAAAATGTTCGTAGTGATTGGTGCAACATGGGATTTCAGTTTTCGTCAAGGGTCTTTTTACACCCTGTATATAGTTCAGGCACGCCACAGAAGAGGCGGTAATACAAGTTTTGGAGGAGTGATTGGAGAGGGGTCACGGCATTTTCCGGCCACAGTTGCTTTGGACAGTTTTACATAGGATTGACCAGGAGGATACGCTCGTCATTACTGCGGCAATAGCCTCAACGTTTTCGAGGACACGGCACTGTACACATAACCGGAGGGCCCTGCATGGGCCGGCAGCGCCGCGACTTGGTCGTGTCTCTCGCTCCAGATATAGGTACGAGTCAGGGTCCGGAACAGGAAGGTCTAGAAGGCCGCAGTCTCCTTATGCGAAGAAGTAATACTGAACAAGAAGACGGCGCAGAGAGATAGCGTCATCGCCCTCTTCCCAACCGCAGGTCCAAGCGACGGAGACGACGTGATGATCTTCAGCCACCATAGCGAACCAAGGGGTTGCTTGCCCTCCGATTAATATCAGGCCGTGGAGGCGGCGCAGTATTTCCACGTGCGCCTTCTAGAGGTGGAGAATTTTTAGTCTCCACCTAGGAACTCAACTCTGAGTGGCAGAGAGACCGCAACTAGTGTTTTCCATCGCGGTTCAAAATAAGGTGTATATGTTACAGCCATAGTGATTAATATAAAATGATACATAATGACTAGTCAATATACATAATTACTAAACTGCCTAGACAATTTGATAAATTAATCATCTTCCTCTGGATGTTATTCATAAAGGCTGGCCGAAATAGTCAGAGTTATAAATAAGATACGAATTACTTGCCTTACCATTCCGATATAGCGCGGCGTGATCACCCAGGCACGCTTTATTGAAATGTAGAGTCAGGGGACCGTGTTTAAGAAGCTAAGTTGACGAAGCCCTACTTCGTAGGGCTTCTATTTTTAGGCGCAGGGTGACAAGAAAACCTCAACTAGAAGAGCAAGAAAGAGAGAGAGAACGCGTCAGCACGCCGCGGAATCGATCGTGCTGACGCGTTCCCTCTCTCTTCCTCGCTCTAGTAAATGACGGTCCTAAGTGACAGAAAAGGATAGAAGCATAGGAAAGTGCGATGCGGTGCTGATAGGTGTAGCTCAACCCTTACCTATTCAAATGGTTTTCCTGGTTAATCGGCCAGTTAACATATCGATGGTACGGAACTTTACAACCTTTACTTTACTTATTATATTACTTCATCCAAGAGTAAAGATGTTATATAAAACAGCTAGTTAAAGTGATTAATTCGATGTCAATTATTACTTTGTCCAATTGAGTAGATATTATGTATTATATAATGGCTAAATAGTATAAATAATACTGCTGTAACATATACCTAAATAATTAAAACGATTTCTTCTCCTTCAAAATCAGGGATCAGATTTCGTACCACTATCTTTACCACATAAAATTCTTGTTTGAAAACACAACAGGGCGTTTAGCCCGAGTTTGCTCGCAGTTGTCACGGGGGGGTGTTTTAAAAAAAATATGGAAATCGTTGATCGACTAGTCACTGGTCACTCTCTAGTTATAGTATTGGCGATGCTAAGATTCTAACTGGCGACTCTAGTGGCGAATTTGGAAGTTGTCCGGGTACGACACTTTTGACAGCTCAATACAATTACCACTATAACCGCGAAGCAAAGTTGTATTGAAAGCTGTCAAAAGTGTCGTACCCGGACAACTTCCAAATTCGTCACTAGAGGCGCGCGGATAATCTTTGCAATCTTTGCATCGCCAATATCATCTATGCTGGTCACCGTGACAATCGAATGCTACACCCGGACTGGACCTGCTGAGAAGATCTTCTAGTACATCCGTATAGTCATTATTGTTTATCTGCGTCTGATCTAACTAATCTGGCTTTGTTCTAAATTTGCATATGCATACAAGCGTCTGATGCAACGGTAAGTTTATATCCATTATTCTAAGATTACAGATAACTTAATATGTTAATTTTATGTAAATATAAAATACAAATACAGTATATAAATGAAAGTAATTCTTGTTAAGTATTTGTTTTAGAGTTCCGCTATAAAAGGTTTGATACGTCGTAACTGTCTTTTATGAAAAATGTATTGGCTAACCACAATTTAATATTTTTTGGTAAGTCTGAAAGTATGATAATAGCTAATTATAGAAATTAGCAGCCGTCATAGTAACATAATCAGAAGGAAAGTCTGTGTAAAGAAAAAAATCATAAAAAGGGAGAGAAGACCACCTAGAATCTTACCAATTTATGGAACATTCACATTTTTTGTCCTATGTTGGACAATAAAATTCGCACTGGTTTGGTTTATCCTACGTCAGATACACATTTCATTTAAATATCTCGAGCTCCCAAACGAAGGAGCGGTAAAAACAATGCGTCTTTCAAGCAATAAGTGAAGTCAAGTTTATGTAGGCAAATTGTAGTTTGGAAGGAGAATTTGGCCTACTTCTATATTATGCTGGCCAAACGGGTCGGTAGATACAGGGCTTTTATAAAGTGCCCCTACTACAATGCTGTTTTATGCATAATAATGCTCTCTGTGTCGGCTCTAACAACAACCACGGGATGACATGGCGTGGTGACTATTCGTATTCTTAACCTTTTGAATGACGCAAGACCACACACAATAGAAAATGTATTATGTCTCGCACTATTCAGTGCATCGGCAGTCGACCAGTGATTCCGTCACCTCATGGATTTTAATACTATTTTACTACAAACAAATTATAATCATAAAGGTACGGAACCAAATCATAACCTGCCTCAATAGTTCACGAAGCATTTATTAATAGACGTAATATTACGTCACCAGTGAAAATATTTATACAAACAGTTAATTTTAATCGTATAATCGTTGCGTACGCACTTCGTATTTCTTTGAATAGGTACCTACTTACAATTTGAATATTCGTCTATAATAATTACTATTGCGTCATCTTTGTTGTGAATATTTAATTCAAAAAGCCATTTACTGTATTTCTTTGACCCCCAATTTGTAGTAATTGAGAGCTCAATAATTTGTTTACGATTTATGGTGGATTTCATAAGCAAACTGTAACTATTTTGTAATGGTTTAAATAAGAACATGACATTGTTTTATTGTCGTTTGTGTTACTATAGTGATACTTTACACACTTGTCTTAAGTTGTACAGGGTACAGAAAAGGAGATAGACTGTAGCGTGGCCAAAATTTTCATTGATATAGTATACAGGTGTAGGTAACTAAATGAGCAAAAATAATCAAAGTTTGGGTGAGCGTTACCCCAGACAAAAATCGACATGCAAGTGCAAGTGCCTGTCAAAAATCGTCATTTATTTAGTCATTAATTAGTTGGCTAGCTACTCTATTTATTACAGCGCGCTTTTTCATTTCTTTTGCACTTTTTGTTTTCCCATAAACTCATACAATCCTGCTAGGGTAACGTTAGAAACGTTACCGCTTCTATTACCGCTTATAAATATTGAAACTAGGTACATTTTTAAGTTGACCAGACGAGACAAATTGTGCATTTTATTTTCTACTTCTTTCTTCTTGGGTTGCGAAGTTATTCGAGATCCTGCTGGATCAATGTTTGGGGGTTTGCTGGATGTGGTTTTGTTACTTCAGAAACTATTTGCTTAACACATTACTTCAGGAACTAGATATAATTGCATAACACAAAAGGCATTCGTTTCGCCTTAGTGACGGTAGTGAAACGATGAAGCATTACGTTTTGACTGACATGTAAAGTTTGTGAAGTTATAGTTGTTAAAGTTACATACATACATAGTCTCACGCCTATATCGCCCCGAAGAGGTAGGCAGAGGTATATTGCTACACCCACTTTTCGCCAGATTTATTTTAGTCCCATGTATAAGGGGGCGAGCCTATTGCCGTACCGGGCACATTACCAGACTCCGTGCTGCTACTGAGAATTTCCTAAAGGAAAAACCCAATAACACTACTAATCCCACGCGCACATTTATGCCGCGAGACCAACGAGGCAGTCAGTCAGCAATTGTTAAAGTTACGGCGTGAAAATGCAGAAGCTTGGTCTACATGAGATCTGAGGCCCTAGCCAAACGGCATTCGATTTGATATCTACTTTCGTTAACGCTTGGTTGCCATGGCAAATTATGGAATTCCTTCTTCGTTGAACACGTGATATAACGGAAGCTTATGTCAGTTCCATACATTTTTGCACTTAGCGATTATCGATGTCGTTGATCGAATGCCATTTGGCTAAGGGGGCTGATATCTTTTTCACAGGGTATGCGATACGAACTCGTCTTGTCAACATTTTACATGCAAATGTTTTTGGTGGGATCTGTGTTTTGATGGGATTTCTAAATAAAATTCTTGCGTTAATTATGGTATGCCTGTTAAATAGTGCACGTATGTTAGATATACGAATAAAAATTGGGGATTATAGAAGTGTGAATTGCTCGGTTTCATTGTATTTGTACGTAGTATTATTCATAGTTTTGTCGGCGAATTTAGACAAAATTTGTATATTCTTAATTTAGTATTTATTTTAATAAGGCTATAAAACTAATATAATTAACAGTACGTAAAGTGTGATGGCTGCGAAAGTTAATATCCACTCTGGTGAAAAGAAACTTCTTTTTTCATCTATTTCTATTAAATGTTGTAGAGTATAAAAGTTTTATAATTTTTTTAACAATAGCATAATTGTATATTTTTGTTATAAGTATAAATATTAAAAGTTTATACTCTAGGTAAGATTTGGAATTAAACTGCAGATTACGGATTTTATCACCATGTATTGGTTTTACTGACATTAAATTTAAACTGAATGATTTAGAAACTATATTTTTTATTATTATTCAACGTTTCAGATACTTTACAGGAGCCATGGTCACGGCTGACTGAGATGACATTTGTCTTTGTCTTGAATGTAAAATTTATTTCAAAGCACCGTAAGAATATTGTTCAGCTACATTCTTGCGGAATGAGTTACAGGGTCTCCTGGGTGTCTTCGCCAATATTGGGTCTCATTAGAGAGATAACAGGATCTCAAGCCGAAGGAATATTCCAACCCTTTTCCCTATTGATATTAAGATGTCGGAAAAAGTATAATTTCTTAAATTTAATCTTTCAGTAGCAGATCACCCATGGAAGAAAACGGTGTTCTTTTGAACGTGTTTGTGTTTTATCAAATCGCAGCTAGTGGTTGGTTCCTTGTTGTAATTGTACACACACAACAGTGCCTGTAAAGTGGCCGAATCGTCGTTTCCATTAGTCAGTCTGTCAGTCAGTCAGTAGATTCCTAGTCAGAAATGGATCAGAAATTGGGTTAAGTATGCAGTATACGGTTTTGTATTCTCGGTTGTTGAAAGTGCGGTTACTTAAGGCCAAAAAAAATAATAGTTGATTGAATCAGGCGTTACTTGGCGGAACTCCATTGTAACCTAATGGAAGGAAAGAGGAACCCACCACGCACCCTCGAATTGACCACCCCAACTATTGCAATAGAAAAAGGTTGACAATATCGAACTCCTCTGAAATATATATATATATATAATCCTCTAAAATATATAATAATAGTCGGCGCATACAGCGGTATAATGCAAGTCAGGTATCTTCCTGGAACCCATACCATTCCTATATCCCTTATCCTTTTAGAGGAGTTCGATATTGTCAACCTTTTTCTATTGCAATAGTTGGGGTGGTCAATTCGAGGGTGCGTGGTGGGTTCCTCTTTCCTTCCATTAGGCAAAAAAAATAAGATCAAATTATTTTTACCAATATCTGAATAGGCTTCGCCTGCGACACATTGACTTATAACCTATAACATCGTAAGACATCTATCAGATATCAAAAGAGACATGCGTATAAGAATAACTTGCGAATTTGTCTCTTGCCGGAACAGAAAATATTTCGCATTGATCATATAACCTTATGTTCTCCAAAAATCGAAAGTGTGAACCGTTGCGTGCTAAATAAAGAATAAATAATTACTATCAGTTTTACAATGTTATAGAGCCGTTTGAAAGATACGTTCTTATGTAATGTTTTTTGATGTCATGATACAGCCTTTTGCTGTCCACTGCTGGACAAAGAACTGTTCTTACTTGCGTCACAATAGTGTTATGAGTCAATAGTAGGATTTGGCCCGGAGAACAGATATTATCTGTTCCGTGATTTGACCTATTGCACCACATTGGACAGACGGGTTGGTATGGAGTTCGGTGTTGAGTTTTTCGGCTCTTCCCAATGATTTTATTTATCTATCTGTACTAATAATCGATACTAATATTATAAAGCTGTGCTGTTTGTTTGAACGCGACAGTCTCTAGAGGTATCAGACGATTTAAAAAAATATGCTTTGTATGTAATAGCTACATTTATGAAGAAAAGAAACGCACGTGAGAAGGTTGTTCTAATTAACACAGGCGAGCGATGCGATACGACGACGATTTCAAGAACATGGCGTGGCGGATGAAACCGCGGAGCACGGCTCATCATCATCAGCCTTTAACAGTCCACTGCTGGACTAGGCCTCTCCTTTGAAAGGAGGAATTGGCCTACTATACCACGCTGGCCAAACGGGTTGGTATAGGGTTTGAATCAAGTTTTCCTTCTCTTATAGTGACGTTCTCTGCATAATATGCTCCCTCTGTCAGCTCTCACGACACCCATGGGTTGATATGGGGTGGTGACATTCCGTATTCTTAATCCGTCACCACACGGACGGAGCGGAGCACGGCTAGTACTTTATAAATACAGAACTGATGTCCGATCCCGTCACTTGATAGTCACTGACCTTTAATAATTCATACATACATATCGTCACGCCTTTTATCCTCGAAGGGGTAGGCAGAGGTGTATTCCTACACCCACTTTTCGCCAGATATACTTTAGTCCCACGTAATAAGGGGCGAGCCTATTGCCGTACCGGGCACATTTCCAGACTCCGTGCTGCTACTGAGAATTTCGTGACAGAAAAACCCAATAACACTGCCCGACCCAGGAATCGAACCCGGGACCTCCCGATCCCACGCGCACATTTATGCCGCGAGACCAACGAGGCAGTCATAATAATTCAAACTACTATTAAATAGGTCATTTGATTAAAAAGAGCACCACACCTTCCTGTAACCACTTTAAAACAACCACATCGAATTCGGCTAAAGCGTTCCGGAGCTAGACGGGCACAGACAAAGACATAAAAATTACCACTCACGAGTTTTCTTATGTAAGTTTATGCAGCATGATGCTAAAGTTTGCTTTGACATCAGCGCCAACGTAAGCAATATGTAAGAACTTTAAAGATTTTGTTTATACAGACGTTGAGGACACTGCCATGGTTCTAGTAAGTTAGGCTCCGTTCGCTATGAGAAAGACTCATACACTTCCTCTGCCATGCCTAAACACGAACACAGAGTGCCGAATAGCTCGACGCGTAATAGACGTTCCCCCGCGGCAGTAAAAAAACAAAAATTAAGCGAAGGAACAGCTCTACAAAATACAGATTTATTTGCAGTAAAGCTATGCTATTTATGGTAAGGATAGTCGACTCAATAGTGGCAGTAAAATTGCAGTTTCCTTACTATAATGGTTCTTTCAGTGAGAGAGAGAACTATCGGTTCTCTCACTCACTGAAGCCTCCACTTCCGTGAGGTGGAGGTTTTGACGGTAATTGTTTTATATTGATTGCTTCTCTAACCAAGGGGTACGGAGTGTATATAGTTTTGTAGCAACAGCTACAATTCTCCAAATGTGTATATTGTGTATAGGTGTACTACACTATACCACATAATTATGTGGTCCGTCGTTTACCACCAATCGCGAGCAAAATGTATATAAATATCATCATTAGTGTAGTAAGCTTTATTATTTTACATAGTCTCACGCCTGTATCCCCGAAGAGGTAGGCAGAGGTATATTGCTACACCCACTTTTCGCCAGATTTATTTTAGTCCCACGTAATAGGGGGCGAGCCTATTGCCATAACGGGCACATTACCAGACTCCGTGCTGCTACTGAGAATTTCCTAACGGAAAAAGTCAATAACACTTTGCCCGACCCGGGGATCGAAACCTAGACCTCCCAATCCCACGCGCACATTTATGCCGCGAGACCAACGAGGCAGTCGAGTTATTTTTTTAGTACTTAGTTATTTTAATTCAACCGTGTCTTCTCGACCCATTGGGAATTTTGGGAAATCTCTTCTGAGTGCACACCTGCGGTCCCTAAGGATGCCAAATTTCAGCTTCTTGGGCCCAATAGTTTCGGCTATGCTTTGTATCTCAGTAAATAAACCAAGAATTTAGGAATTGTATATATTATTTTACTGTATACTTAATGCCATCACGAAATGCGTACTTTTGTTTCACGTAGAATAATAAAAACAAAAGGATGATTGCATTGCATTTGAAAGCCGACGCAACAAAAGTGTGCCCCCGACACAGGTCAGGGACGGACTCTGAAGCTTGTCTAATTGCATTTAAGCGAAAGGTTACGTCGGGCTTTTTTAATTAATAGTCATGTGACCAACCAAGACTATTAGTGCAACGAGAAATTTTCGCCGAAACATTGTCCATGTTTTGGACTTCATCATCATCAGCCTTTAACAGTCCACTGCTGGACTAGGCCTCTCCTTTGAAAGGAGAAATTGGCCTACTATACCACGCTGGCCAAACGGGTTGGTATAGGGTTTGTATCAAGTTTTCCTTCTCTTACAGTGCTCTCTGCATAATATGGTCCCTCTGTCGGCTCTTACGACACCCATGGGATGATATGGGGTGGTGACATTCCGTATTCTTAATCCGTCACCACACGGACAGTTTTGGACTTACACTTTAGCCTTTAGTAATGAATGATGCTAGAGGTAAACTGTTCATATAAAATTCTTGCGGTACTGACTGACCGACAGACAAAATACTGCCATTGAGCGCGGGAAGCTGTCTGGTATTTATGTTTGGGGACCGCAGGGGTGCACTAAGAAGGATTTCACGAAAATCACACTGGATTGGGCTGAATACGTTTTAGATAAATAGCTCCTCAAGTTAAGAATACAATTTAATACGCCCATATTAATTTTGTAAAACTGCCTGCACTGAGTTTGAATCCGATAACCTCTACAAAGCAGTCTATTGGTATCTCAGGTGACTAGGGTACCGCAAAAAACATCCTATGCTGTGCTCCCTTTGTGTACCTAGTAAAGTTCAATAACAATAACGAAAAGTCACATAATCAATTTGTTTGGTCCGGCCTTTTGTAAGGTTAATATGACGAGCGGATCGTCAGGAACTTGCACGTAGTAAAAGTTGCTCTACATATCCATATTTTGTTGATTCTTGACCGCTGACGATACCTACCGATGGTGAGATACTCGTAAACTTACCACATTGGGAACGCTCACCTTATAATCGACTAAAATAGGATGATCAAAGTTGAAAGAAGTTCGTAGAAAATAGGGTAGATGTCATGATTGATTCAATCATGACATCTACCCTATTTTCTACGAACTTCTTCACGAACGGCTTCAACGAAACCGTTAAAGCCTATTCAGCAATTAGTGAGTCATGACCTCATAACTCAGAAAAAAACACGGGATGGCTATTTTTTGTAGGTTCTTGTAAAAGTAGACTAGGAATACCGTTCTCAAGCGTTCAATCATCCTCTTCTACCATTAAACAGCTAAGGTCGAAAGAAAGGGTGTTTTCAAAATATATGTAGATAACTAGACTAATCCAATCTTCACGTTGAGCACTACAACGTTCTTTTGTGGAAGACCTACATCTGAAATCCACAAAGGGAGAAAGGCTCAGGCTTTTGCATCGTCAGCGTCGGATTTGCAGCAGATGGTCACCACAATGAATGAAGCATATAAGAAGAAAGGTATGAAAGTGAATGTTAACAAAACCAAAGTCTTGGTGATTCGAGAGAAGTGTGATCTAAAAGAAGATGAAGTGAAAAAGATTGAAAAAGAAATGTTGCGTTGGTTTGGACATTTGGAACGGATGGATGAAAGAAGAAATACGAAAGGAGTGTATCGTGCGAGAATGAATGGAAATGTCGGTAGGGGACGCCCTAGGCGGACGTACGCCGACCAAATAGGTGACGTACTGAAGAAGGGCCAAATTAAAAGTACCCATAACCGACGCGCATGCATGATGAGGTTAATGAATGTCGTGGAAGCGAAAGAGGTATGTTTGAACCGAAGCATGTGGCATTCCATAGTCTCTGCCTACCCCAATGGGAGACAGGCGTGACGATAAAGATAGATAGAGAAAGGTTCACAAAGTAACTTAATTAACACAGGTAAATTACTACAAACATTTACGTTACATATTAGATTTTTTTTGCTAGCCTTAATGCTGAGATAAACTAACAATTAACTTAAAAAAATTGCTTCATATTCTCAGAAATATGCTCATCTCATTATGCAATAAGTACTTACTGTGTGTATTGTATATCCGACATGCAATATTAACTTAATTGACGGCTCTCTTTAGGAAATTTATAATTAGACACTTCTCACGGCTGCGTCTACAGTGTAATGTGTGTCAATACAGAAGCTAAACTTATTTTGAGCTAAACTTATTATGACGACCGGTTGGCGCAGCGGGAGTGTCAGCGACTGCTACGCCGAAGGTTCGATTCCCGCTCAAGTCAAACATTTGTGTGCATGAACATGGATGTTTGTCTTGGTCTAGGTGTTTCTATGTATAATATGTATTAACAAAAAAAAAGTATATTATGTATGTTTATCCATTGTCTAGTACCCATAGTACAAGTTCTGCTTAGTTTGGGACTAGATGGTGATGTGTGTATGTGGTAGAATGTTATTATTATTATTTGTTTCTCTTTCACGGTTATTCTTCAAACTTATGATGTAAGAAGAATAACCGGCCCTTTGGCAGGCGTACACGGAGACATAGGTCCAACGCGCAGAGGCCCCTTGAGAGTCTTAATCTAGAATGTGATGGGACACCTACTGAGGAGCCTCCACAACTGCACTATTAAGTGCAGTCACGGATTAGCCGCAGCAGGTGCAAGACTATTTCTACTTGCTAATATGGAAACTTATTAATCTGGGCTATTGTGATGGGTGTTAAATGGCCTGGTTTAAATGGAAACTATGGATGAAAACCGGCGTTATAATTATTATGAGTATTTTCAGTCACTGTTTCATTCACTTTTACTATGTCAACTTCAGTTGCAGACGTTGAGGGCCTACCAGAGCGCAGCAAATCTTCCATCACATCTCGACCGCTTTGGAATGCTTTGTACCACTCATAAGCACGAGTTTTTGATAAACCAATTCACCGTAAGCCTTCTATAACATTTTCATTGACTCCGAACACGAAATTCCATTGGCGATGCAAAATGTAAGACAAAGTCTTTGTTCAATGTTTTTATCCATTATGAAATTCGCAATACACACTAGATAATAACTAAAAACAGCACTGTATTTAATGTAAATAGCAGATGCAACTGAAACTCCGCGCCACAATGGAAAACAGTTGTGCCAATCTAACAACAACAAAAAAAAACAAAAATTTGAATTTGGAACCTACATCATCCTAGTTGGAACCATATCCTCTACTGTGTCATGTCAAAATGCCAAATATCCATGTCTGTGTAATCCCGTGAGCGGACTTTACACAGACAAGGTATTTTTAGGGTATAGGTTTAGAAAAACCTGATTTTCTCTAAATCTAACTTTGAGAGAGATAGCCGCCGAACTTTTTTTATCTCACGAGTCGATCCGTACCATTTTAACTAATCATTTGTGCGGTTTCAGATTAGCGTTTTATACGCGCGTATAAGCTCGTTTTTGGAAGCGCATGTAGGCGCGTATAGGCGCGCCTTTTGGCACACGCGCAACTCGTACGAGCGTTGACGCACTTCTAAGCTCGTATAACCACGAGCCGTCAAAATCCATGTTGACACTGACAAGACGTCACTACCGTTTCGAGCGAATACGCCCGTTTACGTGAGTCTGGTTTTTTGAAGCGCGTATTGTAGCGCGTATGCTAAAACGACCGTATACGCGCAGAAAAATACGCTAATCTGAAACCGCCCTTTGGGTATGAAATATGTTGCCGCTCGGCTAGTCCCAAAAGAATTTTGCACCACGATAATGCACCTTCGCACAAGGCCATCGTTGTGCACAAATTTTTGACCAAACACTCAGCAAATACCATCGAACAACTACCAAGTCACCAGATATGGCTCCAGCCGACTTCTTTCTTTTTTCTATACTCTTGCCACTTCGTGACACCCGTTTTCCATCGATAGAAGACATAAAGGAGAATTCGCGGCGAGAACTGAACTCAATTCCGGAAACAGCATTTAAAATGTTTTGATGATTGGATTATTCGTTGGCGTATGTATCGTTTCTGAAGGAGCATACTTTGAAGGTAATAAAATAAATTTGGATGAATAACAAGAAGTTTACGTATTATTGATCTTTTTCCGGTACCTACTTTCTTGACAGAGTAGGTAGTATATACAGGGTGTAAAAAGACCCTTAACGAAAACTGAAATCCCATGTTGTGCCAATCACTACGAACATTTTTTACTTCGGCACCATAGATATTCGTCACCATACCTGGGAAATTACTGGTTCAGGAGATATTGAGGCTCAAAGTTAGTATGGAGTTTTTCTAATTAGGTACAAAATCGATGCATTTACCCCGCCAATATGTTCTTTAGTAGCCCTATAACCCCATGGATAAGTAGGTATTTTGAGCATTGCACGAGCGCGCTTTTAATTGTGGTTTAAAAAATGTGAAAACTTAAAAAAAATCGTTTCCCAGGTATTATTTTTGGTTAGTATGACTTGGCATGATGTCCACAACGAGTAGACTTCGGCTTGGTGACGGGTCTTGTGACACCCTGTATATATGTCAAAATTATGCTTTCCCGACCACGGCGGTCATAACCCATCGTAGAGAATGCTGATCTTAAGATTCTTAAGCGATGATACATCCTCCGATACTCGTTTTTGTTTCACGCATTGCCTAGAAGGTACCTTTCACCCATGACTTTAAAACACCCACATTGTACCTACTCAAGAAACACAGACTCAGGCAATAATTTGTCACTAAAAAGGACAAAGTAGTTATAAAGTAGCATTTATTACATGAGTATATAACGTTGCTAATTTCAAATAAGAAGATTGTTGACGATAAACTCACGGCCAGTTTTCAAACCGCTAGTTTATAATTTTGTGGTTATTTAAGAACTATGTTAACAAGATGATGCAAACACACCATAACTATTCAAGGGTAGGAGGTAAAGATATTATCTTCATAGTAATAATGATTATGTTCTATTTAGCTATTTTTTATTCTTTAATAAAGTCCCTAAGTTATTATATAGCCATCATCATCTTCCTAGTGTTATCCCAGTTAGAACCCGGGCTCCGCTTATTAGTCTAACCTGATTATTTTTCAACCTTCAAAGAGATAGCAATATTTCATGGTTTAGACTAGTGCCAGTTTATTCAGAACTACTGATGTACTACTGTGTGCTTTGTAATGACTGTTAAAGATCTTCATGAAATCCGGGATCAACGGTTTAACGTTCTCTCCGAGGCACGGGTTAAGCAATAATTTACAATTCAATGCGCACATAACTGACTGAATAGACAGTGGTGTACGCCGTGGATTCGAACCCGGCGCTCTCTGAATAGTTACTTTGGGTTTAGACGTAAACGCTTGTGCTTTACACGTTCTGATGGCCGCTGGAGCAGAAAAGTCCTGGAGTGGCTGCCACGCACGGGACGTCGTAGCAGCTGAGGTAGGCCCCCCGCGAGGTGGACTGACGATCTTTTTAGGACCGCGGGATGCGGGTGACTTAGGATCGGTCCATGTGGAGAGCTTTGGCTCCCCCAAGGCTCTCCACATGCCCAGCAGTGGACGTCTTTCGGGTAATATAATGATGATGATGGGTTTAGACGTATCGGCAGCGATAGCCGAGTGGATATACCAACAGACTGCCATGCAGAGGGTATCGGGTTCGAATCCACGGCGCGCACCATGACTTTTCGGAGTTATGTGCGTATTGAATTGTTAATTATCGCTTGTCCCGTGCCTCGGAGAGCACGTTAAGCCGTCGGTCCCGGTTGTCATGAAGATCTTTGACAGTCGTTACAGGGCGTCAGTACTTTCTAAATAAACTGACACTAGTCTAAACCATGGAATATCGCTATCCCTTCGGGTTGCGGAGGTCAGACAGGCAGTCGCTCCGTGGAAAAGCTAATATTCAGCCAAATCCGGTTAGACTAGAAAGCGGAACCCAGATCAAAAACTGGGATAACGCTAAGACGATGATGATGGGTTTAGACGTATGTGTAAGTCACATAAGTGCCCATACGTCTGATCCCATAGTTTATGTAGTATCTCATCGTTCGCTGTCGCGTCGGCCATTGCGCGTCGCGGCAACTACCGGAGGTCAGACGCTAGACGTTTCGTTCAAACATTGCGTGTTCCAAGGGCAAATACAAATTAACCGTGCAAATATTAATATAGGTTAGATTAAAAGGAGATTGCAATATTATTTGATGTTTTATCGTATACTAGAGGACGCCAGCAGCCACGCCTGAATTTTTTTTTACTTTACCCGTTTTGGCCGATCTCGTGGGAATTTCGGGAAATCCCTTCTTAGTGCACCCCTACGGTCCCCAAGGAACATACATGCCAAATTTCAGCTCCCTTCGCCCAAAAGTTTCAGTAGTTAGTGTCTGTCAGTCAGTCAGTAACGCAAGGATTTTATATATTAAGATATTTATTAAGTTTAACTGCGAATCTGCGATAGTTAGAAGTGCAGTTTTGCCTTAGCTAACACGCAAGATCAGCAAAGGAAAACTGCGAATGTGTGCTACGGGTATCATTCTAGCAATATCCCACATAAGGAGTTCTCGGAGCGACTGCTAAGTTAATGGTCGTCTCTTAGTCGTTCCCTATTTTTCACATGCAAAATTTCAGCTTCATGCGCCTAGTTATTTCTGCTGTGTGTCTGTCTGTCAGTCAGTCAGTAACATGAATTTTATATACACAGAGATTTTGAAGATATTGATGATTAACATTGATAATAATAAACATATACATTGATGATAATATGATACTACCTGTGTGAAGGCGAGATGGATCCCTAGTTAATAATACGAGTATATTTAACCTTGATGAAGAAGATTTATTATAGGAAATGTGAGGAATTAATGAAATCACGTTTTGCCTAATTATTTCTTATTGTGAACAATTTATACCTATTTCAAAATACAATCCATAACATAGGCAGGTAACTAAAAATATATGTAATTACCAAACATAATAGTTAGGTACAGCTGTAGTTTTCCGGGTTTGGTTATAGAAGAGTAGAGACATACTGTTTGTATTCAATAAACAGACTTTGTAGAAAACTTATAGTGATAAATAATTTACTGTGCTCAATCAATCCTTTTTGAAGGAGTCTAGCTCATCCTGCCAGCTTCGTCTAGGCCTGTCGCGATGTCGCCTGCCATTAAACGCCATAATATCAAACTTAGGACTAAATATTCATCTTCTTTACGGTTCAATGGTTCTAGGTTAGATATCATTGATATAGAATACGGTCACATTAATTGCGTTCGGGCCGGTCGCGAAGACCTCAACGTTAATGAGGGAATGTAACATCGTTTGCTTCACTTCCCCGTAGTCACACTGGGCAAAGCTAAGGTCCATGAACCCTTCTTAGACATGTTCGCCGTACAGCAGCCTACTTTGGTGCGAAGTCTACATCGAAACTGGCCTCGGTAAGGTGCGCCCAGATGGTAATGACTCCTTTGCTGTGATGTAATCAGAGGATGGAGGATTCTGTTCGGCTCTTAGCTCGCATCTTGTGATTCCTTGGTCATCCCGGCACGACTCGGTGCACCGTTGGAAACTCTTCCTGCTTTCAAGACGATGTAGCATGTTGTTTCCATATAGGTGTCGACAGTTAGATTCGCTTTTCCAAAAAATGCGGAATGGTAAGAGTTGAAATACTAGACATCAAACCAAATACCAACCCGATTCGCACGCGTGTTATAGTATACCAAATCATGGTTCGCTCAGTATAATGCAGTGATTAACTCACAATTCTGTGACGCAAATTAGAAGAGAGGTCTTAGTCCAATACTGGACCACGTAAGGCTGTATGGTGAGGTAATATTATGTCTGAAGCAATGGGTAGACAATTAATACGAAATACAAGCGTAATAAATCTCATATTTTCGACATGAAGTGTTGTTTGTCCAGCCCTCGAAACCCAGCAGTGCTTGACGGAACCCATCTACATATATCTTCATTATAAAATAATGATGATCTTAGTGCTGATTTTACTCACGGTAGTTATGCTTGGTTCCTACCACAAGTTTTCTTAAACAGATAAGGTGGTCCATCAGTGAATAAATCCAATGTCGACTTTTAATCAATGGACATAAAGTAACACCCAGACCCAACAGGGTTGTTTCCAACTAGTCAAATCAAGCACTTTTAATGAAATGTCAAAAACGACCTTTGCCAAGGGTTTCTTTTAGTATGAAATATGGCATAGTGACAGTGGCGTAGCTAGCTTGGGTGACACCCGGGCACATAAAAAATGTGTTACTGGCTGACTGACAGACAACGCACAGCCAAAACTATTTGGGACAAGAAGCTGAAATTTTGCACGTTCCTTGACTACCGTAGGAGTGCACTAAGAACGGATTTCAAGAAATTCTCTCGGAATCGGGGAGCAAAGGTTCAGTTAAAATAAAATGGCTGGGCGTAGCTGACGTAGCCTCTAGAATCTAGTAAATATAAGCCTTCGTCCCGTCCGCGTGAATTATATTTACACCTTAACGTTCCTCAGGAATACCACTAATTATTTATTGGTGTAAAACGTACAAAAATTCCGTTTTGTTGTTTTTGAGTTTATCGGGTTCATACAGACAGTTCAACGAAAAGGGGACTTCATTTCATTGTAATAAGTGTAGGTATCAGAGCCGCGCGTGAGCGCGTGTTTTATATTTTTGTACATTGTTCTTAATGTTAAGTTTGAGGTGTCACCCCAAAAAGGGTGTCACCCGGGGCGGACCGCCCCCACCCCCCCCCTTGCTACGCCACTGCATAGTGACGTCATAGTGTTTGCTGTCAAGTAGAATACTTATTATCAATAAATTGACGATAAAAATGCTAAATAAAGTTTTAACATTAATTGATGAATGAAACTACTATCTATTATTTTGACATGTTTCACTAGATAAAAATACTTGTATAATTTATTTCACTTGCAGGAAACTTCCCTACAAAGTGTTGTGAGTTGTCCCGTGTGGGTAACACACTCACAAATGTTAAGTGATGAGGCGATTGCCAAGCTGTCAATCTTAATTTCTTAAATTATTGCATTTATATCGAAACGAATATATTAAACGAAGCGAATATAATTATTATATAATAGACTTTATATGAATGCGCTACGCTCTTTAACTACTTATAATCTAAGAGCGACCGTCACCTCTCTGGTTAATGGATAAAAAGTGTTTTATATTAAACTAGACGATGCCCGCGGTTACACCCGCGTTATTTAAGGCTACTGCTCTGCTCCCGTCACTCATAGCGTGATGTTATATAGCCTATAGCCTTCCTCGATAAATGGGCTATCTAACACTGAAAGAATTTTTCAAATCGGACCAGTAGTTCCTGAGATTAGCGCGTTCAACCAAACAAACAAACAAACAAACTCTCCAGCTTTATATATTAGTATAAGACTAGCCGACCTGGCAAACTTCATACCGCCACATTTTTTAATATTTTTTATTATTTTAATTCTTTTTTTTCATACAAACCTTCTTCTGACAAAAACGTACACATAAAAGAAAGATTTATCCAGTTTGGTGCAGTTTTTTGGAAGTTATGCGCGTACAAACATTTCGGTGATCCATTTTTATTTATATAGATTTTGTATGTTATAAAATATATCGCTAATGGGTTGGAAAGAAATCGAGTCTAAAAAAACCATTGCTCATTGGGTGTTATTAAGTTAGCTGTGATTTTGATTAACAGTGACACTTATTACTATACTTACACCTTACGCAATTTTTTATTTTTGCTTCTTCTTCGTGTGAGTGTGTGGCCAAAGCTAGTGTCGGAGTTTTCAGACCGCCCGAAGGCCTCCGACATGGCTTAACGATACTTATCCTGAGACAAGAACCGGGACCGACAGCTTTACGTGCCCTCCGAAGCACGGTAGCGCTCAGATGTAAATGTCACACGTGGTCACCCATCCAATTTTTTTTTTTTTTTTTTTTTTTGTTCACTACGGTGGTAAAACTCTCCTTATGAGTCATCTCAACTCCGCCAACCCAGCCATTAGAACGGCTAGGCTTGGGACTGGCGGAGGAGGTATGTGGAGGCTCTCCCCTAAAGGCGTTCGGGGCATACCCACTAAAAACCACCGCGGTGTCCCTACGGGTCCCGTGTGTTGGCGGAGTCACGCGATTCGCGATTTGCATACTTTCTCGCGACCCCGCCCGGGATTGGCCCGCCGTTGGAGTTGGCGGGCCCCGTCTCGTTATGATCTCGCAATCATCCATCAAACTTCTTGCATACATCAAACTTCTGGCATCCATCACCTCACAAAGCTACTTGGGAGGCGGCGAGGACACGCGCCGCCTCCCGCCTTTTGGCGGACAGGGAGCAGCCCCAGCGCTCACCGTCCGCAGGCAATAAATTTACGGTGGTCGGAGGTCGTCTCTAGTTCGACGTCCCCGACGCCCGGACCTACGGTTGGGGAGAGGACGATGTATTTCCCTCTCCCGCTCCGCCGCCTCCTTGCTCAGCATGACTGCTTCGCAGAAAGAGGCGACGGCGTTCCAAGACCTCTCACTCCGGACCATAGACAGAACTACGGCCGGGAGCGAGAGGACAACCGTATTGAGAGCCGCGACCAGATCACGGCGCTGCGATGCCCAGGCTGGGCATTCCGCCAACGTATGCAACGCCGTGTCTTCGACAGGGTCGCGGCTGCTGCCACAATGGTGGCATCCGGGCGTTTCCTCCCGGCCTATCCTCCACAAATACCGGCCAAAACAACCATGGCCGGTAAGGATTTGAGTCAACCGGAAGGTGAGGACGCCGTGACGTCTCTCCAACCACTCATCAACCACGGGACTTACCGCCACTATCGTGGCGTGCCCGACGTGGTCACCCATCCAAGTAGCAACCTGTGCAAGCGTTGATTAACATTGCCGATGTGTTACGAACGGCAAGCCAAGTCTCGCTATGAGCACAATTTTTTTTATTTACTTACTTTATTTTTGCTGAGAAACTGATTAGCAAAAACCCTAATTATTTTTAAAGTTGAGTAGTCGGTAAGTTACGATTCAACAGCTGTCAAAGATAAAAAGAATCGGTCGCCAGTCTTTACCGCCATCTTCGTTGCATACTCAAATGTGGCTAAGCCAGTTTTAATTAATATTTATGATGACATAATTAATTTAGACGCGTTGTTAATATGTATATCAGCGAGGTGCCGCGTCAAAATCATCATTATTTTATAATCAAGATGAATTGAGTACCGCTCTGCTGATTTTTTAGGCCTACATCAATGTGGATTTTAATTTATGTAAAGTTTATATATTGCATAATTTATTTATTTTTGCCTACATCTGCTTGAGATTAACATACAACTTTAATCCCAGTAGGTACCTTTTGTGTAAACACCTAGGGGTGATTGTATTCGTTTTATGAATTCTTTTTTCTTATGAAACAATAACAATCAATTGGTTTTTTTTCCCTTAATAAATAGAAAGAAAGAAAGAAAGAAGAAAGAAAGAAAGAAACTTTTATTGCTGCAATCATCACAACACTCACGTAACAAAACAAAAAAAAAACAGATTAAAAGCATGTGTAATAAGCAGGTATATAAGCCAGATAAAAAAAAAATATAATAACACAAATGATAATAAAAGGAATAACAATACACAAAAGCAAAGCACACATAATAAACATTAATATTTAAAAATGAGCAGCAGCAATCAGGTGTTCAGTTCAGCATATGTCGGACTTGAAGCCCGACGCTGGTTTTCAACTGAACCCTGCAGTGAACCCACGAATGTCACACCCAGTTGCATTGTACCACATAACCCTTAGATACTAATAATATATATAATCTAATAATAAGAATCAATATAATAATATTAAAATAAACAAAATAAATGCATACAAATAAACTACCATCAACGGCTGTTGTACATAAGAATAAACATATATATATATTTTAATGAAGAGATCAAATTATATAAGGAGCCGAAAGGCAAGGCAAGGCAGTACTAAGGTCAAAATATAGCCACATACCCGGTCACACGCACACAACACTAACAAGCATGGAGTTGGCACTAAATGGTTGAAAGGTCCATATCTATAAGAGCCATCTCACGCTGGGCACTAAAGAGGTATATAATAAGTAAAACCTGTGCCATAAGTACTAAACTTAATTTTAATCTCAACAAAATGTGTAAATACTGCAAAGTTTTCTCGAAATCTGTTCAGTAATTTTTGCTTGTATGAACAAACATACATTTTTTATCCTCACAAACTTTCGCGGTTATAATAGTTGTAAGATTGATTTAATCATACTTGATATTACTATTGGTCGAGCGTGCTAAAGATTACACCGTAATAATTATATTATTACCGCATAAACGCATAATAATAATAAATGGTTATCAAAGTTGATAATAATTATAACCGTGGCTATATTACACAGATTCGTTTAATATAAACTGACTTGAATGATATTATGTAATAGTCGCAAGTCGGGGTAAATAAAACTTCCGGATGTGACCGGAAATGTCAAAGTAAAATAGAAAAGAAACAAATTATTATGATCAATATGAAAATTTATTGTTATTGTTTAAGTGCATTTGGAGATAAATTGACATAATTTTGATAAATAACTGTTTTATTCATAAAAAAGCTGTTTTTAAAAGCTCTATTGTTGACCCGGAGCGTGGATATCTATCCTCAGCCTGAGCCGTACAAAAATCGGTTCGGCAGTTTCTGAGTATATCACGTTCATACAGGCAGAACGAAAATGGAACTTCAGTTCATATTATGTAAATATTATACACTTAAAATCGGTTATTGTTTGTTTTGTTTTTCGTGTGAGTGTGTGGCCAACTCTGGTGTCGGAGTTTTCAGACCGCCCGAAGGCCTCCGACATGACCTTACGATTCTTATCCTGAGACAAGAACAGGGACCGACAGTTTTACGTTCCCTCCGAAGCACGGTAGCGCTCTGATGTAAATGCCACACGCGGTCACCCATCCAAGTGGCGACCTGTGCTGGCGTTGCTTAACTTTGTCGATCTGTTACGAACATCAAGCTAAGTCTCGCTCAGTTATTCGGTTATTATTTTATCCACAATAGTCGAGACCATCGAATATCGCCATCCCCGTGGATTACTGAGATCAGACGGCAGTTGGTCTGTGAAAGAGCTAATAAGTAATATACTGCCCATCTGGTAAATCTAGATAGCGGATCTTGGGCTCTAAGGCGAAGTTTTTAGATGTAACCGGAATCTCTAAGCCGACATTTTTTTTTTCTTAACCGTTTAGCGAAAAAATATAGGTACAGAAAGGATATTGGAAACCTTGTAGTAACATAGTTTATAAATACGAAGAACTTAAAGGCCACCTTTAGTGCCAATAGTCAGCACACACGCGGGAAGGGCCTGGAGCCGAATCTAGTCATACATGAAAAATTTAGCCATTGTTTTGTATAGTTAGATTATGCTAGCTAATCGTCTGATGTAGGAACAGTTACTTTTAGGTATTCCGCGTACAAGCAGATTAAGTAATAAATAACAGTTACCTATCTAAATCATATATCAAACTCTTGCGTTTCTGACTGACTGACTGACAAGCCACAGCCAAAACTTTTGGGCGCAAGAAGCTGTAATTTGGCATGTATGTTCATTGGAGACCGTAGGAGTGCACTAAGGCCCAAAAGAGCTTCTAGCTCTAGTATTTTATAAAAATACCACTCTCGCACTAAAAATAAATCCTGTGCTGCTAAGAACTTCACAAACGTTTAATCAGCAAACACAAAGGGCATGCAGATTTGACACAACATTGTGTGGATCACACAAATTTGTATCAGAAGCTGCAAGGGGCAAGGCGACCGCTTAAACAACCACGCATGCATGCTTTATTTAAAACTTTTCTTAGCGCCATCTACCATGAAATTGCATTCATTGGGAGCCTATGTATTTAGAACTTTGTACAAAACAATGTCGACTTAATTACCAACTCAATAAAAGGCTAGCTTAAACAATTCACATGTCTATAAGATTTAGGAGGACACTAAATTATTACCAGAACATCACTGCGAAATCTCTGCCGCTAATTCAAAGACGTTTGAATAGAAACAGCCTTCAATGTTCTTATTGTGTTATTTTACGCAAGCGGTGCCCGGTGTCGACGTAATGTTTATACTAATTGTCGAATATTCATTAATTTGCGAGTAATGCCCCCACGAATACCATCATACTCATTCATACTCCCAAACGTAATTTGAACTCTGAAACGAAAGTGAAAGTTTACTAGCCAAGATCTGTGTAAAATGGGACTATCAACCATTTTAAAGTGAACTTTTGCTGTAGAGGGAAAGTTTGCGTGGTGGGGTCTTCAGATAGTGGTAACTACGTATGGGAGAACGTTATAAGCGTGGTCTATGGTTCGCACGCGTGCATTCGCCTCCATTGCGTGGACGAATTCGCATTCTATTTTTAAATTTTGGCGGTTCTTTGCGAACTGATTTGGAACGTGAGTTTTTTTCGACGGAAAGTGCTAGTGCTATTGTGATATTTCTTTTCAAATAATTAATTTTGTTTCCTTTTTTAAATTTTCTAGTACCTAGTTCGTACTTCGGTGTTTTGTTTTTAAGAAGAATTATCCAAGGTGAGTAAATTTTTGTTATTATTCTTTTTATAATGTTTTTTTATTTTGTTTCTCTGATTTTCTGTGACACTACTAAGTCTAATAACTATAGTGTACAACTTCCTTTTTAATGACAAACTTTTATAGACACCATAAGCAACTTCTCGATTTCTTACTTTTTTAAATGACACTACCGAATATACATAGGTTTTAAAAATATATTTTATTAAAATTAAATTTATAATGGTATAAAATTTCTTACATTATTTATATTCTTATTAAAACCAAGTGCAGCTGCGTTGTTACGAAGTAACTGCCATACGCACGTGAGAACCTGCGTATAAAAAGTGACACGCTTCCTACGTACTAAGAACTGTGAATGAACATGTTCACCAACCAGACTGCGGAATCAAGATACATAAAATAAATAGGTAATCATAAAAATCTCAAAAAAAAAAAGCAAACAGCAGTACCTACTAATGGAGATTTTAATTAAATTGAAATCAAAATAATAATTTAATTTTACAAAAGACGGAAAAAAGGGCCAGTGTCAGGTTCAGCACTCTACGTTAAGTTCCGTCTAAATTACTTGGCAGATAATATCATACAGATTTTGTTCTATTTCGTCATCGTTTCTTAGACACTTCAGTCCATTTACAGATCACTTCTATATAAGAGATTTGCCAATTCATGTGATATTAAAAATTGTACTGTAAAAGAAGCTTAAATCAATATCACAAACTGGCTCCTTACACTGTCATACGAGTCAACAGAAAATCTTTAGGTCCACCTGACATGAGAATGCTCATTTCTGTTTCAACCTGTAATACTATTTATCACACACCAACTTAATATAAGTATATATGTATATGTGTATCTATCCATATTTATATACCATAGGATAAGATAAGAATTAATTGTACCTACGTTACCTTTTTCTCCTTTTTGTTTTAGTTTTGTTATTTTAGAATTTCTAGTGTTTAGTTACCTTTAATATTTCCGACCGAGCACAATTTGTAAATCTTTTGGCAATCGTTGTAGGCACCCACAGGGGAGGCTTGCCTAGTGTGGGGCCACTGGACATGTACAAATATGTTATATCTCTTTGCCAATAATTATTTTTTTTTATTTCTCAAGTTGTTTGGACGGTGCATAGGGTTCCCACCAAGAACTTAGGGTCCCAAGCCAACCTCACCTGCAAGTGGTGCATCTGCCGATCAACGGACGAGGCTCTGGCAAACAAAATATCCCGATAAGCGGCAACAGGCTCGCCACCTATTACGTGGGATCAAAACACTGGCGAAAAGTGAGCGTTTAATATGCCTCTGCCTTCCCCTTCGGGGAAACAGGCGTGAGTGTATGTATGTATGTATGTTGTTTGGACGGCTGCTTATTCAGTGCTGATGAAACTGACTATACGTCTCCTGATTTTCTTTACCTTTAGGAAAAGAAAACAGTAAAACTAGCCCTTTGCCACACTTTCATGCAAAATCAAGGAATTTTCGAAGTAACTCCTACTCATCGATATATATGTATGCTTCTACTTTTATCCCTTGGATGGAATATAACAAAAAGCTTCATAAGTGGATACCTACATCAAACATGGAACCGGCGATCCAAATTGTATGTTTCAAATTTAAGTAGTTTAGATATATACTTGGAAGTCCGAGTGTGAACCCTAATTGCCATAGCCAATACAGAGTATAGAGTTTATGCTTAATGCTCATTGATGTAATTGTGTAAATGTTCAATTTTTTGTGTATTTTGACAATAATCCTCATTCAGGGGTGGTAATCCCACAAGAAAAAACGTGGTAACAGGTTTTTAAACTCTCTTTGATTAAAAAATAGGTTCTATACAATTTCTAAGAACACAATTAATTGTATCTGACTGCAATTGCGTAATTAACGGGTTAATTGTCATGAGAGTCACACATTGCATCTGACGGCTCATAGATAACATTCTATAGACTGTTTCGTATTTCTGCTTTATTAGCTGATTTTGCAATATTGGCTCTTTAAGAGTTAAGAGATATTTTCACAGATGATATAACGTTGAAAGGAGAGGTTAGGTTTAATATCATCTGTTTATATAAGATTCTTCAGTTATTGACTTTCTGACCGACAAGCTGGGCGCAAAAAGCTAAAATTTAAAATGCCTTCGGACAGAAATGGAAATATATTGCAAAATAAAAATGTGCAGGTGTAGCTGCGGCAGTCCTCTAGTTTTAAATACAAATGCGAACATTCGCTATTTAATTTTCTACATAGTTATATCTTTTGATTGACCAAGCTTATCGGTCTGGTGGTAAATGACCCTCAATGCTGTCACAGTTAAATATAAATAGTAACATTCAGTACCAATATTTGTTGATTAACACGATTACCTATTTGATGTGTTTGGGTGTATTTTCTATAGCGTATATGTTTAGGATTGTATTACATTTGTTTAACAGTTTGTGATAGTATGTCTAGGTTGGTATCAGATGTCCCTGTGATGTACCAAGATACCAAGATATTAGCAAGTTATTCTTTATCTTCCGTACCTAAGGTGTATGCTGTGGAATCATAGAGTATACACTTATCGTGGTGATCATATTTTCCTTTCTTCACACACAAGAGCAGCGATAGCTCAGTAGAAAGAACAACGTACTGCCACGCAAAGTGTCTCAGGTCTAGATCCGCGGAGCGCATCTCTGACTTTCCAAATTCAAGTGCGAATAAATTGTTCATTATTGCCTGCACGGTAAAGGACAACATCGTGGAGAAGCCTGCATGTCTGATAATTCTCTTTAATGATTTCGGAAAACATAATATGTAGTCTGCCAAGCCACAATATACCTACTAGGGTGTTGGACTATGGGCAAAGCTTTCTCGAAGTGCGAAGAGACCTGTGCCCAGCAGTGGGATATTGTATTAAAAAAAACGATAATATTATTATTTGTATATATTCATCTCTATTCTTTCATATTTGGAAAAGCATTTATCGTATGTGAACACGCCCGTCCTTTCTAAACGACAAATAGTTAGGAAGAGGCGTCGTGTAAAATATTTACAACTTGTAAATGTCTTCCGCCTGCCTTTATGTTGTCAGTACTTATGTAAAGATGGAGGAATTTTGCAATACGACAGGTGAACGATATGTTGCTATGTGGAGATGACGAGAATAATTTGTTTACCTGTAATATATTTTTTCCTACAATTCTGCATAGATGGCGTATTGGTTTAAGTGAAGCGGATTAACACTACGTCAAGTGCTGTGAGTTCGATACCCGGGACAACACTTTGTGTCATCCACAAATTGTTTCCCGTGTCTGGCGTTTTTGTGTCCGTTGTGATCTACAAATAATTGTTGTTTCGGTCTTAATATCTATTGGTTGAATATTTGCAGTGGCGTAGGAAGGGATGGGGGGGTCGGTCCGCCCCGGGTGCCACCCTTTTTGGGGTGACACCTCAAACTTAACATTAAGAACAATGTACAAAAATATAAAACAACATAGGCACTAGCTCAGCACTATGAGAGTTAGCCCGGAATGGTTAGGTATCGACAAGAAAAAAAAAAAAGGTCATCCGCCAACTTCCAACTCGGGTGCCACCCAAGCTAGCTATGCCATTGAATATTTGTATAGTTCCTAGTGACGCAAGTTTAATTCCAAGTGTTGGAGTCGTATTTTCAAACAAAATTAAATAAGTCTTCTAAGGTCTTGTTTTACTAAACTTTTAGTGATTTATGTTGATAAAATACGGGTCAGGTCTTTATGGTACCTAGAGTGTGTGAAACCAATAAAGAAATGTTTCCCATTCAAGCTCATTCGGCATTTAAATTTACTTTAAACTGTTGCTGAGCAGTTTATAGTAAATAAAAATCCCGGTTAAGTTAGTTAAAGTTAGCCTAAGTTTTCAATGTGGAAGGTCGGTCAAGCGTTGACAATTTATTTTAACTATTTATTAATAGTATAGATTTTGCAATAGAGGTCAGTCCCTACTGATCAGTCTTCAAATATATTTGTTATATAATTAACGGTAATACGTAAACATTTACATAAAAATTTACAATTACATTTGGGCTTAGGATTTTTTATCATTACATAAATTATTTGCATATGTACTCGTATGTATGTAGGTAAGTTTTTATGTTTGACAATCTTGTTAGTTCAGTAGCGCGAATGGAAACGATTACGTAAATGCCGTTTGAAAGCTCTCAACTTTGATGCCTAGGTGGTTCAAATCAGTTCTATGTCCGAACATATTATACATAGGTATCTCATCATCAGCCTTTAACAGTCCACTGCTGGACTAAGTAGGCCTCTCCTTTGAAAGGAGGAATTGGCCTACTATACCACTCTGGCCAAACGGGTTGGTTTGGTATAGGGTTTGTATCAAGTTTTCCTTCTCTTACAGTGCTGTTCTCTACATAATATGTTCTCTCTGTCGGCTTTTACGACACCCATGGGATGATATGGGGTGGTGACAATCCGTATTCTTAATCCGTCACCACACGGACTAGGTATAGGTATCTACTTACCCACGCTTTTTATCCATGGGGGTAGGCAAAGAAAATAGAATGCCACTTTTTTACAAACCAAACGCGCTTCCTCTATAATACTCATCACTCTTTTACACATGCTCGCCAGTTGCGTTTATTACTACGACAATGTACTATTCTGATGGATAAGCGATATTACTGCAAAGTTTAATCAAAACCATAAGCGTTTGCATAAAAGAAAAACCAGCATCTATCTATCCATCCACCTGTCTGATATGCTATCGCCGAGTCTGACGACCGGACTGCTACGCCGAAGGTCGCGGGTTCGATTCCCGCTCAAGTCAAACATTTGTGTGAATGAACATGGATGTTTGTCTTGGTCTAGGTGTTTCTATGTATAATATGTATGTATTTACAAAAAGAAGTAAATAATATGTATGTTTATCCATTTTCTAGTACCCATAAACTAAGCTCTGCTTATTTTGTGACTAGATGGTGTTGTGTGAATGTGGTAGAACATTACATAGAATATAGTCTAAACTACTGAAGCCAGGAAAATTAAAGTTGGAGACTGGGTTTTTTACAATGTATGTACCTAGGTGTGTCATTGATCATTCTATCTATATGGTCATAAAGCAAGGGCAGAGCCGCGCCGACCCAATCCAGCGCCTGTGTGCGAAATCGACGAAGCGCCTTTTTGTCGTCCTTTTTCGAAAATACATACATACATATCGTCACGCCTTTTATCCCCGAAGGGGTAGGCAGAGGTGTAATTCTACACCCACTTTTCGCCAGATATACTTTAGTCCCACGTAATAAGGGGCGAGCCTATTGCCGTACCGGGCACATTTCCAGACTCCATGCTGCTACTGAGAATTTCGTGACAGAAAAACCCAATAACACCGCCCGACCCAGGAATCGAACCCGGGACCTCTCGATCCCACGCGCACGTCATTTATGCCGCGAGACCAACGAGGCAATCGTATAGGCTTTGATGTCGAGTTTTCCGTCTTTACGCAAAGATGGTATTTGCATCGTGTTATCCCTTAGTCGCCTCTTACGACACCCACGGGAAGATAGGGGGTGGTGACACTTGTATTCTATGCCGTCAATCACACGGCAAATAATGTTAATAATTAACGCATATCCTGGCCCGCGGCGCCACTATCACCCTGGCGCCTGTGTGCGCCGCGCGCATTGCACCTAGGGACGACTCGGCCCTGAGCACTGGGGATGAAAATCTGTTTACAAAATCACGCCGATTTTAAGTTAATAATATGTAAACTCGCACGTGTAACGAAGTTAATAAAATATGCAATTATAAGTTACTGCTATTTTGATTGCGTTACATAACGTAATATGTAAGTACAATTTACATATTATTTGCATATTGGCTCTTACTTGTTCAGTAACCTACGCACTTATTATACAATAATTAAAAATGGTTTCGTAATTTGATAGGTCATAGGCGCCATTAAAATAATCAGGCGCAATGAAGCAATTTTTTATTATACGCAAAATTAAAAAGTTACAGCCAACTTCATTATGTTTGAATTTTCTAGAAATAATATATCTACCTATTAAACTACGTATAAGTAATAGTGTCACTGCACTTCATCACGTGATGCTTGTTCGATTGCCAATATGGAGCAAAATTAACTATAGTCCGTGCCACGAGAACATAGACTTTTTGTAAACAAAGAATTACTACTAAGTGACTTAGCGATACTTCTGTCAAAAAAAAAATGTCAAATCCAATGAGCGCAACGGTACATTGATACGTGTCATTGGAAACTAATATGTCAATGGATAGGGTTTGCATCGATATTATTAGCTGTCAACAGGATCTTCTAATGTTTTGGGGTACTGACGCCTAGAATGTCAACATTTGGCGTTAGCTCATTGAAATTTTACGGGGGAAATATATTATATTAATTTATTCTTCGGCTTAACATGCAAATATCAGAGGACAAAATTATTTCTTTTAATTGTCAAGAAGGGGTAAATGAGAAGTTAAATACAAGTTTATAGGATCGCAACGCTCTTCCCACTGCCAGCATCTCGAAAAATTACGTTTTCCGACTACCGTAACTTTTAATGGATTTTGTTTAAGATCATTCTGACGATTTCATTCATAGACAGCGTAAAGTCTCTTTTTAATGCAATGTACTAGCTAGTTATCTGTAATAATATTATTCATTGTTGGTCAATAATTTAATATTTTAGGATAGGTAGGCTACTTGGAGCAAATAATTTATTGGCTATGATTTAAAAAAACCATGTCCATAAAAGAGTAACATGTATGTACTCTATCATTTATATACATGGTACTCTATTTTTCCTTAATTTACAGAATAAATCACGTGTAAAACGACAAATAAATCGGCAAATTTATGAATAGTCGACCATTCAAACACAAATCAAATATTTTTATTTCAGTATAAAAAGGTTGTGAAGCCCTGAATGTTTGTTTACAAAAAGTCTATCTTCTCGTGGCACGAACTATAAATGCAAAAGCAAAAGTTCTGAATGTAATTTGTATCACGAAATTTTCTCAAACATCGGTATTATTAAAATTGCGGTAATATTTTTCTAAAGAAAACTAAACTAATATTTTAATCAACAACAAAATAATAAGTATAATATAGCGGCGGACCCTGGCAACCATATCGTGACAATCTAGACTTTCATAGGAACTGGCCCAATTTGGCATAGGCCGGAGACGCTCGGCGGAATGCAAAAGAGACCTTGGGTGGGACAGCACGGTGTAGCAAAAAATACATTTGTACCTGTTTGTTCATAGTTAACTCAAAACTGCTGTGAAAGACAAAATCATCTGTTCTATGTAAAGGCATTTTCCACTGCTCTCATTATGTCCCATCCACCGTAATATGATTAAAAACCGTTACTAGATAAATAAGTAACAATCTTACAGGTATTTCACCGTTCACCTTTGCGTCAACTGTTGCAATTTCCACTTTATTCTTTAAGTAATAGGTCATGTATTCAAACGGCAATTGCGTAACCAGTTAACCACATGTCAACTAAGATCGATGGAGGCGCTAAATTTTAAGACATTATTATTCCATTGATGGAGGTGAAATAATGATGTGCCTGCGTAATAGTGATTGATATGGCATTGTATGAGTTTGTATGGGTGTATGAGTGGATGATAGACGTCGAGATATGAATTGGGACATCTTCAGAAATTTGACCGTCCTTATAAAGGAGATAAAACGAGTAATTGGACATGACGTCTCTTTTTGTTCTAAGATTATCATCATCATCATCTTCAGCCTTTATAGTCCACTGCTGGACTAGGCCTCTCCTTTGAAAAGAGGAATTGGCCTACTATACCACGCTGGCCAAGCGGGTTGGTATAGGGTTTGTATCAAGTTTTCCTTCTCTTACAGTGCTGTTCTCTGCATAATATGCTCCCTCTGTCGGCTCTTACGACACCCATGGGATGATATGGGGTGGTGACAATTCGTATTCTTAATCCGTCACCACGCGGACAATCAGATGATTGATTATCAGAATTATAGATAGAGAGGATTATACAAATGTCTGCCCGAGGGTATGTCTTTTGCACGTTTTTACTTTTTAGTCGTCATTATTTGACAGGTTTCAGTGGAAAGCTTCGTTGCTTCGTCCAAGTGATGTAAGATATAGTTTTCATACTTTCACAATAGTTTTCTAATACTAAAATGGTGCTTCCTTTATTTTTTAAAGATTTCTCCCTGTTACGTTTACACCTGATAATACTGCGACACAGGACTTTCATGTGTCGCAGGCGACTTTACTAACATTCGATTACTAGAGCGCTTCCACTCGAAACTACTTGTTGTAAATCAATGTCGTTTCGTATGAGGAATCGCACCCTAAGCGATGAGACGTCCTGTTAAAATACTAACCAATACGTGTACGTGCTGCCTGATAATAAAATTCAGATTTCCTGTGTCGCAGGCGACTTTACTAACATTCAATCACTAGAGCGCTTCCACTCGAAACTACATGTTGTAAATCAATGTCGTTTCGTATGAGGAATCGCACCCTAAGCGACGAGACGTCCTGTTAAAATACTAACCACGTGTACGTGCTGCCTGATACTAAACTTCAGATTTCCTGTGTCGCAGGCGACTTTACTAACATTCAATCACTAGAGCGCTTCCACTCGAAACTACATGTTGTAAATCAATGTCGTTTCGTATGAGGAATCGCACCCTAAGCGACGAGACGTCCTGTTAAAATACTAACCACGTGTACGTGCTGCCTGATACTAAACTTCAGATTTCCTGTGTCGCAGGCGACTTTACTAACATTCAATCACTAGAGCGCTTCCACTCGAAACTACATGTTGTAAATCAATGTCGTTTCGTATGAGGAATCGCACCCTAAGCGACGAGACGTCCTGTTAAAATACTAACCACGTGTACGTGCTGCCTGATACTAAACTTCAGATTTCCTGTGTCGCAGGCGACTTTACTAACATTCAATCACTAGAGCGCTTCCACTCGAAACTACATGTTGTAAATCAATGTCGTTTCGTATGAGGAATCGCACCCTAAGCGACGAGACGTCCTTTTAAAATACTAACCAATACGTGTACGTGCTAATTAATGTAATGATAACTTAAATGTATTAACTTGTTACGTTATTGTATGATTCACTTAAAGAGCCTTTTTGGGTACTTTTCCACTTACTGTAACAGTTCACCTCTAACTATGCAAATGCGTATGCTAATGTAACCACAAGCATAGATTTTAGAAGAATGGGACAGGAAAAAATATGATGGATATAAAAAGCGCATAAACACGAGATTGGCATACATTATTTTTTTTATAATTAATTTAAAGTAATTACGTGTTCGAGAACCGTTATATAAAATGCTGATACATATAATCATCACCATAGTCATTAGGTATAATCGTGGGACTGCCTACGTGGTCCAATGGATAGCGTATGCGTCTGCTGATCGGGACGTCCCGGGTTCGATTCTCGGGTCGGGCAAAAGTGTTACTGATTTTTCTTAATTCTCAGTAGCAGCACGGAGTCTCGCAATGTGCCCGGCAACGGCAATAGGCTCGCCTCCTATTACGTGTGACCTAAAAATTCACAAGGCGAAGTGTGGGTGTTTTACACCTCTGCCTACCTCTTCGGCGATAAAGGCATTAGACTTACAAAAAAAGTCATTAGGTATAATCGTCGTTATATGTATAAAATTACTTGTCCTGATTGACAAATCTTCATCGATCAAACGTACAGGTAAAGCTAGAAACAGAAAAAGTGGATAGTGGGTTCCCTTTTAATATCATCAGCCTTCAACAGTCCACTGCTGGACTAGGCCTCTCCTTTGAAAGGAGGCATTGGCCTACTATACCACGCTGGCCAAACGGGTTGGTATAGGGTTTGTATCAAGTTTTCCTTCTCTTACAGTGTTGTTCTCCGCAATAATATGCTCCCTCTGTCGGCTCTTACGACACCCATGGGATGATATGGGGTGGTGACATTCCGTATTCTTAATCCGTCACCACACGGATACCCTTTTAATATGTATTTTTTTATTTATAGACTCACGCTGTATCCTCGAGAGGGTAGGCAGAGGTGTAATATTACACCCACATATCGCCATGATTTTTTTGTTAAGTCCTACGTAATAAGTATAGTAAGGAGGCGAGCCTATTGCCGTTACCGGGCACATCACCAGACTCAGTGCTGCTACTGAGAATTCGGAAAAACCCAGTAACTCTTTTGCTCGACCCGGGAGTCGAACCCGGGACCTCCGATCAGCAGTCGTATACGCTATCCACTGGACCACGGAGGCAGTTTTAATATGTATAGCAAAGATTACAAACTATTAATGTACAGTTTAAAGTTGTTGATTTTGAAGCTAGACTATGAAAATGCGGATAAAACACCTCTGCAGATTCAAATTAAACGTTTAACATATTAAGATTCCGTTGGCGAGTTTCTCACGTAACCGGTTGCAATATTTTCACTTATTGTAGCGTGCATCTTTGCCTCGAGTTGGGACCTTGCCCCCTAGGACCCGTTCTAGGACTTTCTATAACCTTAGACCTACCGTTGACTTTCGTTTTCACTGGTACTCACGATCGTCAAAGGCCGTGAAGCCAGTTTTGTATGGTAATTCTTCATGGATGTCTGTATTCCGTTGTTAATAGGCATGTCTCTGGGAAATTGTTTATGGATACGTCTACTGTCTAGTGAAGATTGCAGATATTAAATGTAATGGGAATATACAAGTGTGGAGGCAGCGATAGCCGAGTGGAGATACCAACAGACTGCCCTGCAGAGGGCATCGGGTTCGAATCCACAGCGCACCAATGACTTTTCGGAGTTATGTGCGTATTAAATTATTAATTATCGCTTGTCCCGTGCCTCGGAGAGCACGTTAAGCCGTCGGTCCCGGTTGTCATGAAGATCTTTGACAGTCGTTACAGGGCGTCAGTACCTTCTAAATAAACTGACACTAGTCTAAACCATGGAATATCGCTATCCCTTCGGGTTGCGGAGGTCAGACAGGCAGTCGCTCCGTGGAAAAGCAAATATTCAGCCAAATCCGGTTAGACTAGAAAGCGGACCCCAGACTGAAACTGGGATAACGCTAAGAGGATGAGGGAATATACAAGTGTGGTTTTATTGACGGCTAGCCCGTTGGTGGGTGCATAGGGTTTCCACCAAGAACTTAGGGTCCCAAGCCAACCTCACCTGCAAGTGGTGCACCTGCCGATCAACGGACGAGGCTCTGGCAACCAAAATATCCCGATAAGCGGCAATAGGCTCGCCACCTATTACGTGGGATCAAAACACTGGCGAAAAGTGGGCGTTTAATATGCCTCTGCCTACCCCTTCGGGGAAACAGGCGTGAGTCTATGTATGTATGTAGCCCGTTGGTTTAGCGAGTGGTTCTGACCTTGAGGTCGTGGGTGCGATTCCCGCCCAGGACAAATTTTTGCACAATCTTTGCAATGAGTACGGATGATTTGGCCTGCATTATGTTATGTTTTGTTAATGAGTTATCTGATATCCTTAGATAGTTACTTACGAGCGATGAAATGAATACTGTGATTGAGTCCTTCTATCCTTAAATCACTGGGTTAGGGATACTACGGAATCCTACATTGTTTTCTCTCGATCTAGATTTACATTGACACGCACTTGAACGAGTTTTTGGACGTTATAATTATATCCACTGTAGGTGCATGTCCAAAATCACTTTCTCAAATATTTTCTGTTATGAAAACCCATGAGCTGTATACCGTATACAGTCGTTTTAGGCCGAAGAAATGAAGTTTTAAAAGGGGAATGGGAAGACATTATTTAATTAAGTGGGCAATACTAATCAGGCAATAGTAAAGAAAGTTCACTGTTTGCTTGCGAAAAACTCTGAAATTATTTCTGCATTTCAAATCAATTCCTGATCACTCATCAAACCACTTATCCATAAATGGAACAGTCTCGAGTCACGACATTCGTTTTTCAAATAATACCTAACTCTAATTTTGAAATCGTGAGGAAGCCACCGTTACATGATACTGTCAGAACAATCAATACGCCTTCCTGATTGGCTAATTGATGGTTAGCAGCACGAACCTTCTAGTTTCCACCAATCATAGTATGCGACAGCTTTTATTAAATGAGGTGTTGAGAAAATCCTACGTGGGAATGAAGAATACTTTGTAACTATACTTATAGGCAAGTTAGTTAGTTTTCGCTTTATCCTAGAGCTAAAGTTGTTAAAATTATCAAGCACGATCACCCATCAGCAGACTATACTTAAAACTTGTATATTTACTTGTATATTAATTAAGTATAAAGCTGAACAGTTTTTTGTTTGAACGCGCTAATTTTTGTATCAGATACTTCATTTATCAAGGAAGGTAATATGCTAAATATCATCACGCTATGAGGCTCGGGTGCGGAGCAGTGGTGGTGCAGTACTGTAGCCATACCTAAATAATTATATTGCGGGCGTAACCGCGGATAACTACTTAGTTATATTATAAGATAACGATAAGTCCGTCTTATTACTAATTAGAATATAGGTAAACTAAAATACTAATAGTACCTATAGGCTCCACCTGCAGCAGTACTTATTTGTCTATGGATATAAATAAATAAACATATGTTTTGTAATCAGACCTTTAACATTTAAGATTTTGAAATGACAACTTAAAAGTACTTTGTGAGTAGTTGTAAGTTAAATTGAACTGTTGCACCATCAGTACTATAATTGGTTTCAAAGTGTAAGAGGTGTTGAAAACTACGAGTGTATTTGGATGCTCGTCAAAAGACTGCAATCACTACAATTGCTCGGTAATGGAGGGCCTATTACTCTTAAAGATACTTAGTTGTATCAGTACTTCTTAACACCGGACTTTTCCATGTTATATGCATATATGAGCATTTACCAGCGTTGTAGGAAAACATAGTGGGGTCACTAGAATGTCTGACAGTTCTCCATAATATTCTAAAGGTATAAAAAGTCTGCCAACCCGCCTTTGGCTACCGTGGTTGATTATGGCTTTACCTCATACTGAGAAGAGGCCTGTACCTAGTAGCGTGACAGAATATAAACAAGGTTGACAATGGAATCGTCGTCGGAATAACTACTTAGAGTGTTGCCGTGATGATTTGATTTTCGTGTGAGTGTGTGGCCAACTCTAGTGCCGAAGTTTTTAGGCCGCTCGAAGGCCTCCGACGTGGCCTAACGATTCTTATCCTGAGACAAGAACCGGGACGACGCGATAGCGCTCAGTTGTAAATGCCACACGCGGTCACCCATCCAAGTGGTGACCTGTGCAAGCGTTCCTTAACTTTGTCGATCTGTTACGAACGACAAGGAGCGCTACTGTTAGTGCTACTGTGTTAAGTAGTGTTGCCGTGGACTTAAGAAACATTGATTTAGACAACGCATACACATACAGCGTCGTCTCGTATCGGTATCGATCTCACGAGACTCAGTGCAGTGCTAACAGACGAGGCAAACGCTTAAACCACTACGCCATAGGTGCAGTTAAATTTATACTCGTACTATAACTTTATTCACTGGTAAAATAATACACTGGAAATGCTATTATATAATTTTTCATTAATGTTTTCATAGTGAGCTGGTTTTAGGTAAATGTATAATGAAAACCGGGCATGTCTTCACATTCTACTTCCCATAATGTTAGGTAAAATATAATTATAAACCACGCCCACAAAGGAACTATAATCGTCTCGACGTATAATTTCACTGTTGGCATGCTACGAAGTAACGGCAGGTCAATCTTAATTAGTTTCTTGTATGTAACATGTATGTTAACGTTCTTGAAATAAATGTGAAGTCTGCCAATCTGCCTCTTGTCGGTGGAGTAATTGCCATTGGATTCTGTTTTCTGCCTTTTCTTTGACCTCTTGAACGACGACCTGACTCCAACTTTTTCCTTCAGCTGTGTCATATAGGTACGTCGAGGCCGTCCTCTTCCTCTTCTCCTATCTATTTTGCCTTCCAGTATTATTTTGAAGAAGTTGTCGTGTCGTATCAAGTGGCCAATCATCTTTTCTCTCCGACTTTCGATTAGTTTTAACAACAGTCTCTCTTCGTTAACCATTCGCAGAACCTCTTCGTTTGTAATCTTTTCTGTCCAGCTTATTATCTTCATCTTCCTCCAGCACCTCAACCAATGTACCTACTTATTTAAATAACTTCACAATTCATTCACACCAAAATACAATAAATTAAACACCTGGCGTGTTACTTTGACCCAAGTTTAAACCACATTAGTAAAAACCAAAACCTTGAAGCAATTTGTCGCTACATTTTTAACCCACATTAACCTTAAATGTCTGCTAACTTACCAAACAAAACACAATAGAAAAACTAAACGTTAATATTTAAAACCTCACTTAAAACTTTAAAGGAATTCAGTTCAGTGGTTTCTAACAATCGACCTATTAAAAGAACAATGTTCACAACAGTATTATAGAGTGATGCATTATGGTCATAAATACGCGTAATTCCCATAGATAACATTAATGTTTTTTATCTGACATGATCTTGAATGCTTGGGTATAGTTTTAAAGCTTGCGCGCATGGCGTTTTTTACCGAGCGGCTAAGAACTCAACTGCTCATTATCTAAACTGTTAGTGAATTGCCATTTTATTGTTGTCTTAACATGAAACTCAAAACTATTCATTCTTGGTTTTATGTTTAGCAATTAGTATATTGTATTGCTATGTCGACATTTGAGATCTCCTTTTTGGCTTCAATCATTATCTTTCCATGTGATATTAGAAAAATACACGAAACAATTACTTAGTATTTCTGGCAAGAGAAGATTTTTGTACTTATTCTGAGCTTTTATGTAAAACTAACAATATAAATTTTAAATTGTCTTTCGGGATGTACCACGTACCTTTGTTTCGAGTCTTCGATATTTCGGCACTTTTTTATAGTAATAGGCGGCAAACGAGCAGACGGATCGCCTGATGGTAAGCGATCACCGCCGCCCATGGACAGAAGCAACACCACAGGAGTCACAAGTGCGTTGCCGCCCCTTGGGGTTGGGAAAAGGGATAGGATAAGGAGTGGGATGAGGGAGAAGGAATAGGGGATAGAGCCTCCGGAACTCTCACTCACCGAACGAAACGCAACAGTTTAGGTACTGTTACTTTACGTCGATTTTCTGTGAGAGGGTAGTAGTATTACTTCCCCGGTCGAGCCGGCCCATTCAAGCTGAAATCAGCAAGGCTCTACTACCGTTTAAACTGTTGCATGCGCCATGATTACGGATGTACGAAACACAACATAAAACTAATGTTAGAGACCACGAAAGTTTCAACTTAGGATATACCTACATTCACCGCAGTGCGTGTTAAGGCCTTAGCTCTGATACTGCACTGGTTATTATTTTTTTTATAGTCTCACGCCTGTATCCTCGAAGGGGTAGGCAGAGATGTAACATTAGTAACATTACACCCACATTTTGCCATGAATTTTTAGGTCCCACGTAATAGGGGGCGAGCCTATTGCCGCTCTTCACCGCAGTGCGTGTAAGGCCTTAGGCATGATACTTCATTGATATTTCCATGTAATAAAGTTTGTAATGAAGTGATTTACTGAGAAGAACATTAATTTTGTAGGTTGTAAATTAATTTAACACTTCACGGCCTTCTTGCGTTGTTTGTTAATTTATCTGTAAATTAGTAGCCATTATTTTAACTGTAGTTATGTCACATTGTAGGTATGGGATGATTATGAAATTTGTGCGGCTTTTCTCAGTTTTAAACTTCTTTAAAGGATAACTTGAAAATGAGATCCTTTAGTCGTTACTTGAGATGATTCTATTGATCATTAGGCTCAAAGTAGTCGAACCTGGCTGGTTAAGACCACATTAGTTTTGACCATATTGGACCTAATAATAGTTATGTAGTTAGTCTAACTAAAATAAATATTTTGCAGATTATAAGCTAACGACTTTTTGAAAAGACTGAGGAGTAGTCATATCGTTAAATGTATTTTTATATTTTAACTAGAGGACGCCAGCCTGCATTTTTTTTAAATTTACCCGTTTTGGCCGATCCCGTAGGAATTTCGGGAAATGCCTTCTTAGTGCACCCCTACGGTCCCCAAGGAATATACATGCCAAATTTCAGCTTCCTGCGCCCAATAGTTTCGGCTGTAGTGTGTCTGTCAGTCAGTCAGTAACGCAAGGATTTTATATATTAAGATTAATTCTCAGTAAAACAAAATACATCAGCTGTTTATAGTGTAAAAAAAGGTAAAATACTAATTACGATGCAATTCTGAATCATTTCCTACTAGAAATGCTTTTACCAATAGTCATTCCACAATTGGTATACCGGAAACCTTATCGTCGAAAGTAAACCTATTATCACTGTACTATCCAATTGATCTCTAGACCTTTACCTAACGAGTTGGTATTACAGTGTAACAATTTGGCTTCTGGCTGTAATATTTACTTTGACCGCATGCGCTGGGTCAAGTGCCCTAAGTGGCTATCGACTCAGGGAAAGGGTTTGTGGCTTCCACCTTATGTGACCACTTAGATAATTGTAGGTGTCATAATCATGTCCTACTACAACTACTACTATTATAAAAGTGAAGGTTTGTGTGGATGGATGGATGTTTGTTATTGTTTTGACGATAGTACAACTATTGTCGATTTTACGATGAAAAAAATTCGACGAAATTTGTTGCTTTTATGATGAAAAATAGTTAAAAAGCAGTGTATGGCCTTTTTATTTTTCGTTCTACGATTTAAACCTTCGGTACCAACGTTGCAATAGAGATAATAGAGAATTTAATTGCACCAAAAAGTTTTACAAAATTTTCTGTGAATCCAATACTTTACCAGATAAACCATAAAATTCATCTGCGTAACTTTTTCCAAGATAGTGGCCGTTGGACAAGGGATAATGCAATCCAACAAGGGTTTAAATTAACATTACCTACCAACCTTGTTAACTAAATATTATGCGTCTTCTAAAAATGCACCCAAGCCCAAAAATCTAACATTCCAATGGACTATTTAAGACAAATGGTTATATACATACAAGCCAAATTTTCGCATTCACTACAACAGAGATATTATAAATATTCACTCATATAACACAATAGTTACACAATTCAATGTTGTACAAACAGTTTTTGGGTCAATATTTTGTATAAATATTGAATACTGATACTAATAAGCGTTACGAAGCTGTAAACTAATATTGGCCTTACGGAGGTTGCATGTGTGTTTGTATTTGTTTTGTGATCTCGTAAATTACTGAGCCGTTTTATTTGAAAGCACTTGAAATGACCACACCAACGCGGCAACGGTAGAGTTGAATGAGGAGAGTAAGTCTGTTTGTTTTCATGGCAAGAAATAAGTGTTCATCACAATCTAGTTCCGGTGAGGAACCTTTATAGGTGTCAGGCTTCTATAAAACAGTACGCCTGTTTTATGTAAGTATACAGCCTAGAAGCAGAGGTATCATAACAATATATGATAGGTCATTTGAAAGTATACAAAACTCATGATAGAATAGAGAATCTCCTGCTTTTTAAAATTGGTTAAAAAATGGCACTCATAGATAGAATATGCTCCCGCCTGTTTTATAGAAGCCTGACACCTATAAAGCCAAGTAGCAGAGGTATCATAAAAATACATGATAGGTCATTTGAAAATATACAAAACTCATGATTGAATAGAGAACCTCCTGTTTTTTTTATATTGGAAAAAATGGCTCTCATAGATAGAATATGCTCGTTGCTCGTTTGTCTTCGTATGCAATAAAATAAAAGAATGACAGACATAATAAGTTAGTGTCTGTTAATGAAATGTTTGGCAAGCCACTCACAACACAGAAATGATTCCTAGTGCGGGTGTTGCCTTTGAAAGAACAAAAAGAAAAGAAACAACTTTGAAATGCTTTACTCTTGACGACAGAAAAACTAATTTCAGTAACATTGATCCTTGTATTTGCTCCGAGATGTTTCGGCATGGTTTACACGAACCGTGGTTACGGGACCTCAATAAAAACGACAATAATACATTTGTCTGAACTAACCTAGCCCACTAAATTGTTACACAGTTGCTAGTAATTAGTCGACCTGACACTTCGACAAGCAATAAACTACAAAGTATTATCACCGACTTATTACGATTATATGACACTCGAGCTTAGGGTTGCCAACTAAGAAAATATTAATATAATGTAGAGAAAAACAGTATGATACTGTTTTTATCTAGATAATATATTCTTACAGTTGAAGTTAAAAATACATTTTCACCACAGCAGCTCAAACATGCCGCTTTTGCTGCGAGACAACAGTGAACAAAACGCGATTTTGATTCGAGCGTGAGTAAAAGTAGCTTTTTAATTTTTCAATCTTCAGTGTCACGAATTGACATTGTTCAGCCATAAATTTGAAACATTCGAATTTTGCTGTGCTCTGTCTCTTTCACATGCATATAAAAAGTGAGTGAAAAAACAAACCCCTTCGAATTCGAAATTCGATTTTGGAATTCGACCTCAAAGAAAACACCTACGGCAACGCAAAAAAAAATGATATTTGTAATAAAGAAATTACTTTTTTTATATGTTATTGTTTACATGTTTAATTTATTATTGGATTTTAATAAAAATAAGTCTAATTAATAGTATAAAATTAGTATTTAACCAATACATTTTTATTTAGAATTACAACAATGATACATTTGAAAAATAAACATCAGGGACGCGGTATTAAAACGCGATTTAAAAAAGTAGCGGGAATAAAAATTTCGCTGATGCTGATACAGTAGGTATAGCGTAACGTGTTGCATTATAATAATATATAAAATAATCTAAAAAGATGAGTGAAACTAGCGATGATAACTGTACTTTAACACCAGAAGAGTTAAATCAACAAGTGATTATGCAGAATTCAAGTTATTCCTGTTCATTTCTATGTCTCCTAAGTAATATGTGTTCTCACTGCTGTGGTGAAAAGTTATGTGTGCTACACGAGAGCAAAGTTTTTTGTATCTCGTGCTGTTGAGTCCCTCACCACGCTCAGGATTCTAACTTTGATTCACTCGCTACGCTCGTGAATCAATCATAGAATCCTTCGCTTGCTCGGGACTCAAAATCAGCACTCGAAACAAAAAACAACTTTGCTCTCTTGTTGCACAAATAACTATTTATTTACAAAAGAACTGTATATTTAGCATCAAATTCAAGTGCTTTACAGTCGAAATAGTTTCGTCTTAGAACAAATCCATAGAACAAAAAAGTACGTACTATTTATTTTTATATGTCTGTTCTGTTTGTGATCCTTTTCAGACGTTAATGTATCTTACGGTATTGGAAAGAAAGGTGTCAACCCTATACTATTAGTCTAAATAAGTCGTAAAAATATTTTCTCGTAATTTTTCATTGACTAGAACGGCAAGTTCTTGTCAATACAAAGTTGTTAATAAATGGCGTATCGTATGACGTTAATATGTATCATGAAACTGCGCTGTTTCTCACAGTTTTTATTGAAGATACCATCGTTGTTATGTTACATTATGTTGCTTATTTGGGTTGCACGCAATACGCCTTCGATTCGTATTCAAATCGAAGTTTCGGAGTATTAGATTTGTGGGTTTTAAAACACAAAGAGCAAATAAGGTTTGTATAATTTTTGACACGTGCATTATAATGCCAGCTTGAATTCAAGATAATTATGTAAAATGAAAAATAAGAGAGTGTTGTGGGGTAAAAGATGATGTAGCGACAACCATTGAGAAAGGTATGCTAAGATGGTTTGGACACATGGAGAGGATGGATGACGAAAGACTGACCGAGAAGTTATATAAGTCAAGTGTAAATGAAACAGGAGGAAGGGGCAGACCTAGAAGGACGTTCTCTGACCAGGAGAGCGATTCAGAATCGTTCGATATCTCATTTGACATTCGATTCCGTTAATTGTCAAACGGGCTACCTCATTTTTTGTCAAAACTAACGCATTTCCTATAAATTTTATGCATTCAGTATGAAGTAAATTAATAAATAAACCGAATTCAATGAATATTTGTTCAAAATATCTCTGATAGGCGGCTAAAAGACGAGGACAATAATTTGTCATATCGTACGATTACTTGTCGTGACATTCTGAATCGGCCTGCAGATTAGAGACATCCTAAAAAAGGACAGGTTAGGAGTACCCTCAACCGAAGAGCATGCATGAGAAATTTGATGGGAGTGAATGAAGCAAGAGAAATATGCCAGGATCGTTGCAAATGGCGTTCCGTATTCTCTGCCTACCCCTCCGGGAAACAGGCGTGAGTCTATGTATGTATTAAAATGAAAATATATAATGATGAAAATAATGTAATATCCTATTGAAAAGAAAATTAATGTAAACAGTTGTTATTCTAGTAATAAATCCCATTACTTGAGAATACTTCATTCACTTACAGTTATATAAAAACGTGGCTTTTTTATTTGAAGCAAGTGTTTTTCCATGTAAAATAACTTCATCTAAGTTGTGAGCACATGAATTTAGTTGACATCTTGCTGTTTTGTGGCTTCTCTCTTAATTTAATGCTCTCAAATAAGCGTGCTTTATGCTGTCTTATATTCAAGAATTAATAATATATAAATTGTTAACAATCGCTTGCTAAACGGTGAAGGAAATCATCGTGAGGAAACGTGCATGTCTGAGAGTTCTCCATAATGTTCTCGAAAGACATGTGAAGTCTGCCAACCCGCACTTGGCCAGCGTGGTGGACTATGGCCTTACCCTTCTCATAGTGAGAAGAGGCCAGTGCCCAGCAGTGGGACAGTTTATATACAGGACTGATGATGGTGATATTCAAGTATTAGCAGTCGAGATGTACATAAAAATAAAACTACTGTGACAGAGATACATAGCTCTTTTGAATTTATGGTAGGTTTATTTCTCTAACCTTTATGACCATTTATTGCCTCTATATTATGCCTAAGTATGTGCTGAGGCAAAAGTTCATTATACTTATCTATCAATTTAATGGTAAACAAACATTTGATTGTGAAATCTACAAAGGTGACTGTTTTCGCAATACCTATTCGTTAAAACAAATGTGTAGGTTGCTAGGTAATCTTAGCCTGACTAAACATTAGGTAGGAGAATCACTTTAATTTATTAATAGAAGAGTGCAGCTCAATATTTGTCATTTGTTTGATTAGTGAGAAAGCAGACTCATTGAGGTTCGGGAGAGCCTTGATTTGGTGATCGTTTATTTTATACAAGGAAAGCAACAATAAAATAAAAACATAATCATTCTAGTTTCTCTACATTGATAATCAATTTTAATCAATCATAAAAAGATGAAATTAGTAATTCGTTTCGATGAAAATAACAATGACATGACAAAAACATCTTCTTTTCCAGAAATTGCCTTGCTATTCTACTATCTAGACTGGTTTGCCGCCAAATTCCATTTTAAATTGCTATTTGTCGGACACCTTGTTAGAGAGCCTGGTATGCCATCAATTTTAATTACTACTCGGACAAATATATGAATTCTAATTAAGACTATTGGAATTGTATACTAATTTAGTAATAAAATAATTATTGTCGTTCTTGACATATCATACTTACTTATGTGTACACAAACATTCAAACATAACTGTATAAATAAAATCATTGCGTTACTGACCGACTGACAGACAAGCTACAGCCAAAACTATTGGGTGGAAGAGGCAGAAATTTGGCATGAATGTTTCGTGGGGACCGTAGGGGTGCACTAAGAAGGGTTTTCCCGAAGTTCCCACGGGATCAGGTAGAACTGGTTGAATTAAGATAAATATGCGGGCGTAGGTGGGTGCATCTCTTAGTTATGTATATATGGAAATATGAGGTCAATTGATTGCTAAAACAATGATATCATTATCCGAGATGATTTTGCACAATACATGGTGTTAGCCCGAAGTGTGCTGTGGCATACTTTAACATAAAAGGTTATAAGCATTAACGTGTTAAAGTTTTCAATAGTTTTATGATGTTTGAGGTCAACTTCGCACATATAAATATTGTAAATATCACTAAAATCTATACATGCAAGCAGAAATTAAGTAATTTGCAAGGCAATTGTTAATTTTTGCATATTTTTTGGTATGTGACTGTAAGTTTATTGTTTAGATATGTTTAAATATTTTATAGTAAGTATACTCTGCCTCGACTGCCTCGTTGGTCTCAGCATAAATGTGCGCGTGGGATTGGGAGATCTCGGGTTCGATTCCCGGGTCGGGCAAAGTGTTATTGGGTTTTTCCGTTAGGAAATTCTCAGTGGAGTCTGGCAATGTGTCCGGTATGGCAATAGGGTCGCCCCCTATTACGTGGGACTAAAATAAATTTGGCGAAAAGTGGGTGTAGCAATAGAGCTCTGCCTACCTCTTCGGGGATATAGGCGTGAGACTATGTATGTATGTATGTAGTAAATATTACTAGAAGATGCCCGCACATTTCATTTTAGCCGTTTCTGCCCGATCCCGAGGGATTTCGGAAAATCCCTTCTTAGTGCACCCCTACGATTCCCAAGCAACATACACGCCAAATTTCAGCTTCGTTCGCCCAATAGTTCCGGCTGTAGCTTATCTGTCAGTCAGTCAGTAACGCAAGGATTTTATATATACAGATTATTTTTAAAAGTCATCGACCGCATTAGGCCTGGTCCAATAATTTGTAGATCACACAAAAGGTTGTCTCGTGTGTGGATCAAACCCACAATACTGGGCGTAGTGGTTAGTAGCGAGAAGTCCGCTAAATACTTTTATCATCAGATCAGCCGACAGACGTCCGCTGCTGGACATAGGTCTCTTCAAAGCTCTGCACATAGACCGATCCTGAGCCACCTATCCGCTGTCCGCGACCCCAACAAGATCGTCAGTCCACCTTGCGGGAGGCCTACCTCTGCTACGGCGTCCTGCGCGTGGCCGCCACTCCAGAACCTTTCTGCTCCAATGCCCATCGGTTCTTCTGGCTATGTGCCCTGCCCACTGCCACCTCAGCCTGATTATTCGGAGAGCTATGTCGGTGACTTTGGTTCGCCTGTGGATCTCCTCATTTCTGATTCGATCTCGCAGGGAAACTCCGACCATAGCTCTCTCCATAAATCTCTCAATACTTTTATACTAATACGCAATCAGTGCAGTTGCATTGTTAAAATTATTGAGCTTTACTAATGAGGGGAAAGAGGTTTATTGAGCTTTGGTTATCTAAGCTATCCGCGATGTCTCGATGTCAAGGAAGGTTTGAAACACTGAAGTAGTTACCATAATACATCATACATCACAGATACAATATAAATCTTTGCGGCTTCATCATCATCATCACTGACTGACTGACAGACAAGCTACAGCCTATAACATTCCACTGCTGGACTAGGCCTCTCCATTGAAAGGAGGAATTAGCCTACTAAACCACGCTGGCCAAACGGGTTGGTATAGGGTTTGTATCAAGTTTTCCTTCTCTCACGTGCTGTTCTCTGCATAATATGCTCCCTCTGTCGGCTCTTACGACACCCATGGGATGATATGGGGTGGTGACATTCCGTATTCTTAATCCGTCACCACACGTCGTTACTTGTGGCTTACTCCAAGCATAATGGCAATGTGATCATTCAAGTAATTGAGCTATCAGTGCGGTCATTTCTAAATTGCCGAGTAACCATGAGATACATGGATCAGGGTTCACTCGATCGATCTTCGGTAATTTTTATACTGACATTGGTTGGTATTATGGCAAATGGAGCAATTTTGTTCGTTGTTCCTTTTCCATGCAATAAATGAAACTGCACCATTAAGGTGTCCTTGCCGCAGTGACTGATCTGACCTCTACAACCCAAAAGGGATAACGATATTCCATTGCTTAGATCAGTTTCAGTATATTCAAGAGTATTGATGCCATTACAACCGCAACCCCAGAATTCCTACAGTAGCAATGAGATCTACATTCGCACAACGGCTTCCAGTATTTCTGCATACCGATATTTACAATAACGTATTATCCTTTCTCAAGACAAAAAATCTCACAGTTAGACAACTGAAAAAAAAGGCTAATGATGCGACTTTTAAATATATCGTATGATGACACAGAAAAATATTTCCTTGCAATAATCAGATAGTTATTTAGACGCCTGTGCAACACACAAACACACACACACACACACGCACACATCCTACACCACACAACACACCACAACTTACATACACACTGGTAGGTACTTAAAAACACAACTATTGCAATTGATAATACTAATTTTATTTATGCCACATTGCGCTCTTAATTTTAGCAATTATTATTTTACATTGAATTTTATTATATTTAATGTGTATTCTGCCTTTTTTATCTTGTACCAAAAACTTTGTCACAGTTATTTCTGTTAAATGGTGTCCAAGGTACAGGCCTAACCTAGTTTGGGACCATAAATACTCCATTTGTTAACTGTTTTTTGGAAATAAAACTTACTTACTTACTTACATTAGGCTTTTCTGGCCGATCCCGTCAGAATTTCGGAAAATTACTTCCTAGTGCATCTGAAGGGCCTTCAAGAAACATACATTTTCCAAATTTCAGCTTCATGCTCTTAGTAGTTTAAGCTGTACCTTGTAAGTCAGCAACGCAACAGTTTTATATATACAGATATATAGCTGAGGGGTCTGAAAGCACGAATTTATTCATATTATTCCTACTTACAAATGAAGAACTTAACGAAAGAGGTGTATTACTGAACTATACATGTATCAAAGTGTCGCAATACTGAGTTTTGTAACACCGTTGTTCACAATTTTGCATAATACGCTTTCCGTGGGAAATAACACTGAGTACAAATGACGCCTTTTTTGAATGACTTAATCTTGAAAACTATGATTCTAATCTTGTAGCCTGGATCACAAAACATTTCCTACTGAATATTACAAAATTTTAAGTTATCAGATTATTGGTGTGATTTTATTGCAGAATAATTATCAAAATTATCATTTAACTAGAGGATGTCCGCGGTTACACCCGCTTTATTTAAGGCTACTGCTCCGCTTCCGTCACTCATAGCACGATGTTATATAGCCTATATATAGCCTTCCTCGATAAATGGGCTATCTAGCACTGAAAGAATTTTCAAGTCGGCCCGGTAGTTCCTGAGATTAGTGCGTTCAACCAAACAACCAAACAAACAAACTCTTCAGCTTTATATATTAGTATAAGATAAGCGTTCAAATTTCGAATTTGTGATTGGCGTAGTTATTTAAGCGATCACCACGCTACACACATCATACATATACTACAAATTCTGTTTTAATTTCAGGTGTTCTTTGTGTCCATTTATAATGCGAGAAATAGTTTTAGAAACCAACAGTTAAATCTAATATTCTACGTACTGCCAACTGTTAAAAGCAACACCAACCTTCTTCCAAATTTACACCTCCTTAATAGTTTAAAAAAATAACCATATTGTGTTGCCACATGACACGTCATTGTTGACGTTCTCTATTCAAAGCTAACTAAAAAAAAAGATAGTGAAAATCAGCCAGTATTGTGAAATATGTCGTTTGCAGCAAGGACGTCGTTCATGGCTAATGCACTATGCGTTATAAACGTCTCCTCTTAATATTTGTACAGCGTTTCGTAATAGGGTCTTGGTGTAAAGTATGCTTTGTAGCTTCGTCACATATTTGACGTGTTTGAAATCAGCTGTGAGTAACTCCAGTGTAACTGATTGATAGTTTGTTTGGTTTTTTAATTTATTGAGTGGCCGATTGGAGATGCTTATTCAAAGGGGCTATGCGGCTCAAGACCTCTCGAAAGCATCTCCTCGAAATAATTCACTGACAAATTATTATTACTTGTCAGTGAAGGATTACGAATCTGTGTGGTTGACGGCATAGAATACAAGTGTTACCACCCCCTATCTTCCCGTGGGTGTCGTAAGAGGCGACTAAGGGATAACACGATGCAAAAAATACCATCTTTGCGTAGAGACGGAAAACTCGACATCAAACCCTATACGACTGCCTCGTTGGTCTCGCGGCATAAATGTGCGCGTGGGATCGGGAGGTCCCGGGTTCGTTTCCTGGGTCGGGCAGTGTTATTGGGTTTTTCTGTCACGAAATTCTCAGTAGCAGCACGGAATCTGGAAATGTGCCTGGTACGGCAATAGGCTCGCCCCTTATTACGTGGGACTAAAATATATCTGGCGAAAAGTGGGTGTAGAAATACACCTCTGCCTACCCCTTCGGGGATAAAAGGCGTGACGATATGTATGTATGTATGCAAATCATTATTATTATATATTTTTTATAGTCTCACGCCTGTAGCCCCGAATGGGGTAGACAGAGGTGTAATATTACACCCACATGAAATTGAAATTTAAGGCACCTAAAAATTATTAAATCGCTTGTTCCTAAACCAAAACCCCATAATATCACGGGACAATCCGCACATGTCCAATCGATTTTAATTTTAGTATGTTAGTTGTATGGTTGTCATGTGATTTACTATCACAGCAATCATACAACTAATAATGATTTTAAAAAGATCAGGTATGGTAATCGGACAACAGATAAACGTACTTAAAGGTTCTTATACTTGACATACTACAGATAAATGACACAGGACAAATCACCACGCTCATCACACATGGCTTAGCATTTAGGGTCACTAACCACTAAACCAACAGACAGACGTATTTTTTATTTATAGACTCACGCCTGTATCCCCGAAGGGATAGGCAGAGATGTAATATTACATCCACATTTCGCCATGAATTTTGAGGTCCCACGTAATAGGTGGCGAGCCTATTGCCGCACCGGGCACATTACCAGACTCCGTGCTGCTACTGAGAATTTCCTAACGGAAAAACCCAATAACACTTTGCCCGACCCGGCAATCGAACCCGAGACCTCCCAATCCCACGTGCACATTTATGCCGCGAGACCAACGAGGCAGACATATATGTATAAAATAATGACAAGAATTTATAAAAACGCACCTACTTAAATAATAACATAAAAGCAACTTAAATCTAAGATGGCTTCTTACTGAGGTCACTGACATCTTTTGAAACTTGAAAGGAGGTGCATTATGTTACTCAATTTTGTCCAGATCATAGACACAAATAAAAAAATCAAAGCTTTTAAAAGCAAAAAGTAAACAAATTGGATTATCTAATTCTAAAGTAACTAGGTACTTAAGTAGTATCGTTTTGAAATTGATTATCGTAAGTTCTAATCTTAGGCACTTTATACATATTGTAAGTATAAAGTTATCTAACAAAAAATATTTTTTATAATAAATCGACTCTGCAGTTTACATAATGGTGTATGTAAGTACGTTATTCATAATAATCATAATACTAGCTTCAAACGAAGTATATTGGAACAGCTATCAACCCCCATTTACCCATTTATTGTTGGCTTATTTAAATATGGACAGGAGGAAAGGGAAGACCTAGACGGACGTTCTCTGACCAGATTGGAGACATCCTAAAAAAAGGACAGGTTAGAAGTACCCTTATCCGAAGAGCACGTTTGAAAAATTTGATGGGAGTGAATGAAGCAAGAGGGATATGTCAGGATCGTTGCAAATGGCGTTCCGTAGTCTCTGCCTACCCCTCCGGGAAACAGGCGTGAGTCTATGTATGTATTGAAAGATTATTCCATATTGATGCCCTGTTGGTATCATAAAATAAACCTGACCGAATTTCAAGTCATTTCCAAATTTCTGGACACTACTTTAAATCTCTGCTCTAAAGTAGACTGGCAGAATATGTCCAAATCATTAAGGCTAAGGCAGACAGTTTTAGATAAAAATAAGTAATAATAAATATAAATAGATATCTTGCATAACGTGTTACTGGATTTTTCCGAATACTCAGTAGCAGCTGGCAATTAAACCACCACGCCATACGTGCAGACAGCATAATATCTTTCGACTTAAGTACCACCACAATCGGTTCAGTATCATCTAAGACTGCCTCGTTGGTCTCGCGGCATAAATGTGCGCGTGGGATTTCCCAATTTCGAACCTGAGACCCAGCCCACGCGAGTGCGCCCACGCGCACATTTATGCCGCAGGTCTCAAGTTCGATTCCCGCGTCGGGCAAAGTGTTATTGGGTTTTTCCGTTAGGAAATTCTCAGTAGCAGCACGGAGTCTGGTAATGTGCCCGGTAACGACAATAGGCTCGCCCCCTATTACGTGGGACCTAAAAAATTCATGGCGAAATGTGGGTGTAACATTTACACCATTGCCTACCCCTTCGGGGATACAGGCGTCAGAATTTAAATAAATAAATGGATAGATATTCATACTATTAAGTTATGTATATAATCTAAAAATTAATCCACAATCACGGAAACGAAAACGTTCTACATATAAATCTTAAAAAAATACATCTTGCAGGTCACTTGCTGCGTGCGATAATGACGTAACGGTATACATAATACAGTCTATACTCAATTGCACACAGAAGCGTGTGACCTTAGTTTTTGTGAACACCATCTTTATTTTATGTGTGTTGAGAATAGTGATCGTGGGATAAGTAGTGACGGGTTAAGATTAACCGTCAATCACGTTATTGAGCAATATGGGTGAATTGATCATGTGCATTTAAATGGTGAAGCTGTTTTGAAGTTTTATCTGTCTTGTGATGCACACTTGTTTTAAATATTGGAACTGGGAGGAATTTGTTTTTTAGTGTGTGGAATAGACCCTGGTGAGCCTGGGTTTTATAAAGGGAAATACTAGTGTTTACTAAATACTATCTGTCAAGGGAAGTCTCAGATACTTTTGGGCAGGAGCGAGTAGGGATGCCTTGAGCTCCTTGAATCCACTCGTATGATAATCGACATTTATCATCATCATCAGCCTTTAACAGTCCACTGCTGGACGAGGCCTCTCTTTTGAAAGGAGGAATTGGTCTACTATACCACGCTGGCCAATCGGGTTGGTATAGGGTTTATATCAAGTTTTTCCTTCTCTTACAGTGCTGTTCTCTGCATAATATGCTGCCTCTGTCGGCTCTTACGACACCCACCATGGGATGATATGGGGTGGTGACATTCCGTATTCTTGATCCGTCACCACACGGACAGACATCGACATTTATATATTATGTATAATGAAACGTTGACCTAGTCTTGGTCTTTATGCCTTACTATAAACACATTTAGACGGGGAAGTGATATTTTTTTTAAATACAACTCCCGCACTAGTAATAAATCCTGTGTCGCGGGGTACTTTACAAACATACAACCAACGGACACGATGCATACCCAGACTCGAAACAACAGTTTATGGTCACATAAAGTGTTGTCCCGTGTGGGAATCGAAGGCACAACACTCGGCGTAGTGTCAAGCAGCGAGGCGGCCGCTTAAACTACTACACCAACGCTGCATTATTGTATGTAAAAAGTTTTATAGGCTCATTGGCTCTGTGTTGTAACTGTGAGCGCGAGCGAAACTAGCATCGAATGCGTCGTAAAGTTTTTGTCAAAGTCTATATAGTCTATAGTTGATCCGTACAATACTAAGTTGAAGAGAATTATCATCATCAGCCTTTATCAGTCCACTGCTGGACTAGGCCTCTCCTTTGAAAGGAGGAATTGGCCTACTATACCACGCTGGCCAAACGGGTTGGTATAGGGTTTGTATCAAGTTTTAGGTGACAACAAAAGGTAGAATTAAAATTGACTTACATAAGTTGTAGCTAAGGGTCGTAAGCGATCTCGATCACATAGTCGATTACATAACACTAGGAACTGCCTCCGTGGTACCTACAGTGCACAGACTGCCTCTGTGGTTCAGTGGATAGCGTATGCGTCTGCTAATTGCGAGCACCTCGGTTAGATACCCGGGTCGGGCAAAAGTATTACTGAGTTTTAAGAATTCTCAGTAGCAGCATAGAGACTCGCCATGTGCCTAATAACGGCAATAGGGTCGTCTCCTAGTGGGACCTAAAGTGGGACCCTAAATTTATAACATGAGGTAATATGGGTGCAATATTATACCTCTGCTTGCCACTTCGGGAATACAAGCATAGTACAAAAAGAATAGTAGAATAGCTTCATACAAATCGGCCGCGGCCGGTTGGAATGTACGCGTGAGTCGCCGGCGCCGTGTACGCACGCACTTTTCACGCACATAATCTCATAGACGAGCGCGGCCCGCCGCGGCCTCTGTACTGGATGCGCCGCGCGTGTGAGGACGCAAGAGTAGGCAATTAACTCGCCGATCGGCCTTAGCTAGCCTACTATTCTTTTTTTACTATGATACAAGCGTGCCAAATTTCATGTAACCAGTTTCATTAGGGTTGATATGCCAATCAGGATATTACTATTAAATTATTAACATGATAAACATTTGTGAGGATGGATATTTGTTAATCTTGCACGCAAATATTATAGTATATTGTTTTTTAACTTGGTCTACACTAACACTTTGCAGTCATATACTTATTAGGCTACTTTTTGTCCCGATAGCTAATCCCACGCGGACAAAGCCGCGGGCAGAAGCTAGTTTCAGTATATTTAGATTAATATATTATTTAAGAATACACCCATTCATAACACACCAGTAACTATCACATAAAATAATAAATGTTCTCGTAACAAATTTGCATGCAAATTATAATGAATTATTTATAAATAATACTTAAGCGGTTAATAGCTACAATTAGGAATGAAAGTGAGGCTTCATCGTAAATTTTATATTAAATGCTATAATATAATTCGTTATAATAACTGTTACGTTATTTGGGGAATAATTTATCGGTCAGTTATGAGTCTTCTGTGGTGTTAATGAGATAATAAATGGTATCGCTATTTTGTTATGTTGTTAATGTTCCTACTGTTTAACAATGCAATGGTGTTGTTATATTTAATAGATATACTAGCTGTTTCCCGCAGTTTCACCCGCGTCCTGAGGGAACTACTTCGCGTACCCGGTTAATTTATAGCCTAAGTTACTCCTTAGTACATCAGCTATCCGCCAGTGAACGTCCCGTCAAAATCAGTCCAGTCGTTCCAGAGATTAGCGAGAACAAACAGACTGACAGACCGACAGACAGACAAACAGACAGACAAACAGACAAAAATTGAAAATAAATGTCATTTCGGTATATATATGTACCGTGTATACATCCATATGCATTTAGTAAAAAGCGGTTATTTTAATATTACAAACAGACATTCCAATTTTATTTATGTCTATAGATGTATAGATGTTATTATTTAGTCCACAAAAGGTTACACGAAAATACGTAAGAGGCTTTTTACATAAAGTTCTTGTAAACGACGTTACGTATTCGTTTATGAAGCTTAACTAATTCCTGTTGAGACTCTTCTAACCACGACAACACACATCCTTATTCGAGACCGCAGTCAACATTTGATATTCATAATATGTTAAGTAACCTGCATCGTCAGAACTGCCAAGTCACCGCCTGTTGAGTCCTATGGCGAGAGTTTGCAATGGTAAGAGGCACAGAAAGCATGTCATATTATCTGATGTTAGAATCTTGTATTGATAAATCAAATACTAATAGGTATATAAAGCTGAAGAGTTTGTATGTTTGGTTGAACGCCCTAATCTCAGGAACTACTGGTCCGATTAGAAAAAATCATTTCAGTGTTAGATAGCCCATTTATTGAGAAAAGCTATAGGCTATATAACATCACGCTATGAGCCACGGGAGTGGAGCAGAAGGCTTAAATAACGCGGGTATAACCGCGGGCTCATCTAGTTTAACAATACATGTAAAATTAATAAGGAACCTTAGTGAGGATACCAGCAGACTATCATATCGGGTTCAAGTCTAAGGCGTGCAAAACACATTTTACGATATCATGCAAACTTTTATGAAAAGCCGTTAGTTATAAGTTATAACTAAGTCAAATCGCTTAAAATATTTTTTGTAGCGACAAATGTCGCCTATATAAATGAATAAAAAGTGTATTTGATGAAATATATCGCGCCTTAGTTCCTTTTCTATGTTACCCATAGCGTAATATTCTACCATAATATTCTACCACATACACACATCACCATCTAGTCCCAAACTAAGCAGAGCTTGTACTATGGATACTAGATAATGGATAAACATACATACATACTTTCTTTTTTGTTAATACATACATATTATACATAGAAACACCCAGACCAAGACAAACATCCATGTTCACGCACACAAATGTTTGACTTGATCGAACCCGCGACCTTCGGCGTAGCAGTCGCTTACACTCCCGCTGCGCCAACCAGTCGTCCAAGAGTCTATTACTTGTGCTTTCGATTCTAAGAAACCTATTCATACAAAAACCACAGCTCACCCGAACATAATAAAACGGTAATCTTTCAAAATAGCTTATTTCTGTTGCACAATACTCGACGAATCTGCACTAAGATTACCTAACCGGAAGAATTGTATCCAAAGATGTGTCTGATAAGTTATCGATCGACAGATGTGTTATTGTTAAGAGGTTTACGTTTATTTGTTGATACCGCAGGTGGTTATGCGGTTGTGTGATCTGTACTTTGTGGGATTGGGATTATGCCCCACTTGTAAGTCATTACACTCGTGGTTGTGTTGGCAACATTGACGAAATATTGGATGCTGCAATTAATTTTTTTTTATTATAGACTCACGCCTGTATCCCCGAAGGGGTAGGCAGAAGTGTAATAATTATATATTACACCCACATTCCGCCATGAATTTTTAGGTCCCACGTAAAAGGGGGCGAGCCTATTGCCTTTACCAGGCACATCACCAGACTCCGGGCTGCTACTGAGAATTCGAAAACACCCAGTAACACTTTTGCCCGACCCGGGAATTGAACCCGGGACCTCCGATCAGCAGTCACATACGCTATCCACTGGACCACGGAGGCAATAAAAAATACCTGGTATAAATAGAAGGTACCAATTTTATCCATATGTCATTATCTAATGCTCATGAAAGTTTAAATCCTTCTTTCAGCATCTACGATTTTAATCTGAGATAAGTTTCTCGTATCATCGACGTTATTATTAATTAGTTACTACTTAATTGAACTTTAAAACAGCTAGAACAGCTGATTTATTTTCACGACTTCGGCAATGCCCCAGAACACAATTTGATTATAACTCCTTATACGCAAAATAACATGATAATACTTTTATAATATTACAAGAATTCGTCCGTGGCTCCACCCGCGTCAATTAAACAACTAAAATTTGCTTAGGAATGAATCTATCTATTTGTGAAAATCGTACTAAAATGCGTACGGTTGTTTTTAAGTTTATCGGTTCATACTATTTAAAGATGCATAAATTAAAATTCTAAGTTTGATATTACCAATGCAGTCTTGGACACTGTACGTAAAACATAATTATGGATTTATAACACATAGTAAACGAAATAAATAATTTGTGTTATACTTGCAATACTGTTAAGATTTTTTAAACTATGAGACTCTTCATGTAAATATGGTTATCACAATAAATCATACCACTAAAAGGAAATAACCAAACATAGAATGGCAAAATATAACAATCTTTTTATTTTATTTTTATTTATTTATAGTCGCCTGTATCCCCGAAAGGGTAGGCAGAGGTGTAATATTACACTCACATTTCGCCATGAATTTTTAGGTCCCACATAATAGGGGGCGAGCCTATTGCCGTACCGGGCACATTACCAGACTCCGTGCTGCTACTGAGAATTAAAACCCAATAACACTTTTCTCGGCCCGAGAATCGAACCCGAGACCTCCCAATCCCACGCGCACATTTATGCCGCGAGACCAACGAGGCAGTCTATAACAATCTTCTTACACCATTAAACCAACAATTTTCCCAAACCGAGCTTCCTTATACCATAGTCGCAATTTCCGTTTCAAATTCACCAGTCACATCCATACATCAGACTTAAGGGCCGCTTTCTCTCCTCCATAGCTGTTGCTGCCTACGTGAGACCTAAGATGCGATCTGAGACGTGTTAAGACCATTTAGTCGTTACCTTAGACTAGCATTGTATGAACTAGACGGGTCACGATTTAGTCGCCAGTCGCTGACTCATTAGAGACTTCTTGTGAGTTATGGCAGAGTACCTATTAACCGTGCGTTTTTTTACGAACGCACTTATTTAATTAATTATTTAGCATTTTGCTAAAAATCTTGAAAATCTTAACCTAGAGTGGTGCAGAGATATAATAGTAGGCGCGTTATCTTCTTATTATATAAAATCTTTGCCTTACTTACTGACTGACAGACACGCTACAGCCGAAACTATTGGGCGCAGGAAGCTGTAATTTGGCATGTATGTTTCTTGGGGACCGTAGGGGTGCACTAAGAAGGGATTTTCCGAAATTCTCACGGGATCGGCCAAAACGGGTAAATATGAAAAAAATAGATATAAGTACGAATAGATAGTTTAGATAAAAACTTAAACTGTAAATAAATGTTGTAGATTCAATACAGAAATAAACAAATAGAAGGGCAGAATAGTGAAGCGACTAACAGACTCGTATGCAGAGGGACTCAGGTTTATATCCACGGCGTATAATTATTGCTTGCTAAATTGGAAGGTGAACATCGTAAGGAAACCTACATGTGTGAGAATTCTCCATAATGTTCTCGTTCATGTTTATAGGTCACCCGAAGTTCTCCGACATGGCTTTACGATGCTCGTCCTGACACAGAAACCGGGACCGACAGCTTTACATGCCCTCCGTAACACAGTAGCTCTAAAGGCCTGTTCAGACCTAAGCGGTATTCGCTGCCGTCTGCGGCAGAGAAAACCCAGTGGGTATGCGGTAATATTACTGTTCAGACCTACGCGGTATTCGCTATCCTTGTGGGTAGAATAACGCGCGGTAGTCGAGTTTCGCTCAGAGAGGTAAGACCTAGCCACGGTACTTAATACCAAATACCTGAGCGAAACCCGCGCGGTACGTACCTCTACCCACAGCGGCAGCGAATATCGCTCAGGTCGCTCTAGCCGCGGTACTTGATACTAAATACCTGAGCGAAACCCGCGCGGTATATACCTCTACCCACAGCGGCAGCGAATATCGCTCAGGTTTGAATAGGCCTTAATATAGGTAAATGCCACAATGAGCGGTCACTCATCTAAATACTGACCTGTGACAACGTTGCTTTAGTTTGCCGATATATTTCGAACAATCAAGTCAGGACACTCTAAAGCGGTACAAATGCCTGTTAACAGATGAATCATTTCAGTAATTACTTGTCTCGGTTGCATGCAGCTCGAGTGTTGCAGTAATTCGTGTAGGAGTTCAAACGTTTTGTCAAACAGGTCGTGAGGACGTGTCAATCTGATTAGCTAATGTGTTCGCCGTGAGGTTTTAGCTTTCGTAAGCCTTTCTTTTACTAGCTTAGCCCGCGGTGTTATCCGTGGTACCTATTTACGGCTACTGCTCCACATCCGTTGGTAATAGCGTGATGTTTTATATTATAGCCTATAGCCTTCCTCGATAAATGATATCTAATACAAAAAATATTATTCAAATTGAAGCAGTGGTTCCTAAAATTAGCGCGTTTAACCTAACAGTACCTACTCGTTAAAGACTTATGGTTTATTTCATAAATTACAAAATGCGGTGGCGTAGACAAACAAAACGATAAAGACAAAATATAGAACATGAATGAAACGACTTCCATGGATATTAAAAAAAAGCAGTCTAATCTAGCATCCATCAACCTTAACATAACAGTTCATTTGCATATTTTATAACAGTTCATAATAAATTACTCATTTCATTTAATTTTTATTATCATAACAATACGTAATAACCACACTAATAATTAACCCACAAAACAGAATAATACAAATAACAATATCTTCCGGTTTACCGTCATTATCTAACACTACAGATTAAAATAACAATGTGATATTAACCCACAGTTTAAAAATATCTTCGCGCCATTGACAATAATAATATTGACATTTAACCTTTTAACCTATAACACGAGCGCGCCAAAATTCATACGCAAAGGAAAAAGGTTTACTTCCTTTCTAAAAGTGCGAGGTCAAGCAGGTCAAATGTCATAATAAGATGAGATGACAGTGTTGCAATTATGTAAGAAAGATGTAACTGTGATACTTGGAGTATTCGCGGCATACATATACTTTATGTAATAGTTTGAGTAGACGGGCGGTTGCTGAGCGGTCCGAACGCAGCTTTTTTTTAAGATAGGTATATATTTTTTTTTTTTGCCGTGTGGTTGACGGCATAGAATACAAGTATCACCACCCCCTATCTTCCCGTGCGTGGGTGTCGTAAGAGGCGACTAAGGGATAACACGATGCAAATACCATCTTTGCGTAGAGACGGAAAACTCGACATCAAACCCTATACGACTGCCTCGTTGGTCTCGCGGCATAAATGTGCGCGTGGGATCGGGAGGTCCCGGGTTCGATTCCTGGGTCGGGCAGTGTTATTGGGTTTTTCTGTTACGAAATTCTCAGTAGCAGCACGGAGTCTGGAAATGTGCCCGGTACGGCAATAGGCTCGCCCCTTATTACGTGGGACTAAATTATATCTGGCGAAAAGTGGGTGTAGAAATACACCTCTGCCTATCCCTTCGGGGATAAAAGGCGTGACGATATGTATGTATGTATGTATGTATATTTTTTTATTAAACAATTAAAATTGCTTGCACGCACGCGAGCTGACTCGCGAGATGATGCTTGTAGAAAATATAATCCCACATTTAAATACGACATTTTGGTATCGCAAGATCGTGAGGATATTATTCTGTCATATCTGGTTAGGTTAGGTTAGCGAACCGCGGGCTTTACAGGCGGCGAGTGAATAATGCATGACATTGAGGAAGAAGAAACTTATTTATCGTAAACTAGTAATTCTAAAACTGTTGTCATGTTAACGTTCTGAATAATTCAGCATTCACTTGTACGAGTCGCGTGAAATTCCGATGTGCCTCATCCTCACATATTATAACTATTTTTAAAGCAAAAAAAGTGTAGATATTGATGTTTCCTTCCCTCAGGCGTCAGAATAGCAACGTCACGATATAACACATCAACAGGCGGAGCCCGGGTCGGGCGAAAGTATTACTGGGTTTTTCCGGATTCTCAGTAGCAACACGGAGTCTGGTGATGTGCCCGGTAACGCCAATAGGCTCGCCCCCTATTACGTGAGCTAAAAATTCATGGAAAAATGTGGGTGTAATATTGCGCCTCTGCCTACCCCTTCGGGGATACAGGCGTGAGTCTATAAAAACAACTAAAATAAATAAACAGGCAGAGCCTCGGGCAGAAGCTAGTATGGTATAAAATATTGCCAGATAGGTGATTTCTAAATAATTATAACATTAAATAAATATGTGGTTATTATACTGGTCCTTGTGGTGACGGATAAATACAAAATGTCACTACCCCATTTCATACCGTGGGTGTCGTGAGAGGCGATTAAGAAAAGTATTCATACCTATTATAAAGCGAATAGTATCTATGCAAAGAGACGGAAAACACGTCATTAAACCCTATACCAGTGTGGTATACTAGGCCAAATTCCTTCCTATTGACTTACAGTGCTACAGTGAAGCAAATCACAAAGGCTTATTTGCAGCAGTAGGCTGTGAAAGGCTGCAGAGGAATTATGCATTTTATAAATAAATGCAATATGATTACCACAACCACTTGTATTAAATACGAATATAATATGACAACGTGAGTAACGATTCATCAATCTTGCAAAAACAATAGTTTTTATGTGTGAAATTCACACGCAAGAGTGAATTAAATGTGTTACTTTTCATTAATAAGCGGTGGCAACAGAAATTGTATGCACGTATTGCAGCTATTATTACAATAATATGTTGGAACTTGCAATTGCTAGAATTCGATGTTTTTACAGCATTCTTTTTTATACATAACTGATTTGTAAAATTTAGGTAGGCGCTTCAGGTTATGTGGCTTAGCGACAGACTGATTATTGTTTGCTACGTCCCTCGGCAAGAATGTTTGTTTTCGGCTATAATTAAGGTCTTTGATGCTTGTTATGCGGAGTCAGGACTCCTGAATATGCTGTCATTGGTAATATGCTTTGGAACATACATACGTTTGCTGTCAGATATATCAAAAGTCACTTAATAAAAACTTGCTTATCAAAACTCGGTCAAGTCAACCGCCCGTCTGGTCAAAACGAACTCTAACGATTATTACATCAGCTGTCAACCGAGACCTCAAAAAAGCAAAACAATGGAACATTTTCTATTCAGTTCTTCCCACTAGTAAATATTAGACCCTTTGCTATTTTATAAAATTGTTACGTATTCGGATTCGGATAGGAAACTAATAGGTTTGTTTACTTTAGCTTTCGTATGAATGTTTATTTTCACGCTGGTAGGTAAATATTAAGTTATGTTCTCGAAAGACATGTGAAATCTACCAACCTGCACTTGGCCAGCGTGGTGGACTATGGCCTTACCCTTCTCATAGTGAGAAGAGGCCCGTGCCCAGCAATAGGACAGTTTATATACAGGGCTGATGAAGTGAGGTAAATATTACTAGGCCTCGGCGACGGCTCTGCTCACGTAGTATTTTACTCACCTAGGGTAGCCAATTCCGAAAGTCCTCTCTTAGTGCACCACTACACATCCTAGGGAACATACATAGCAAATTTCAACTTCTTGTGCCAAGTAGGTAAGGTAAGGTAGTTCGGCTGTGCGTTGTCAGTCAGACAGTAACGCGTCGTTTCGTCGTTTTTAGTATGGTATAAATATGTATAGGTGGTGATTGTTTTTACCTATAAACAACTTTTGTTGAGCGACATAGCTGTAGTTGCGAATATAAAATCTGCTAAATTGAACTTTTTTTTTGTTTTTTTTTTTAATAATAGGGGATAGGGCCTCCGGCACTCTCACTCACCGGACGAAACGCAACAGTTTAGGTACTGTTACTTAACGTCGATTTTCTGTGAGAGGGTAGTACTTCACCGGTCGAGCCGGCCCATTCATGCTGAAATCAGCAAGGCTCTACTACCTACTAAACTACTACTTACTTGATCGTAGTAAAACTTCCTGCTAAGTTTTATCAAAATCCGTTCAGCAGGTTTTGCATGAAATAAATATTTTATCGTTATGCAAGCTGCATCCTGGGTTACTAGTCTTACCAGATTTGACTGGATATTACCTAGCTTTCCTGTAGAGTGACTGTCGTCTTGTCTCTATTACTCAAAGATATCGCAATATTTCATAGTTTAGACTAGTGTCAGTTTAATCAGAGTTAACTTCGAAAAGTGCACGCCGTGGATTTCAGACCCGATACCCTCTGCATAATAGTCTGTTCGTATCACTACTGAGCTATTGCCGCCTCGGCTCCAAGGCGTTAATGATGGCTGTAACCAGGATAACGCTAGGACGGTGATCCCCGTATATAAACTACTAGTATCCATTACATTTGAAACCATCTGCTCATCTGTTCAGTTTAGGTCACTAAACTCAAAGATAAATAAGTGTAATGACACTAATACATGTAATAAGTCAGTCACGACACACAACAAAGTGTAAACACTAACTTATTGTTGTGCAAGCGAGTGTCGTGAAAATCTAGCAACTATGTAGCATATGATGTTTAGGGGTACATACAAGTGAAATTTAGGCCACAGTTATTTTATGTAGTTTTAACTTAAACGCGAGTCACATTACGTGCACAGTTAATTATCCCCGCATTAAAAAATGCACGCATGTATTGCGGGGGAAAGGGTGTATATTTCGATGTCGTCTGTAGTTTGTAGTGCTTAAGGCCGATCTCACATTGCGCGTCAGCGTTCACTCTGTAGTACAAAGTGAACGTCGGACGCACGCCGAACGGACGCTGAGCATACGCTCGAGGAACGCTCATGACCAATGTGAGGGAAGCCTAAGTCCTCAATATACGAATTCTAACTGTCTGTCGTCTGTCAGTCTGTTCACGATAAGCTCTTGAAGAATCTCACATAACGTTAATCTATGTGAGAATCGAACTCCCGACACATTCGAATTAGCACTTAGGCGGCTATTTAAGCTGCTACTACTCCATACGTGCAATCAATTTATGCAATGCAGCATCCAACCTATTGTCTGATACAGTTACGTTGTATCAGTTTAACTTTTACCATATTCAGATATAAATCGACACACATACACAACACCATTGCTGCGACACTATTTCCTATCTGTGAATTTAACATAAACTGACTGTCTGTAATGACTGAGATAAGCGGAGCGAATAGCGGGGCGAGCTTAAACTCTAATACGTAAATAGCGATGAACTACGACTTACAATTAATGAGTCGTAACGCTCTAAGTATAACTTGACTTATAGTCCGTACTAGATCGGCATAGTAAAACAACGCTAAGCAGAGGTCATAAGCTTGCATGGGTGACCGCTAGTAGTGCCGTTTAAATCAGAGTACTACCGTGCTTCAAAGGTCACGCCGCGTTTTTATTGTGCAACCATATTTCTTTTATCACGTAAGGAACCACAAACAAAGGATCTTTTTATATTTTAATCCTAAAGTGGCAAAAATAGCATAAAGTCGCTCATTTTGAAAAGGAAACACAAACATAAAAAGTCAATAAATTTAATAAAAAACCCCAAACAAAACTGGCGAAAAGTGGGTGTATAATACACCTCTGCCTACCCCTTCGGGGATAAAAGGCGTGAAGTTATAATCAATAAATAAAACTAGCCATTCACAGCGAATCGCTATACGCAACCGCCCCGCCATATATTATTCTCCGCTATCCAAAAGCCGCAGCCTAACTTGCGTAAGCATCTCACGTTACAAGTCTAGCAATTGTTCATTGTGGTCGCATGTTCGATTCCCAGCTTATCACACAATAGAGATTTATCTGTTCGCTTATGTTAATGGAGCCTTGACTTGTTTTACTTCATCATTAAGATATAGGTTATTTTTAATTTCAAGAAGATAAACGACCTGATAGAGACCTGGAAATTAGATGTTTTTTTAATTAAACTGTTGTAATTATATTTAGAAATAATTGTTTTATTACTGAAGATGATAATGGCGATTGCGATAAAATTTAATTATAGTTGTTATTAATCTTGCAATTAATAAGCATTACTCGTAATTACCTGCTTACGCATTTTCTACCGTCGAATGATTTTGTAATGAAAAATTCGTTGTAAAATAGGTATCTAATGAAGGCTTGATTCCTGTTTTTTTATTACTAGAGGATGCCAGCAGCTACACGCTTTTTTTTGAACTTAAGCGTTTTATTTATTTATTTTATTGGCTCTTCAAAAATGAGTACACCATAACATTCAAGGTATTAATATACATTGTAAACTTAAATCTAAGTGTCTCACTACTTATAGAAGAACACTACATGCACTATATTATGCGCAGATAATTATATTATTATTAATTATATTATTAAAAAGTACAAAATCAATTAAAATTTGATATTATTATAAATTATATTAGAATTGAAATAAATTGAAATAAAATTTGATTAGAAATTAAATAAATCAAAATAGAAATAACAATTAAAATTAAATTTGGCGATCAGACAACAATAATCGTTTAAGGGCAGGCACAGAAACATGAAACAAGTCGATATCTATGTCTAGTTCTTTGTATGTGTTGTACATTCTTGCTAAAGAGTAGTGCTGCCTTAAGTTGGTGCGATTTTCTCGATATCGTGAGAATTACGGAAATTCTTAGGCTGCTAAGAAACGCACATGCCAAATTTCAGCTTCGTACTCTCAATAATCAATAGTTTTGGCCGTGCATTGTCTGTCATTCAGTCAGTAACGCAAACATTTTATATATTACTAGAGGATGCCCGCGGTTACACCCGCGTTATTTAAGGCTACTGCTCCGCTCCCGTCACTCATAGCGTGATATTATATAGCCTATAGCCTTCTTCAATAAATGGGCTTTCTAACACTGAAAGAATTTTTCAAAACGGACCAGTAGTTCTTGAGATTAGCGCGTTCAACCAAAGAAACAAACAAACAAACACTTCCAAGCTCGGGAGACCATGCTGGCGCTGCTGCTGCATCTGCGGAAACCCTCAAACGGCGCAAATACAGTAATCTAGTAGCTAATTACGTATTTGAGCCGTTTGGGGTGGAAACGCTGGGCTCATGGGGTCCGAGCGCTCGTTCTTTATACCGAGAAATATCTAAACGGTTAATCGACGTCTCCGTGACCAGAGGGCTGGTTTATTCTTTGCTCAAAGAATCAGCATTGCCATCCAGCGTAGCAATGCTGCCAGCCTTCTGGGCACGTTACCACACATTCTACGACGCCTAAGCCCACAAGTACATATATATTTTCACTTTTTATTTTTAGATTTATGTACATATATATTCTTAGAAATTATGATTATTTAAGATAGTAATGTATATAGTTATAATTTTAATCATCTGTAATGATGTTATGAAAATTTAACAAAATGAATAATTTCAATGTCGTATAAAAATACGAGAATTGGCCTTGTTAACAAACTCCTCAGCTTTATATATTAGTATAAGATACACATTCACTACTATAAAAGATGAAATAGATAATGTTTCAACTTTTTAAAAATGCTTAAATTTATTGTTATAGTTATAGTTTAGTACTGAAAAGATAATCTACGGCTGGCCTTTAGTCAAAACAGGATAGAACGATTGAGACTCAAAGCAACACAATCTTTTAATTTAGCGCTATTATTACCTTAGGTTATGTTATACTTAGTAATAATCGTATTTTAATGTGTGTCTTTATTATTAGGTATATCATCAATCATAGCTGATACTTAAATCATCTCATAAAGGTGTTAGAGGTCTTTAGATGAAGATGATTATCATTATTATGAATTAGGTTAAGAATGTTGGCTTGAAGGATACTTAAGTAAAAAATATTATTTAACGCTAACAAACCGTTCTAGCTCGTTCAAAGTTATATAATGAAAACGACTTCAAATCTTAGAAACTACTTAACCGATTTTGATGGCACTTAAGTCAAAAGATACTATACTGTCTGTCTCAATCATAGTAAATACTTCGTGTGTAGCGGCTTTGATACCTTGACAACACTTAGAGTGATTCACAAAATGTTGTTTCGAGTAAAGGTAAACATGTGATACAGAATATATTCCCAGAGTGAGAAGCGCTTTTCAAATAATTAAAGACAATAAATAACTGTTAGTTCCAAGATATTAAATTCAATAAATAAATAATTTAGAGCAGATTTCTAGTTTCTTCGGAATACTTAGATAAACAATAAACAAACTTAAGCTTACTGTGTGGTTGACGGCATAGAATACAAGTGTCACCACCCCCTATCTTCCCGTGGGTGTCGTAAGAGGCGACTAAGGGATAACACGATGCAAATACCATCTTTGCGTAGAGACGGAAAACTCGACATCAAACCCTATACGACTGCCTCGTTGGTCTCGCGGCATAAATGTGCGCGTGGGATCGGGAGGTCCCGGGTTCGATTCCTGGGTCGGGCAGTGTTATTGGGTTTTTCTGTCACGAAATTCTCAGTAGCAGCACGGAGTCTGGAAATGTGCCCGGTACGGCAATAGGCTCGCCCCTTATTACGTGGGACTAAAGTATATCTGGCGAAAAGTGGGTGTAGAAGTAGTAAACCTCTGGCTACCCCTTCGGGGATAAAACGCGTGACGATATGTATGTATGTATGTAAACTTAAGCTTAAGAACTTCGGTAAATGCACATGCATGCTAGAGAATCTGTGAAACGTATATACATATACCAACATACTGGTTAACCTGACAAAGTCCTAACAATAGTTTTCTTATTTTCCAGATGGTGCGCATATGCGCTTTGTTGGCGCTGTGCGCGTTGATCGCGGGCGTCACCGCAGATCCTGCCGAGAGCTCATCTCGTTTTCGTAAGTATCTACTTTATTATTCAAAATCATCTTAGTTTGAACATATATACGTGTGTTTAAGGCACTTTGCGACTTGTTTAAAATCGCCAGAGAAAAAAGCAATAAGCACCAACCAGTACCATAAAGGCTTTGGTTTAGTTAAGTATCTGAAGAGATGTGTGGGTTGAGAGAAAGATGTACGCTAAAAGTGCGAAAGAAACGAGACATGTTCCTCCAACTGGAGGGAGTATCCTCTGAGGTGAATGCACCTGGGTGGATCTCGGCCCGACAAACATGCTTGAGAACAACGTTATTCTTTAGTTTAGCAAATCTTTAAGGGGTTAGTCGTATTTCTTCACGATTTCAGAAATATTTGAGAGCAAACTAAAGATTGTTCAAAATTATAATTAAAATCACCTCCAAGGGGTTTATACTGTACTAAAACAATGTTGTAGTTATATTACTCGTATATATATTTTCCATTCCCACCGGTCAGCCGCCTTCTACATCTCTGATAGATACACTGCTTTAGGGTAATCAAAGCACTTTGAGTTAAACTAGCACAGTTAGCTAAGGAATTTCAAAACGCAATATAATTTGCACCGAGCAGAAAACATAGAATTTGATAGAAAATCTGTCGCAGAAGACAGCATTAGCTGTATAAAATCGCAATAAATCTGCTTAGAGATAATAATATAAAAGTTTTGGATTCAACCATAACCATTAAACTTAGGCTTATTCGCATTTCTACTACAAAATCATAGGAGCGAAACTTGTAAGTAACTTGCTTCACAGCTTGCTGCCTATTCTAACACTCAGACGTCTATATTCTTTCTCTCGACCTTTTCTAACGCTTAAACTCATCTTTATTTCTTCCCTCCGACTGCCTCCGTGGTCCAGTGGATAGCGTATGCGACATCTGATCGTCATACGTGGGATTTGAAAATTCAAAGCGAAATGTGGGTGTAAGCTTACCCCTTCGGGGATACAGGCGTGAGTCTATAAATAAATAAATAAAATATATATTTCTTCCCTTACTAACGAATCAGCTTTGTATCACAATTTTTATATCATAAACATACAATATGTCTCCCCTCTACTGTCCCTATATATTTGTAGAATCCTTCCTATAAAAGTACTTTTCTGCTCAGAATGGCGGGGCTAAGCAGTCGCATATTAAATCATAACCCACACTGCTGCTTCTTTTCTGGATATAAAATACTTAATTAACATATACATCTTCGTCTTAGCGTTAATCCGTTATTCCTATAGTTGCATCCAAAACTTTTGCGATGCAGCCCGGGGTCCACTTTCTAGACTTAACAGATATTATGACTAATATTTGCTTAGAAGCATAAATAGTAAAGGGCTGGATCCATCGCTGAAGTTTATACATCCGATCCTAATCACGTTAACTAACGGATCATCATAATCATGCCCTGGACCGAATTTATTTGGGGTCTTTGCAGAATGCTCTAAGCTTCCATAATTCTTTGTCACCCATCATCTGATCACTGTCCGTTTTCTTTCATATCCATCCTTATACAGTCCATCCATCAACTTTTCTTGGCCTGCCTCTCCCATTTCGTCCCTCAACCTTCATAACTTATTACTAGTTTACTCACATACAAATCTCTTCGCATAACATGTCTATGCCAAGCTAAACAATTTCCTTTCAACGGCTCAAGCTCTATAGACACCACTTTCAGACTACCTCTCATGTATTCAATTCATTCTTAATTCTCGTCAATTAACTAATGTAAATACTTCTGTTTTTCGTCGACTTTTGGACAGGTCTGCTATAGTCGTAGTCGCAGTAGTAGCTTCCCAAAATTTCGGAAAACCCGTATGACATACATACATACATACATACATAGATTCACGCCTGTTTCCCGGAGGGGTAGGCAGAGACTACGCAACTCCATTTGCAACGATCCTGACATACCTCACTTGCTTCACTCACTCCCATCAAGTTTCTCATGCATGCTCTTCTGTTAAGGGTACTTCTGACTTGTCCTTTTTTCAGGATGTCTCCAATCTGGTCAGAGAACGTCCGCCTAGGTCTTCCCCTTTGTCCTGTTCCATTCACACTTGCCTTATATATCTTCTTTGTCAGTCTATCGTCATCCATCCTCTCCATGTACCCAAACCATCTTAACATGCCTTTCTCAATGCTTGTCACTCCATCTTCTTTTACCCCACACCACTCTCGTATCACACAATTCTTTACTCTGTCGGTCAAAGACACACCACACATACTTCTCAGTGCTCTCATTTCTACAGCATTTATTTTACTTTCAAATCTCTTCTGCCATACCCAACTTTCACTACCATACATAAGGGTAGGCACTAACACGCCTCTATGTACAGCCAAACGTGCCTTTTTGGACACGTTTTGACTGTTCATAAACGCTTTCAGAGCTCCATTCACACTATTACCTGCATTAACTCTCCTTTCAATATCTTCTTCATTCTTACCATCTCTTGTAAACAACGTACCTAAGTAAACAAACTCATTCATTTGTTCCACTCGCTGTCCATCGAGCAAAACATTACAAGCCGTAACGCATTCCTCCTTTTCAAAAACCATAACTTTCGTTTTACTTACATTCACTTTCATTCCTTTCCTCTCTAACGCACCATGCATGATTGCTACCATCTCCTGCAACTCCTCCGCTGAAGATGCAAGTATTACCTGATCATCAGCATAAAGGAGGCATTTGACGAGTAACCCATTCATCCTTAATCCGCAGTCACTATGTTTTAAATCTTGCAAACAACTGTCCATGAAGAGGTTAAACAGCCACGGCGACGCTACACATCCCTGTCTAACACCTTTCTCGATGGTAAACCAGTCAGTGTATGCCCCGTTTATCCTCACACAAGCTCTAGAATCCTCATAAAGGGATTTCAGAGCTCGAATGAGGCTGCTGTCCACCCCATTCATTGACAGCACCGACCACATTTCATTCCTCACCACTTTATCGTAAGCCTTTTCCAAATCCACGAATGCGCAATAGACCTTTTGACCTTTGGCCAAAAACTTTTCGGCTATGCTTCGCAAGGAAAAAACCTGATCCGTGCATCCCATACCCTTTCGGAATCCCGCTTGTACATCCCATATTTTCTTGTCGGTTACTTCCATAACTCTTTCAATAAGTACCTTTGCATACAATTTGCCAACAATGCTGAGAAGGCTAATGCCTCTATAGTTTTTGCAATCTTGTTGCGAGCCTTTTCCTTTATAAAGAGGCACAACTACAGCTGTGGCCCAGTCATTAGGTACTCGGCCGGTGGTCCAGCACAAGTTATATAACCGCTGCAACTGACCAACTATGATGCCCTGTCCAGCCTTCAGCATTTCGACTGTAATCCTATCCTATCTTATAAAGAGGTTGCTTTCAATCTGGATAACTTATGAACCATGTTTAGTTCTGATTAGATTATTTTATTAATTTTCAGCTCTAGATTTCATAACTACCCCATTAAAATTCGATTAGCACTCAAATTAAAAAAAATCCATTTGTAAAAAAATCCGTATGACATAGGCATCCTAAAATAGGGATTGAAAGTTATTTGAAAATCCAACGATTTAGAATAATAATAATGTGGGAACAGCAAGATCCAGGCGACCAATAACATACTTAAGGCTCATGTTTATCAGTAGTAACCAGTCAATTCACACTTAAGTACACGTGTGAATCGAACATAGAGGCTATTTCGTTATGCTTGCATAACCTGTATCCCTTATAGAAAAGATACAGGTAAATCATTGGCTTATTTCGCGGACACAATAGCACACACAGTGTGAAGACTTTCATGCTATTATGTAACAACAATTGGTTGCTTGACTGTGCAAAAACAATCAATATTGTCAAAGTTGCGTGATTCAATACTTTTTTGTTGGAAGTTTTGGATAGGAGTTGGTATCACACGATGGTTTTTATTAAGAAGTAATAAAATGTGTGTATGAATGGAGAATAGACGTCTGTTGAGCAATTAAATAGTTGGTGGGTAATTTATAATCGATGATTTTGTAAATAAAAGTGGTATAGGTATTTACTAGAGTTAAGAATATGATTCCGGTATAAATGTTCCAATTCGCTTATAAAGAGCTTGCTGTCAATCTGGATAACTTATGAACCATGTTTAGTTCTGATTAGATTATTTTATTAATTTTCAGCTCTAGATTTCATAACTACCCCATTAAAATCCGATTAGAACTCAAAATTTAAAACATCCATTTGTAATAAAATCCGAATTACTTGTAAATATTATTTGATTTGAAAACCTGAGGTTTTACATTTAAGATAAGGCTGTAAAATTTGCCAACTTGCATGTTAGTATATAAGTAATTTTAAGAGGAATAATTGTAAATATTGTACAATGTAATGTAAATAAATTGTATCTTTGATTTTTTTGTATATTTAGATTAATTGTAATATGTTTTACAGACCCAAGAAAACGCAAGACTGGTACGTACACATTACAGATACCACCCTTATGTGCAACCTTATCATTTTAGGCACAGCATTTTGTCGATGGATACATTTTATGTAGCAAAAATTATACGGATATCTTATAACTTTTATGAAAACTCATACATATATTTATGGATTCTATCGTGGCTAATTAAAAAAACTTAAAACTTTAGAATTATATTTTTAATTGAACCCGAAATCAGTGGCGATATCCCAGTGATAGATAGACAACGATAAACAGATTGCTAATGCTGATTACGCGTTCAAAGTTAAGACATAAATACAACCTTTTTCAAATGTATCATCGACAAAATGAATCTATTTGTATCTGTTAATTGTCACGTAATAACTCTTACACTTACACAATGTATTTGCTTGTAAATAAATAAAAAAAACAGTATATGCTTAGGTACATTATTACACAGACATGATACCGAAACGAATTACATACTTATCTATTAAAAAACCGAACACACGCTTTTAACGTCACGACATAATGGTCCAAATTCCAGTTATTGAAAAACTCATTAATTGATTTAAAAATCTTCGGTAGTACCGTCTAGCGCGTCTATAGGTCTCCGACATGGTCCAACGGTGGACGAAGAACATGTCTTAAGACTTAAAACGAGACCAACTTCAAGTGGCCCTCCGAAGTGCGACACCATTAAGGCGCTGTGTACAGTACACTGAGTTCAGCTGTTGCTGTCACTGTCGGATTGTATACATAAGAAAGAGAAGCGCGATGACGACGGGACGTTCAGAACGAGTTATTTATCATTATATACATTAATCCTTACAAATATCTTATTCCAATCGATAAATAAAAACAACAGTTCCCTTTATTATTATATATTACATCACTGTTATTAATATTATCAAGATTTGTTTATAAATAATACAGTTACAATTGCTACAATTTCAATTTTAATGGTTATTTTATGGCTTTTTTTATCGACAAAATTTACCGAAAACGTGTTTTGAACACAATGGTCCCCCCATAAATATGATCAAGATTAACATATATTTTTTTAGCTGCTCTAAAATGTATACATTTGGCTAAAAAACTGTTTTGTGAAGCCTATTTTGACTAGGTACAGCGCCTTAAGGAGTTATTCAGTTACATATATTATTCCAATCAACCAAAAATTACGTATAACAGCAATAACAATGAGACACATCATGAATAGCATTTATTGCTAGAATCTATTCGTAAAATTAACTGAAATTTCCCTAGAAAATGAATAATTTAAAATGCAAAATATTAAATTCTGGTAGACCAGCTGTCGACCGTGACAGGACTTGAACCTGCAATCTTCGGATTCGAAGTCCGACGCCTTATCCATTAGGCCACACGGTCTTGTGGTAGTTAGCTCTATATTCAGGCCCTACCCAGACATCTGACCTACTTTGTATTGATTCACTGGGAGGCGTGACGCGAGGGTGTGTATATTTTTGTTCATTTATAATGGCCGCTTCAATGGGCTCGTGATATGGGTTTGAGTTATTGCCGTATGCTCATTACTGGCTCAGATAGTGGATATGAAATGATCGAGATTCAAACGTTATTCAAATTAGTTGTTATTATTGCTTTGAGATTAGAATAACTATAAGTTATTAAAATAACACTTATTACTCCAAAAATATCTTTATAAACCGCCCGTTCTTGCGTGAAAAAGGAACAGACGTTCGTCCTAATAAACATTTTACGTTTAAGAAATACGTGTAATTCATAGTAGCATGATATTTAAAAACAATATGTAACCTTGTTTATTTACAAGCAAATACGAGGGTCAAACTGAAAGTTCTTAGAACTGGCCACTTATAAACAATATAATAAAAAAAATATTCTAAAATTTGAAAATAGAACTCTTTGCCAATATTACTGAGTATATATTTCATTCATTTGTCATTTGTTTTACGATTTGGCGGCAAATTGAAAATTGTCTGTGTCACGTCAACATGAATTTAACACGAGAAAATTTTCGTGCAATGATTTTTTATGACTTTCGATGTCATTTAAGTCAACAAGAAAGTTATGATAGACTACGATTGGCCTTTCACGATGAAGCCCCATCTCGTGCGACTGTTTACAACTGGTTTAATGAGTTTAAACGTGGTCGCACTAATCTCACTGATGATGTACGTGAGGGTCGGCCTTCTACGGCGACGACTGAAAATAACATCTGTGTTGTGCGGCGTATGATAGAGACTGACAAAAGAGTGACCTATCAGCAGATTCAGACAAGCTTAGGCATCGGTATGAGTCAAGTGCACAAAATCCTCCACGAACATTTAGCGGTCAGGAAGCTTTGCGCCCGGTGGATACCTCATAATTTGACTAAGGCTCAAAAACTCCATCGTGTGGATTGGTGCCGTAAAATGATTGAAAGATTTAACGGAGGTGACTCAAATGCTGTGTTCGACATACTAACAGGTGACGAAAGCTGGATTTACTGTTATGATCCTGAAACCAAAAGACAATCTGCTCAGTGGGTGTTTCCTTTCGAGGAGTTGCCAACTAAAGTGAAGAGAGATCGAAGTGCGGGAAAAAAAATGGTGGCCTCGTTCTTTGGAAGGATAGGTCATTTCGCAACAATTGTGTTAGAGGATCAAAAAACAGTTTCTGCAGAATGGTACACTACCAATTGTTTGCCACTTGTCTTGGAAAAAGTTCGAGAGAAACGACCTCGCAGTAGGATCCTCCTTCACCACGACAACGCCTCGTCGCACACCGCCAAGCGAACGATCGACTATTTGGCGACATCAAACGTTGAATTACTGGGTCACCCGCCGTATAGCCCCGACCTCGCGCCTTGTGATTTTTATTTATTTCCAAAAATTAAAGAAAAACTTAAAGGAAAGCGGTTTATGAATGCTGAAGAAGCGGTGGCTGCGTATCGCGATGCCATTGAAGAGACCCCTAAGGACGAGTGGGCAAAGTGCTTTTCCCAGTGGTTACATCGCATGCAGCGGTGTATTGACGTCAATGGACAATATTTTGAAAAGATATAATAAAACTAATAACTGGCTAATGTAATCAGTTTTTGATTTTCTAAGAACTTTCAGTTTGACCCTCGTACCTTCCCCCCAGCTACAATGCTCGCTTACAAACCTTCAATACTTCCTTCTCACTCTTACACTGTTCTAAAACACTTGTAATACTGGCTTTCGTAAGTGTCACTAGGGAACACTTATTGTGACTTATCCCACTTGATACACAAAATAGTATCTTCTAAACATCAACTTCAGAATCTTAAGTTAGAAAGGAAATAATATTAGTTGATAGAAAATCACCATAAATTGGTATTACCAGCGATTATATCCCACGTGGTCGCACATGATGTATCTTCTTTTCTAATCAAAATTTTTAATGATACAGTCTCGAAAACTGACAAATTGCTTATGTATATTTTAATCTTGCCTATATTTTAGGAACTATGGGTATATCAAACATGTTTATGATACTGTCGCAATCACCGCTCGACAGAAAGATAATATTAAATAGTAATCCATATACCTCTTTTTGGTGTATTATACTTGTAGAGCCGACTGATGTTATATCGAGATCTTAATATTATAATTTAGCAAGAAAATTCAATACATACCTCTATATTAAGTATGCGCTTGTTTTTCGTGTTTCGTGCTCATGGGATAAAATTAATATAACATGCAACAGCGGGAAAGCGAACATTATGTAATTTACCATATACAGTTTAGAAGATACTCATTTAATATCGAGGATAAAGACAGCTAGGCGTACGTCTATTCATAAACAAACTAGAAATTACTCTTTAGTACACTCCTATGCAAATTAAGATGGCTAATAGCGATAAAATTCAAATTTTTCATACAAACTCGAGTAATTTTTCATAGTCAGGTATTCCAGTAAATATGAAATATTTCGACGGTAATTCATTGTTCATACTTTCGATGTCTTTCTTAGTATCAACACTTTCTAAGCGATTTTGTATGCATTTTTTTATTAATGACAGTTTGCTCAATGTTGTTATGGCCTGATGAATTAGTTTCTTTTGTATAAATTAATTATTTTTTATATAAATCGTGTTGTAAATTTTGCTGTAAGTGCGGTATATTTTAATATTTTTTGTTAGTCATGGTGTTTGAATAATAAATTCTTAAAATTCTCTTATTTTTTATTGTTTTCTCCATAAGGTTTATAGTATTTTCTGGACACCTGGATGTAATATGGCTTTTCTGTTCTCTAATGTTTTCTTTTACTGTTCTGTCTATGTCTTCAAATAATTTTATGAAACGGTTTTTTATATTTTCATACATACTATTATAATTTCTTGTAAATATGCGTGTTTAGAGGAGTCTCTTGAACTTGACTACATAATTTAATTTCATTTTAATATATGTTTACTTTATTTACAAAAACCCATTTTACAGTATCACCTTTTTAATGCAAATGTCACGCGCAGTCCTGCACATCTGAACACGCATTTATTAATTCCTATATTAAAATAATTTCCTATCTTACTATATTTTAAGACTTTTACTAATTGTTATTAGTTCAGTGTTATAATAATTATAGGCAACGGCTTTGAAACTGAAATATGTTAATATATTAGGTTTCAAAGTGCTTTTCGTATTAACTTCATTATATTGGTATTGACAATTACAAAGTGTGGATTCCGTCATCATAACCCTAGTCAATAATTATCATTATTTCTTATTTAATGTTACTATTAATACTATTTCACCTTTGTTTCTCTCTTTTATTTTCCGTAGTTCTTTATTAGACGTAGTTATACTTACTAATATTTCATATGTTTCAATAATTGTATTTCCTCTTCTATGTTACATGTAACTTGTCTCTTGTAATAGTTGTGGTATTGGTTCATTAGTAGTTAGTAGTAATTATTACTAGTCCCTGATCTGTTTCAGCGTTATAATAATTTTGTTTATTTGTTTTCAATACTAACATAAAATTCATATCGTAGCTAGTTAATATATCTTGACTTGCTAATTCTGATTGGTACATTTAACTTGTTTCTGATATAACAACTAACTACTATTTGATGGGACTGTTGAATTTAGTCAAATATTGCTAATTGAATATTAAATCTTGGATTTTTTGTCGATATATTGTAGACAAAAATATTGTATTCCTAACAAATAGCTAATTTTCATTCTTAAAAATCTAACTAATAATAAGCATGTAGTCATAAAATAGTACTCCGTAGAACCAGTAATGTCTTAGTTGGTGAAGGTAACCAAACTGCCGGTTGCTGACGAAGAGTATCGTTTCCAGCTGATCAGGCCATCCAACCGGAGAAGCAGGCAGAAGTAGACGAAATGGTGAACAACCTGCTGCAATGGATTCAAGGCTTGTACCAACAGAAGAATAGGAAAGGTGCTGATATAGTTTGTAGACCTAGATATAAGATTTATAATTATAATTCATATTGTAGACATTCAGAATTAAAAAATTAAGATGTAAGGAAAGTGGATTAGTATATGACAAGAAAATAAGTACTACAAGCTAGGACATGATACACACAGAAGACGAATCAACATTTACACATAAAACTTGGCCCGTTGCACATCTCAATTTCAGGCGTTCACTATAGCACAAGCACTTGGAGCTTGGGATTTCTATGGATAACCATTCTTTGTTCATTTACTTATATTCTGTTTTGTACATTTTCAGCGCGTCAATACTTTGGCGGGAAACCAGAGAAACCGAGGCCGTTTGAACCGTCGAACAATTACCTGCCACCAGTGACCGGCTATCCAGCGTCGGGCACCAGGCCATCACCACCATATAGTGATGGACCGTCTCCATCCAGCCCACCCTACCAGCCAAGTCAACCAGCATACCAGCCCAGTCAACCGAGCTACCAACCGAGTGAGAGCCCTAAGCCGAGCCAGCCCACACAACCCTCTTACCAACCCTCTCAACCATCTTACCAACCCTCGCAACCATCATATCAACCATCGAGTCCATCAACCCCTGGTTATCAACCCAGTCAACCTTCCTATCCTTCCTCACCAAGCTACCAGCCTTCCCAGCCGAGTTACCCATCTTCACCTAGCTACCAGCCGTCTTCACCATCCCAGCCCAGCTATCAACCTTCTTCACCTTCCAAACCCAGCTACCAGCCATCCCAACCCAGCTACCAACCATCACAACCTAGTTACCAACCGGATCAAACTACTCAGTCCATTTACGTGCCACCTGAATCGGGCTCCAGCAGCTCTAGCGGCTCTTCTTCATCCGAAGGTACCATATCTCAAACGCCAGTCCCTGATGACGATGACCGCCATCCACCTCATATTCATGAGATTACTGTGGATTGCGGGAAGGAAATGATGACCATTAACATTGAATTCAACAAAGTTTACAACGGTCTCATTTACTCTCAAGACCACTACAATGAACCAGAATGCGTATACGTAAGAGAAAACTCGGGAAGAACCAAATTCTCATTCACAGTTAGTTTAAATACTTGCGGTACTAGATTCTTTAGCGATTTCGAGAATGAAGGTCAGGCTTACTTAGAAAATGTACTTGTGCTTCAGAATGAAATTGGCATTCAAGAAGTCTGGGATCACATCAGGAGAGTCAGATGTTTGTGGGAAGGCAATCTGAAGAAACAGTTAGTATCGTCTCTCAGTGTTGGCATGCTTAACCAGATAACTAGCAACTTTAGCGGAGACACCGCCATGGCTAGACTGGACATCCAAACTGGTAGAGGACCTTTCGCGCCTGAAGCTAATGGCTTAGTCAAGATTGGAGAGACAATGACTTTAGTTGTATCGGTTATGGGAGACGCTGGATTTGATATCTTTGTAAGAGAGTGTATAGCTAGAGATTCTGATAATCGCAATGTAGTACCATTAACTGACAGCAACGGTTGCGTACTAAAACCAAAGATCTTTGGCGCTTTCCAGAAGACAAGAGACACAGGAAATACTGGAGCATCTGTGATCGCTTTCGCTTTCTTCAATGCATTCAAGTTCCCCGATGAAATGGATCTGATTATTCAATGCGAAGTTGAACTTTGCAAGACTGACTGCGATGTTTGCCCTAATCCTGGAAGCATTGAACCACGTAGAAGAAGACGTGATATTATCCACATGGGTAATAGGACAGTAGAACCCTCAACTATTATTGGTAAAGGATTGAGGGTTGTTTTCGCAGAGGATCTTCCTGAGCCAACAGGTTTCTGTGTAACTCCACCAGCAGCTTTATGGGGTGGTATGCTAGTTCTGCTTGCGTCTTTGCTCAGCAGTGTCATGGTCTCGTACTGTTGGCAGAAATCACGAGGTTCTGTCAAGTTTTCGTAAGTTTTAAGTGGTCTTTGCTATCTCTTTGCTTTAAAAGAGACACCAAATGAACATTTAGCTGAAATCTTGACTCTATAACGTATTTAAGTTTATACCAGTAGGTCTAAGTATTTTCTATGAAAGACTCTCAATAAGTTCAAAAGCATGGGAGATTGATAAAGTACAAAATTACATTAAAGGCATAATGCCTATAATTTAAAAGCAATTGTTAAAAATGCAAAAGCAAGACAGGTATCATATTTGAGAGGTTCAAGCACAGAGTCGAAGAATTGCGTAAAGAAGTAAAGAAGTATTTAAAGTATGCCTAGACGTAGCATGAACATTATTTAGCTTGGGAAAATCTACAATATGCCGCACATAATATGATCGGCGCGTGAGATACCCAACTCTTGCACGACTGTTTTTGTGGGTATGTTTTTCATATCATTGTTTGTTCCGTCAACAAAGATTGCCTTTGAGAATGATACTGTGTGCTTATGTAAAGTTATCAACTGAGAATTTTATTTAAACAACTTTTTTTATAATTTAATTGATGTATTGAAAATGAGGCAATTGGGTAGTTGCCTGCTATCAAAGCAATCAATCATAACTTATACCAAACGTTTATTTTAGCTGCTCGAGTCAAAAATCTTCATGTTTAAAAAGTGATAAGCATTCAGTCTGTAAAATTATAACTTTGACTCCAATAATTTAGATGAACGCCGAAAATTAATAGGCAGCAGTAATGTCACACCGTTTCTTTAGCCTTCTCTATCTAGGTACTAAGCAATATTAAAATGTTTGGTCCATCCAGGTCCTGAGCAATAAAGTCGTTTTTTTTTCAAAATTATCTGTTTTAACATAAGAATATGCAACTAACCCATTATTAATAGATTTGTTAAAACTGGGTGATTTGTATCTTTGTATACTAAAAAAGCTAAGTATTGTTATTTATTATTATCATTTTCAAATTTGTAATTTACAAAACCAGTTGTGTTAATGAATGAATGAAATGAATTATTGTAACTGTTATGATACTTATGATATTAATATTGATAGCACTGCCGATAAAGTATGAAATAAATAAATATTTAAGTTATGTTACGTCAGCAAATACTACCAATATAATTATTTTTATGATGTTTACAATAAATAGAACTAATAATTGTTATTCATTCATTTTAAATGGATTAAAAGTATTTTTGTTAACAAAAAGTAGCTAAACGCAAAGTATTTTTAGTTGACTGTAGACTAGCTGTATATTTGTAAAATTATTATTATTTTAAGTTATTATTATTGCTGTAAATAATAGATGATAAGTCTTTGGCTATAATAAAGTTTATATATTAGTATATAAATTGTTTTATTTCACCAATATGATTATGAATTACTAGCTAAGGCCGCACACCACCAGTGGCTCAAAAGAGATGTTAAATAGCCTGTAGCCAACACAAAAGTAATGATTCAAATCGGGCCAGTCATTCCTGAGAATAGGGCGCTCAAGCAAACATAAACAAACATTCTCAAGCTTAACTTCAATTATGGTTTGATGTTGAATAACATCCAGGGTCAGTTTCTCAAGGTGGCCAACTATGGAAGAAACTGGGGTCACGGCACGAAGCCATTCTTAAGATGCTGATCATTGGACTGCGAATTTCTGTAGAATATCTCCATTAGGACTACTTCAGTTCAAGTAAAATTTTTGTTCAGAATACAGTACGATAGCTTGCTCAGTATAGATGACAATATAGATGCTGTTTCTGCACCCAAAGCAATTACCAGCTAGCTTGTCAGGTAAGGTTATTGATACACATACATATGTGTGTGTCTTTCACCACTGCCTTCGTTCTTTCAAACATCTTTGAATTTAGCTGTGAATTCCAAAAGAGCTTAAGGCGAGGTTGCAGTACAGTGCGTAGCTCGACCTCACCCCCCGCAAAAACAAAAACACGGCGGTGGCGTCAGCGAGTGAGCGGGGGAAGGGGAGGGGGGGGTTTCGTGTGTGCGTGTGCCATAGCGAAGCGTAAAAAAGAACCGTGGATGAGTTATGCGAACTTCAAAAGTGGCACATTAAAAACAAGCTAAATGCCTCATTTGGCTTTAGTCGCGTACGCGCTGCGGTCGGAAGCACTCGCTCTTTTACTCGCGTGTGTGTACGTTACATTTGAAAATGCCGTCGTGTGTAATGACATTTTGCACAAACTATAGTAGGAAAATTACTAAAAGTTATGGAATCACTTCTCATTCATGAGTATTACAATATTACAACGTTTTATTTTCAATTTATAATAAATTCAGTATCACAAATAATAGAGTGAATAAAAAAATTGGCATTTAGCGAGTGTAAAAGAGAAGCAGTATTGTGCGTGTTCAAAGACTAAAAAACAAAGTATCCAGATGGGACATTCGTAATAATAAAATACTGATGTGTGTTTTTGTCAAGTAATTAAAGTGATTTGAGGCTGAATCAACACAATATATTATTATTATAGAAATACAAAATCATACGTAAGTTACACATATTGACGGATGATCAAAGTCCATTCACTTGTTCTTGTTTTTCTCCTTTTAGTACTAAACAACTAAGTAGATTGTACTGCACAGTTTTCGCTGCCGACCCACCGTACCCTAGAACTAGTGGGAAAAAAAGTATCACTAGTTCTATCATAGAACTGTTCAATAGAACTAGTGGGAATGATCCGACAGCGCTAGGATGATGATGATGACGGGTCTTCAACAGTACCGCAGATTATACCTATAATATACAAAGCATTATAACTATTAGCAGTAATACCTAAACGTTTTATTCTCTAATTTATCTCCTTGTTGCACTATATCATCGTACTAGCGCTTGTCTTCGCTTGTCTAAAAATACAAAAACATAAGTAGTTAGTCATTATCATACGAGAGATAACACTGTTCAGTTTAATGTCCACGTAGCACGTTGGTACAACACTACGAGCATTTCAGCCAGGAGTACGGTTAAGCTTTAAAAGACTCACCATACCCCCAGGGGTATTGCCAGGGGTACGGTGGGTCCGCAGCGCACAGTTTTTATATTAACGTACTGTTTTAGGTTTCCATTGAATGAAATGAGAATAATAAAATGTACTTTTTTAATAAATGTTATAAATAAATCACATCGACTTTTTATTTCCCTACCTTAAATGAATTAATCAAATTTACTTTGAGGCGAATTGAATTTACTCAAGACAGACAAAGTGATCATGTCGCATCTGAGTCAAATTATTGTTTGTGAAACGGTCAGCATGATGTCACAATGCGTGTCGGTACAGAGAGTATTTGTTTATCTCTTTATTTCGCGCTTGCGATTAGATATGCTATCTCACTTACACTTCTTATTTAATTCTTAGTGTCGTTTTGACATATTTATATTAGTGTTCGTACGGTTTTCGCGATGCGTGCCACTCGTAAGCGCCGGTTACCTTGTCAGTAACCTGTCTACGGTTTCTTACTAGTATGTCTATGGTTTGAACAATTAAGTTTGGAATACGAATTACTTTGTACTTTTGCGAAAACGTAAATGCGGGGGTGGAGGGGGATTTTGCGGAGCAACGACGTACGTCCGCCCTCAATCAAGCCTAGACAGGCACTGATGAACGGCCGGCGAGCGATATAATGCCAACAATTTGACTATTTTTTTTCTTGGCGAAAAATGATAACGAAATTACGAAATTTGTTTTTTTTTATGGAATCTCTAAGCAGTACACGTTTAAAATTGTGATTTAGTGCCATGTTTGACATTTTTTTTTATCGAGCCAATCATTCCAAATCGTGTTTCTATCTTTACGATTTACTAGAAGATATGTTCAACTTTTATACCTTAATTTTTATTCATTAAAAATATCATAGTTCATGGGACTTTCAGACGTTCAAAAATCTTAAAAAGTACTGCAACCTCGCCTTAATTCCCTCGGAAATTCACGAGTATCAATGTTTTCTATAGTCACTGCTGCTGAAAATGGTGATACAGCATTGAAAATACGGGTGGCACAATACCTGAACAAAAAAGTGTTTTGGAGAGTAGCATATCCAGATAAAGCAAAAATAGAAGGAGATAAGAGCAGGTACAATACTTTTAAGGCTACATAGACTTCCTATGTATAATATGTATGTATTTACAAAAAAAATTATATGTATGTTTATCCATTTTCTGGTACCCATAGTACAAGTTCAGCTTAGTTTGGGACTAGATGGTGTTGTGTGAACGTGGTAGAATATTATTTATTAGCGGTCACCCGCGACTCCACCCGCGTAGATGTCGGTGATCGCGATAAAAACTATCCTGTCTTTAATTGGTCAAAGAATTATAAATATTAATCTCTCAACAAAAAAATCTCATCATACTGGAAAACTACTGCTAAGCCATCAAGTCTGTATATGGTATAGTGCAGATGGGCTCTTATAACAAGCTCTTATCAGATCTCTTCATCACAAGTTTCAAATCTTCGATTTTTATAAGTCAACAGAAAATGCTCATCAGACTGAACAACTTTTGCAAAAACGTCAAGTCTGTATTTATGTAATAGTGAAGCTGGGCTCTTGGAGTTCCACATCAGATGATCGAGATCGACGAGATCTGAAAATTGTAATCTCTTAATGCCCATCAGGTGTAATGTTTTGCGCTAAACCGAAATTTTGTATCTGTTATAGTTTCGCTGGGTTGTTGTGGTTATGCATCAGGTGTTCCACTTTCCAAAATGGATTAAAGCCTATACAGGGTGTAAAAAGACCCTTAACAAAAACTGAAATCCCATGTTGTACAAATCACTACGACCATTTTTACTTGGGCACCATACCTAGGAAATTACAGGTTCAGGAGATATTGAGGCTCACAGTTACTATGGAATTTTTCCAATTAGGTACAAAATCGATGTATTTATCCCCCCAATATGTTCTTCAGATGCCCTTTAACCCCATGGATAAGTAAGTATTTCGAGCATTGCACGCGCGCGCTTTTAATAGCGGTTTAAAAAATGTGAAAACCCAAATAAAAACGTTTCCCAGGAATTATTTTTATCAAACAGACATTTTTATTTTAGATTTTTGCTTGTTACTGTTTCTTAGCCTTTTTGTTTTGTCTGCGGTGGAAACTCTACAGGTGCTACTCGCTCTCCACTACAGGCGTTCGGGGCATACCCACTAAAATCACCGCGGTGTCCCTATGGGTCCCGTATATTGGCGGGGTAACGAGATTTGCGGATAGCATACATTTGGGCCATCCCGCCCGGTATTGGCCCGCCGTTGGCGTTGGCGGGCCCCGTCTCGTTATGATTTGGCGGACGACGCGGACACTACGCCGCCTCCTTGCCTTTTGGCGGACGGGAGCAGCTCCAGCGCTCGCCGTCCGCAGGCACTAAAACCCAGCGGCCGCAGAGGATAGGGAGGACGGCAACCTGACAACACCGCATCTCCTCTTCCTCTGCGGCTCCACCGTAGCCGACCAAATGGTGCGCCTCCATTTGCTCGCGGGAGATAGGGCGCGCGGCAACGCAACACCGACACGCCTCTCCCACCGCGAGTGCGCCTGACTGCGAGGGACAGGCAGAACTGTCCCCCGTACCCTTGGACGCATCCTACGGTTACTGAGCCCCCTACCACGACAAGGTGGAGATCCCACGCGGGAGACTGTATCTTATTATCCTTGAGTTTCTTTTTTTGGAAATACATATATTCAATTGCAGGAATACTTTTTTACTGGCTTATTATATGTATAGATTATTTACATACCTCGAAAATAACAAAGCAGCATAAGATAAACATGGTTATCAGTTTATTATTTATTGAATAATAATAATGTGTTGAATGATATTAATGAAGGTGTCATTGTACTTAATAAGAACAATTGTATTCTGTATTTGATGTGACCGATTAAGTCTTATAGAGCCATTGTTGATAAGGAGATGCATTAAATAATGATGAATGTCTCTATCATATTGACATTTTTATTTTTTAGATAGTTAACCATGATGTGATAATTATAGCACCAACGATAGCTAGTGGAGTTAAGCAGCGATAGCTTTGTGGAGAGACCGACAAATTATAATAATAATATTCAACCATATACACACAACACCATCTAGTCCCAAACTAAGCAGAAGCTTGTACTATGGGTACTAGATAATGGATAAACATACATATATTATATACTTTTTTTTTGTAAATACATACATGTCGTGGATTGATGGCGCTTTGATGCAACAGGCAGCGCCATCTAGTAACAAGCTTCGTAAACCATTAACATCGTAAACAGAAACGCAAGCGCGCACTACCGCTTGGACACGATCGTCGGTAGAGGGTATGCCGGGAAGACTGGTGGCGGGGCGACCGAGTGCACACACTCCAGTTCAGTTCGGACAGGCTTGGCGAACGCTCAGTACCAACGCACGTGTTTGTTTCTCGTTCAAGTTGTTGAGTAAAATTATAATAAAGTTATTTTGACTCAAGCTAAATTATCTTTTGCTCGAGTACCCACAACAGAGCCCACATTATTTGGAAATTATGTCGGATCGTGAAGAAGACCCGATGCTTCGCATCTCGGCCACCCACGACGCGACATACATATTATACACAGAAACACCCAGACCAAGACAAACACACATGTTCATGCACACAAATGTTTGACTTGAGCGGGAATCGAACCCGCGACCTTCGGCGTAGCAGTCGCTTACACTCCCGCTGCGCCAACCGGTCGGCGTCATGTGCGTATTAAATTGTTATGCTGGTTTTATTCATAGGCGGGTTTTCCTGTCACGCTGCGCTGAGCGGCCAGCGCGACTCAAAAACGCTAGAAGTACTTCATGCATATTGACCCATCAGCGCGGACCGTCGGCGTGTGATCAGCGTGACAGGCAAGCTGACGGCACGCGCACCGTCAGCGCTGATGAACGAGATATATGAACTTCTAGGAAGCGTCTTCTAGAAATCGACTAACATCGAACAGCTCAATGGTTTTATAAGTGCTCACCGATGTCAAGCTTTAAAGTCAGTGTGTGGCCAAAAAGCAGAAGCGAACACACTGGTTCTTGACAAACTCGAGTAAGAATGAGTGGCAACGTGAAAACACATCACGATTTGCGAACTAAGGGTCGGCGCCACCGGCCACCGGTGTCTGTCGCGCGCTTCCGGCACTTCAGAAGCGAGCAGCAGCCACCGGTGTTCGGCAGACGCCACATTTTATAACCCGCTATGAATATGTCAATATCCATTGAGGCGTCATGCATCATGGTGGCGCGTGCGATACTTAGAAGGTCTAATGGTTAAGTAAGCGGGGGGTGCAGCAATGCGACGGTGTCGGGTGTCGGCGTCTTGCGTGGCCAGTGGCGAGTCGCGGACGCTTCTGTAGCGAGTGGCCGCCACCGGCCACACGTGTGCGGCGCGTCTATACAAAATATATGAAAAAGTGTGTTAAGTGGCTGTCGCTGGCCACCGGTGGCTGTGGTCGGTGGCCCGTATGCGCTGACCCTAAGGGTCACCGCACACGGGCCATTGGCCACAACCACAAACGCCGCCACAACAAGCTAGACGCAGTTACAAAAGTAGCTGAAGCGCGCAGCAGCCACTTGTGGCCGGTGGTCGCCACTTGCGGTCGGTGGCTGCTACATTTTTCTTTAACAGGTTTACTGAGGAAGGGAGAGAGGGGCGGGGAACCGCGCAAGTGGCGTGTAGCGACGTTTCGTGCCGGCGTTTAGTGGCCAGTGCGGGCCACAAGAACCGGCCACCAGCATCAACCGTGTGCGGCGAGTCCATATCAAATGTATGAAAACTACAGGAAATATGCCAGTGGCGGCGTTTTGTGGTTGTGGCCGGTGGCCCGTGTGCGGCGACACTTAAGTGCAATATAACGACCTTACCAATTTATACAATTATGTATATGTCAGGATCATTGCAGATGGCGTTCCGTAGTCTCTGCCTACCCTCCGGGAAACAGGCGTGAGTCTATGTATGTATGTTTGTATGTACCAATCTATCGACCCCAAGATTAAGCGTTCCGTCATCGTTCATTGGTTAATTATGACATTAAAAAAGTATACATCACAAGTTCCACATCACTCATTAAATAATTATACTATCACAAAATATACTTATGTAACAAAATATGATATTATTATTATCTTTAGCAGCTTTGCCTCAATCCTTAATAATAAAGATAAAAGTACTGTTTGTGTATAGTACAAACATTTGGCGTTTTTATCCGTTTTTATTTGCGAGTTTTATTTGTATATACGAGTTACTTCATTATTGCGACGTCTTATTAAAGTTATTTTTGTTATTTGTAATACTACGTGATAGTACTATGAAATTTTTGTAATGATCTCTATTTAATCTACTCATCCTCGTAGCGTTATACCAGTTTCAACCGTGGGTCCGCTTATAGACAAACCGGATTTGACTGAATATTAGCTTTTCTACGGAGCGGCTGCTTGCCTGACCTCCGCAACCCGAAGGAATAGCGATATTCCATGGTTTAGAGTTAGACTAATCTTAATATATATATTTCTTGTGTGCGTGTGTATGTCACTGAACTCCTCCTAAATGACTGAACTGATCTTGATAAAAAAATTTGTGTGTGTTCAAGGGGACTTGAGAATGGTTTAGATTCACAATTTAGTCCGCTGGAAAATGTTTTTTACTTAATTTTTAATTTGTAAGTAGTTGTGGATTTTGGTATGTTTCACATTGGAACCGACGGACTGCGCTGCTATCGCAGTGTCAAATCTTATATTAATAACAAATTAATAATTTCGTCAAGGAGTACGATATGTGACACCAACTAGGTGGCAATAATATCTGACATACAATTTATAAGCAATAAAATATTTGATATTATGTATAGCGCCGGTAAAATGGGCCAAAATGTTTTATTGTTATGTATTTTGTCGGGCAAAGAATATGAACAAAAACACGTTATAAATATTTTTTTTATTTGCCTAATCAACTTAATAAAATAATGATTTTAAGCGAGTATTTATGTCACTGAAGAATTAAAAAATTTCGTAGGATTCTCAACGAGAGATAAATTGTATTATTTGACTTACGAATTCATGCGTTAAATAATAAGTAAACAATTACCAAACGCCATGTGGGCTCTGATTGGTTGAATAAGTCACGTGTTTTTTTCCTTCCTCTCCACCGCCATTTATTGCCACTTTAACGAATAAACTAAAACTATAGTGATATTTATGAGCCTAAGTTAACAGAACTCTGCTTCGCAAGGCTCCTATTTTTCTGTTCAGGGTCACAAGAAAACCTAACTTAACCTATTAAATTGAATTGATGCCGATCTTCATTATCACCGACCGACCAATCAGAGAGCAGTATGTTATTTGCCGTATTTTAAAGAAGCTTAAAATTACTGTGGAACTTCTGTAATTTGGTTGAACCGTTTAGAATCTAACGAATAGATATCCGGTAGTTTATAAATTTACCACAAGACGTCGCAAATTGATAAATTTGCGAAAATATGGGCATACAATGATACAATTTATCTCCCGTTTAGAATTTCCTAGTAAATTTATAAACTTGCGGATCTTGTTACCTTCCGGTGAAATCTTATTAAACATAATGAATTAAAATCGAGTAAATCTTTCATTTGCATCATTACGTCCTGTAGCCTCTCTTGCTTTGTAGAACTATATTAGCTAGTAAAACAGCTTGTCTTACAGCATATCATGGATACGTTAGCTCCGTATTGAAATACGGACTGTTGTTATGGGGTAACTCAACAAACATAAATAGAGCGTTCGTTATGCAAAAAAAATGTGTTAGGGTGAAATGTGGAGTTGAGCCATTTGAAACATGTAGACCATTATTGCATTGAAAACTCTAAAGTTACGGTTTTGGTTCTAATTGATTTCTCCAATGCCTTCAATACCGTCAGTCACGACCTCCTTTTATCAGTCCTCTCCTATCTTAAGGTCTCACCCAGGGCTCTGGATTGGTTCTCAACATATCTTCGAGGGCGTCAGCAGTCGGTACACCTTGGCGAGTCATACTCAAAATGGGCTGACATCAAAGCTGGTGTCCCTCAAGGCGGTATTCTCTCTCCCTTGTTATTCTCCATTTTTATAAATCTCATAACTAAAAATCTTCAGTGTTCTCACCATTTGTATGCCGACGACTTGCAGATATATACCCAGGTTAATGTGGAGTCGCTGTCTTCGGCAATTGACATGGTTAACAGGGATCTGGCTGAGATACACAATTGGACTCAAAGGTTTGGGCTGACTGTAAACCCAAATAAAAGTCAGGCCATTGTCTTGGGCAGCCAAGGCTTATTAAGAAAATTAGACACAACCTGTGTTCCAACCATAACATACAACGGCACGGGCATAGATTGGTATCCTGTTGTTAAAAATCTAGGGCTGCATATGGATGCCACACTTAATTGGCGAACTCAAGTGACCCAGGTGAGTCAAAAGGTCACCGCCACCCTACGGACTCTTTACCGCCTCAAGAACTTGCTCCCATCCAAGACCAAGACAATGCTTGTGCAGACTTTGATATTCCCGTTAATCGACTATGGTGATGTATGCTACTATGACCTGAATGCAGACCTTCTCAACAAACTTGACCGTCTTCTCAATAACTGCATTCGATTCGTTTTCAATCTTCGCAAGTATGACCATGTGTCTGCTTACCGTTCCCAATTGAAATGGCTTCCTATCCGACATCGTCGCAGTTTGCGTGCTCTCACTACCCTTTTTTTCCATTCTTATGTCTCCTTCATCCCCAAATTATTTAACTTGTCATTTTCAATATCTGTGTTCCAACCATGACCGCAGTTTGCGATCGTCTAATAATCTTCTTCTTACTATCCCTTCTCATTACACATCTGTTATTCACTCTTCCTTTCCCGTTCAGTCCATTCTCCTCTGGAATGCCCTCCCTCTAGAAATCAGGACGTGCAAAACGAAGTACAAATTTAAGGCTAAGGTAAAGGAGCTTTTGTTGGCAAGACCAGCGGATGTGTCATAGGATCTGTATCTTCATTTCGTTTTGTATTTGCGTATGGCTTTACGTATTCTTCCTTTAGTTCTTATATGTATATATTATTTATTTCATATATATCGTATTTAGGTAGTATAATTATATGTTTATATATTTATGTAAGTATATATGTATGTATATTGTATGCATGTATATTTACTTAAGAATTATATTATATTATTATACCTATCTTATAATATTATAGTAAGTATTTAATACACCTACTACGTTTCTCAGCACCGCTCAAAGGTAGACTGGCGGATAATGCCCAAGGCATTAAGTCAACCTGTACACAGTTTAGTGTATAAATTAAATAAATAAAAATAAATAAATTATTTAAAGACCTAGGTATTTTGACTTTAGTATCAATGTATATATTGGAAATAGGAATGTTTGTTAGAAACCACACACATATGTTTACTAGAGTAGAACAAGAGTCTAAATTTAAACCAAGGGATCGTAGTAAATTAAAAATAGTGGCATGTAGAAGCACCTTTCACAAAAAAAATAGTTTCATGATGTGTATCAAAGTTTATAATCATATTCCACGATCAATAAGAGATTTGCCTACATCACAATTTAAACTCAGACTCAAACATTGGTTGGTTGAAAATTGCTTCTACACAATATCGGAATTTTTTAATTATAAACAAATCATTAATAATTTATGACATTTATTCGAGAGCAATGAATGGAATATGTGCATCGAATAGTATCCATGTATGTCTTCATAAATGGATACTGTTCGATAACTCATCGTCAATCCAATGAAATCCAAAAAAATAATTAAGGTCTGCGAGCCTGATATATTACTACACGCTGATTTTTTATTGGTTTAGGAAAAAAAAAACCTCATGTCCGAAATAAAATTCTCTATTCATATTCAAAATCAAAATTCACCTACACATCGGACGATACGGGATCGGACAGTATTAAAAATAAATTGCAAATTATCATTTATCCAAAAGATTGTCTCAAATCACCACTATAAACATTCTTAAATTTTAATTTTGCTCTTACAACAAAATTCATATAAATAAAACCATAAAATAGTACAGCAGTTGATAAAATACAAAACTAGCGTTTCGACGGGTGACAAAAAGTTACTGATTTGACTAGGCAGTAAGATACCCTATTTCTAAACTATTACTCGGCAGCCGTGGATAAAATAGATCTACCCACTACAATAATAAATAATTTAATTCGGTCGTAGTATTGGATATGTCTAGACATAAATACAGGGTGCCACAAGACCCATCACCAATCCGAAGTCTACTCGTTATGGACATCATGCCAAGTCATATAAAGCAAAAATAAAACCTGGGAAACGATTTTTTTTTAAGGAGACACATTTTTTTATCCGCAATTAAAAGTGAGCGCGTGCTATTTTCGAAAACCCTATTTATCTATAGGTGCATAGGACATCTATAGAACAGGTTGGCGGGTTAAATGCATCGATTTTGTACCTACTGTAATTACAACAATTTCATAGTAACTTTGAGCCTCAATATCTCCTGAACCAGTAATTTCCCAGGTATGGAGCCGAAGATAAAAATGTTCGTAGTGATTGGTAAAACATGGTATTTCAGTTTTCGTTAAGGGTCTTTTTACACCCTGTATAGTATAAAACGACAGCCTTTATTAAAACAATGTAAAATAACATTTGTTTTATTAACTATTTCGTATAAATTTAAATTACATTTACATATTTATGCTTTTAGGGCGGAATCAATGCAAATTACAGAAATATAAAACGTTACATATATTTGCTCTCCACAAGGGATCATAACATTTTGCCACCTGTCACATCAGATATTTATGCTTCGACACTTTCATCACATAATTTTGATGCCACTTCATTATGCTGCCTGATAATATGAGATATTTTTGCTGCGTACGTGCAGACAGATATTATTGAACTCATTCTTGGGACAGATATTTTTGCTAATCTGCCCATAGTAATATATTTATGCTCGTGACTGTACATCGAAACCTTACCTGAATAATAAAACATAAAAAAATAAAGATTTCGAGTCGACAACATATTATATCGGGTATTTTCTTAAATTGTAATGGTTCTGATAGACAAATCACAGTCGCCATATTGGCCACTCTAGCGAAACCTCACTGATACCGAATAACATTTTGAGTACTACTAAGACTTAAGTCTCTTAGTACTAAATAGTTTGTATGTGTAAATACTTTTTGCATTTTTATTTCAAGATCGGTGTTCACCGACACTTTATCTTGGTTATCTTTCCCTTAAATTAATCTGACAATGCGCGCGCAGTACTAAGTATGCATCCCATCCCATATGACAATGCGCGCGCAGAACTAAATAAATAAGTTAACAGTTGGTTTTCCGATCGCCGGTTAAATCATTGTTGGTGAACTTGGGTCTAAAACATTTAAAATGACAATTATGCGCCCAATAAAGCAGATTTGGGATTTGTGTTACCCCGAACATAGATGATATACTACAGAGAACAGAGAACCCTGAATTTACGTGAGCGAAACTGTGGGCAAAAGCTAGTATCACTATATTTAGTAGGTACTGACGCTCTTTAACGACTGTGAAGGCTCTTCATGGCAGCAGCTGAGCAGCGACCGACCGCTTAACGTGCTCTCCAAGGTAGGGGCAAGCGATAATAACAAATATAGATAATATACGCATAAAACTCCAAAAAGTCAGTGGTGCGCGCCGTTGATTTGAACCCAATACTCTCTGCGTGGCAGTCTGTTGGTATTCCCACTAGGCTATCGCTGCTAGTTACGATGTCTACTATTGAACAATTTTTAAAAATCTTTGTTCGGAAATAAATTATTTAAATCTAGATATCAGAATGTTACATATTATTTACGACAGCTTTATAAAAGCTTTATGGTGACAGATAATGAAGAATTATGGCCCGTAGGGAGAACTGGAAAGAGCATAGAGAATACACAACAACCGGTCAGGAAAAGGCCGTCCCTAGATCGGCTGATATGCTTAGGAGAGACAGGTACAACAGACAGAAAATATAGGAACAGAGGCAACTAGAATCTTAGCGGGACAGTAGATATGCAAGTAGAAGGCGGTACAAAGTAGTGTTGTGGCAGCGTGGCGACGTTTAGGGAAAGTGACCGATTTAGATCGCGCATCCATCTTATAGAAGCATAGACCAATGAGTCACAGACTGCCTATGGCTCGGTCTATGACCACATATGGTAATAATTCCTAGCGAAGCCCTCCTTTTAAAGGAGAGGCCTAGTCCAGCAGTGGACTATTAAAGGTTGATGATGATGATGAATGATTCAAAAGGAAGATTTATTGTATAATTGACGCGAGCGAAGCCGCTAGTTTTAAATAAAATAAAAGTAAAAACTAATAGTTAAATATAACAAATAGCACTTTAACAAAAAGCTGAAAAGGGCTCTTCACCAAACTTACCTTTGCAACTTGACACTACAATCTGGAATGTCAACTACTTGATAAAATCCAACATACAATAAATACCGGTACGAGATATATTGTTTGAATAAAATAAAGTGGTTAACACTGATTGTGGGTTGAGTAGGTACGCCAGTTATCGGCACTGTCAATTGCTTGGTGATTATAAAATGATTTAATGTGACTAGACATGTTATGCTGTTGAGTAGAGATAACGCCCCAATTAAGAGCTTTTATATCAATGTATATAAAGGCATAAGTCACTGCTTTCGTAAAAAAGGAACTTTATCCCGTAAACTTGTTAGATACGGCGCTACATATTCAAAATATCCAACTACATTTTTTAACTGTTGTCATATTGCTAATAAAAAAATTGCAGTTATGAAAAGGAATCCCGCAGATATTCACCGTAAAATCAAATTAAAAGGGACACAATTTTGCGTTTTCTGGATTTAATATAGAACATAGCTACGCTAAATGGACGCGTATAGGAAGGACTGGCCTGTGCTGGCACAAAGTAGAAATGTGTGGAAAGTGGAGTGGCTGAAAATGAATAATAATAATAGTAAAGCAGCCATGACATTTCGTAAGGTACCATGTTGCCTAAATAAATAGAAATACCACAGAGATTATTAAAATGATTAAAAAAAGGCATAAGTCCTAAGTCTGATCCTTGAGGAACCCCAAGTGCTTGATGTTGCTCGTCCCTCCAAAATGAGGCTATATTCTTTATAAAGCTGCCCATCAGAAAGATAACCTTTAACATGTCATGATCAGTGCATCTAATGCCAACGCTCTTTTATTTACACTCTCTTTATTTCAAGATGTGAACAGAGACAGTGTCAAATGCTTTAGTTAAAATCATTTGGTAAGCTCATAAGAAATTCTGCGCCTTTTTGCCTTTACAACGGAACGTTAGAGAAGTGGTTATTTATTTATCTTTAAATCTTCATTGATACTAGTACTACTAGTAGAGCCATTATCCTTTGTTACTGTCGTTTGGTACCAATATCTTCTCTTTGGAGAAGAAAAAAAAGCTTAAAAAGCGATAGCGAACCCCATACACGAAGGTATGTATAGAGTTCACTATCGCTTTTAAAGAACTCAGGGAAGACACATTTTGAGGAATATAATTCATATAATTATATTTGTGAAAGGAGGTGCTAAAGACTGTCTATTCAATTTCTACAACCTAGTTGATATCCCATCCCTGCGACTGAATTATTACGAAGGCTCATTAAACATTGTTTATTTCATTATGATACACTTACAAAGTCGGAGGCATATTCCTAGTATTTGTTTGTAGCTCCTATTTGGATTATTAATTGCGTCAAAAAGTTTAGCAAACTTGAATGTTGGTACTCTTGTTCAACTAATTTCATATGCATTGATTACTATGAAAATATTTATTCACTCGTGTATAAGTTAAGTTGTAGTTATTTTTTGTCTAGATATATTTGTGATTTCTAATATAATAAATAAAAAATAGATAGGCGCTATTACTATGATGTCGCAGCGATTTCATAAAGTTGAAATATTTGCAAAATACACCACGGCCATTGGCATAAGTACTAATATTTATGCCAATGGTCTCAGGCAGGTAATTACTTTACCTTTATTTTACAATCACACGACACGATTGAGACGTTTTTCATAAATATCGGCAAGTGTGTGTACAAATTACGCATCTTTAAAAGTATTTAAGATGAACCAAATTAAAATAAATACACTAAGGCCCACTTGCACAACGATTCTTAAATTGAACTAAGATGTATTTAACGAGAAATAAAATATTAAACACCACTAGCGTCTTGCACAACGAAAAATTTGTCGAGTAATATGATTTAAGAACTGTCAAAATTAATTACCGAAAATCGGCTGTTTAGTGGCTAATTTCATTTAAGAACTGTCACACTGATGTTGGCATCTTGTCATTAGCGACGAAAATTATCAATAATTATATAACTGGTCCGGACGACGCAGCAGGGGGAGGCCTATGTCCAGCAGTGGACGTCCCTAGGCTGACATGATGATGATGATGATATAACTGATAACAATTACCTACTTGTGTTATTGTTAACCCTAGAATCCTACACTATTTGGCGCACATGTTATTCCTACACTGGGGTGCTGGAACACCCCATACTAAAATGACTGTAATCCTTAAAATAAAACAAACAATTCATGAAAATACATCCGGTGACGGTCCTCCAAATGTTCATGTATCAGTTCCAAACCCAATTTCAAAACTGGCTGCTGAAACTTTATATTTGGCTTATTATTTGATCTTGAACACTTGTAAAAAACCCAGGAATTACAACTGGTCCCAACTTCTATTTCTTCCTCGCCAGATTTGTGGTCTAGAATAGAGCTTATTTCTTCGTAATTCAAACCTCTGACAGCCATCCGAAACAAAATAAATAAACTTCTTTGATTTTTACCATCGTAATATCTAAAAATATCTGTCTTTAATTCATATAAGACTATTGTTTTAATAAATAATCAAATTTAATAACTTATTACAAATAAATGCATCAATCGTAATAAATAAATAATCTTACGATTTTACTACACTGGGGTACTGGCGTACCCCACAGCACTGATACAGGCGACCACACAACGCATTCCCTCGTCACGGTATTGACGTAACGCGAGCGGTTGACACCAAACTAAAATACTGCGACGCGCGAATTTGTGGATATTAAAGAAATTGAGATATTTAGAAAACAAACCGGTGTGGGGTGCACCTGCACCCCATGTAGGGTTCTAGGGTTAATGCTCAAAAGTTTCTAGTTATTATTTGTCAATTGTCATTTCGTTGCTAGGCGATGACAATGCGTTTTGTTTTATGCTCAAAGTATATATAGTCTAAGGTTTTATGCGAAACCATACGCATAACATCGTTAAAATCGTAACAAAAAGGCTTCATGCCATGAAACAAAACGTAGAAACTACTTTACCGACCTCACAAACTGTTTAACTAAATCGAAGCGTTGTTGTCGTTGTGCAAGAGGTCGCTAAATACTTTTAACTTGAATTATTTTATGCTGTTAATTCTGTTCAACCAATTCAAATTAAGGAGTGACTTAAATCAAACGTTACGCAAGTGGGCCTAAGGCCCACTTGCACAACAATTCTTAAATTGAATTAAGATGTATTTAACAAGAACAAAAATATTAAACACCACTAGCGTCTTGCACAACGAAAAATTTGTCGAGTAATATGATTTAAGAACTGTCAAAATTAATCACCGAAAATCGGCTGTTTAGTGGCTAATTTCATTTAAGAACTGTCACACTGATGTTGGCATCTTGTCATTCGCGACGAAAATTATCAATAATTATATAACTGGACCGGACGACGCAGCAGGGGGAGGCCTATGTCCAGCAGTGGACGTCCCTAGGCTGACATGATGATGATGATGATATAACTGATAACAATGTACCTACTTGAGTTATTGTTAACCCTAGAATCCTACACTATTTTGCGCACATGTTATTCCTACACTGGGGTGCTGGAACACCCCATACTAAAATGTCTGTAATCCTTAAAATAAAAAAAACAATTCATGAAAATACGTTTTATTAAACATAATCGGTAACTTCAGATCACAAATCAGCCTTATTACACAAAGTTAAATGTAGTTTGAGCAACAGCGCTTGTAGGATTTGCTCTTTTTTTGAGGATCACTGCAATGGACTAAGTTGGTATCCGGTAACGGTCCTCCAAATGTTCATGTATCAGTTCCAAACCTAATTTCAAAACTGTCTGCTGAAACTTTATATTTGGCTTATTATTTGATCTTGAACACTTGTAAAGAACCCACGAATTACAACTGGTCCCAACTTCTATTTCTTCCTCGCCAGATTTGTGGTCTAGAATAGAGCTTATTTCTTCGTAATTCAAACCTCTGACAGCCATCAGAAACAAAATAAATAAAATTCATTGAATTTTACTTTCATAATATCTAAAAATATCTGTATTTAATTCATATAAGACTATTATTTTAATAAATAATCAAATTTAATAACTTATTACATATAAATGCATCAATCGTAATAAATAAATAATCTTACGATTTGACTACACTGAGGTACTGGCGTACCCCACAGCACTTATACAGGCGACCACACAACGCGGTCCCTCGTCACGGTATTGACGTAACGCGAGCGGTTGACACCAAACTAAAATACTCCGACGCGCGAATTCGTGGATATTAAAGAAATTGAGATATTTAGAAAACAAATCGGTGTGGGGTGCACCTGCACCCCATGTAGAGTTCTAGGGTTAATGCTCAAAAGTTTCTAGTTATTATTTGTCAATTGTCATTTCGTTGCTAGGCGACGACAATGCGTTTTGTTTTATGCTCAAAGTATATATAGTCTAAGGTTTTATGCGAAATCATACGCATAACATGGTTAAAATCGTAACAAAAAGGCTTCACGCCATGAAACAAAACGTAGAAACTACTTTACCGACCTCATAAAATGTTTAACTAAATCTAAGCGTTGTTGTCGTTGTGCAAGAGGACGCTAATTACTTTTAACTTAAATTATTTTATGCTGTTAATTCTGTTTAACAGATTTAAATTAAGGAGTGACTTAAATCAAACGTTACGCAAGTTGGCCTAAAAATAATAACCGACGTTTAATAGCATAATGAGCATTTTGCGATATATGATAATTATTGTTTGAGAAAGTAAATTGTAAATTGGACATATAGGGACTATACGGACCAAAACCTAGTAGTTTTGAGTTCAAAAGTGTATCCAGATAATAAAATGTCAACATTGAACAAGGAAGACAACGGTATCATTAACCCTAGCTATTTGCACTTGCAACGTGGCGGCAAACAGTTGTAAATGTAAAGACATAAAGATAATATAATAACACTATTTAGTTCACTATAAATTATAGAAAGCAACATTATTCATAAGTTGCGTGGACCGTAGAGTCGAAAGAAAATAATAATATATAAATAAAAAATATATTCGGATTTCGAAAAATTATTAGATTTTCATATTTCGAGAAAAAGCTGTGTTTTGAAAAATAAGTTCGAATTCAAATAAGTGTGACCTGAGGATATAAATTTCAAAAGGAAATTATTAAATAATAAAAAATGGAAAGTGATAAGTTGAAAAAATCGGAGTTTGTTGTCCAGAGTTTGTGCACTTTGATAAGTGAGTAGTCATTATTTGCTTTCTATTATATATTTTTTACACTTTTTAAACTATTGTGTTGTCAGTATTTACTTAAAATGCCCTCAATTATTCAAAGATGAATGAAGCCATAATTAGAAGGAGATGTCATCCAGCCCGTCTCGCGTACAAGGATTAAATGCTATAACGGAGCATACTTTACAAATGATTTCCACAAAATGCAAGTAACACTCTTACTCTCAAGAATATTTTATGGATCGCAGAAAGTGTTGCCCATTTTTACTGCTACACTCTTCGTGCAACCACACTCGGATTACGATGATCCTTCTGCAACTACGAGTAAAATCACTTATGAAAATATTTCACTGAAAAACATCCATTATAGGAAACTTTGGGTGCGCGCTGAATAGTTTCGGCTGTAGCGTGCCTGTCAGTCAGTCAGTAACGCAAGGATTTTGTATATACAGATTTATTTTGTTATTTAATACGTAACTAACGTAAGACTGCCACCGTGGTCCAGTGGATAGCGTGTGCGACTGTTGATCGGAGGGCCCGGGTTCGATTCACGGGTCGGGCAAAAGTGTTATTGGGTTTTTTTTAATTCCTAGTAGCAGCACGGAGTCTGGCAATGTGCCCGGTTATGGCAATAGGCTCGCCCCGTATTACGAGGGACCTATAAATTCGTGGCAAAATGTGGGTGTAATATTACACCTCTGCCTACCCCTTTGGAGATACAGGCATGAGTCTATAAATAAAATAAAAATAAAATTACCAAAATATTAGTAACACATATAAAGCATTTTAAATGCTTCAATTGACAAAATCAAGGGTCAAAGTCAAAGTGTGTGTTGCATACAAAGTATAGATACATGCATTACATACATTTTTTTTTATAATTCTTCTGGAAGAGAAATAACAAAAATAACTGAACAATCACTATCTCTCATTCATACAAACGCACATGTTACTTATCAGTTATCACTAACGTTTGGACACTAATATTTGTCTCGACAAAGTACTTTACATGTGTTGAATAAACGAAACTCTTAATCACAGCCATTAACTTCTGCAATAATTACGTTTCCATCTGATTTTTAAATCTGAAGTAACGTGAAAAAATGCAGCCTTCTTATGAAAGGACTAGAGGACGCCAGCATTTACGCCTGCAATTTTTTTTAATTTACCCGTTTCGGCCGATCCCGAGGGAATTTCGGGAAATCCTTTCTTAGTGCAACCCCACGGTCCCCAAGGAACATACATGCCAAATTTTAGGTTCCTGCGCCCAATAGTTTCGGCTCGAGCGTGTCTGTCAGTCAGTAAGTAACGCATGGATTTCATATTTTAAGATAATAATTACACTAGGGCCACACCCTAGCTGGGATTATATCCTTTCGAAGAAAACATATTTTACAAACAAGTTAACAAACATAAAAATACAACCGATTAGAGAGTATCCCTCCTTTTTTGGAGCTGAGTTCATTTTATCTACATCTACACTATAGGATATCTTATATACTAATATATAAAGCTGAAGAGTTTGTTTGTTTGTTTGGTTGAACGCGCTAATCTCAGGAACTACTGGTCCGATTGGAAAAATTCTTTCAGTTTTAGATAGCTCATTTATCGAGGAAGGCTATAGGCTATATTACATCACGCTATGAGCGACGGGAGCAGAGCAGTAGCCTTAAATAACGCGGGTGTAACCGCGGGCATCGTCTAGTAATATTATAAAGAGGAAGAATTTGTATTTTTGTTTGTTGGTTTGTAATGAATAAACTCAAAAACTACTTGACTGATTTTAATTTTAAATTCTTTTACCATTAGAAAGCTACATTATCTGCGAGTAACATAGGCTATATTTTATTTTGGAAAAATAGGGGTCCGTAAGATATTTGGGTTTTTCGGGTACGCGAAGTAGTTCCCTCAGGACGCGGGTGAAACCGCAGGAAACAGCTGGTTTTAAATAAAAAGCGGAGGTCTTCCCGCGTCTCTGCCAACTGTTGGTTTTCGTAATAAAAAAGCCTGAATATTAATATCTTTTTAACATCCGTTCTGTAGTTTTCGCGTGAAAGAATAAGACATGTTCATCCATCCTCACAAGCTTTCGTACCTATTTGTAATAATTATTAAACAATCTGTATGAATATGTGCTGTTGGGATCGAACCCGCACCATATAGAGCCTATAGGTGAACACGACCGTCCATGCATCGATAAACAGCAGTTTTCACGACTTAGTATGTACGCAGTAATTTTATACAAATCTCCTTAAAAAACTTTTCATGTCCAACCAGGACATGAAAAGTATTAAATCAGAATTAGATTCTAAACAATGTTTTGAATGTCTAAAGTAGTATAATAATAATAATATTCTGCCACATTCACACAACACCATCTAGTCCCAAACTAAGTAGAGCTTATACTATGGGTACTAGACAGTGGATAAACATATATACTCAAATTCAAATTCAAAATCCTTTATCCATTTGGGTCACAATGTGACGCTTATGAACGTCAAAATAATAAATTTATAAAATAATTACTTATAGACTCTACATTTACATTTACCGCCACGTTCGCAAAGCAGGTAGAACCATGAGAAAGAACGGGCAATAAAACTCACGGTCACTCTTTTTCATCGCCAGGTTTTGCATAATACACATAATTTATATTTTGTAAGGTGCTGCAACTGTTACACCTTCTTTATCACTTGTATATATTTACTGTACATAATAATACTCAAGCATAATACTTTTGATGTTCATTTGGTTAGCCTCCTCAGAATAGACATGGTGAAACAGGAGCATCCACTTACATTATATATACCTAATAATGCAGGCAATCTGCGAAAGTGATCAGAACCATGATGGAAATGATGCAGTTAAATATTAAAATCTAATACCAGCCCGCAAGACCGTCATCGACCAGTCATCGCAAGTAGCACCCGTTCACGAGTATGACGCATGTGCCAGCCATCATCCCTCTCGCCATATTAGAGGGACAGGGATGACCCGACACACGACGCCACCACAAGAAATGACATTTAGTGAGCATGACGACGACGGTATACGAACCAGCAGTAAGAAACAATCTATTGGTATACTGACCATGACCGCCAATTACCTCCATTTTCCAGATCGTTATTATTAACATAAATTAGTGAAACGCGTGAAGGAATGCAAATGTAGAAAGAATTTTGTGAAGGTGACAAGTGAACAATGATATGATCAGGGATAAATAATGTTAAACTACATTCAACAAATCATAAAAATATCCAAATCCTGCAAAAATCATGTGTTCACGAGGCACCTCCACTTAACATGTAAATAAAATAATTGTGAGTTAAACAAGCCTAAGCCTATCCCCACGGTGTCTTATCATTTAAAAAATCCTTAATAGTGTAATAACCCCTTTGTAAAAGAAAGTTCCTAATTGTCCGTTTGTATTTGTGCATGGGTAAATTCATTATTTCAAGAGGCAATTTGTTGAAAAATCGTATACCAATCCCCGCAAATGAGTTCTGAACTTTTTGTAGACGGTAGTTAGTTCCCACCAGTTTATGCTTATTCCTTGTGTTCACTTTGTGCAAATCACTATTTTTGCGGTATAGAATTAAGTTTTTCTTAATGTACATTAAGTTAGCATATATGTATATATTGCGATGCAACTGTCAATATATCTACTTCTTTAAATTTATCACGTAAAGAATCTCTAGCACCTAACTTATAAATTGCACGTATTGCCCTCTTTTGAATGACAAAAATAGTCTGTATATCAGCAGCTGTACCCCATAACATTATTCCAGAAGTACGCTGTGAAAATAACTAAACTAGTCTAGCAGTATCTATATTTGTGAATTCCCTAACTTTTCTAACTGCAAACGCTGCAGAACTAAGTTTTACTGCGAGACAGGATATTTGGGCGCCCCACTGAAGCTTACTATCTAAAGTTAGACCTAAGAATATGGTTGATTCGACTAGTTGAATTGTTTCCTTATTTAAAATTATATTAGTAGGAACACTTTTGACATTAGGCAAAGAGAATTTAACACATTTCGTTTTGCTAGAATTTAGTACCAAATTATTTGTCGAAAACCAATCTAATACTTGTGCAAGAGTGTTATTGACGGTATCAAAGTTACTTGAATTGCGATCAACTTTAAAAATTAGTGACGTATCGTCGGCAAACAAAACATTATCACACAAATTTTGAACAAAGAACGGCAAATCAATAATATATATTAAAAAAAGAAATGGACCGAGAATAGAGCCCTGTGGAACGCCCGTTCCCACTGGCAAACCTAGAGACCTACTCCCATTAACATCTACATACTGAATTCTATCTCTAAGGTAGCTGGCAACAAGATTGAGTGCGGTATCTCTAATACCACAAAGTTTCAATTTACGTAAAAGTGTATTATGTTCTACACAATCAAACGCCTTTGACAGGTCACAAAAAACACCAATGGCACCCTTCGAGTTTTTCCAAGCATTAAAAATATGCTTTAACAAAGTTACACCGGCATCAACGGTGGAGCGACCCTTAGTGAAGCCATACTGCTCACAGTGAAATAAATTATTTGTGTGAAAGTGGCTCTCTAATTGATGCAAAATAATCTTTTCAAAAATTTTACTAATAGCAGGCAAGATAGAAATTGGCCGAAAATTACTAGGGCCGCTCTTGGATCCCTTTTTGAATAAGGGTATCACTTTACTGTGTTTCATTAGATCAGGAAATACCCCTGTATCTACGCATCTGTTGAATATTGCAGCTAAATATGGAGCTAAGCTAGAAATAATGTGTTGAACAAGTTTAACCGAAATGCCCCATAAGTCAACAGATTTTTTATTGTTAAGTGTCTTGAATACTTTCAGTATGTCATTGGTGTCAATATATTTAAAATTAAAAAGCACATCACACTCATTCACATTGCCCCTAACCAACATTTCTGCTTTGCTTGGACATGAATCTAGACAACTGGTTGTGTTCACTGGTATGTTTATGAAGAAATTGTTAAAAGTCTGAGCAACATCAGTTTTTCTAGTAATAATTTCACCATTAAATTTTAATTCATAATTGTTACCTACTAATTTAGCTCGCCCAGTCTCATTGTTAATAATGTTCCAAGTAGTTTTAATTTTGTTCTTGGATTCTTTGATTTGATTGCTTAAATATAAGGATTTAGCTAAAGCACATGTCCTCTTGAAAACTTTTGAATAATTTCTAACATATTGAATAAATTCAGGACTAAAATTGTATTTATTCATACCATACAGATCATACAACCTAGCTCTACTTTTGTAAATACCTACTGTTGCCCAATCACAAAAATTTACTTTAATGCTTCTTGCAAATGTCTTCTGTTTAAAAATTTTATTGTACTCATCATTAATAGTGTTAAATAAGCATTTATATAATTCATCGAGATCATCAATGGTTATGTCAATGCTGGCGATCTTGGCAGCAACATCATTACTAAAGTGTTTGAGGCGAGCAGAGGTCATTGGCCTACATGTAATTTCTTGTACTTTAGGGGTTGTATTCTTTGGAATTACAACCTTTTGCCCGCAGTGATCCGATGTCAAGTCAGTAAAAACAGCCTTACTTAAATAAAGACAATTGCAAAAAACATTATCTAAGCATGTAGAAGAATGTGAGGTTATTCTGGTTGGTTCAGAGAACAAAACATTTAAATTAAATGAACTAAATAAGCTAACTAACCTAGTACAAATTGGTGATTTTTCTAACAAATTGACATTAAAATCGCCACATACGATTATAGACTTCCTACTAGAAATTATGTGTTTTAAAACATCCTCTATAATACTTTCAAACTGAGTGAAGTCGCTTTGTGGTGGTCGATACACACACACTATTATATGTTGTTCAAGCTCAACACAAGAAATCTTAGCAGTGCGCTCGATAGAAAGTTTAGCTATATCCTTACGTTCATTACATTTCAAACTATTACATACATATATTAGAGAGCCACCACGAATAGCCTTCTTTCTTACGAATGCACTTGTAACTGAGTAATGTTGATTTTTAAATATTAAGTGGTCACCTCGCAACCAATGTTCCGTAATACATAAGATATCAATCTTATGTTTATTTAAAAATAAGTCTATTTCTAATTCATTGCCAGATAGGCCTTGTATGTTTTGATGAACTAAGTTTAAAACACATTAATGCCTATCTGTTGTCTCATCTAATAGTTTAAACTAATAGATGTGTCAATACTACTATTGGTATAACTATTATCTACCAAATTCCTAAGTACTTTAGTAGTACTCCTGTCAATATATAAATTAAATGCTAATAATTTAGCAAGTTGCCGCCTATGTACATAAGAAAGATACATTGTATCTTTTGTTAAAAAGAAATTACTAATAAAAATATTAGGGTCAAAAAATAAAATACTATCACATTGACATGTAATTGCCTATCTGCCTGTTTTGGTCATCTGTGAGAGCGTATGAATAAGGCAATGCACAAATATATAACTTATATTACTATAACTTTTTATTTTGTAAGTACATACATATTATACATAGAAACACCTAGACCAAGACAAGTATGTTTCTTATTAGTTTTATCAATCTACCAATATAAATGTTTTAAATTATTATGACGGGGTTTAGATGAATAATTAAAGCCGTCTTATTTAAAGGGATATTTTTAACAGTGTATCAAAAATGTTATGTAACACACTGAAGTGAGTTACGCAAAAAAACTTCATTATTTCACTAAAATACTGACTTGCACACTAAAATACTATTTGTACACCAAATATGATGATCTTTTTACAAAATATCATTTGATGTGAAAAGTTTCGTCCGCTCGGGAAACTTATCCACTCAGAAAAGTTAATAGGTTATGTTAGGTTCTCTTGTGACCCTGCTCCCAAAAATAGGAGCCCTGCGAAGCAGGGCTCCGTCAACTTAGCTTAGTGGTGCAATAAGTATTTTTGGTGGAAACCAGAAATAAATTGACTAACAGTTAAATACACCCTTATTTAAACACTTGAACAAAATTTTCCGTTTCATGCATCAAGCTGCTTTATGCTGCATTAAAAGATAATGAGAATACTAAGTTGATAAAAATCTAAAACGGTTCTTATCTCATGCAAATTAATTTAGCAGGTCTAAATTGAGTAAACTAAGACTTTAAAAAACAAACACCTTTGCTTTTTTCGACGTCGCGACGTGCAATAGTCATAGTCGCACAGAAGGAGACTATTTATACCATGATGTTTACCATAATTATAATACTAGACTTAACCTAAACCTTGATCAGGGAGCAGATATATTGGCAAAAATCGTGAAATACTCCGTTTGGCAGTTTAGAGTATATCGCTATAACGATAATAATTTAGCATGGTGTATCGTTCATACAGACAGATTTAGTCCATGTGGTGACAGATAATGAATACAAAATGTTACATACTATTTTTTATTATTTTTATAGAATCACGCCTGTATCTCCGAAGGGGTAGGCAGAGGCGTAATATTACACCCACGTTTCGCCATGAATTTTTAGGTCCCACGTAATAGGGGGCGAGCCGATTGCCGTTACCGGGCACATCACCAGACTCCGTACTGCTACTTAGAATTAGGAAATCCCGACCCGGGAATCGAACCCGGGACCTCCGATCAGCAGTCGCATACGCTATCCACTGGACCACGAAGGCCTTCAGTTACGTCTTAATTTCTAACAAAAGTTCATTCTATGACTGTCCTAGATCTTTACTTATCAACCATTCACTCGAAAGTTAAACCTAAGAAATTTAAAATAATTTTCTTTCTTATTCCAGTATGTTTACTGGCAATTCAGACTGGTTTCGTGTGGGCCTGGCCATCATACAACGTGGCCAATTTCAAGTCCAATGAGACGGTGTTGGCCAGGCCTATGACTTCGATGGATATCTCACTGCTGGGCAGTTTGCCCAGCCTTGGCGGGTTGGCGATCACCCCTTTTTGCGGCTGGATCTTTAATACTTTCGGGCGGAAGTACGCGACGATGATGTTTGGAATCCCTTATGTCGTAAGTATTTTATGTTCAACCAGCTTGTATCAGCAGGCTCACTCTCTGCTAAATGGTAGGCTTTTTCTGTCTTCCAAAAATTCAAATTACAGTCTTATCTTCTATCCCTTTAAACTTGTGTTATAAAATTTCTACTTAAACTACTGCATTGTCCTTCTACGTCTTGTAGCGGCTAGATAGCGTAACATACATTGCTGCAATTTCACCGCGGCTACCGCGCTTGGGTCGCCTGCTGGCGAGCCCCATCATTTAAATTAGCTAATTTGTTGGGACATTACTTTCAACTCCTACACGGTTTTCTGACCGCAAACTAAGCAGAACCTATACTATAGTGACCAGATAAACAATTAAATACTGTTACTGGTAATCGTGGATATATTATAAATATAGGTACTTCTTTCTAAATGTATACATACATATTATAAAAATATTACACTCAGACACGGCCAAATAATCATGATCATCCCAATCAACTCACTCTGGTCATCATTATGAGTATTTTTAGTGATCAGTTCACAAACAAATTACTCATAATGTTATGAGTTTTTTAAAATAGGGTAGTTTCCAGGGTCAAAATAATTAAATTTTATTTAGTCCGTATTTTAGATTATAAAAAAATATTGGACACGTATTTTTTCTTTTTTCGATTAAATAAAAAATAACAAAGATATAGCCCATTAAAGTTACGTGTGACGACATCTAGTGCTAAAAATGCAGCACGGCGTGACGTTATACGTTACTTTAACCCTTTAGGTGCGATCAAACTAAAGGCAAAGTGCCACAAGTGCAAAGGGTCACGTTGCTGCAAATTTTCATTGGCATAGGTTACCGGAAAAAAAATAATTATGACACCTTAGTATAATTATATCACATAAATTGCATATCATTTTGTTGGTTATAAAATCAGCTATGATAATAATAACATAAATTACTACTAAGTACTCACCTTTCCGGCAAAACAAGCTTACAAACTTAGAAGTTTGTTATTTTTCACTGGTTCGCACAAACATTTCATCACATATTAATGAATTTCATTACTTGTTTGGTTCATAAACACAAAAACATTATCACATATATCTTTAGGTTTTCACACAATACATTATTTATTTATAACAAATGAATTTAATACCACTAAAAAAATTATAATCCGAACGCGTAACAAAAAGTTCGCCGTGCCGGGCCGCCATGTTACTGTAGCGAACACTGTGGCTGTGAATTATTTACCATTTGAAACACGATAACAGTGAAAACGTACAACAATACTAGTATTTAATTGCTAAAATATGTTTTCAGATAAATAATCTGGGTACTTTTATGTCTTTCATAACTATTAAAAGAGTATTTATCATAAAACTATTACGAAAATAGCAAGTTTCAAGAGTAGAAATAGCCGTTCTTAAAAGTTTTTGCCTTTTATCACTGTATTTCTTGTCTCTGTCACGAATAATGTCACTTCACAATTAATATTTATTTATTTCTGAGTAAATCTATATAAGTATCTTTATAAAATATTCACCGGTTTCTTCCACAAGACAACTTTTATTATAAAGATCGCGGAACAAAACACAACAATGGCGGACGCTTTCGCAACTGAGACACAGATAATTATATTTCAATATTTTTTGGCACGTTTCGTTTTCCTCACCCTTCTAAAACGATTTAGTTGCATAGAATATGAACTATTCTAATAGTTACTACTTTCGTTTCTTGGTTTAAGTAAAACAAAACGTAAAAAATCCGCGACCAATAGGACGACTTTTTTAGAGCACGACCATGCGTGCTGTAAACACATGGGACCACTTTAATTAGAGCACGACCGTGCGTGCTGTAATCACGTGGGGGGTTAATGAGCTATATCTTGGTCATTTTTGGTTTAATTTACAAATAAAAAAATACGTATCGCTTATTTTTGAATAATCTAAAGGACGGACTTATAAATATTTTTTTGTCAACTAGCCTATTCTGTCCATCAATGAAATGCGTAGTTTTATCCTGATGACTGTCATTTGTGTTTCCAGATAACCTGGGCTATAATCTCTTTGACGGGCAACGTCAACCTTATACTGGTGGCAATGGTGATCGGAGGCATCGGTATAGCTGGTCAGAACGTGTCACTCATCTATATATCGGAGATAGCCCACGATTCTATCAGAGGTGGTTTAACGTCGTCCAATCCTGCTTGCTTCTTTTTGGGTAAGATTATTTATTTTAAATTTTTGCACTAAACTACTATTACATATAGAGACATGCTACCTAATGGCGCTGATACACCTGAGCATTCACTTGTAACAGAACAGCAAACATTCGCTTTATTTGTTTTGTCGAACCGAACAACGAGCAGAACCGAACATTGCTACGAACATTTTCACGATTTTTCTAGTGAACACTCTAGTCCTTAGAATATAAAAAAAATATAGTTTTCTTCTTTTTTCTCTTCATTTTGACTTATGAATTCTTTCTAGAGTAAGAGTAATATACATAAACTAATGAAGTTTCTAAATAATAAAATGCAGATCTTAATTTGAACATGTTTAATAAATCACACAAGTGTCTATTCCTACGTTCAAATTTATTTATCGGTCTCGAAGATTTATCAGCATTCCTTTGAAATTAATTCTGAGTAAACCAAATCAAAGGATATATTGTTAACATAATCGATATTCTATCGATATTCATTCTGATTTAAAATTAGTATCAAACTACGAAGATTCGAAACCTCATTTGTATATTTATCTTTTTCTTATATTAGATAAAAATCATAAGCCAAAGTGAAGTAAATATATTGGGTTTAACCGCCATTGTAGCACGGTTTTTATGTATTTTCTATATTCTAAGGCTCACCAGAATGTTCGCAAGAATGCTCGCTAAAACACACTCTTTTGTTTTTCTGTTTTGTAACATTCGTACGAATGCTAATTACAGGTGAATGCTCAAGTGTATCATCATCATTATAAGCCTGCAAGAGTCCACTGCTGGATACAGGCAGAGGCCTATATGTAAGAATCGGGCTCAGTGGCGTGCCATTGACTCTCCAATGGCACGCCACTGAGCCCGATTCTTCCCAATTTTTGGCTTTTCGTGACCAGCACCAAGGGTATCAGCACCATTAAATTTATGTATCGGGTCCTGATCGCATAATTATTTGAAAATAAAGATAAAATACCTTAGCCTCGACGTTTCGCATGCATCACACCAGCCGTTACGTGATTGAGATCTGAGGACCTACCCCGAGCCACTACTGACCATTGCTAAGGGTACCTCCAAGAAAATGTACCTATAGAAGAATGTTCCCATTGACGAACGCATTGAATGCAATCCATTCGTGTTCAATCACGGACTAGACTCTTAGCTATTCGTATAACATTATTTCGTCCAACTCTTATGACACACTGAATTGTTCTATAACTTTATGCTAGAAATCTTGGATGTTATTTAATAATATAGCCTATAAATCTATACATATAATAAATCTGTAAGTGATCGATGTCTGTACATGGAAGATATTTAGGAGAAAACTATTTCAAGGAGTCTTCAATAAAGAAGAGAACCCAAAAATATCATTATTAGAATTTTTGTCTGTTTGTCTGTTTATCTGTTTGTCTGTGCGTTTGTGCACGCTAATTTCAGAAACGGCTTATCGGATTAGAATGCGGTTGTCACTGATATATTGTGGGAAGCCTCACTTAACATTAAGTGTTTGTTTTATTCGAATCGGTTCATAAATAAAAAAGTTATGTCAATTTAAACATTACGATGTATTTTTGCGGTTGAAATTGGTCCTATAGCAATGTAAATAAATAACTCTTTAGTTGAATTGGTTGAAACTTAATATATTATGATCAGTAAAATGTTAAATTACGACTGTTGAAAGATTATAAATGGTCATTTTCAACAATTAATAATATCCAATTTAAAATGAGCTCTATTCTGTTTTATGATATTATATAGAGTTCAGCTTAGGCTGGATAATCGCGCGTGTACGTAAAATAAGTGCACCGAGTAGCGAATCATTTACTGGAGGGTATCAACACTTTGACTGCACGGTTGGCGTAGTGGTTTAAGCGGCCGCCTCGCCGCTTGACACTGCGCCGAGTGTTGTGGGTTCGATCCCCACACAAGACAACACTTTGTGTGATCCATAAATTGTTGTTTCGAGTCTGGGTGTTCATGGTGTCCGTTAGTTGTATGTTTGTAAAGTCCCCCGCGACACAGGATTTAGTCCTAATGCGAGAGTTGTCTTTTGTAAAACAAAAAAAAAACACTGGGATAACGCTTTGTCTGAAGCAAGTATCAGTGAGAGTCCTCATCGATTGCGCCATTTGTTTGCAGTAATGCTGAAGTTCTGCAAACTTTCAGATGCTGCACAGTTACCTATAAGCATAGATTTCAAAACGAATTGGCCGAGGACATTTTTAGGCACGCACAACCAACTAATGAATACTTGTTTGCTTGCTATTCAAGACATAGCTATATCTATTCTATTACTCAATATGTCCGACTGAATCATCATTTGATGGTGTAAGCATTGATAATGATTACGCGATCGATATGAATAAACTATAACCGATTAGAACTAACCGAAATCCGGCAAAATTATATCCCGAGATTAACTGAAGAACAGCGTTTAATATTATTATGATCGTGTGCGTGGATAGTGCTTTGGGCAAAATACTATTCGTAGTACTTTTCTTATCAAGATGATTTTGACGAAGGAACGAAGCTAAAGTAAGATTGCGATTGCTGTCACTTTATCGGGAACTAGAGAATGACATCAGCTACGGCCGCACATTTTTATTAATTTTACACCTCTACGGTCCCCTAGCAACATACATGCAAAATTACGGCTTCTTGCTACCAATAGTTTTGGCAGTGCGTTGTCTCTCAGTCAGTCAGTAAAGCAATAATGTTATATTAAATACCTACAGACCGATAGCAGCCACATTGTCGCCAGGAGGAAAACGTGCCCTTCAACGTATAAAATTCCAATTGGCTTAGACAACACCGAGCTGTTTGTAATATATCTTGAAATAGTTGCAAAGCTAAGATTTTACGTAATGGTACACTTACCATAACGGAATGAATACACGATGGCAAACAGTGAAGCGGTCGAAGCATGTAGATCACATAGTGAGGGATATCAAACAAAATGAACCTATGGGCGTTAATTTTTGTGGCGATTTTCGTCAGACTGCCTGTGGGACAAGAGCTGAGTAAATTAGAGCCTGTCTAAAGAGTTCCAGACTGTGGGATTGTATTTTCGCTTTGCATTTGAGATTAAAGATGCGAGCGCGATTCGGAGGCAACGAAAATGCACAGGAATTCACTGATTTTTTACTCCCCATTGGCACCTTTGCGGTGTGTACCCGCACGATCAAGAGAAAGTCATTCTTATGAAATTAATGAAAACCTGTATTGCACAGTTTCATTGATGCAAAATCTGTTATCACCTGTGTATAACAATTATCTGTGTCTAAATACTGTTGAAATACCAGTGGACTTTTCGGAATCCATCAATGCTCCAAGATTGAATTTGCTCCATCTCAAAAGATTAATTTAAAAGTCGGCGTACCTACCAATAATAATACTTCTTAGAAATGTAACCCCACTCAAGCTTTGTGATTGCACCAGAAAAAAATACCAATTTACAGCGAAACGTGATCGAAGCGAAGATTTTAACAGGGTGCGGTGGGCAGGTGATAATGTTTATATACCCCGGATTTCCTCCCCTAAATTAAATAAATTCATCGTTTAGTTTCAAACGAGTCCAGTTCCCAGTAAGCCGAAGAACAAAGGCTGAAAGTTGCGGGTGTGGATCTAAGTAACAGCTATTTTGCGCTTGGTCAGCTTTATGTGTCTCCGACACGTTTATGTGTTACTAGGCACCTTTATGTTTTCATCCGCAAGGGCTATACCTCTAATATAGTATATAAATAAGCTTTAACGTATACTAATAGATATTAAATTTGTGATTTATTTCTCTCTACTTTTACGTTATACGAGTACCTTTACAATCTTTATTATTAAGATGACCTGAGAAGTTTTTGCTATACAACGGGGTTTAAAAAGACTCTTAACGAAAACTGAAATCTCATATTGTACCAATCATTACAAATTTTTTTACTTCGGCACCAAACCTGGCAAATAATTGGCTTTTTAGGAGATATTGAGGCTATTAAAGTCACCATACATTTTTTCTAATTAGTTACAATATCGATGCATTTACCCCGCGAATGTGTTCTATAGATGTCCTATGCACCCATGGATAAGTAGGTATTTCGAGCATTGAATTGCGGCTAAAAAATTGTGTCCACTAAAAAAAATCGTTTCCCAGTTTTTTTGCTTAGTATGACTTGGCATAATGTGCAAAAAGAGTAGACTTCGGCATGGTGATGGGTCCCGTGCCACCCTGTATACTAATTTATTGTTATTTGAGTTATTTTTAGGATATCTACATCTACACTTTTCAGTATACTACTACTACATAGGTAATATATGCAACTTAAAACGTTTTGGTTAAGAATTCTGTAGTCTAATGAAAAAACAATTACGCGCGAACGGAGTCGCGGGCACAGCTAGTTTAATATAAGTTTTGTTCGAGAAATGTTTCTCACTTATTTATGGTCTCAGAATGAGATCAAGATAAACACCTTGCCGTTTGGTCAATAGGCTAATACGTTGGCATAATTTTTATGCACCGAATTAAAAAAGTAACCAAAACCAACGCAGGCTTTCAACGCAGTCTACATAAATATCGGTGGTTGCTACTACTGAAAACTTTGCATTTTCTCAGAGTATGTACTAAAGATGTATATAATTTTCCAGGGATCCTAATTTCCTATATCCTGGGTGGCCAGCTATCGTATATGACGGTGGTACTCACTCATTTGACAACCGGCGTAGCGACGATACTGTTGCTCGCACTTCCACCTGACTCTCCTGTGTTCCTAGTACTCGTGGGAAGAGAAGAGGTAAAATATGATTTTTATCTTTTAATACTTTCATTCTTAAAATATTTTTATTATATAGCTTTAGTGTAAATATGTACTATGTTTTGTATTGTGTACCTAAATAAATAAATAAATTCCGGCTGTGGCTCTGCCCGTGGTTTCACCTACGTGGGTCGGCCGTCGTGACAAAAGGTAGCTCCTGTGTTATCTATACTAATATAATAAAGCGGAAGGGTCTGTTTGTTTGTTTATTTGTTTGTTTGTTTGAACGCGCTAATCTCAGGAACTACTGGTCGGATCTGAAAAATTCTTTTTGTATACGATAGCTTAGTTATTCCGGAAGGCTATAGGCTATATAACATAACGCTTCGACCCTTTGGGGCCGGGCAAAAGGCTAAAAAGGCTTAAAGATAATGTCGGCTAATCTCAGGAACTAGCAGTCGGATTTTGAAAATTGTTATTGCCTATGATAGCCCAATTATTCCGAAAGGCTATAGGCTATATTAAATTACGCCGCAACTTTTAGGGGCCACACAAAAATAATAAAATGGTCAAACGAGAAGGGGGAGGGTTGGGTCAAAGGCAAAAAAAAGCTAAACGAATAGGATACAATCTCTATGGGTATCGTTTTCGAGATTTTTGGGACGCTGATTAATAACATGAAATGTATTTAGTGATCCAAGATGGCGGACGGGAAATCAAAGATGGCGGATGAGAAAATTGTAAAAATCGATATGGGTATCGCCTTCGATATTTTAAGGGGTGAGGAATCGAAACACAACATCTATTTCGTGATCAAAGATGGCGGATGGGAAATCAAAGATGGCGGATGGGAAAATTTAAAAAAATCTATTTTGGTACTGTCTGCGATGTTTAAAGGAATGGGGAATCCAAATACAACATCTGTTTCGTGATTCAAGATGGTGGATGGGAAATCAAAGATGACGGATGAGAAAATTTAAAAAATCAATATGGGTATCGTCTCTGATGTTCAAAGGGATGGGGAATCCAAATACAACATCTATTTCGTGATTCAAGATGGCGCATGGGAAATCAAAGATGGCGGATGAGAAAATTTTAAAAATCAATATGTGTATCGCCTTCAATATTTTAAGGGGTGGGGAATCGAAATACAACATCTATTTCGTGATCAAAGATGGCGGATGGGAAATCAAAGATGGCGGGTGGGAAAATTAAAAAAATCAATATTGGTATCGTCTGCGATGTTACAAGGGATGGAGAATCCAAATACAACATCTGTTTCGTGATTCAAGATGGTGGATGGGAAATCAAAGATGGCAGATGGGAACAATTTAAAAAATCAATATGGGTATTGTCTCTGATGATTTAAGGGATGTAGAATCCAAATACAACATCTATTTCATGATCAAAAATGATACAATACTAGCTGACCCAGCGAACTCCGTATCGCCTTTTTAAGAGTTTTTATTGAATTTCCTTTTTTCCAAGCCCCTTTTCTAAAGTTACCATTGACTTAGCGCTTAATCTCTTATCATTCCAGGGTCTATAAATGATGCAAATCAAATATAGATTTTTAAATAATATTGAATTGCCCATTCCTTAAAATATCGGAGACGATACCCATATCGACTTTAAAAAAAATCCCGTCCGCCATCTTTGATTTCCCATCCACCATCTTGAATCAGGAAATAGATGTTGTATTTGGATTCCCCATCCCTTTAAATATCGGAGACGATACCCATATTGATTTAAAAAAAAATCCCATCCACCATCTTTGATTTCCTATCCGCAATCTTTGATCACGAAATAGATGTTGTATTTGGATTTTCCATCCCTTTAAACATCGGAGAGGATACCCATATTGATTTTTTTTTAATTTCCCATCCGCCATCTTTGATCACGAAAAAGATGGTGTTTTTGAATTTCCCATCCCTTAAAATATCGGAGACGATACCCATATCGACTTTAAAAAAAAACCCGTCCGCCATCTTTGATTTCCTATCCGCCATCTTTGATCATGAAATAGATGTTGTATAGATTCGCCATCCCTTAAAACATCGGAGACGATAACCATATTGATTTTTTAAAACTTTCCCATCCGCCATATTTGATTTCTCATCCGCCATCTTTGATCACGAAATAGATGTTGGATTTGGATTCCCCATCTCTTTAAATATTGGAGTTGATACCCATATTGATTTAAAAAAAAAACCCATCCGCCATCTTTGATCACAAAATAGATGGTGGTTTTGAATTCTCCATACCTTAAAATATCGGAGACGATACCCATATCGGCTTTAAAAAAAATTCCCGTCCGCCATCTTTGATTTCCTATCCGCCATCTTTGATCACGAAATAGATGTTGTATTTGGATTCACCATCCCTTAAATCATTAGAGACGATACCCATATTTATTTTTTTAATTTTACCCATCCGCCATTTTTTATTTCACATCCGCCATCTTGAATCACGAAATAGATGTTGTATTTGGATTCCCCATCCCTTTTATCATCGGAGACGATACCAATATTGATTTTTTAAAATTTTCTCATCCGCCATCTTTGATTTCCCGTCCGCCATCTTGGATCACTAAATAAATTTCATATTATTAATCAGCGTCCCGAAAATCTCGAAAATGATTCCCATGTAGATTGTATCCTATTCGTTTAGCCTTTTTTTGCCTTTGACCCAACCCTCCCCCTTCTCGTTTGACCATTTTATTATTTTTGTCTGGCCCCTAAAAGTTGTGGTGTTCGGAATAATTGGGCTATCATAGGCAATAACAATTTTTTAAATCCTACTGCTAGTTCCTGAGAACGTGCAGAGGCCCGTAGAGAGCTTTAATCTAAAATGGGATAGGACACATGCGGCGGAGCCTCCACGACTGCATTACTAAGTACAACTATGGACTAGCCGCACCACATGTAGGACTTTTGCAATGATGTTGAGCCTAATTTAATTGGGTTATGGAGATGGGTGTTAAACGGACTGAAAATGATACTATGGATAACAAACGCCACCTACCAGTGATATTCCTATAGCATCCGTCAGCGTGGAGACTCGCCAACTAACTAGATGGGCCCTCTCTAAACAGCCGCCCAAAGCAAACAAAGTCTGTCATAAAGGCAGCTAGAGAACAACACCAGTGCGAGCGGCTCTGGGTGTCGAGCGGTGCGACACCGCTTTCGCCATAGCGGGTCTCGTGACAACGGAGACCCGGAGCGGGTTTCCCCGTAGTTACGCCCTTGAGAATGACACGTCCACCCCCGACCTAATAGCTCTTGCGGCTCCCTTCTGGCCGGACAACCAAGGCAAGCCAGAGTTCAGAGTCCTTCGGGCACTCCTGAAAATCCACTCCAGCCAGCCAATAAAGGCAAGCCGGAGACGAGGCTCTGACCGACTCTCTGCAGCATTCGGGACCGCAGTGTCGCCACACATTCAGCTTGCCACAAAGCTGCCCTGCGGTTTGTAAGCTTTCTTTCATCTGGTAAAACATTTTTTGTTTATATCCCAAGATGAAGGTGATGTTTGAAAGCTGTTAATCTGACCTCCGAGCTTAGGTTAGTCTCATTGTGAGAAAACGACTTCCCCAGAGGAGGTTATTATTATTATTATTATCCATCCTCAAAATCATTGGGCGTTTATGATAATTATATCTTACTTCATTAAAATATTAAAATGTCTACGCTGTGAACCGTTCAGACGTCCCCTGATCTGCAAACTTAATTAGGATCATGCCTTGCTTAGTACCTAGTAGTTTCGGACACGGGGGTAGCGAGGAATGCTTCGGCGAAACCCGACCCTCCGACACACGGGTACATGAGGAACACGGGTTGGTTTCTAGTCAGTAAGAGTCCGACATTCCCTTTTGACTTCCCCCCAGGGCGGAGGGACACCATGAGCATTTTCCAACCCTACACCAAAACAAATAAAAATGTAGTTTCGAACCCGAGAAGTGGAGATACTTGATAGAAGTACATAGGGTACTTCTAGTGAGATTTAAATTAGAAATTACTAGAGGACGCCAGCAGCTACGCCCGCAGTTTTTTTTAATTTACCCCTTTTGGCCGATCCCGTAGGAATTTCGGGAAATCCGTTCTTAGTGCACCTCTACGGTCCCCAAGGAACATACATGCCAAATTTCAGCTTCCTGCGCCCAATAGTTTCGGCTGTAGCGTGTCTGTCAGTCAGTCAGTAACGCAAGGATTTTATATATTACTGTCAGTCAGTCAGTAACGCAAGGATTTTATATATAAAGATACGATTGGTACCTACAACAAATACACACTAAAACACGAACGGTCGTCTCAGTTATATATACCTACATAGCATATACATAGAATAGCAGCGATAGCTGAGTAGAGAGACCGACAGACTGCCACACAGAGTCTCGGGTTCGAATCCACGGCGCGCACCACGGATTTTTGAAGTTATGTGCGTACCTATTAAATTGTTAATGATCGCTTGCTGAACGATTAAGGAAAACATCGTGAAGAAACCTGCATGTCTGACAGTTCTCCATAATGTTCTCGAAAGACATGTGAAGTGTGCCAAACCGCACTTGGCCAGCGTGGTAGACTATGGCCTTACCCTTCTCATTATGAGAAGCGGCCTGTGTCAGCAGTGGGACAGTATAAAGGGCTGATGATGATACCTACATAGAGAATCCTAGCACTAGTGAAACAAGGAGGATGGACGACAGTTCTGTTGCATGCTATTTCGCAGCAATATACATACCTTATACATCACAATAGCACAAAAGCTATCTTTTAACACGATAACACCAACGTGAACCGCAAACGCGCCGGCACAATCCGACAGGACTGAATTTAATAACAAGAAATATTTTTTTCACCACAGCAGCTCAAACATGCCGCTTTTGCTGCGAGACAACAGTGAACAAAACGCGATTTTGATTCAAGCGTGAGGCAAAGTAGCTTTTTAATTTTTCAATCTTCAGTGCCACGAATTGACATTGTTCAGCCATAAATTTGAAACATTCGAATTTTACTGTGCTCTGTCTCTTTCACATGCATATGAAAAATCGAGTGAAAAAACAAACTCCTTCGAAATTCGATTTTGGAATTCGACCTCAAAGAAAACACGTTCGGAAACGCGTTGTACCCTAAGGGGCGGAACATACCTGACGGAAGATCCGTCGAACGTATCTTCGGTCGCGTATATTCCGTCAAATGAGTCGGAACACACCTGACGGAAAATGCGTCGAGCGTATCTGCACACATTTGCTAAAAGCGTGGCTATTATGCACACATATAAGTTTGTTCGTGCAGGGCCGTACTCAGGACAGCTCAATATTTTACTGTGATATTCTTTTACCTAATCATTTTTCGTGTTCCCTGATGTTATGTAGTCACTGAAGACCGGTAGTTATTTATATTGTTATTCGAGTTTGACTATTAAAAATATGTCAGACTTAAGAGATTTTTATAGTAGCCAACAAGCGTTATTTGAATATATTTCCTATATAGGTATGAAGGTTCAAAATCAAAAGACGATGATACGATTTGGTTACTTACGGTTTTTAAGAAAATTTATACAAATGATATAGAAGGGGTTACAGTTGCAGCGCATGACACAAAATGTTTTCTATGTAAGTATTTTAATATATAAAGTTTGGAAATTGAAAGGCGTAGCCGTGAGATTTATTGCCTGTTCTTTCTCATGGTTCTAACTTCTACGCCTCTACGTCGCATTAACTGTAAATGTAGAATCTTTGGTAAAAGAGGATTTTGGTTACAAATCGTGTTCTTCATGTTTTATATTCTAGTTTTTTTTTTGTTTAATAAGACAACTCCCGCACTAGGAATAAATCCTGTATCGCGGGAGACTTTACAAACATACAACTGACGGACACAATGAACACTCAGAGTCAGACAAATTCTCAGTGCTGGTTTTTAGGTATTTTTTATAAAATGTTATTAAAATCATAAATAATTCTGCCAGACTCATTACGACGGCAGTAATTCCCGTAGACCTTTAGAACCTCATACCTAAAAATTGGCCCACGATCCAGGCTAGCAAGTATGCGTACACTCATAGCACATACTAACACTACATTATTCTACACATTTCGTTTCTGAAAAAATAAGTAAGGTCTGGCGGCCCTGGAATCTTACTCTACTACGCGTCACTCAAAATCACCGATCTGGGAATGACATGGATATGGCATGTCCAATACCTACGAATTTAGCGTGCCTACCTACGAAACTAGCGTGCATACCTAAGAAATGTTGGGTAATTTAAAATGGCTGCGATTTGGGTTGTACTCCAGAATATAATCGATATCGATATGGAGCCGGTCAGAGGTAACCTATACATTTTTGTAGTAAGTTACTTTAGTTAGTTTAAATCTTTTTCCAGATTAGTTTATTTCATAATGCAAATGTGGGCGAACATGGCAAAGTGAAGAACGACCCTTGTATTAAACATGTAACAAAATATTCTCTGAGAGCCAATATCGATACTGTGTCGCTGAAAAAGTACTGGACATGAATGGCACCATACGTACGGTAATGAAACACACAGCCTGAAGCACTGATTCATCTGGTTTTTAGACATATTTATGCACAAAAACAAAATTATTATTAGATTTCACAGCAGATGTACCACAAACCTTGGCAAAAAATATGGCGACAGTGGCACGAATGACATTTCTAATAAAATCAGTAAACTAGGGCTATCTCTTTTTTTCTCACAGAGATATCCCTAAGACAACACTATGTTTGGTAGCTTTATGTCGATTTCGTATATATGTGTATAAAAAAAATCATGGTGAAATGTGGGTGTAATATTACACCTCTGCCTACCCCTCCGGGGATACAGGCGTGAGTCTATAAAAATAAAAAATATAATAATATATGTGTATAATGTAATTTTTCTATATGTACCTACTATTTGCCCTCTCCATGTATATTCCTTACTCAATGGTCAAAATTCACGTGGTGCGTGGTGCGCGCGACGTCGACGGATAATCCGTCAGTACGCTCGACGTACTAACGGATCTTCGGTCAGGTGTGAAAGGATGAACGTTTTTCTATACATTTGTATGTATTGGCGTTACGCGACGGATAAAACGCGACGGATCTTCCGTCAGATATGTGCCGCCCCTAAAATTTAAAGATATAAAAATATCTTTATATATAAAGAAATTATGTTGCTTTTTAAATGTTATTGTTTAAATGTTTAAAATATTATTGGATTTTAATAAAAATAAGTCTAATTAATATTATAAAATTGGTATTTAACCAATACATTTTTATTTGGAATTTCAACAATTATACTTTTAACAAACATCAGGGACGCGGTATCAAAACGCGATTTAAAAAAATAGCGGGAATAAAGTAAACATTTCGCTGATGCTGATAGCATAGCGTAACGTGTTAAATTATATTAATACTAGACGACGCCAGCAGCTACGCCTGCATTTTTTAAAAAGTTACCCGTTTTGGCCGATCCCGTGAGAATTTCGGGAAATCCCTTCTTAGTGCACGCCTACGGTCCTCAAGGAACATACATGCCAAATTTCAGCTTCCTGCGTCCAATAGTTTCGGCTGTAGCGTGTCTGTCAGTCAGTCAGTAACGCAAGGATTTTATATATTAAGATAAACAATGAATAAAAATACTTTATCTAAAAAGATGAGTGAAACTAGCGATGATGACTGTACTTTAACACCAGAAGAGTTAAAACAACAAGTGATTAATGCAGAATTTTGTTTTCAACTTATTCCTGTTATTTTTTATGTCTCCTAAGTAATATGTGTTCTCACCGCTGAGGTGAAAAGTTATGTGTGCTACACGAGAGCAAAGTTTTTTGCATCTCGTGCTGTTGAGTCCCTCACTACGCTCAGGATTCTAACTTTGATTCACTCGCTACGCTCGTGAATGAATCATAGAATCCTTCGCTTGCTCGGGACTCAAAATCAGCACTCGAAACAAAAAACAATTTTGCTCTCTTGTTGCACAAGTAACTATTTACTCCAAAGAATGTGAATTAATTTGCGATTATTTTCCAGGAAGCAGCAAAGTCAATAGCCTTCTACCGGCGAGTGGATATCCAGTCGAAGGAAGTGGCAGCCGAGATAGCGAAAATCAAGCTGCAGATCGATCCTAACCTGGAGCAAATTCTTCAAGAGGACGTTGACGGTGAGTTTTGCATTTCTAAGGGCCGCTAATGTCGCTGGCCACTAGTGGCTGTTGGCGGTGGCTCGTTTGCGCCGACCCTAATGTAAATTTGTTTTATTATGTTGTTAGTTATAGATCGGTTCACGAAAGTTGACCACAAATGGCGGCCGTCGCGCATATGTACATTTTTGCACCAATGGCGTGGCTCCATTCTTGACGCATTTAGGGAATGCATCAAGAACGGAGCCGCGCCATTGGCATTCCACTCGCGCCTCACCCCGCACCTCCACGGGGACCTAAAAAAATATTTCTGCGCAGTGGTCATCTTTCATGAACCGACCTATATCTTCATCGCAAAAACTAGCGAGAACATTTTAAGAAATTCAATTTTTTGTTACTGCCAATATGTGTTATGTTATAATTACTTACACCTACGCAAGTGGAGCCGCGGGTGAAAGGTTTATATTAAACTAGAGGATGCCCGCGGTTACACCCGCGTTATTTAAGGCTACTGCTCCGCTCCCGTCGCTCAAAGCGCGATGTTATATAGCATATAGCCTTCCTCGATAAATGGGCTATCTAACACTGAAAGAATTTTTCAAATCGCACCAGTAGTTCCTGAGATTAGCGCGTTCAACCAAACAAACTCTGCAGCTTTAAATAGGTATTAGTATAAGATTCCTAATTTGAATCACGACAGTTTGTCGCCATTTCTCATAAGTTTGAGTTGCATATTTGCTATTATTAAGCCATGTAAAAAATTATTTCATGTCAACGACATTAAGACTAAGATAATAACATAAATGAACAAAAAGAATATGGTAACTTATCAGTTATCACAAGTGAGTTTACTGCCGTATTTTCTTTGAGATATAAATGTTTGTCGAGTTTATCTCGGTGCTTAGTAATTCAGCGAGATGCGGGGAAAACCTGATTATAAAAGTAGTCTAAATAGGACATGTTGTTCTGAATTATTGTTTGTTTCATGCATATTGTGAAGATCATACGGTATTTCGACTTACAAATATTGTCTGGTGTCTTAATTCGATGGTAGCGCTCATAGTGAGACTTGGCTTGCGGTTCGTAACAGATCGGCAAAGTTAAGCAACGTTTGCACAGGTATCTATTTGGATGGGTGACCGTGTGTGGCATTTACATCTGAGCGCTACCGTGCTTCAGAGGGCACGTAAAGCTGTCGGTCCCGGTTCTTGTCTAAGGATAAGGATCGTTAGGCCATGCCGAAGCCCTTAGGGCGGTCTGAAAAGGTCGGTCAGAGTTGGCCACACACTCACACGAAAAACAAAACGAACATTCGATGGTTAATGATTGCAACGTTAGGTCGTGGGTTCGATTACCACTTTTTTTGTGCGACTAGCACGATTTTCTTACTTGATTTTCTTCTTAATATAATATATATTAATAAATCAGAGAATAGAAAGGAAAGCAACAGAAAGAGCGTAGAGCAACGGGCGACGTGATATTATAATTTTAACAATTTGACATAAATTAAACAGAAAATACTTTATTTCACACTTTTTAGACCATGGTACGGCGATAGCCCAGTGATGTACGTAACGGGCTGTCGAGACGATGGTCTCGAGTGCAATCACCAGTTACCCCGGGCACACACCTCTGACTTTTCGAAGTTATGTGTGTATTAATAATGTTAATCATTGCTCGCTTAACTTGTGCCCGGCAGATGTCAAAAGGCTCGCCCCCTATTACATTGGGATGGAAACATAACTGGCTAAGTGTGGGTGTGTAATACTTCTGCCTACCCCTTCGGGGATAAAGGGCTTGAAGTTATGTATGTAGACCTTGGTGATACAAAAATAAAAGGAAAAGACATGTTACACAAAAATTTAATTACAATGTATTGGGCTTTATCGCTAAAAACTTATATTCTTTCGCATCTGAATCTGAAAAATGTATTAAATGTTTGTATACAATTGCATTGCTTTTACCGAAATTTACTTTGTCAAGTCGGAGCGTAGATTATTTATATCCTTTAGTCGTTGCTGTGTCATGGCTATAAGGCTACTTAAGATAAAATATTATGTTAATAGTCCCTTTTGCTCGTGTCTTCGTCTGCGAGGAAAGGCTTTGCATACAAATTTTGGATCGCTAATGGACTGTCGAAATCGAAATTAGAAAAAAACTGTTCTAGGTTGTGTCTACGTTATCCAGGATACGAGTGTGATCAGTTTGCGTCAGTCAATCTCAAATTGTTAATTTGTTTATAATATAAGTCCCTGTCCCTACAATAGTTTCATCTTAATAAAATTTTGTAGGTCCGTTCGGTCAGACCTTCACTTTTTTTTATGAGCCTGTAACGTCCCACTGCATAGCAAAGACCTCCCCACTCTTCTTCGACAAGTCCCTATCTTCTCACTTCTGGAACCAATCCTTTTTGAAGGAGTCTAGTTCATCCCGCCATCACCGTCTCCGCCTGCTGCGTTGTCTTCTGCCATTTGAGGGGGTCCATAGAGTTGTTAATTTGGCCCATTTGTCATCTGACATGCTACAGATATGTCCTGCTCAGCTCCATTTTTGCGTGGCAGCTTTTCGAGTGACATCCGCGATGTTTGTGATGGAAGGGATAGTAGTATTCCTTATCCGGTCTGTCAATTTGAGGCCCAGATTACTCCGTTCCATCGCTCTTTGGCACACCTCGAGCGTGAATCTCTGTTCTTTTGTTAAATACCAAGTTTGAGAGCCATATGTGGTTTGAGAGCCATATGTGAGGATGGGAACAATGTACCAAACCTTCACTATCCTTTAATTAATTATCTTCTTTAAAATACTTGTAATCAAAGTAAAATCATTTGATGGACAAGTACGAGTCGTATATAATTATGACTCCTGTTTCAGATCCAGAGGTTGCCAATAAATTGATGGAGAACATGGACAAGGATGTTGAAAGAAAAAGAGAATCCTCGTGGCAGTTCTTGAGTAAGTATTGTTTATCAAAAAAAATATTAATACCCATGCTCTCAGAGTACATTGAACAAAAATGTACATTTAGGAATTAATAGTGCATCACGAACTTAAACCCCTTGGTAATGAGAACCTACGAATGATCTATTTGGTGGCAAGCATTTTAGCCAAAGCCAGAACTCTTGACTTGCCAATGATTTTTAGCAAAAAATACAGAATCCAAACTCTGAATAAAAGGACCCGTTCGCTAAATTGTTTACTTTACGTTGGGTTCGTGGATTCTAATGTATAATAATGAGTTAGCCTCATTATGAGAATGAAACATATTCAGCAAATAATTATTGTGGTAATCTGTATATATAAAATCCTTGCGTTACTGACTGACTGACAGATAAGCTACAGCCAAAACTATTGGGCGCAGGTAACTGAAATTTGGCATGTATGTTCCTTGGGGACCGTAGGGTTGCACTAAGAAGGGATTTCCCGAAATGCCCACGGGATCGGGCTAAAAAAACGTCCTCTAGTCTTTCATAATAATATGTTTTTTCGGCAAAATATCCTCATTTGTACTACATATACTATAATCGTATAAAATTATGTATCAAACAATTGTTCTACCATAAAGTACATTACAGACAAGTCAGTAAATGTTTTACATACCTTATCACATAACAAATAGTTTTGCATGTATGTACATGATACTATAAAAACTCTTATCTGTAATGTTAACATATTATAACAAGTGGATAACATAGCCAAATTGCTTGGGTTAGCTGTAAATTGGCAGCGACGCGTAAATCTTCTTCTGTTTCAATTCTTCATGAATATGGGTGAGCTAATTGTCATCGTCCGTGTGGTGACGGATTAAGAATACTGATTGTCAACACCCCATATCATCCCGTGGGTGTCGTAAAAGCCGACAGAGGAAGCACATTACGCAGAGAACAGCACTGTAAGAGAAGGAAAACTTGATACAAACTCTATACCAACCCGAATGGCCAGCGTGGTATAGTAGGCCAATTCCACGTTTCAAAGGAGAGGCCTAGCCCAGCAATGGACTTCAAGTGCATGAAACACATCCATACTTGCAATGTGATCAAGACCTGCTAATAAATATCGCAGAATACTTCAATAGAACAGCACTAATCAGTCAAATCCGGTAACGAACCAAAGCGAAAGTCTTCCATACAACCGGGACAACGCTAAGACAATGATGGTGAAGACGCTAACATTTTGCCTATATAGCTTCAAGATTTCGAAAGGTGATGCAACGCGATCAATGAATCAGGCAACAAACAATGTATGGCTGATACCACTGAGCAAAGATAAGATCCTACTGTCGGCGTCAGAGAATATAAAACAAATGTCTGAACAAACGTAATATACGTTAAGAAGGCTTATGTCGTATTCGTAATACGTTGTATAAATGCACGTGCTGTTTCAATCTCAGGCTAAGTAAACTAAGATAGGATGTAATCAACGCATCAATTGATATGTAGTAAATGTAAGATAGTAATATAGGAATAGAAAATAACATATAGATAGAAACAAAGCTAAGAAATATGTTGAGGACGGGTGTGAAATTGTTAAAGGTTTTATGGCAATACATAGATTTTTTCCGACTGATTATTAATAGGCCTGCCCCCTATTACGAGGGACGTGGAAATTCATGGCGAAATGTGGGTCTAATATTTTCACCTCTGCCTACCCCTTTGGAGACTGTATCCCCAACGTGTGTGTGTGCGTAAGACTATAAATAAAATAAAATAAAAATTATTAATTGCGAACTTAATATCGAACTATAATTCTCTTCTGTTTCTCTGTAAAATGCATTATGTATAGATTAAATAAACATTTATCCGTATTTGAAATTTGTTGGAACTTAATTTGTTGTAGATTATTACTACTAATAACTACAAACATACTAAAAAGTCTGGTATTATGTTTAATGTATGTTCTATAAAAGTACTATTTAAAAATATATACCCAAATTGCATTTGCGTACACGTTTCGGACTTTGCTTTACTAGCTATATTTATATTTGATGTTTATTATTAGTGTGTATTGATGGTTCAAGTTAACAAGTGAATTATCAATAACTAGTCGACGCCAGCTGCTTCGCACGCACATATTTTCGAATTTCCCGTTTTGCCCGATACCGTGGGAATTTCGGGAAATCCCGTCTTAGTGCACCCCTGTATGTTCCTTGGGGACCCCCAAGGAACATACATGCTAAATTTCAGCTTCTTGCGTCGAGGAGTTTCGGCTGTAGCGTGTCTGTCAGTCAGCCAGTAACGCAAGGATTTTATATATTAAGATAGTAGAATCTAAATAAAAATCAGTTTTGTTAAAAGCGTTACATTAAATTAGTACAATAAATCTGAGATAATGCTATTAAATAGCAATAGTAGACTAAATTTAAAAATCAATCGTTACAGTTTGAATTGTGTACACATGCATTCCAGCTAAAGGTAACACTGTATGTGCCCCAGAGAATAAAACTCATGTGAACTACATCGTCTACAAACTAAATCGTCTTACGCTATTAAAGGAAAATTTCATAAAGATGATTTAGTAAATAAAAGAAGTGTCACATTTGAAACTTCTTCGTACTCTTGTTAAATATCGCATTGAACAAAATTTCATATTCATTCTTCAGTGAAATCGAAGTCTTCGAAGCGAGCTCTGATAACAGTCCTCACAATCATGGCAGCTACAATTATGATGGGATGTGTCGTACTCCAAGTATATGCTGAGCCGCTGTTCGCCGAAGCTGTGCCTTCAATGTCGGCAAGTCAGTGCGCCATATTTGTGGCTTTGGACTTCCTGATCGCCAGTATCATCTGTGTTGTGATTGTAGACAAATTTGGAAGGAAGGTGAGTGAAAAGCTCTTATTGTTTTATCATATAGAGCTACCTCCATATTATTGGTTTCTACCTAAAACGATGACAAATATTATGCGTTTACCTACATATAACTTTTACTGGCAATGATCATCTGTATTGTGTATGATAATGTTATCTTATTTTAATAATATTTGCATACAAACTTAGAAACATTTTAATTCCTACTCCTTATAAGTCTACTTGTATGTGTATGTCACAAAACAGCAAAGTACTTATTTTCTGTTTCGTGGTGAATGTCTTCTTACTTCGTTCTTATTTTAAAATCGTACCACAATAAACAATTTTAAGTTATTTACACTCATTCAAATTGCATTAGCTAACTGTACTGTTACTTAAAATACTGATATGACGATTATCTTTTTTTCTGTCCAGTCTCTCCTGATCTCCACGGCTGTCGGCTCTGGCATCTGCACGGCGCTGCTAGGTTCACAACTACAGGTCCACTGGGCGCCTCACTGGTTCACCGCAGCACTTATCTACGTATATGGCTTTGTGTATACGTGCGGACTCGCTACGGTACCTTACGTGTTGACAGCGGAGGTGTTCTTGCCAGAGGTAAGCATTTATTCTTCAAGAAATGTGCCATAGGTTAGAATTGAGTTTTTACTTAAATTGATATTTTCATATATTCAAAAACAGTTTGGGCTACTATGAATGTAGTACATCGCAATATTTCAGGAAGAGTCGATTTTAGCGACATAAAAAGCTTTACTATTAGTTCTAAGCTAAGCTAACAATAGGAAAATGACGGGGCATTTCCCTTTTGTATAAAGCCAATATCACTAAAGTGGCAATAAGTATACCTTTTTGATGCTGAAAAACTAAAATCTTTTGAGCTATTTTGGCAGCGATAAGAATAAAGTCACATTAAATTTGCCTTCTGTTGTTAGATCAAAGTTTTCTTAAGATCAAAGTTATCTAACCTAATGTTATCTTTCTTCCAACAGGTCCGAGGTTTCTGCAACAGCCTGTCTTTAGCTTTCGTTTGGATCTTCAATTTCATTACGTTAGTTATTTTTAATCCTCTAGTAGAGTCGGTGGGTTTAGGGCCTGTGTTTTATCTGTTCTCTTTTGTCTGCTTCGCTGGCGCTGTGTTCGCTCAGTTTTACTTGCCTGAAACTAAAGGATTATCTGCGGACGCTATCCAGGTCTTGTTTTTGAAAGAATGGGGATTTAGGAAGAGCAAATAATAAAAAAATACTATAAAGTTTATTTAAATATAACATAATAATTAACATTTTACGACAGTGTCGCTATTGTGTCACACAATGAGGTAGAAAAGTGTAGCTATCATTTGATTTGTAAATAGTAACTGACATTGTTCACGATAGCTATGTATTAAACCAGTTGTATTTAGTGAATTATTAGTATTTCTTCAGTATTTGTCTAGTCTACCAAAGATTAAACAATAATTATGAATAAAATGGTGAAACCGGCCGGGATTTGAAAATTAATGTAAGTAAGTATTCATCCTTCTCTGATTATCGGCCCATTTCTATCCTGCCATTCCTTTCAAAACTCTTTAAACGCCTCGTTTATAACCAAATAAACTCTTCCTATGCAAAAATTGTCTCCTTAATCCATTTCAGTCGGGACATAGTACCGTTACATCCCTGGTCAATATTACGGATGACAACAGGGCTGGTATGGAAGGCGGAAAACTCTCGAATCTATATATATCTAATCTATATCTAATCTATATCTAAAATCTAATCTATATAATCAAATTCTCGCTCTACTAGATTTTAGTAACGCCTTCAATACAGTCGATTTTGATATTCTACTCAGTCGACTTTGTACTCTTAACATATCTCCTACGGTGATTGATTGGTTTCGTACTTACCTGTGTGGCCGCCGACAGCGTATACGCATTAAAAACTCATTTCTTCTTGGTGTAACACAACTGTTGGTGTGCCCCAGGGTGGCGTGCTATCTCCTTTACTCTTCGCAATTTTTATTAATTCTATATCAAATAACCTTCGCTGTTCCTATCACCTTTATGCAGATGATCTTCAAATTTATACGCAATCGTCACTAGCAGATATGTCACTTTCTGTAAGTACCATTAACAGTGATTTGGCACTGATTAACAACTGAAGCAAATCCTTTGGACTAAAAGTGAATCCCTCAAAAACTCAGGCCATTGTTATTGGTACTTCAAGAATGACATCAAAAATTGACTGGTCTCAACTCCCTCGCGTCATATTTGATGGTACCTTTATTTCCGTACAAGACAAAGTTAAGAACTTGGGTCTCATTATGGACTCTAATCTCAATTGGCGATCGCAGATCCAAGAGGTGAGTCGAAAGTTATTTGCTTCAGCAGGGTCACTGAGAAGGCTTAGGAATTTTCTTCCTACTGCCACCAAAATTGCACTAGCAAACTCCCTCCTTTTCCATTATCGATTATGCAGATGTCAGCTATTCAGATCTCGCCGAAAACCAGCTAGATAAACTTGAGCGCCTTCAAAATCTCTGTATACGATTCATATTTGGATTACGCAAATATGATCATGTTTCACAATTTCGAGCACAGCTCAAGTGGTTACCTATACGACATCGCCGGAATGCTCATATTCTCTCTTTGCTGTACAACATATTGTTTAACCCTTCAACTCCTTCCTATCTTAAAGGACGTTTCGAGTTCCTTCATGATACGCATAACCGTTATTTAAGGTCATCAGAAAATTTGAAACTAAAAATGCCGGTACATTCCACAGCACTGTATGACAAATCTTTTTGTGTTACCGCTGTTCGCCTTTGGAATGCTTTACCATTACATATAAGACAGGCTCAAACGATAACTAAATTTAAAGCTTCAGTAAAGGCTCACTATCTACCACTATAACTTCTTCTAGTTCTACAAAATACATGCAAGTATTAAATATGTGTATGTATATGTATGTATAAGTATGTATGTATGTTTATGTATATGTACATATGTCTATCATTTATTATCATATTACAGGAATGAATATAGGTATATTAAGTATGTATATATTATATAGCTTTGTTTACTTTGTTTACACATGCAACTACCGATTTTCTCCTACCAATAATATTTCCATCCAAAGGTTGCCTGGTAGAAATCGCTTTCAGCGATAAGGCCGCCCTTTGTACTATAGTTAGTTATAAGATCTCTAATAATGTTTTTAATGTGTACAATAAAATAATAAATAAGTATTGTTTTAATAATGTAAATAATGAAGTATTTATTAGATTTAAATTTGTGCCAATATAATAATTATTATTTTTGTTATGTTAAGTTTTCGTAAAGTGTATATAATAATTATTATTTTTGTTATGTTAAGTTTTCGTAAAGTGTATATAAGTTATGGTTAGAATCATGTAACACTAGATAGACAAGTTAGAATTTGGTGTATTTTATATTATAATGTAGATTTTCTACTAGTAGGTTATAATAGTGTCCGTGGTCCAGTGGATAGCGTATACGACTGCTGATTTGAGGTCTCGGGTTCGATTCCCGGGTTGTGCAAAAGTGTTACTGGGTTTTCCGAATACTCAGTAGCAGCCCGGAGTCTGGTGATGTGCCCGGTAACGGCAATAGGCTCGCCCCCTATTATGTGGGACCTAAAATACCTGGCGAAATGTGGGTATAATATTTTCACCTCTGCCTTGCCCCTTCGGGGATGCAGGTGTGAGACTATAAATGAAAAAAACAAAGGTTACAATAGAAATGTTTAATTTCTTTAAAGAAATATATTAATCGATTCTACTTCGATGTAATCGCCACAGGTTGGTATGAAAACTCAAATGAAATAGATAAGCTAATAAGCTAAGATTAAATTCTGTCATATCTGGTTAGACCACAGAGGGTTAGACTACTGATTGGACGAGCTTTAATTTAGAAACCTTAGTTGCAAATGGAAAAACGGTAGGGCTAGGGTGATGCTGATGATAAGAACAAAATGAATAAAACTAGTTGCTTGATAAAGCAGCCTGTATGCGAACATTACGCCACTTTTTGTGTATGTACCAGGCAAGTAATGAACTTCTTATATTTTTGTAAAACTTTAATATAATACTGTACATATTGCTAAATAAAATAATAATTATTATATAGGTGTTTTATTTTGATATTTTTAAGCTTACATCATATTAGTTGAATAAATAGACATGGTAAGAGACAGAGAAATTGTTTTATATATGTAGGCAGCTAGATCTTTTTAGCCTTCTTACTTTTATCACACACTAAATGCATTAATAGAGATATATATACAATGTTTTATTATTTTTAATTATTACCAATTTCACTACAGTATTTGTTTAAGCGTGTATAAATAACTTTGATTAGTAGGCTTTGAATAATAATAATATACTGAATTTTATTAACTTACCTCCGTAAGCGATAAAATGAGTATTGAGCTTCTCCTACTGGACCCGAAATTATTTCACACGCACATAAATAGTAAGCTTAAACAAATAATTAATCACACTCTCGTGCTGTTGCATAGGAACTATTTCTTAAATAGAACCCAATGTGTCAGAGAAGGCAACTTTACAAGCTCTCTACAATAACTTTCTTTTGGCGTCCCCCAGGGAATGGTGCTTGGGCCTTCCCTCTTTTTATTATACATCAACAGTTGCTACCAAACTGTAACATCATCACTTACGCTGATGATACAGCGTTAATCGTGCATGGTAGGGACTTGAGGCTAAACACCATACGGAGGATGTACTGAGGGAGGTGATGAAGTGGTTGAGAGAAAATCTATTAACTTTAAATGTAGATAAAACAAGTTACGTGAATTTTTCACCCCGTTCAAACACTCAGCCGCCTCTTGAGTTTAAAATAGCTGCACATACCTGTGACCTACAAAATGGATGCGCATGCCTACTACTAAGTCGTACTTCAAACATAAAATATCTGGGGCTTATAATAGATTGCTCCCTAAACTAGTTATCGCACATAAAGCTACTGACTACCCGTTTAAGGAGATTGATTCCAATTTTTCGTACACATAATGAAATCGAGTATATTTTGACCTCTGACAACGATATAATTAAGAACCTTAGCGTTATCAACAGAATAAAATTTAGCTCCGACCGTAGACCAATACGAGCCAAAGTTCGACTAGACTTTAAAATCCAAAGAGCCAATTTTTTTTACAAAACACCTCAAGAGATTTACCAAAGACACACTAATTAATAACGAAGACCAATTCAATCTGACATTATCGAATTATTTTAAAGATCTAAATATTGATGACATAAGCTCAGAAAATCAGTACAATATCATAGTCACTGGAATAAAAAATAGTTGGAAAACTATAAAAAGCACACCTAGAACTAAAACAAATTAACAGCACAGAGTTTGAAATTGATAGAAGAACGAACAAAGAAACAAATAGGAACACCAGAATATAGACAATTAGATAAAGAAGTCAAAAGAAATATCGGAAAGGATTTAAGAAATTTAAACACACATTTAGTCAAAACAGCTTTGGAAAAACACACATCTCTGAGGGTTTTGAAACAAGGAGTTACTATAGGGAAATCCTGGATTAATAGCCTAATAGATAGTAATGGCATAAAACATCACAACAGAGAGAAAATTATAGACATAGCAACAGATTTCTATGAGTCACTATATTCCGACAACACTACAGATGCTGCAAGCACAGAATATCACCTACCGGATACCATCCCACTTATAAGTGATTCTGAGGTGCATAGAGCGCTTAAGACTATGCAATACGGCAAAAGTCCAGGCGAGGATGGTATTACTACCAAGGCTCTTAAGGTCGGCTCCACCTCCTTACTGTCTCCACTTACAAACCTATTTAACACCATTCTACGTACAGGCAAAGTCCCAAATGATATGTGTCACTCGAACATAATCCTTTTGTATAAGAAGGGCAACAAAAGTGACATCAATAATTACCGGCCAATCAGTTTAACATCCCACATATATAAGGCCTTTATCAAAGTAATTCATAATCGCATAGACGGACAATTAGACAAACACCAACCTCCAGAACAAGCTGGCTTCCGTCCTAGTTTCTCAACCACTGACCATCTCCAAACATTAAACCAACTATTAGAAAAATTTACAGAATTTAATAAACCAGTGTATTTGGCTTTCGTAGACTATACGAAAGCCTTTGATAGCATTCGGCATTTCGCAATATTCAAAGCGTTAGAAAACCAAGGAATTGAGCAACAATATATTCAATTAATTAAAAGCATTTACCGCAATAGCTCCGCCAACATCAAGCTCAATATCACTGGACGACCATTCCGCATACAAAAGGGTGTTAAACAAGGTGACCCGCTCTCTCCCAAATTATTTACCAGCACTTTTGAGGAGGTATTGCTGGCAGCGATAGCCTAGTGGAGATACCAACAGACTGCCATGCAGAGGGTATCGGGTTCGAATCCACGGCGCGCACCAATGACTTTTCGGAGTTATGTGCGTATTGAATTACTAATTATCGCTTGTCTCGTGCCTCGGAGAGCACGTTAAGCCGTCGGTCCCGGTTGTCATGAAGATCTTTGACAATCGTTACAGGACGTCAGTACCTTCTAAAAAATAAACTGACACTAGTCTAAAATGGAATATCGCTATCCCTTCGGGTTGCGGAGGTCAGATAGGCAGTCGCTCCGTGGAAAAGCTAATATTCAGCCAAATCCGGTTAGACTAGAAAGCGGACCCCAGATTAAAACTGGGATAACGCTAAGAGGATGATGACTTTTGAGGAGGTATTCAACTCACTGGCAGCCTCGTGGAAGACCAAAGGCATAGTGCTCGGCAATAAGAGGCTTACAAACCTGAGATTTGCCGACGACATTGTCCTTTTTGCGTCCACAGCCCTGGAACTACAGACCATGCTCCAAGAACTGAGCACAGCAGGCTTCGGGGTGGGGCTTGCGATGAACCGGTCAAAGACCAAAGTAATGACTAATAGTTCCAAATACCGTGTCGAGGTGGATGGGCAGGAGATACAGTACGTCGATGAGTATATCTACTTGGGCCAGTTAGTTTCCTTCGAAAACAGGCAAGAAAGAGAAATCGATCGCCGAATCGAGAACGCCTGGAAGAGCTACTGGTCCATGAAGACGCTCATGAAGGGTAATCTGCCGATCTCCCTAAAGCGAAAGCTCATCGATATGTGTATCCTGCCCATTCTTACCTATGGTGCCCAGACCTGGTCATTGACTGAATCGCAACGGTCTCGCCTCGGAGTCTGCCAAAGAGCAATGGAACGCAGCATGTTGGGTGTCAGACTAAGGGACAAGATCCGAAACACCACACTGCGCGCCAGAACCGGGGTAACAGACGTGGGAAAAAAGGCAGCCAGCCTCAAATGGGACTGGGCGGGACACGTTACCCGAATGCACGAAGACCGTTGGGCAAAGATCTCCTCAACATGGGTGCCCGAAGATGGACAGCGCCGCCGAGGTCGGCCCCGAAAAAGATGGCGAGACGAATTGGACGCCTACCACAACAGCTGGTATGAGGTTGCGCATGACAAGCGATTGTGGAAGGATATGGGGGAGGCCTTTGCCCAGCAGTGGGAAAGTATAGGCTTAAAAAAAAAAAAAAAACCTGCCGATATCCAAACACTTCTATGTGTCTATCATGCTCTTGCACAATGCCTGCTTCAGTACTGTGTTACAGTATGGGGTGGTATTGGCAAGACCACACTACTTCCTTTAGAACGTGCACAGAGGGCGATTTAGAAGGTGATACAACACGCACATACGCACATACGCACACACGCCCACACACCCACACACACAAAAACTCATGATCAATAGATATGCGAGTGGTAACAGTTTCTTTCAGTTTACATATCATGTACTAAATAATTTAACACTAAACTAGCATAATATGTAATATTTCTAGCGAAGTCAAAAACAAAAGTTTCGAGTTTAATTTGTAACTAGTTAGTTTAATTTCTTTTTTTCTCTTTTTCATGTGACAAAAATCGAATCATTTTATGTATCAATTTGAGGGATGGAAGGCGCAGGCGACTGTAGCACAGTTTATATATCTAGTATACGGTCGTCATCGAATCTTAATATATAAAATCCTTGCGTTACTGACTGGCTGACAGACACGCTACAGCCGAAACTATAGGGCGCAGGGAGCTGAAATTTGCCATGTATGTTCCTTGCGGACCGTAGGGGTGCACTAAGAAGGGATTTCTCGAAATTCCCACGGGATCGGCCAAAACGGGTAAATTTAATTATCTAATAATATTTAAAACGCAAAACAAGCATGTTGTAATAGATTAAGATAAAATTGTCAAAACATAGTGATGGAAAGTAAATTATTCTATTCTATACTACACTTCTTTACAAATTTTGTTCATATAATATCTTTTATGCTCAGTGTTTGGATCCAAAATGCTCCCATGAGGCAAAACCTGGAGATGTAATGCTCAGTGTTGTCCGAATCTATTTCGGACAACACTGAGCATTAAGCAGCATGTTGTCGATGCTGACGTAAAGAACACTGTCCATATGACATAGTTCGAAATATGGTGACAATGAACTGTTCTGTTCATTGTCACCATGATATGCTCACTTTTGGGAGCATACATTGCTATGCAGATGACAGTACCGTGCATGGGCGGTATCTCGGCCATCCTGCGGCTAAGCAGGCCGACATTGAGGAAAATAGGCGAAAACTTGCCGCTGAGCTTGACCAGGTTTTGAACAGCATCTCGAATTGGGGTGCTGAAAACATGCTCAAGTTCAACGCCAAGAAGACACAGGAGTGCGCATTTACAGGAAAGTTATCTCCATTCCTTCCCCAACCTTCTCTTCTGGACACTCCACTACCGATACAGGACAGTCTAAATATACTTGGTATGGACATACGCCGCAATCTCAACCAGAGAAACTACATTGAGGGTGTCATTAAATCGGCATCGCGAAAACTCGGAGTCCTGAACAGAGTGAGGAGGTTTTTCACGCCGGAGCAGCTGTGTCTATTATACAAGACTCAGGTTCGCCCCTGCGTGGAATACTGCTCTCATCTCTGGAACGGCTCCACTCAGTACCTGCTAGATGCCCTTGATAGGTTGCAGCGGCTTGCTGTCCGTATCATAGGTGACCTTGAGGCTACTAAGACCCTTGAATCTCTGCAATTACGCAGGGACGTAGCCTCAATGGCTGTCTTTTACCGATTGTATCACGGTGAGTGTTCAGAAGAACTCTTTCAACTCATCCCTCTCCTTTCCTATCCCGAACAACACGTGCCGGGTTAAGGTGCCACCCTTATACGGTAGATCAGATACCATCACGTACGAAAAGGTTCGGTACGTCTTATCTTTGCCGTACCATAAAGATGTGGAACTCACTGCCAGCTCACGTGTTTCCTTCCTCCCTTGATCCTGGGTCCTTTAAGCGGGGCGTGAAAAAGCATCTCTCAAGGCCGTCAAAGTGAGGGCCGTCATGTCACATTGCTTAACCAGCAATTGGGGATGGTGGCCTTCCCAATAGGACTTCACTCTGCTTACCATCAGGCAGCGTGAAGTCAATTTGACAGGTATTTTTTAATAAAAAAAAAAGAAGAAAAATAAATTAAGAGATAACGCCTGTACTATGAATAAACCCAGTATAGCACAAGACTTAACAGTCCTCTAAAGGACACTGAGAAAATTCAGAGTCACTGTCAGTCAGCGAGGAAACCCTTTAAACTACTCACTTCGCAATCCATTAGTCGTTTTGTAGTATAACATAGACTTAACAAATAGCTTTTACCCAGAGCGACTGGCATCTGACCGCCATAACCCAAAAGTATAGCGATATTCAATGGCTTTGACCAGTTTCAGTATATGCAGACATCGACGGCTTCGAAGCTGTGGCACGAGGCGATAATCAACAATTTATACTTTATCGTGATGTGGCTGCGTGAGTTCGAACCTCCTGCATGGTAGTCTCTGGGCATCTCCACTAAGCTAGTGCTGCCTTCACACTACTACGGAATCTATTCCGTCTTATATTTTTTATATTCTTTTTTATTATAGACTCACGCCTGTATCCTCGAAGAGGTAGACAGAGGTGTAATATTACACCCACATTTCGCCATGAATTTTGAAGGTCCCACGTAATAGGGGGCGAGCCTATTGCCGTACCGGGCACATTACCAGACTCCGTGCTGCTACTGAGAATTTCCTAACGGAAAATCCCAATAACACTTTGCCCGACCCGGGAATCGGACCCGAGACCTCCCAATCCCACGCGCACATTTATGCCGCGAGACCAACGAGGCAGTCAGTTCAGTCTTTATAATTTTATTAAATTTTAAATACTTTTATAGATATACAGTTTTTATTTGTAATAGGTCACACATGATTGGAACTTTTTATGAAGTGTTTAAAAACTACATTCTTAGGCCCACTTGCACAACGATTCTTAAATTGAATTAAGATGTATTTAACGAGAAATAATATATTAAACACCACTAGCGTCTTGCACAACGAAAAATTTGTCGAGTAATATGATTTAAGAACTGTCAAAATTAATCACCGAAAATCGGCTGTTTAGTGGCTAATTTCATTTAAGAACTGTCACACTGATGTTGGCATCTTGTCATTAGCGACGAAAATTATCTATAATTATATAACTGGACCGGACGAAGCAGCAGGGGGAGGCCTATGTCCAGCAGTGGACGTCTCTAGGCTGACATGATGATGATGATGATATAACTGATAACAATGTACCTACTTGTGTTATTGTTAACCCTAGAATCCTACACTATTTGGCGCACATGTTATTCCTACACTGGGGTGCTGGAACACCCCATACTAAAATGACTGTAATCCTTAAAATAAAAATAAAACAATTCATGAAAATACGTTTTATTAAACATAATCGGTAACTTGAGATTACAAATCAGCCTTATTACACAAAGTTAAATGTAGTTTGACCAACAGCGCTTGTAGGATTTGGTCCTTTTTTGAGGATCACTGCAATGGACTAAGTTGGCCTCCGGTAACGGTCCTCCAAATGTTCATGTATCAGTTCCGAACCTAATTTCAAAACTGTCTGCTGAAACTTTATATTTAGCTTATTATTTGATCTTGAACACTTATAAAGAACTCAGGAATTACAACTGGTCCTAACTTCTATTTCTTCCTCGCCAGATTTGTGGTCTAGAATAGAGCTTATTTCTTCGTAATTCAAACCTCTGACAGCCATCCGAAACAAAATAAATAAACTTCATTGAATTTTACCTTCATAATATCTAAAACTATTTGTATTTAATTCATATAAGACTATTCGTTTTAATAAATAATCTAATTTAATATCTTATTACATATAAATGCATCAATCGTAATAAATAAATAATCTTACGATTTTACTACACTGGGGTACTGGCGTACCCCACAGCACTTATACAGGCGACCACACAACGCGGTCCCTCGTCACGGTAGTGACGTAACGCCAGCGGTTGACACCAAACTAAAATACTCCGACGCGCGAATTCGTGGATATTAAAGAAATTGAGATAATTATTTAGAAAACAAATCGGTGTGGGGTGCACCTGCACCCCATGTAGGGTTTTAGGGTTAGTGCTCAAAAGTTTCTGGTTATTATTTGTCACTTGTCATTTCGTTGCTAGGCGACGACAATGCGTTTTGTTTTATGCTCAAAGTATATATAGTCTAAGGTTTTATGCGAAACCATACGCATAACATCGTTAAAATCGTAACAAAAAGGCTTCATGCCATGAAACAAAACGTAGAAACTACTTTACCGACCTCATAAAATGTTTAACTAAATCTAAGCGTTGTTGTCGTTGTGCAAGAGGACGCTAAATACTTTAACTTAAATTATTTTATGCTGTAAATTCTGTTCAAGAAATTTAAATTAAGGAGTGACTTAAATCAAACGTTACGCAAGTGGGCCTTAGTATTTCACAACATGTGTAAGATACTTAAGGTGCATATATTAATGTTTACAACCGTCTAATTAGAGTCTAATTTTATATTATCTTAAGATAACAATTGTAAAGATATATTCAGCGACATTTACTGAAGTACAAGATGTGATGTACGTGTTTATTTGATATAAGTAATGACATTAAATAAATATTTAAACGTTTTCTGTATACTCATTGCTAAAATAATTTAAAGAAAGAATTTGTTCTGGCTTTGTCCTTATAAGTAAGTCTCCCGCAGTCTGTTCGAGACAAAATTATAACTAATAAACGGTTTTTTTAGACCTAGTTACTAATTAGGAAGGTTTTGAAGTATAATTCGCGAAGCCACCGAAATTTAGGAATATATGCTTTCATGGTAACTTAACAATATCGGTCGGGATACGAAGCGCGTACCTCTGCTTGGAGTTCTATTCCACCTAATCGTTGGATGGACAATTCAATATATAGTGCGACATTCGTTATAAGCTAATGGAGAGTGTACGGCCGAGGATCGAACCTTGTGGTACGCCAGCACTGGTGTGAACCACAAGGAGGTTTAACTTTGAAATTAAACACCTCTGCTGCCATGACCATGAATCCTGTAAAGAATTTGAAACATCGGCTAGTAATAAATTAAAAATTTAGTTTCTAAATTATTCGGTTTAAATGTAATAACTATGTTTAACCAATACAACGCGATAAAATCCGTAAACTGTAGTTTAATTTCAATGTGTAACATTCACGTAAACCTAAGAAGATATTATGAGGCTTGGCTTCTTAGCATGAGCCGTCAGATTTAGACTTCATATAACTTAATATCGTCCCTTTATTGGTAAAACCGATTATCTACACTTTTTTACAAAAATGAGTTATTTACACCAATCTACTCAACTTTTTGAGCTTTATCTACAGGTAAAACCGATTTTTCGATACGATGCATAGTTTCCGAGATAGATACGCGAAAAACCAATTATAATACAAGCTTTTAGGTAACGTCTGCATTCAATAACAGCTAAAGTCTTATACCTGTACGATTTTTTTGAAACCTTGCAATCAAAAACACATTCAGTTTCATATCTTATTTTAGTTGCAATTTGTTTACACTCTGAACATAAAGCAAGAAGCATTGTACTAATCTTAATATATAAAATCCTTGCGTTACTGACTGACTGACAGACACGCTACAGCCGAAACTGTTGGGCGCAGGAAGCTGAAATTTTCCATGTATGTGCCTTAGGGACCGTAGGGGTGCAGTAAGAAAGGATTTCCCGAAATTCCCACGGGATCGGCCAAAACGGGTAAATTAAAAAAATGCAGGCGTAGCTGCTGGTGTCCTCTAGTACAAACTAAAATTCTTTGAATGGTTCTGGTTTTGCTGGATTATTGGTAAGTACTTAGAATCTTACACATTAAAAAGAAAGTAAGTAGTTCTACTTGCTTTTAACAGAACATAATCCTTCGCACTTGTGCAGATTTTTATTCAATTAAAAGAAATTAGAGAAGCAGCTTTAATTGTTTTTCCACAACATCAGAGATCGTATCATTTAGATTTAAATACAAGTAAAAGCAACTATGCTTAAATAGTTGTTTTTCACCGAAGTGTATGGTGATGTTTCTACATAAATATTTTCAGCTAAAACCAAGACTGATGTGGGGATTATGCTGCAATGTATGAATATGAAAATAAATAAGGGGTATGCGGCTCCGGGAAGCAGCAGTACCCAGTTTTAGTGCAGTGAAGGTTGGTAGAAAACAACGCACTGTCATAGGATGGCCGCTCATAGTAGTGCTAGAAGGGCTTTTCTGAACTGGCTGGGGGATGGTAAACCTCGCACTGGGTTGATATTTGACGAAATGAAAGACACGCGAATGATTATTAAGCAGAGATTAAAATATTGCCAGAACAATGAGGAGCAAATTAAAATTAATATTTTGGCAACTGAGCACAAATAATAAGAATTTTTTAAATTTCTGGAAAGCCACTCACATATTAAACCCAAGACCTGCAGTTCCTATGAATGTCGACGGCGTGACTGAACCGAGAGAAATTGCAGATATGTTCAGAAGTCATTTTACAGTAACGCCGCGTCAAGTTGACATCAGTCAGAAACGTGTCACGAATGATATCATGTCTGGAATTCCATTGAATATTTCAGCAAAAGAAAAAAAAAACATTCTTAAATCTATGGCCAGGGGTAAATCTCCAGGACATGATGGCCGCAGCATAGAACATTTACAACGTGCTGGTCCGCATCTGCCGAGGGTTTTATCTATGCTATTTAACTTTAGTGTGCGGCATTCCTATTTACCAACAGTACTGATGAGAACAATAGTTGTACCCATAGTCAAGAGTAAAAGAAAGGATGTGGCAGACAAGGATAACTATAGGCCTATATCCATAGCGACTGTTAATAGCCAAGGTTCTTGATGGTGTGATTGAGCGTAGAATGACTGAGCAGCTTAAACCACATGATTCTCAGTTCGGCTTTAGAGCAGGGTTATCGACCGAAACTGCTATTCTGGCACTTAAACACAGATAGTAACACCCCTGTGTATGCTGCTTTTTTGGACCTCTATGGTCAAAATTGCGGGAGAAATCTACACCTCATGAGCTAATCAGCCTTCTCCAGTACTGGTATGGCCACCAAATAAATCAGGTTAGATGGTCGCGTGTATTTTCTGGCTAGTACCTATGGGCTGAGGTGTGGTGTGAGGTAAAAGGTGACGTCCCCAGCGCTTTTCAGTCTATACATCGATCAGCTGATCGAGGAGCTCAGTGGCACTGGTGTCGGATACTCTGATGATGGTAAGACTATCAACAGTATCAGCTACGCGGATGACATGGCATTGCTGAGCCCCTCTGTTGATACGCTCAGACGTTTGCTTACAGTGTGAAATGAAATGAAATGAAATAAAAATGAAATGAAATATTATTTATTTGCTAGAATATGGTCCTATACAAGTTGTTGGGTTTTGTTCGTAGTATAACATATTCTACCACCTGATGGGGCGTGCAAAAATTTACTTACAGCTAAATACAATTATTACTATTATTAGTTAACCAATTAATTATTCAATAAACAAAAAATAATATTAGATCTAAATTTACCATGCAAATTCTGACAATGGCATTACATAATAACATAACAATAATCGTATTATAATTTCAATAAATAACATTATTACAATATTATGGAATTATCAATAACCTCATGTCAAATCGATAGTGTAATTCTATTAATATAATATAAGAGTCAGAGATTTGTCATCAAAATATTCTTTTATAGAGTAATACCTTTTTTCTAATAATATATTAAACAATTTACGTTGGAATACCGTTGTAGGGAACTCAATGAGACCGTTAGGCAAATGGTTGTATACCCTTATGGCCATGCACAAGGCATTTCTCCTAAATAATTCAAGTCGCATCTGTGGTAACTGTAGTCTGTTTTTATGCCTGGTTCTACTACCCTCATTTTCTCCAAGCTTTCTAAAGAGTTCCGGGTGCTTTTTCACTAGCTTGCATATCTCAAAAATATATAAGTATGGTAAGGGTAATATATGTATTATATTTTTTGAAAAGTGGTTTGCAACTATCGAGATATTGAGCACCGCTCATTGCTCTGATGCACTTTTTTTGTGCTCGGAATAATATATTAACGTCCACAGAGTTACCCCATACAATGATCCCATATCGGAGCATGGAGGACACATATGCGTGATATACGATTTTTGCAGTATGGAGGTCTACAATTTGTCTGATCCTTCTCAGTACATAAACGTATCTGTCAATTTTATTAGCTACTTTATCTATGTGGGGTTTCCAGTTGCAGTTTTGGTCGATAGTCATACCTAGAAATACACACTCTAACAATTTTTAAAGGTTCATTATTGAAATTAATTTTAAGGTTCGTCCTGCTTGTATTGTAAGTTTGGAATTTAATTATATTAGTTTTAGACATGTTTAGTTTTAAATTGTTTGTTTCTAGCCATGTAACGGTTCTTTTTAGAGTGTCATGTATATCGTCCTTAAGCATAATTGCATCCTTACTTTTAATTATTAATGTCGTGTCGTCTGCGAATAGTACACATTCCTGGCTTATAGCGTCTGGGAGATCATTAATATACAATAAAAATAGGAGGGGCGATAGTAAACTCCCTTGGGAAACACCGGAATTTATCGGTTCGTATGTTGATCTAAACGTACTTTGTAGAAATTTGTTAGTGTGCGTTATTTCTACACATTGCAGCCTGTTTGAGAGATAACTTTGAAGCCAGTCGTTTGCTGTGCCGCGAATTCCATAGTTGTAGAGCTTTGAGAGTAGCGTCTTATGGCAAACAAAGTCGAATGCTTTCGACATATCCAGGAATGCACATGCTATCATTGTTTTCTCATTTAGGCTCTGCGTTACATGTTTCATTAGGGAAAATGCTGCAAGAGAGGTACTTTTTTGTTTACGAAATCCATATTGCTCGGTTTTAAGAATATTGCATGCTGTTATGAATTTTTCCAATTTATCATACATTACTCTTTCGAATATTTTTGCGATAACTGGAATCAGCGTGATGGGTCTATAATTACTTGTTTGCAATTTGTCACGTTTTTTGTACAGGGGTTTTACGATGGACCTTTTTAGGCGATTTGGAAAAACACCCTGTGAAAGCGATAAGTTTATAATATGTGTTAGCGGAGGGGCTAAACATAACGCACAGTATTTTATCACTCTGGTGTTTATATCGTCGTAGCCGGTAGCGTTTGTGTTTTTTAATGTTGTTATAATAATTTTATATATGTCTGCTTCCTCCACTGGAGTTAAGAAAATGCTAATATTGTTCTGTGTGATATATGTACAGCTATTTGATGGTATTTGTCCATTTGAATTGGGTGTGTTTGTCAAGGATATATAGTATTTATTGAATAGGTCACAGATTTGTTTAGGGTCGCTATATATTTTGTCACCGACTTCAATGGCTTTGATTTCGGAATTGTTGGTTAAGGTTTTTGTGTGTTCTTTAATAATTTTCCACGCTGCTTTGCCTTTGCTTTTTGATTCCTTAATATAATTATGGTTATTTATTTGCTGAGCTCTGTGGATACATTTTTTTAGGATTTTCGAATATTTTTTATAAATTTTATTGTTCCTTTTTTATTGTCCTTATTTAAACGATATTTTAAGTATAAGACTCTTTTTTTCACACCGCTTAGTTTTAGACCTTTAGTTAGCCATTTATTTTTCGTAGGTTTGTCTACACATTTAACTTTTAGCAATGGGAAGCATAAATCATAAAAGAGTTTTATCGTATCGTGGAAGTTATTGAAAGCTTGGTTCGTGTTTTGGGACTCATAAGTCTCTGAGAAAGGAAGGCGCGACAGGTAGTATCTATATTTTAATAAGTTTTCACTACTAAGGTCTCTTATACTCCTAAACCAAAATCTTTGTTTTGTTTTGACATTGCTATTGATTTCCAAGTTCACTGTGACTGATTGTCCGGTTTCATGGTCAGAGAGTGCTAAATGGTGGAGTTGTGATTTAGTGTCTTTTATGTTACTTGCTATTAAATCTAGGCATGCCTTTTTTCTTGTAGGAATTTCAATATGGTTTATTAAGGCATTGTTCTTGAGAATAGAACTGAGCTCCTTGGATACTTTGTTAGATTTGAGCAAGTCTATGTTCCAGTCACCGCATAATATGATTTTTTATTTGTTTTCTTACTAAGTAATGATGCTAAGTGCTCTAGCTTCTCCAAGAAAATCGTCACATTTGACGTAGGAGTCCAGTAAATACATGCTACAATGAGGTCAAGCTTTAGAATCTCTAGAATACAGCACTCAAAATGCAGAGCAATTGGGGGTGTTAGATTGGAGATTTCTTTAAATTCTAAGTCATTCTTAACTAATATGCATGTACCTCCTCTACGCTGGTTAGGTTGACAGAAATGTGTTGCTAATCTATAGTTGTTAAGTCTGACATTTGATTCTGTCCCTTGTTTTATAAATGTTTAACTTAGACAGATAATATCGACACTGTTTGCATTTTTGTTTAGGTTATCTATCGTTATTTCAAGTAGATCTTGTTTATTTAATAATCCGGCTATGTTCTGGTGCAGTAGTGTGATGTGGATATTATTAGGTTTAGATGCGAAAAAATGATGGGTGAGATGAAGGACTGGGAATTTCTTGTTGTTGTTTATTGGTATTGATGAAATATGAAGTTATTTTTGATTGATATACTCTTTTGCGTGCCGATTTTAAATCATTAGTTAAGGGTACCTTTGATTTATTCAAGTTGCATTTAAGTTTGGAGAACATTTCACTCCGGTAATAGTTGTGATCTATTTCGACATTTAGTTTATAACAAAATCTCTCTAAATAGTTATTATAATAGCCATAATTGCAATTTACAATATTATCATAAAAATTGTCATTGTATTAGATTTTTATGTATTTACAGTTTTTATAATTACTAGCTACTTGCTCTATGCTATTGTTCAACATCTTTTCATTAAGGTAGGCGTTATATTGGACATTCGTAAGGTATATAGTCTGGTTCCGTAGCATATGCAGTACATTACATATTTCTGACATTAACTTATAGGGTTGTTTGTCGTTTGATCCTGTTACAATAATTATGATGTCATCATGGGTAAGGTGTCTTAGAAATTCATGATTGCAGCTACTCAGGATCTGTTCACTCGAAGCATATGGTTTAATCATCGAAGTTACATGGTATCTATCATTCCACCTATTTGATCTTGTTTTTATGACGTTGCTTGCTAGACCTAAAGCTTGTTGGTCTCCGAATATAAATATGTTGTGTTTATTTGCCGACATTATTGTTGTGTGTGGAGCCATTTGGTTAGGCGAGTGTAATTTTGAGTATTTTGTCGTCGACCGCTGGGATGTGTCATTAGTGCCATCTAGTTTTAGTGAGTGTGATTCGTTTGGTTCAAGGTCAAGTTTCGTAGCAACTGAAGGTGTTATCGCATCTGGGGTTTTGGCAACATTTGGTGCTTGTGAAGTAGGTGGAGTAAGTAAAAGTTTCATTTGGTCATTGACAAAGTTATCAGTTATACATCGTTTTCTACTTGCTCTGCGCTTTGTGCTTGGGCTATTTCTCAGCGATGTTATTGGGCTTTTGCAAATATGTTTTAATGTATCTATCTCCTGGTGCAGTTTACTAATCATGGTCTTTAAATTGTTATTTTCACAGATAACATTTTCGAGCTCGTTTTGGGTACTTTCTAAGTTGGTTTTTAAGCCATCTAATTCTATTTTCAATTCTTCTACGATCTGAATATTCATTGATTCAGATGACACATTTAGACTTTTACTTATATACTCATCTGATACTGAAGATTCCAGTGAAGTTCTATGTAAGCTTTCAAATGACTTCGTTTTAGCAAATCGATTTCGTCTTATCGTTACATTATTATGGTCCATTGTTAATGTTTGAGCATGTAGAGAGCTTTGTTGAATATGTGTTGTTAAAAAAGATATTATCAATCAATATTATTACAATACTGTGTGTACTATGTTTGATGAATTGTTTCGGCTACTCGACACTAGATGTCGCTATTTTCTATTCTTCAGAGTAAGCGAAATAACTGGCACACTACTATCATTAAAATTTTTGTTATGAAATGAGGAGGTATTTTGATAAAAGTTTCTTTTTCGTAACGAAATATTTTCTATAATCACCTTATATTTCATAGATAATGGTTATTTGGGTGAACCACTTCACTTTTAGGTATAGTACACTGGTGCTTATTCGATTCAATATTCGACTAAAAGTGACCCTTGGCATGAATAGTAAGCTTTATTGTCTATGCCATAAATGTTTCATTCGTTCATCAATCATCAGTCACACCTCTAGCTGATCAAGTGTCAAATTGCTCGCATATGTAGTATGTTTCAAATCAGCAAAAAAAAAGCAAAACAAAATTTTCACAACGGCCGTAACGGTTTTTAAAATTGATCTTGGAGTTTCTACTAAATATTTGTATTCTGAGCATTGATATGTGTATGTGGATGAATAATCTGGTGAGTACTCACGATTCGGTTAGTCCAGCAATCACTCACACGTATCTCAAGACTTCCATGATATGGGTCCCTTGTCACTATTGGAAACCGCTTTTTACGTTTTGTTAGAGATAGGCTGTTGCAAACATTTGTTGATAGTTTTTATGTCACTCTAGTCATAATAGACTCGGTTTTATGTGGTTTATATAACAATTTATACTAAATTACAATTTTAAATTACATGGAGTGTTTACTTCTAGGATGACAGCTGTCAAAAACATATTGTGTGAACAATATGCCACTGCTCATGGCCTACTTTACAAAAAAGTGAGTCGGGAGAAGCGAGGCTTTGATTTTTCGAATAAGTTGCAGAAAACCTGAGGCTGTCCCGCCAGTTTACATTTACAGGGTGACACTGAAAAGGGTGTCACAGTTTAAATACCTAGGACACCTTTTGAATGAGGACCTAGGTGATGATATTGATGTAGAGAGGGAACGAAGGGCATTGTCAGTTCGATGCAATATGCTGGTCCGCAGGTTTGCTAGGTGTACTAAGGAAGTTAAAATTACTCTGTTCAAGGCATACTGCTCGACTTTTTACACCTACAGCCTGTGGCTCAGATTTACGCAGAGAACCTACAACGCTCTTCGCGTGCAATACAATAACGCATTCCGGGTACTATTGGGGCTTCCGCGGTTTTGTAGCGCGTCAAGCATGTTTGCTGAGGCAAACATAGACAGCTTTAAAGCGATCATACGCAAGAGAACTGCATCTTTGATGAGCAGGTGCAAGACTATTGCTACTTGTATGGAACCTAATTAATCTGGGCTATTGGGATGGATGTTTAATGGATTTGTCTAGGTGAACACTGTGGATGGAAAACGGCACCTGCTCTAAATACTCTTATAGTATGTCGAAAAGGGGCAGGCGGTGACTCGCCAACTCACTGGATGGGCCCTCTCTAGATAACCGCCAAGGCAAACAAACTCTGCCATAAACAACAAGAGGGCAACACCGGTGTGAGCGGCTAGGGGTGTAGAGCGGTGCGGCACTGGTTTTGCCATCGCAGGCCTCGTGACCACGGAGGCCCGGAGCGGGTTTCCCTGTAATTACGCCCTTGACACTTGACTTGACACACTTCCACCCCCGAGCAAATAGCTCTTGTGGCTTCCCTCTGGCCGGGCGACCAAGACAAGCCAGAGTCGAGGGTCCTGCCGGTGGTAATACACTCCAACAAGCCAATAAAGGCAAGCCGGAGATGAGGCCCTGACCGAACCCTCTGAAGCAATCGTGACGGCAGTGTCGCCACACACATTCAGCTCGCCACAAAGCTGCCCTGCGGTTTGTAAGCTGTCTTTCTATCCTGTAATATAATATATATCACAAGATAAAGGTGATGTTTGAAAGCTGTTACTATACCCTCTGAGATTGCGTTAGTCTCATGATGAGGTTAACGACTGCACCAGAGGGGTTTTATTATTATCTACACTTAATATTATAAAGTGGAAAGATTTGTATTTTAGTTTGTTTGTTTGTAATGGATTAACTCAAAAACTACTGGACCGATTTTAAAAATGCCTCTGCGAGTAACATAGGCTATATTTTATTTTCGAAAAAGTAGGGGTCCGTAAAACATTTGGCTTATTCGGGTACGCGAAGTAGTTCGCTCAGGACGCGGGTGAAACCGCGGGAAACGGCTAGTTATTAATTTATTTATTTTATTTATTTATTTATGTTGGTTAAGGATTTCCAACAAAGGCTCTACACATTTTATAAATATTAATTACAATACCGGATTATAGCCTGTGTACTCCCTCAATTACAGGAAACCACATCATGCATAAGTTATAAATTCTAAAATAACAAAAAAGTGCACATAAGAGCAGGCAATTTACAAAGGTTTACAAAATAGGTACATGTTTTAAAATTAAAGTTAAAAATACAAAGTTTACTTAGAATAAATAAAAAAAAAATCAACAATATTAACAGAGACTGAGTAAAATTAAAGGTAATAAGGAACACACCCATTACTATACCTCAATAAAAAGCGCAGCCATAGCATGTTTTTTGTACTCACTTATCCTATCGCTAATATCTGCATTACAGAGTTTGGTGACCAAGTTGTGCTGCCTACAAAGCCTTGACATGGCGGCGTAGTACACGAGATTTTTTCTTGAGTAAGGAACACTGAACAACTTATATATGTTACTTCTAGGCACATGAGTAGGGATGTTAATGACTAAAGAGCTTAATAAATCACTGCAATCAATGTGACCGTTAAATAATTTTTGAAGAAATCAAACAGCATCTGTCATTTTTCTACGGTTCGATAAGGTAACCATATTATAATGTTTTAATCTTGCCGCGTAGTTTGAAAGTATCTTGGCTTTATGGTCGCGATAGCAGATATGATAAAGAAAGCGTTTTTGAACGCTTTCTAAGCGCTTATTGTAGATATCATAGTAAGGGTTCCAAACAACAGAGTTATATTCTAGTATTGGTCGTACTAATGTATTAAAAAGTAGTATTTTTGTTGACGATTTTTTGAATTCTCTCGTGTTGCGCAACACAAAGCTTAATGCTCTAAAACCCTTTGACGTAATATTTAAAATGTGTGTGTCGAATTTCAATTGTGTATCTATCCAAACGCCTAAATCACGAATTTTATCTACGAAGCTGATCTTAACTCCACCAATGTAATACTCATTGAGTCTTGTAATTTTTTTGCGAGTAAAGTGGATATGATGGCATTTGTTAATATTTAAGTGCATATTATTTATTTGACACCAATCGTGTAGTCTGTCAAGATCTTCTTGTAGTTTGGTTGAGTCTGAGGGGTTGCGAATTGGCATGATTAATTTAAGGTCATCTGCGAAAAGATAGAACTTCGAGTAACGGAAGCATTTAATAATGTCGTTGATAAACACATTAAAGAGAATGGGCCCTAAATGAGAACCCTGTGGGACTCCAGAGGTCACTTCGTAAGCATCAGAGAGGTATCCATTAATAGCAACTCTTGCACGTCTATTTTCTAGATAGGATTGAAACCATTCAAGTAGTTTGCCATATATGCCAATTTGATGTAATTTATTAATAAGAAGATTTATTAATAATATATCATTCTTATAATTTTCCTCCTTAATTCAGTTTTTACTGTCATGTAGATGAGTAATGATTATTTGGTATTTTTGTAGTTATAAAAATAGACCAAGCTTGCTGTACTTCGTTGTATGAACATTTTGCAGATAGTCTACCACAATTCTTAATTTTACTCAAGCAAAACCAATTATGATTTTTTAAATTTCAATTTGTAGAATGTTTCAGAGTGTTATTTTTACAGTTGTTTTTGGTATCTTATTACTTTCTTCGAAAGGTTACGGTGAAACTTTAAGATAAGCTCCAAGTGATTTATCTATCCATCTATATCGTCACGCCTGTCTCCCATTGGGGTAGGCAGAGACTATAGAACGTCACATGCTTCGGTTCAAACATACTTCTTTCGCTTCCTCGACATTCATTAACCTCATCATGCATGCGCGTCGGTTATGGGTACTTTTAATTTGGCCCTTTTTCAGTACGTCACCTATTTCGTCGGCGTACGTCCGCCTAGGGCGTCCCCTACCGACATTTCCATTCAGTCTCGCACGATACACTCCTTTCGTATTCCTTCTTTCATCCATTCGTTCCAAATGTCCAAACCAACGCAACATTCCTTTTTCAACCTTTGTCACTACATCTTCTTTTAGACCACACTTCTCTCGTATCACACTGTTTTTCACTTTATCAATCAGCCTTACTCCGCACATACTCCTTAAAGCTCTCATCTCCACAGCATTGATTCTACTTTCATGCTTCTTCTGCCATACCCATAATTCACTACCATACATCAGTGTTGGCGCCAAAACTCCCTGCAGTATAGCAAGGCGAGCTTGCTTTGGGATAATACCATTGCTGATGATGGACTGTAAGGCGCCATTCACACAATTTCCTGCTTTCACTCTCCTTTCAATATCTCCCTCACATTTTCCATCTCTCGTAAACAAAGACCCTAAATACACAAACTCGTTCACTTGCTCCACTTTTTCATCTCCTATCATTACGTCACATTCAGTTACACTATCATCCGTCTCTATGACCATGACTTTGGTTTTGTTAACATTCACTTTCATACCGTTCTTCTTATACGCTTCATTCATCGTGGTGACCATCTGCTGCAAATCCAACACTGACGATGCAAATAAAACCTGATCGTCAGCGTATAGCAGGGTCTTAAAAACACTGACCCACCCATTCTTAATCCACATTCAGACTCTTTCAGATCGGTCAAACAACTGTCCATGAACAGATTAAACAGCCAAGGAGACGCTACTCATCCCTGTCTAACACCACGATCAATGTTAAACCAGTCCGCGTAGGCCCCGTTTATTCTGACACAGGCACTTGAATCCCTATATAAGGATTCAAATGCCCGTATCAGACTGCTGCTTACTCCATACACAGAAAGTGTTGACCAAAGTTCATCCCTCGCCACTCGTCGCCTTTTCCAGGTCAATAAAGGCGCAGAAAACATTCTGGTGTTTACTTAAGACTTTCTCTGCAATGCACCTTAAGGAAAAGACTTGATCCGTACATCCCATTCCCTTTTCGAATCCCGCTTTAATTATAATAATCCAAGTGATTCAATTAATGATATATATGCTTATGTCGTTATTCAGGAAAAAACAACTAAATGACCTCCCTGAAGATAGTGTTTGGCATTTTTGCAAGCATTATCAATAAAGTACTTCTATTTTTATGATTTACAAACATACTTTGTTAATTGTTCCATTATAATTACATGTTTGCAGGTAAGATATAATTATGTAATTTAGTTACATAATTATTCTGTCAAACTTTTAAATCATTATTGCCACAAGTTTAGTTTTCGGTAGATAATCGGTTTTACCAATAAAGGGGCGATATTATATACCATACCTGCATTAAAAAGAATGCGTGTATTGATGAAGACTACAGACAGAGAGAGACAAAAAAAATACGAAAAACATAACAATAGTTTCTTTAACTCAAAATAACAACTTGTGAATTGCACAGTGGTGTATAGTCGAGGAATATTAGTTGAATGAGGATAAGAATCTCGGTGTGTAGCGACACTCAGCTATAAACTTGTATAGATCTCTATTATGACACCCTAAAGTTCTTAGCCAACTTACACGACTCTACTCCCACCCAACAAAAAGAATATCATTCAAATATATGCTTTAAGTGCTGCTCTTTAGGTATTACTTACATTGGCACATAAATTAGCAGACAGCTCGCTGTGTGCTAAATCTGTATATGTAAAATCCTTGCGTTACTGACTGACTGACAGGCACGCTACAGCCGAAACTACTGAGCGCAAGTACGTGAAATTTGGAACGTTTGTTCCTTGAGGTGTCTAGGGGCGCACGAGAGGATTTTTAGAAATTCCTCCACTAAGGGGGTTAAGCAGGTTGTCAGAGTTTGTATGGGAGGGGAGGGGAGTATAAAAAGGGCGTAAGAAAAATCTTACTCCCATTTTTATGCACTAAGGGTAGTAAGTAGTAGACGTAGAAGAAAACCTTTTTCAAGGGTTCAACGGAGTAACTTCATACTTTGTTTTTTACATTAGCGAACACAGACATTTATTTTGGAAATCCTTCCTCTATGAGGGTAGACAAGGGACAGAGTTTGCGTAAAATCGTTTATTGTTCAATGGAATCACTTTCATCTGTATACATATATGTATAAAATCCTTGCGTCACTGACTGACAGACACGCTACACCCGAAACTCATGGGCGCAAGACGGTGAAATTTGGTATGTATGTTCCTAGAGGAGTGTAGGTCAGTTTGTACAAAACATTTTATCTTAACGAAATATACGCGTGCGAAGCAGCGGCCAAAAGCGGCCTTCACTTCTTGGCTCTAAAGTGTTACTTTTTGAAAAGTCTGTTAATTAGCCACCTGGATGCATAAAGCCGCGCGCGCTGTCGCTTACAAACGTGACGTGAGCTATATTTTAACGTAGCGTTTCTTGACACTGCGATGGTTGACCGGTGATCATTTTAACTTTTTTTGATATATTTATTGTTCAATTTTCTTAACTATTTGATAAATAATTTTACTATTTGATAGATTTATAACATTTTCATACACGTTTTGATTATTTTTAACTTTTATACCTACTATACCGTATATTTTTTATCTTTACGTAACGTTTTCTAACTTTTTCTATTTTTTTTACTTTTGTGCTCAATTATTTAACATTTAGCTTTTTGTTATTTTTAGTATTACGCGATCGAACGATATAGATAGTTATGTAAATATATAGATAGCTCTGACAAAGTGCCCAGACCCATGCCTAGTGCTAGTGACATAGTGTTACCAACAGCTAAACTAAGCTCTCCACCAGAAACCACAAATAAAATTTCCCTACACATATGAGACTTACTGAAATTGCCGCTAAAATCGAAAGTTCTTTTAAAAAAAATAATCGTTTTACATGCTACGAATATAAAGTTTCATGTTTAAAAAAGGTATTCCAAAATCGGAATCTAAAACTTTCTTCAATTTTATCATATGCTATCGTGGACAAGTATCATAATATTATAAGGCCGAAATTCCTATATCCTATAAAACCTATAAAAGTAATGTACGGATACACATTTGCCGTCGAAGATGTCGTTAAAAACAAAATTATAGAAAGTGATGATTGATGAAAGTTTGAATTATTAACTACCCATCTAATTATTATCTTTCATTGAGATTAAGAAAACTGTAGATTCGGTGTTTTAAGCTGAAAACTATGTCGATAAACAAAAATATTAAACTATCTCCTCGCCACGCAACAGAAACCACGAACGAAAAAAAAAACCCTATACGTATATTTCGGCGCCGTGGCACCATCGTCAGGACACCCCCAGAGGATCCACAAATGAAACCACACAAATTTACTGAAAACTGCATTTTAATCTTGAGATGAACTTTACGATACCATAGTCCGATGAAAAGTGTCATGGCCGCCCGCCGTCGCATCAGCTTACTCGGTATCAAAACATTATACATTTAATTGCAAGATTTATATTATCGTATGTATAAAGACGGCTCAAGACCGGTCTGTGTGGAGAACCTTGGGGGAGGCCTATGTCCAGCAGTGGACGTCGTTTGGCTGATATGATGATGATGATGATGATGTATAAACTTTCAATTAATCTTTATAATTAAGAAATAATATAGAATTCCAGTTACTTTAGCTAAAGCGTCAAAATACGTCTTGATAAATTTAATTAGTTATAATATTAATTACCAAAATGTGTTGGCGGGCGACTAAGCTAACAAAACTATTTGACGAGATATTTAAAGACAATATAAACCAATACAGCGTCAAGAAATATATGTAAATACCGAAATGTAACATAATTTATATAATATTAATTACAAGCAAATGCAATTAATATTTTACTGGTTATTTAGTTAAAATTACATTAAAATAATATTAACTTCCGGGTTAGTTATCATTTAGCCATCTAGATGGCTCTGCTCTACGTTTATGCTTTAACAAACCATCTCAGTGCGCCCATATATACCGACGACCCACTAAAAATTTCCATTAAATTAATTACGTATTACTTCGGAAAAACAATTTGGTATACAAAAATAATTGTTAGTTTTGTTTAGTAATATACATACATACATACATACATAGACTCACGCCTGTTTCCCGGAGGGGTAGGCAGAGACTACGGAACGCCATTTGCAACGGACCCTGACATTTCTCTCTTGCTTCATTCACTACCATCAGATTCCTCATGCATGCTGTTCTGTTCAGGGTACTTCTAACCTGTCCTGTATTTAGGATGTATCCAATCTGGTCAGAGAACGTCCGCCTAGGTCTTCCCCTTCGTCCTGTCCCATCCACACTTGCCTTATATATCTGCTTGGTCAGTCTTTCGTCATCCATCCTCTCCACGTGCCCAAACCACCTTAGCATACCTTTCTCGATGCTTGTCACTACATCATCTATAACAAAAAAAAAACAAATGAAATGTTAAATCAACACATCAAGTAATAAAATAATAATAGATTTAACAATGTACAACTTATTTTAATATTAAATTTCAGGCAAATGTTGAAACCCCCAGTTTTAGTGGAAATGCTACTAAATTGGTAACCTTGATCGGAGCCGGCCTTTATCATCATCATCATCATCATCAGCCTTTATCAGTCCACTGCTGGACTAGGCCTCTACTTTGAAAGGAGGAATCGGCCTACTATGCCACGCTGGCCAAACGGGTTGGTATAGGGTTTGTATCAAGTTTTCCTTCTCTTACAGTGCTGTTCTCTGCATAATATGCTCCCTCTGTCGGCTCTTACGACACCCATGGGATGATATGGAGTAGTGACAATCCGTATTCTTAATCCGTCACCACACGGACAAGCCGGCCTTAGAATAAGGAAAATAATATAGAGATCGCATTACAATAGCAGTCTTATCTTAATATATAAAATCCTTGCGTTACTGACTGACTGACAGACACGCTACAGCCGAAACTATTGGGTGCAGGCAGCTGAAATTTGGCATGTATGTTCCTTGGGGACCGCAGGGGTGCACTAAGAAGGGATTTCCCGAAATTCCCACGGGATCGGCTAAAACGAGTACATTTAAAAAAAATGCAGGCGTAGCTGCTGGCGTCCTCTAGTCCAATATATTTACTTTACTTTGGCTTATGAATTTTTTCTAATATATGCATACATATATAGTTGCGGGGCTGTAGAAAATTATGAAAAAGAAAAGTTTTTATTTCCAAAAATGTATTTGAGGCAATGCGCAATTTTTAAATGTTGTGGCTTAATGTTTAAAGAATAAAAAAAAACATAAGCCAGACGATTTAATCGGGGCTTCAAATACATCTTTGGCTTTTTTTTCATAATTTTCTATAGCCCCGCTACACGCCAGCCAGTTTCTAAATTTCAAGTGAAGTTCTATTTAATTTTGACGAATAATGGGTGGCCATGGTCACCAATGTCAGATTCTTATAGTGATGATCTTGCGATTGAATAGTTCTAACTATAAAGTATATATAATCTAGGGAGTCGGCCGTCCGGTCGCCCGGTGTCGATCGTCCAGGCGCCGGCTTCCGGCTAAACAGTCGGTCCGGCGCGCGGCGTAGTGTGAACACTCGCTTATAGCGAATATCTAATATCCTATAGGGTTTTTGTAATCTGTATTTATAAATATTATAGAGGATTCAACTCTCTACAACTTTTGTTTCGACTATTTTTATATCTCTTGAACCATTTTCGAGATAAAAGGCGGTACGCGCGCGGCGTTTAACACTATATACATTTTAATACATACCTATGTATTAAAATGTATATAGTGTATCATTCGAGGACAAAATGTAGTCCTAATTAAAATCAGGAAGTATAAAGTTTATAAATTAACAATAAATATATTTTATAATAAAATTTTAAATAACTATTGAGTTTTAATTTTTTTTCTCCGAGGCTACTATCCTTTGTGGGTCTTGGCCTCTTCAACAATGGTTTTCCATTCGCGACGGTCCTTGGCTTTCCTTTTCCAGTTGTTATGCCTTTTCATGGCCTTACGATCTTCCTCGACACAAGCAGTATGCGATTATGACTGTTGTAAGCCAGATGAAACATCGGAGGAAAATGGAGGTATTTATACCTTAAATCAATTACTTAACGCGATTAGCACTTATCGAAAATGCGTCTTTTGTAATGATTGTATAGGTACAAATTGCGTTATCTTTTTTGTTTTTGTTTTTTTTTCTTGTTAGTGTGTAGCCATCGTGAAAGCATAAAATCGATTTTCCGATGAATTTCATTCAGTTGATCATGTCTCAGATTTCCAAAATTTCCTAGTAACTACAAAGGTGTGATGGCGCAATTCTGTGTAGTACAATTAAGTAACATTAAAATTATCTAATTGAGTAAGTAAACATAAACAACTATCAGCATAATATTATCTTTCAGATTTATACAGCCTTATTGTTGACGAATTATCTGTGTGGGGTGAGTGGTTTGTTATAGGCCATGGTACATTAATATACGATATTTTTTTAATACTATTTGTCTTTTGATTCAAATACTAATAGTTTTGTAACGTTTGTCCCTATCCCTAGGTATTTATGAGAAAACTGAGGGTAAACTTTGCCTCAATTTTCCGACCTTGGATATAATCAAGCGTTTACAAATTTTGTAAAATAATTCCTTAAGCTATTGCAGAGTTTCCAAGTTTTTAGTTATAATTACGATATTACGTTGTGTCCGCGCACGGTTCTATGCGCTATCGCGGTGGAAAATCCCTTAGGATTTCCGGCTCTTGAGGAAATGCGAGCCGGAGTATGTGGTGTTACCACTAAAAACCACCTCGAATGCCGACCAATGACGCTCTACGGCAATAAAAGGAGTGCAGGTGCTGTCCAGTCTTACGCCCATGGCGCCATGTTCAACTTAACCCATTCCACGGGAATCACTATTTAGCAAATAAAACACAATATGCGCATTGACTAATATGCGCTGTTTGTTTTTAATTTGTAAATATTGACTCGAGTTGACATAAAAGTTTACAAACTTTTACATTTAAAACAAAGATAATTAAATGTCCTTTACATACATACTCTATTTTTGTTCTATGTATTATAGCTTTCTTACAAAGTCGCATGGAAGTTACGTAAACATTTTAGCGGTAGGTAAATTACTCAGCCAGCGCATTCTACGCTAGGATTCCCTGAATGTTTTAAATGTTTTATTCCACATAAAATATATCCATGTTTGATTAAATGTGTCTAGTAATTAATCTAGTTTATGAATAAAATAAGAAACAATGATCTTCTTGATCTTAGTTTTTAGTAAAACGCATTTTCCATACAAGTAGCTAATATTTTGGGTAGTTAAAGTTTCAAGGTAGGTACAAAGAAAAATATGGAAACAAGATCTATTAAAAAACCGGCCAAGTGCGTGTCGGGCCACGCGCAATATAGGGTTCCGTAGTTGCCCATAATGGCCATTATTGATACTAACTTCTGTTTCACATGGGACTAAAAACGGGCATCTTTAAGATTAAGCCAGCGCTCCCAATGTAAACTCACAGAAATAGGTATTTATAAGTTAACCGACAATTACTCGTAAACTAGTGATGTCTACTTAGCCGTGATAGTTTTCCTTTTAAATTCGTTATATGTACTACATGAGTGATTTTTTTCACCTCTTCCAAATTAATAGTTTAGCCGGCAGAGGGGGTGGGGGGGACGCTTGAGTCTAAAATTTTTTTTCACTTCAAAGCTTGATATTTGACAAACCAATCACTTGATCGAAAAATTATTTGAGCAAACTAATAATATTTTTTTAAAACCTATCCAATGATACCCCACACAATGGGGTACACAACCAAAAAAAAAATCAACCTCACTATTATATGTAGGGGAGATACCCTGAAAAAAATATTTTCCAGAATTTTATTCTACAGTTTTGTTGCAATATCTTAAGTCTATATTAATGTCAAATATCAGCTTTCTAGTACCAGGCGTCTTTGAGCTAGGCTGTGTGTGAATTGTTTGTCGCGATGTCCGACACATTCGCGGGCAGAGCCGCGAATGTCGTCATGTATTTTATTTATTCATCGTCCATATATCTTCACAAGCTTTCGCGTATTAAAGTAGTAGCATTTCTATCTTAGAGCTGCACAAGTGCATATACGTAAAGAAGATCATCATCATCATCATCAGCCTTTAACAGTCCACTGCTGGACTAGGCCTCTCCTTTGAAAGAAGGAATTGGCCTACTATACCACGCTGGCCAAACGGGTTGGTATAGGGTTTGTATCAAGTTTTCCTTCTCTTACAGTGCTGTTCTCTGCATAATATGCTCCCTCAGTCGGCTCTTACGACACCCATGGGATGATATGGGGTGGTGACAATCCGTATTCTTAATCCGTCACCACACGGACAAACACGGACGGTAAAGAAGATGATATATTTTAATTGACATATAAAATTATCTTAAGAGTACAGTTTATTTTTAAATGGGCGACGATACTGTTAGTCACCTCACACCAATATATGTTAACAAATACTCAGTATTGTGTTCAGTTGAAGTGTGTGATCTGACCATGATGGAAAGTGACAAGGTTTCTCTGAAATCTGTTATAGTGCAGTCTTTGGCGACGTTTGCAAGTAAGTTTTATACACGGAGATATTATCAAGAAGAAAATAGGTTTACAGTAATACATTGAACTTTTTATTTCCCATGCGAGGTGTTTTATGGGACAAAATTTGGAATATTGCGCAGAGGCCCAAGGTGGTCATATTTTTAAGAATTGAGGTAATTTATAGTGGTATTGTGATCTTTATAGTCGTGCAAGTTAGTAAGTTTCTATACGAGAATCAATATCTATGTAATGGTCTACATCACGTAGTAATCTGTATATATAAAATCCTTGCGTTACTAACTGACTGACAGACACGCTACAGCCGAAACTATTGGGCGCAATGTAGATGAAATTTGATTTCTATGTTGTTGGTCCTTGAGGAGTGTAGGTCAGTTTGCACAAAACATTTTCCATTCTCCCATTCTCATGCGGGGCACATTACCAGACTCCGTGCTGCTAATGAGAATTTCCTAACAGAAATACCCAATAACATTTTGCCCGACCCGAGACCTCCCATTCCCACGCGCACATTTATGCCGCGAGACCAACGAGGCAGTCATAAATAACGTATGTGATAATGTCTCAAATAGTCCGGTCAATTTAGACATCCAAGGTTACAAAAATTCCCACTTGGCTGAATATTGGTAGGATTGTTCAATACACTATTATAAAGGAAATGTGAAAAGTCCTCATCGATCCGCCACGTGCAAAAAAATTTACTCGGAGTCAAAGGTCACAAAAACGGGTTTTTCGTGATTTTCAGCAAAATGGTAAGTTTTATCATAAAATTAGCTCAGGCAAAAATTTTAGATCAGATAATTATCTATAAAAAATGTCTAAATACTTTTTTTCCTAAGAGCCACCGTTTTTGAGTTATAACGATTCAAAAAGTTGAAAGAGTTGTAATCGTCATAATATGCACACGTTTCCACGCCACTTTTAAGGTAGTGTACTTAGCGCGTTTTTTTTAATGTGGTTTCCCCGGTAGGCCTATTCCACTGATCTTCCATGATTCTGTTTAATTTGAAACTATTGAATAACTGTAGATATTGATAAGGGTTGAAAATGATGAAAGGGGTGTAAATTAAAAAAAATAAGAAAATTTATCCATCTGAATCTAAATTATCATTAACTTCTGCTTTCTCTTGTTCTTGTTCTTCTTCTTCTTCTTCTCTTTCTTCTTCTTCTTCTTATTTATCTTCTTCATTCTGGGTGTTAATAAATTGTCCCAATAATGACACATCGCATGTCTCTTCGACAACATCAAATGAATCTTCAATTGTTGGCAATTCAGTTTTCGGTCTTAAGAAGGAATTGAAGCAGTCATAATGATACTTAGCCTCAGCAGCAACTTAATCGTATTCGTATTCTACTCGAGCAAGAACAGTTTTATCCAAAGCATCAGAACGAGCCTGAGCTTTTTCCAGAACCATATCTTTGAATGTAGCTGTACTTACTTGTTGAATTTTACGGCGAAAATCAGAGGACCTTTTTCTTTCACGCTCTTCATTCAATTTGTGGCCGCAAAATAAGCATTGTTTTTTAAAACAAAAAGTGGACTCACTTTCACGTGCTCTGGTACGAGGAGGACTTTTAGTAGATGTACTGGCTTCTTGTTTTTCATGTTGTCTTTTAATAGCTGCAGCAATAGAACACTTTCGAGTTTAATTTTTACGACACTCCACATGTATCCTCCTACAGATTTCTGATTTTTAAGATATTCTGAAAATTCATCAGCTCTTTCAGTACTTGCATTGATTAATGTCACTCCCTCCAGAGCGGCACTCGAGACTAATAGCATTGAATGTATTGGGCATAGTAAAATAAACCAGGACCCTAGCCACGCAGACAATTAAATGGGAGACAGATGTTGCTGACAGTTACACTGGCGTAGAAAATAAGGGACTGGTTTTTTTTAACCCGAAATTTTCATATTTTATATGTGTAAGTCACACTGACCAATAAAATGATATTTTTGTTTGTATTATGGCTTCAGTGATGTATATACGTGGTGTACTTATACATATTATGAAGATTACAACTCTTACAACTTTTTGAATCGTTATATCTCAAAAACGGTGGCTCTTAGGAAAAAAGTATTTAGACAATTTTTATCTGAGCTAATTTTATGATAAAACTTACCATTTTGCTGAAAATCGCGAAAGACCCGTTTTTGTGACCTTTGACCCCGAGTAAATTTTTTTGCACGATCGATGAGGACTTTTCACATTTCCTTTATAATAGTGTATTTAACAATCCTACCAATATTCAGCCAAGTCGGAATTTTTGTAACCTCACCCCTATATTTTAGTCTAATTTGACCGGACTACAAAAGTTTGAAAGTATGTAGGTATATACGAGAATTAACCCATAAACACTTCAGAATGTATATTTGAACCCATATGTAAAAGATCATAAGTATACAAGTTTGGCTTTAAATATCATGCCAGCATCACGAATCGTTTCGATAGTGCATGCAATTGCGTACATTCGGTTCCTGTTCAAGACAACACTTTATGTGGTACACAAATTGTTGTACCTTAAGGGGCTTGGTACTTCAAAAGTCTAAAATTCGTTCAGTGCTCATTGTTTAAGTGTTAGCTACAAAGTTGAATGTCGCACGATTTCTGTCCTTGCGTGCAAGCCCGAAAATGATGGAAATCTTATTTCGTTCATAAATTAAGTAATAATCGTTATAGAGACTTTTCTATGCATTCCTATTAAACTAGCTCTTCTTTCGGTGTGTAGCAATTTCAAGGCGAAAAGTGAAGTTTTTAAAATATCTATAATAGTATTTAGAAAAAGCATGTTTTTCAAATTAAAATTCTATCGAGCGAAAATCTTCCAATCGTGTATCTGTCCATGGATTTACTAGATAAAGATCTGTTAAATAATATTCTAAGTTTTCACTTTGCTAGTATCTCACTGCTTCGAAATCGGTAGGTAAGCAAAAGTGTCATATATTTTAGGGGCCTTGACAAATTGTGTCAGTCAAAAGTGTGTCAGTTGTGTCCATGATTTTGTGTGTTATCATCATGAGTTATTTACCCAAAAATAAAGATGTTGTCTGTTAAAATAATATTAAACCAACTGTTATAGCAACTAGTTTACATGTCAACTCCGTCTTGTGCTCCATAACAATACGAGCATAAGCATATGTGAAAGATTATTAGCATTAAATGATATTAATAAAGATATTAATACATACATACATAGTCTCACGCCTATATCCCCGAAGAGGTAGGCAGAGGTATATTGCTACACCCACTTTTCGCCAGATTTTATTTTAGTCCCACGTAATAGGGGGCGAGCCTATTGCCGTACCGGGCACATTACCAGACTCCGTGCTGCTGCTGAGGATTTCCTAACGGAAAAGCCCAATAACACTGTCCGACCCGGGAATCGAACCCGAGACCTCCCAATCCCACGCGCACATTTATGCCGCGAGACCAACGACGCAGAGCAAAGATACTAATAGGTAAATACTATTAATATGGTAAAGAGCACGCAGAGCAATAAGCGGGCAAAACAGTGGAAAACCCGCGTGACACATTTCACCTTATTACGAAATTACAGCAATTGCCTAGTGGCGAGACCAACAGACTGCTACGTAGAGCGTCTCGGATTCAAACCCTTGGGGTGCACCAGTGAATTTTCGTAGCTATGTACCTACAGTCGAACAACTTCCCGCTAGACCACCATAAGGGCGACAATCGCCCAGCAAAACATCGTCGCTTCCAGTGCTACTATACACGTACATTACCTATATGCACATTACACTAGTACCTATATAAAACCAGTTTCTAGTTTGCCTCGACTCTATGAGCGAGCCAAGGGATTTTTTTTCAAACTGGTCCACCGCCAACTTGTTTGATTGTACGTTATAATTTTTAAACAAGTTTCGGGAGGACATGTCTTAGAGTTCTCTATGATGTTCTCAAAATAAATGAGAAATCTGGCTACCAGCACTTTCTTTCTCTGCTGTGGATCAAGTGTTCTCATCGTGAGAAGATGAGTAACAGCTGTAGCTTGAGGCAAGCGGTTGTGCGGTGGTATTTTCATCACCACAAAATCGCTAGATCCGTCCGGGAGAAGTCTACTGAATGACTGCTGGGTTGGTGAAATCATAAATACATTCATTGTTTTGTTGCAGACTTTCGTGTTAGTAAATTACAACCTAATGGAAGGAAAGAGGAACCTACCACGCACCCTCGGATTGACTACCCCAACTATTGCTATAGAAAAAGGTTAACAATACCGAACTCCTCTAAAAGGATAAGGGATATAGGAATGGTATAGGTTCCAGGAAGATACCTGACTTGCAGTATCCCGCTGTATGCGCCGACTATTCTTCGACACGTGTTTCGCCTCTGCACGAGGCATCCTCAGGAGCGATGGGCAACGACTGAGCGCTTTCCTACCGTGAGCGTGTCTTATAAACGATTGTACTTTCTAATTACCTCCACCGCTTGACTGATGTACGTCATTATGACGGTATGCGAATATATTCAGCAATGGGGACCCGTTAAAGTTGGTTTGATCGTTCAGTAATGTATTCTTGTCCCGCTTTAAAATTTCTAATTGTTGCAATACGCACATTCCGATACCCTTTTGACAAGTGTGTTGACGTCAAATGAATGTCCGCTATTTAGACTATGGCCCGTTTGAAGTAAATGTTCGGCAAAATGAGACTTTTCTGGCTGGTTGTTTCTAAACGCCGCTAAATGTTCTTTGTATCTCAGCTCAAAACTTCGACCCGTCTGTCCTATGTACTTATTTTGGCATTGGTCGCATGTTAAGCAGTAAATACCGGACTTTTTGTTCTTGCATACTTTATCTTTACCATTGCAAAGAAATTTTAACGTTTTGTAAGGTTTATAGGCTGATCTGATAACGTTCTTCCTGAGTATACGCGCTACACGGTCAGTTATACTTCCAAAATAGGTAAGAACAGCAGTATTATTTATAGGTTCTTTTATGGAGGGATACAAAAGTGACTTGGCCATTCTAATTTGTTTTCCTCGAATCATCTTGTCAATTAGGCGTTTACTATACCCGTTGGATTGAGCTATATGATAAATAATATTTAATTCTTTGTTATATGATTCTATATTGAGTGGTACATTTAATAATCTATGTATCATACTGTGGAATGCTGCCATTTTGTGTTGTGATGGATGACAGGACGATGCTGGTATTGTAGTATCTGTATATGTCGGTTTACGATAAATTTCAAATGAGTGTGAGGTGCCCTCCCTTTTGATTGTCAAATCTAAGAAGTTTATTGAGCTGTTTTGTTCCATCTCTAATTTGAACTTGATTTTGGGGTGTATACTATTAATTCTTCTAAGAAAACAGTGAAGCTGACGTTCGGTGCCCTTCCAAGCTAGCAAAATATCGTCCACGAATCTATAATAATACAAGATGTTCGGTTCTTTCACCAAATGCTCTTGTTCGTAGTTATTCATAAAGATATCTGCTAACAACGGACTAAGCGGTGAACCCATGGCCAAACTTTCCTTCTGTAAGTAGTACTCGTTGTTGAATTGAAAATAGTTTTGTTTACTGCATAACTCGGTTAATTTCAAAATGTTCTTAATCTGTTCTGGGTGTATTCTATTTCTTTCCAGCAGATTTTCAATTATAATTAGGCATTCTTTATAAGGGACGTTTGTAAATAAGCTTTCTACATCCAAAGACACGAGTTTTGTGTTTCTAGGTAAACAGATGTGTTTTATTTTGCTAATCAAATCATAACTATTTTTCAGGCTGTATTCTGCGGTGAATGACGTCTTCTCTTTAATCAATCCGTTTAAATATTTCGCTAATTTATAAGCTGGAGCGTTGACATATGAAACGACTGGACGGATGGGCACTGATCTTTATGTATTTTGGGCAAACCATACAACAGCGGACACTGAGGGTTCATCGGTATAATACTTTTCGCTAAATAGCAGTCTTGCGGAAAAAGGTAATTACTTGACTTTATACTGAGTTTTAATTCTGCATGAAATCTTTTGGTAGGATCGTAGGGCAGACGCTGGAAGTCTTCGGTGTGTATTACATCTTTTACTTTGCTATTATACTGGGATCTAGACATAATAACTACGGTGTTGCCTTTATCCGCTTTATTTACCACCAAATCGTTTTGTTGAATTTTATCTTGGATGAATTTATATATTTTTAATTCGCAGTTACTTAAATTTGTCGATTTGTATGTTTTTAAGTGATGGGCAGCTAAACTCTTGACTATATTATCTTTTTTATTTCTGGTAATAGCTAGTTCTGCATCCACCGCCAATGTTTCCAAAGAATATTGCGTAACTTTTTGAGGAATACTATACTTTAATCCCTTCTCCAAAAGTGAATTCACGTCACGTGTGAAAATGGTGTTCGAAAGATTTTTTATTCTTGGATGGAATTGATGATTACAAGTGGTGTTGCCAGTATATTCTGAAGGTGGTGTTATTCTTCCTATCAATTCTTGTAACTTCCTACTTTGAATGATGATGCCTCGTGCAGAGGCGAAACACGTGTCGAAGAATAGTCGGCGCATACAGCGGGATACTGCAAGTCCGGTATCTTCCTGGAACCTATACCATTCCTATATCCCTTATCCTTTTAGAGGAGTTCGGTATTGTCAACCTTTTTCTATTGCAATAGTTGGGGTAGTCAATCCGAGGGTGCGTGGTGGGTTCCTCTTTCCTTACATTAGGTTATAATGGAGTTCCGCCAAGTAACGCCTGATTCAATCAACTATGTTAGTAAATTGTCAAGTAAAACTATAATAATGTAAAAAAGCTATAAACAAATATTTAAATAAACATTTGTAGACATTTCTACGCACCAATTGAACAAATTAATGTCGGAAAGATTAGCTTGGCAAATAAATTTTGCATGAATGTTGGTGAAAAAATAGTCTTCGTTTTTCTCTTGAAGGTTGACTGTCAGATTATTGTATTCCAGCTTGCTTTTAGCCAAATAGAGTAGTCGTTTATCGAGGTAGCGCCAGTCTAATCTCCGAGTGTTGTACTTAGGTTACACAGGGTTGCATGCATTACATATGTACCCATGCTTAATATCATCTATGTTTATGAATGGAATATGATTAAACAGTTAGTATACAATATATATAATAACTGTCCTTTCATTCTTGGAATAAATCCTGTGCCGGGTACTTTTCCCAATAAATGTATTTTCTTTCCTTCTTTTCGAAAATTCTACCAACGGACACAAAGAACACCCAGGCTATAAACAAGTTTTTTTTTTCTTGGGTTTACGCGAATATTACACATTGAAATTAAACTACTGTTTACGGATTTTCACTGGTTATTAGTTATTACATTTAATCCGAATGATCTAGAAACTACATTTTTATAATTAGCCGACGTTTCGAATTCTTTACAGGATTCATGTTCACGGCAAACTGAGGTGATATTTGTCTTTGTCTTGAATATATGCTTGATAACCAGTGAAACCAATATAACGCGATAAAATCCGTAAACAGTAGTTTAATCCCAACAAGAATTTAAGATCACACAAAGTTATTTCCCTTGTAGGAATCATACGCGCACCACTCAGTGTACTGTCAAGCAGTTTGCTCATACTGACTACGCTTTACTGGTGTGAAGGATAAAGGTGTGGTGTTCCTCCAACTAGAGGGAGGATCCTCTAACCAGGCTTGGTGATCGTGCCTGGTGGACTGTCAGCCCGACGGACGTATTTCAGATGTTGTATATATACAACTCGGCGTGCGAACTCTGCTTGTGCGATTCAGCACCTTGTTTTTCCGTCGCATTGTGTCCGATAGATGTCGCCGGATTGTTTATGAGACTTTCGTCGTCACTCGCTAGATGGCCTCAGTTGTATGTAGCTATCGCTACATCACTCCTCTCCAAGACCGGAGGTCGATCTCGAAGGTGATGAGTCAGCTGTCGATGCTTTTGAGGAGCGCGCCAGTGCCAGTGGCGAGGTACTGCGCCTCAATTTCGCGAGGCGCGTTTTCTCCACCTAGTGATTGGGCCTCTCGGTGTCACTCATAAAGCGACGCCATCAGCCTGTAGGTCCCAGGGCGGATATCCAGCGAGGAGGACCGCGGGGTGCGGTACCCACAAATGATCCTGACCGCCATGGTGCGGCGTGGTCGTGGACACCTGTATAGGGCCATCGACCGCATGAATTCCTCATAGAGCCTCCGGCATGAGTCATTCGGCCCTCCTAGGTTTGGCAACAGCCTTGACAGAGCAGCCGCCACCGTCAGGAGTCTAGGTGCCGCTCAAATTGAAATGCTGTTGAAAGTCTCATCGGCTTCGAGAACGAGCCCGAGGTACCTCAAGCTCGTCCCGATGCTGAGCCAGACTCCTCTTACCATTATGTGGGCCCTGCTACCTTAGGTTATACCTTACCTAAATAAATTACTTAACGTGAATAGCACTTTTATACAAATCGCGTTTTTTTGTTTCTTTTTTTTATTTCGTGTGATTGTGTAACCATCGTAAAAAATTAAAATCGATTAGTCCGACGAATTTCATTCAGTTGATCATGTCTCAGATTTCCATAATTTCCTAGTAACTACAAATGTGTGATGGCGCAATTCTGTGTAATACAATTAAGTAACGTTAAAATTATCTAATTGAGTAAGTAAACAACTATCAGCATAATATTATCTTTCAGATTTATACAGCCTTATTGTTGACGAATTATCTGAGTGGGGTGAGTGGTTTGTTATCGGCCGTGGCACATTAATTTTCGATACATTTTTTTAAATACCTCATCCAAAAACAAATAAATTCGTCCCGGTTTTTCGGCATTGAATTTAATCATGAGGCAGTAATTTATAGAAAATAACGCAAAAAAAAAACTACGTAGCTATTGGAGGCGAGTCTTAAAGTTTTACGTTATAATAACGATATTATGATGTATACGCGCACTGATCTACGCGCTATCGGTCATCGACATTTAACTTATATACACATTGACCGTCTATAATTCATAAGTGTTTATTTCACTGTCAAGTACTTACTTACCAATTACTCAATATAATCAAAATCTGTGTGTGCAAGATACGATATTTGAAATCTTCTTGCTTCTTGTCGAAACACATTGATGAGGTTTCATTTGCATAGAGTAAAGCGGATGTCCACGGACGGTTGGCGGTCGAAATCACATTTTTTTATTAAGGGACGAAAAGGTCTCGATGCAACAATTTAAGGATCACACAAATTGTTGTCTTAAGTGGAAATGAAATCCAATCGGCGCAGAGCCGAACTGTGACCCGCATCCTGTGCTATTTTAGTTCGTCGGCAAATCTACTACTGTATTCATTGTCATTCGTTCAGTACTTTTTGAGTAAAATAGTAACAAAGTTTCATTAATCTTCACGAACTTTATCGTATAACAGTAGTGGCGTTTCTTTCTTACATCTGTATAATTGAATATGATGGTATAGTTATAGTTGACATGTAAAAAATTATCTTACGAGAACAGTTTATTTTTAAATGGACGACGATAGTGCTAGTCACCACACATCTATAAAGGATAACGTATACGTATTTTTATGCGAAGTTACCTCAGTATTGTGTTCAGTTGAAGTGTGTGATCTGACCATGATGGAAAGTGACAAGGTTTCTTTGAAATCAGCTATAGTGCAGTCCTTGGCGACGTTTGCAAGTAAGTCATTTTGCACAGCGAGTTCTTGCAAGATGGATAAACAGATTTTAAGTAACAGTTTGAAATTTTTATTTCACATCCGACACTTTTAATGAGACAAAATTTTGAATATGGTTGCAAAGTCTAACAGTGGCAAAATTTTGAAAATTTTAGGCTATGTACAAGTTATAGTGTGATATTTATAGTCATGCCAGTTACTAAGTTTATATACGAGACTCAATATCTATGTAACGGTCTCTACCGCGTAGATAATTGAAAATAATAGTAAAATACCTTTTATTTGGTTGGCATAGGCAGCCTGCTACATCGCGTAGTAATTTGATGATAAAAATTAAATATTTTTTATTTTTCCGACGTTTCGGTTCGGGCAACGGTGATCACGGGTCGACTGAGCCATCCCCGTAATGACACGATAGTATTTCAAAATTGTAATATACCTCCGCACGTGCTTAGGTCACTAACTTTTGAAAGTATGTATTTACGAGAATCAAAAAACAAGTTCAGAATGTAAATTTGACCCCGTATACAAAAAACCTAAAAAAGTATACATGGCTTTAAATATCACGCATACACGGTTCGTTCGATAGTGTTTGCAGATGCGTAGGTACATAAAGGGTTCGGTTCCTGTACAAGACAACACTTCTTCTCTTCTCTTATGTGGTACACAAATTGCTGTTCCTTAAAAAAGCTGATATTCTGTCATATCTGGTGAGACTACTCAGCGGACCCCGGGCTTTAAGGCGTGTTAGTCTTGGATGCAACCGGGATAACGCTAGGACGATGATGATGACGAATTGTTGTTCCTTGCCACCACTCTACCGTTATTTACCCCAAATTATGGTGTTGTCTGTTAAAATAATATGTCTCCAACTATTACAGCAACGGGTTTACAAGTCATTGCTACAATAGTACAGACAACTCCGTCTTGTGTTGTATAACAATACGAGCATAAGAATATGTAAGAGATTATAAAGATTAAATGATATTAATTTAAATAAATAATGCTAATATAGTACAGAGCACGTAGCAAGATAAGCGGCAAAACAGAGAAAAACCCACGTGACACATTTCATCACATTACGAAATTACAGCAATTGCCTAGTGGCGAGACCAACAGACTGCTTCGCAGATTGTCTAGGGTGCAAACCCTTGAGACGTAGCTACGTACGTTTTAAATTATTTATATAGATATAGTCGGAAAACCTACGTGTCCGAGAGTCCGTGTGATGTAAGTCTCAAATGCAATGAAAAGTCTGCCAACTGGCACTAAACTTGGCTGGCGTGGTGGGCCCAGTGTTCTCATCGTGAGAAGAGGTGAAACAGCTGTAATTTGAGCAAGCGGTTTTCGCGGTGGTATTTTCATACAGGTTAAGAAAATACTATGTCAGTAATTCGGTACTTTCCTCTAGGAGAAGCTGACTGAATGATAGATAGAATGACTCTCTCTCTCTTCCTGACTATTAATCCCATATGGTGGTGGGGTCAGCCTTCCCTGTCAATCTTCTCCACTTCGCTCGGTCCTCGACATGTTCCTCGGATATCTGGCACTCCTTCATATTTCTTGTCACTACATCTCTCCATCTCGTTTTAGGTCGGTCTCTGGATCTTTGGCCGGGGATCGAGAGTTGTAATGCCAAGTTTCCTACGTATTCCGGTGGCCTCCGTTTTACGCGGCCATACCATCGCAGCCAACTCTTCTGCATTTTGTCTGCTATGTCGCGTACACCCAAGCTTCCTCGCACGAACTCGTTGCGGATTTTGTCGAGCTTGGTTACGCCGCACATCCATCTCAGCATCTTCATTTCGGCAACTTGAATGGTATGCACGTTCTTTTTGGTAACGGCCCATGTTTCACTACCGTACGTAAGAACTGGTCTAATTATTGATTTGTAAACCAAGCCCTTGAGTTTGACAGGCATTCTGTTGTCACAGATGACGCCAGTCACTTCTCGCCACTTTAGCCACGCTGCGGCTATCCGATGTTGAATGTTAGCCTCTATACTCCCCGAAATGTGCATCATATTGCCCAGATACTTATATTGATCGTACATTGTGACTAACTGTCCATCGATCAAAATCGGGCTGTTATTGCTGGCGTCTGGTTCGTTAAGGGACATAAATAGAGTTTTAGTAACACTCAAACTTAGGCCACCGGTCTGTAACTGGTGTTTCCATGACAAAAGAGCCTGCTGCAACTCGGCCCGGGTCTCGGTGCATATGGCTACATCATCTGCGTATATAAATGTCCTCAGTGAAAGAGTCTAACGCCAAGCAAAACAAAAAGGGGCTCAGTACCGAACCTTGATGAACACCCTCTGTGACCGCTATTGGCCTTGTTACCCCTACCACCGTCCGAACCATCGACCTCGCACACCCGTACATGTCGGCGATAATGCTAATGTACTGTTCAGGGACGTTCTTCTTACGTAGACTCCACCAGATCGTTTCCCTCGGAACTCGATCAAATGCCTTTTCCATGTCCAGGAATGCAACGTACAATGGACGGTTTTTGGCACGATACTCCTCTGCAATCGTATTAAGAGCAAACATCGGGTCGGTGGTCGATAAGCCGGGTACGAAGCCATAGTGATTTTTTTAAAGTTCGCACTCGGATCTTAGGCGACTATCAATCACTTTCTCGTATCATCGTATGGCTTAAGAGCTTGATACCGCGGTAGTTGTCGCACTCGTACTTACTGCCTCTTCCCTTATAAATTGGAACTATAGTGCTCAGCCTCCATGCATCAGGCATCTTAGAAGATTGCATCAGGCAGTTAAAGAAAAGAGTCAGCATTGCCTCGCTCGCGTAAACATTTCCAAGCTTCTATTGGGATGCCATCAGGTCCTATAGCTTTCTTGTTGGACATCTTTTGTAAAGCTTTCTTTATTTCACTTGGGTGTATTGGTGGTATGAGAACCAGATTTTTTGTACCTCTAGAAATTCGGTTAAAGGTCTATTTGGGTTTAGTAGTTGTTTGTAATGTTCATGCCAAGCTTTTATTATATCTCTGTCTTTGTACAACAAGTCGACGTTTGGAGATTTGATGGCTCTACACCTAGCAGGATCTTTTGCGCCCCGGCAACGCTGTTTCGCGAGCTTGTAAATGTGTTTCTGGCCTTCTTTGCTGTCTAGAGTTTTGTAAAGGTTTTTGTGGGAGTTGGAGAGCCTGTTTTTTGCCTCTTACCTTTTTAGTTTGTTTTTTCGCTATTTTGTAAGCTTCTCGGTCCTCTGGTGTTTGAGTGGATTGCCAGGTCTTAAGTATATTTACTTACACGAAAGTCTGTAACAAAACAATGATTGGCTGTATGAATTCACCCAGCCAGTTATTCTAAAAAAAAGTCTAGTAAAACTGTAATAATGTAATCGAAAGTTCAACCAACGGACACAAACAACACCAGGTTAAAAACAAGAATTTTAGATTAAACAAAAATTATTTCCCCTGTAGGAATCATACGCGCACCACTTAGAGCACTATCAAAGCAGTTTGCTCATACTGACTACGCTATCCTTGCAATCATCATCATCATCATCCTCCTAACGTTATACCAGTTTCAATATGGGATCCGCTTACTAGTCTAACCGGATTTGGCTGAATATTAGCTTTTTCCACGGAGCGACTGCATGTCTGACCTCCGCAACCCGAAGGGATAGCGATATTCCATGGTTTAGATTAGTGTCAGTTTATTTAGAAGGACCTGACGCCCTATAACGACTGTCAAAGATCTTCATGACAACCGGGACCGACGGCTTAGCGTGCTCTCCGAGGCACGGGACAAGCGATAGTTGACAATTCAATACGCACATAACTCCGAAAAGTCATTGATGCGCGCCGTGGATTCGAACCCGATACCCTCTGTATGGCAGTCTGTTGGTTTCTCCACTGGGCTATCGCTGCTATCCTTGTAATCAACACTGAATAATGATTCGATCCAGGTCATCTTGAATGTGTGTAATTAAACGACAATACAAATATTGATTCAAACATATTAATATACAGAAACCATAGATACACAGTCAGCGTCTCAAAACAGTCCGAAATATAAACATGTTTTTCAAATAGTACTGTATCGTTCATCGCACGGAATACATGCGTTAAATGCCAAAACGTACGACGTAAATACAATGGTTCAATTTACAAAATAATATAATCATTATCAAAGCTATAACTAAGTAGTTTTACACAACGTGGACCGCTTTGAACGTCACTTTAATTCGAGCAAAAGTAATGACACTTTTTTTATGACATCTCCTGTCATTCTGATGTTGAAATTTTTGTAGTAATAAAATGTAAAATTCACTAAAAATAATCATGGACTGCTTTACTCCCCAAGAACGTGGACTAATCGTGTCATCAGTGATAAAACACAACGTGAATTTGATTCTGCAGCGTATTTTGGTCAAATAATTGAAGATGTTTCCGTGTAAAACTCAGATGACTCATCAGCTGCTGCCTACTGATCACCGAGATCGTCTAGACTAGTCTAGAGTACAGCCAGCGCGTCATAAACCTCAACCTTGAAGAGGATATTTTTCTTCAAAATTAATTAATTTGGGATTATTTGAAATCTCAGGTGTATGTGAACAAACAACAGACTCTTGCAGCTTTAAAAGAAAACATACACTAAGAAATAAGAAACATATCGCAGGAAGTGTTACGGCTAGTTATGGAAAATGTCATAAATAGGGCTCAAATGTGCTTCAACTCTGGAGGTAAATATTTAAATCATAATGCAACTTCATGGCACAAATATACATATTTAAATAACTAATTCTAGTTTTCTAATTTAGAAACGAAGTTGCAGCTGAACCAAATAGGGTCATTACTTTTGCGCCACCCGTTATATCAATGTTCAAACATAACAAACGTTCTCCGTTCTCACATCCACGTGGTTAAAACGCATGTGAGAGATATGTAATAATATCTAGGCTTTGGGCTGAAATTACTGATATCCAAGTGTTTATACATAAAAGTAAGAGGATAGTGGCAATTAAATGACACTGACATGACGTTTGACAGTTAAACTGTCAAACGTATAAATAAAGTGTACCTATATAAGTCGACAGGCTCGGCTAGTTCGTCCTATTCTCCTTCGACGACTGCTCAGGTACGATATGGTTCTGACTATTTAACTGCCACTGTGTTTCAATATTGTGTTGCTTGTTCTTTTGTTTAATCGTCTAGGAAATAATGTAAGATGGTGTAATTATTATCTTATTGATATTGATTGTGGGTAGTTTGATCGTTTGTGAGATACTAAAGATTGTAATATAGGATAGAATAATATACTGTGGATCAAGTTGTATCAATGAGATTCATTATATACCTGTGGTATACATTTAGTAAATTGTATTGATGCTAAATAATGCTTATTATGTTCTGTTGTAAGACAGACCTTTCTAGTAATATAAAACTACCCACAACATTGATATTTTATATAGATTGGCTGTACCACTGTTTGTTCATTATTGAAAAGAATGACCAAGAGTTTTATTGCCCGTTCTTTCTCTTGGTTCTATGTCTTTGCTTTGCGAACTGGTCTCTAAATGTAAATGTAGAATCACGACGTAATCTAAAGATATATCCTTGTGCCAAACTGAATAAATGAAAGTATGATTTGATAGTTGTCTCTTTTATTTATCTAAACTGTCTCTACACTATAGGGAGCTTTCATGATTCTGACACATGCGAGACTTAAGATATAAGAATAAGAAATAAGATGTAAATGTTCATATATGTATCTATTATAACGCCATCTTTATTTCCTCTTTCTATCACTGATGATAATTGCACACCTTAAATCAACATCGCCCTGTATATAAGCTGTTCCATTGCTTGGGCTTTCTTTTCTGTGCGATGGGTTAGGCTGCAGTCTATCGCGCGTGTATCGGTAGACTCTCATCTCTTCGAGAACACTATAGGGAACTCTCAGGCAAGCGATAATGAACAATATGGCGCGCGCCGTAGATTTGATCCTTCTTGTTTGTCCCTCTACGTGTCTACGTAGCGACAAAGAGCTCAGATATTTACATAGAGGCGCATTTCTTATGGGCGCTCTGAAGACAAACATTCTGTGACCCAAAGTGCCACTTGGCGGCGTGGCAGTCGCACTGTGACAGCTGTCTCTACGAGAGCAAGAGAGACGAACGTTCCTCCTGTGTATCTTAACTACGAGAGCAAGAGAGATGGAGAACGACGCCAGCGCCGCCAACGGCGCCAACTACGAACTAAACTGGAGACAGTCGCCACTTGGAATCGGCACACGAAAACCTTAGGAACTGCGCTGCTGTGTAAATCTGTATTCATTGGTAGCGGTCTCTCCGCTACCGCTGTTGACAGACATAACTTTACATGAAATATATGTTTAAAGCATATTTCGTACTCTATACTGAAAGGCATATTAAGGAAGTGAAATACCTTTTTAGTTTACAATAGTTTAGATTTCTATGTAAAAATAAATAAAAGCTGAAAATCGTATTTCAAATATTAACTATAGGTAAGTACGCGATAAAAATGATAGCAATATGAATTAAATAAATAGCCATGACATACATACATACATAGACTCACACCTGTTTACGGAAGGGGTAGGCAGAGACTATGGAACGTCATTTGCTTTCACTCTCATCAAATTTCTCGTGCACGCCCTTCGGTTCAGGGTACTTCTAGCCTGTTCTTTTTTATGATGTCTCCAATCTGGACATAAGATCTATAATCTTGTTGTGTTACGTATTTTCGCATGTGATAAACCTACAGATACTGTATATAATAATAATATTCTACCACATACACACAACACCATCTAGTCCCAAGCTAAGTAGAACTTGTGTTATGGGTACTAGATAATGGATAAATATACATATATACTTTCTTTTTGTAAATACATACATTAATTATACATAGGATCACCCAGACCAAGACAAACATCCATGTTCATGCACACAAATGTTTGACTTGAGCGGGAATCGAACCCGCGACCTTCGGCGTAGCAGTCGCTTACACTCCCGCTGCGCCAACCGGTCGTCAATATGACACGAACATGTACGAAATGCGAATCATTTGCAAACTTTTCACTCATTTACTTTGACGCATCCAATTTTTTATCTTTTCGTGTGAGTGTGTGGCGAACTCTGGTGTCAGAGTCTATGGGTCGTCCGAAGGCCTCCGACGTGGCCTAATGATTACTGTCCTTAGATTCCGGTACCTTTACGTGCCCCCGAAGTACGGTAGCGCTTTAATACAAATGCCACTAAAAGCGTTTACCCGCGCAACCTCTACAAAAGTTGTTTAATATTGCCGATCTATGACGAATGGCATAGTCCAGTCTATTTAAGCTATATTCGAATGAACTACTGGTTATTTACCCAGCGGTCCAACTATGTATTCTCAAATAGAAATTGAGTTACCTATACAGACTCCCAACTAACACAATGCAACTCGGTACAATCATTTCTTGATCGTATTGATCCATGTCGGCCGGCGCAGTGTTAATGTCTTATTTTTAGGTTAAAGATAGTGGACGGGCCATGGCTCCTCATGTACTAAGCCAGCATGATGGTCTCTAGTCCGAATTTTTTTTCTTATGTGTGATATTTAACTGAGCCCCTGACTGAGAACGGCTAGTCCACGTTTTGGACAAGAGCCATATAGGTTTGGAAAAACCAACAATCGGCAAGGCAGTTTAAACCACTATGCCATCGCTAGCTACGCAATTCAATATTCGAAATATAGATAGATCTGTAGATTTAAGATTAGTTTTTGACAGTTTTTGACATAAGCTCCATACAAAATATGTCAAACACGAATCTAAAATCTACAGATCTATCAATAGTTCGAATATTGAAAATGGCCTTAAGAGAACACGCACATGAAAGTCAGGATCATTACTTACCATCAGTTGTCGCGCAATGTAAATTTTGTCGTTTGCTGTAGATAACAATAATAAAAGAAACCTTATCAGAAACCTTTAGAAACTTTAGAAAATCTTTAAAGGACATGTACGAATACTCACCACCTAGATAGAAGCCTGAACGTTTCCGAAAACTAATTATTCTCAAGGTTTTTATAGCAATATCTGATAGGGCTTCCTATATTGTAACTTATTAGTTCCTAAATAAATAGTGGATAAGTTAAGACCAGCTTCCACTCAACCAATAGGCAAATTCAGTGAATAATTTTTGTTGTAGTCTTTTGTGTTCCAGGGACACTGTGTTATTTTCCCTTCCACTGTTTTTGTGAGGGGTCTACTTTTTAAAGCAGAACTTTTTTCATCATAATATTATTTTGCATAACAACGCATAGCATAATCTTCATTTCGCTGAATGTTGTTTGGCATACACTCACTTTCATAAATTAGTTAGCCCAAATCATCTTTAGGCATCAATTTCATGTCCATAATAATTGAGAAGCAGGCATGCAGCAAGCAGCAAGAATCGTTCTGTCACGGCTCCGGCGCTGGGGGTTTGGGCGGCCCCACGCGAGCTTATCGTCGCAGATGGTTTCAACGCTCACCGCCTCAGCCGCGGCGGCGGGCCTTCAAACCACCTGCTCCTCAGCTCGCGGGCCGCCCTACCACTCCGCGCCTGCGAGATTTTAAATTACACTCTGAGGGTAGGGCAGACAAAACTACGTAAAGTCGGTTTAGCGGCGATTCGTTCCTGTCAAAAGTTCTGCCATGTTAAAAGTATGCCGTTGCAAATTCGGACATGTTAACATACTGCCAATCAATAGTTATGCTAAATAATTTTTATGCCTTAAAAATATTCGATTAAAGAAGATTACGCCAAGTGTGTTTTGCCAAATAAAATTCGGATTATCAAGATTCTGCCAAATAGAAGGAACCCTTTTGTGAGATATACCTATGTGAGCGTTAGTATATTTATATTCTGTAATAATTACTTTAGTTACCTTTCTAATGCTTTATTTATTCACAGACACCACTGGTAGGTGCCACTAAACCTTCGTAACTTGTATAAATACTTACTAGTTTTTGTATTATTTCTTGGCGAGTCTCAATCACGTAAAAATTTGAAAATAAAGTTGAAGTACCTTGTATTCGCCCTTCTGAGTTATGTTTTTGGGCAACATCAACGTTTAATATGCATTTAACTTGGAAAAGGTAATTTGTAGTCGCAATTTCTTCCAAGACATGGAATAATGGTTTGCCTTTGGATTATTTAGATCAGCTGATGGCATTCGCTCTAGCTGGACTGAAAGTACTGTAAGTCTGGACTGGACGCAGGCTTTGCGGTTCCCTAGACAAGTATTGGATGCAACCGGGACAATGCTAGGACAATGATGACAATGATCACCAATAAAATCATAATAGTTGTTGGAAATTCAACACAAATTCTAAAGTACTCTAGTATACTAATGAAGCATTGATATCTTTAATATTTTATCCGATAATTGAGAAGCTTAACCTATCCTAGGTAAAGTAAAACGTCACATAGTCAACAATATTTTCATCAATCTGTGCCAGCCTACTTTATCAAGCGTATTGCTATTTGTTTTACACTCCATTAGGCAGCATGTATGTATGCTTTTAACAATCAATAAAATACACACGAGTTTATTCATGTTGTGTATTGTGACGAGTGAAAGGAATAAAGCTTTTATATAAACACTAGACGATGCCCGCGGTTACACCCGCGTTATTTAAGGCTACTGCTCTGCTCTCGTTGCTCATAGCGTGATGTTATATAGCTTATAGCCTTCCTTGATAAATGGGCTATCTAACACTGAAAGAATTTTTCAAATCGGACCAGTAGTTCCTGAGATTAGCGCGTTCAACCAAACAAACAAACAAACAAACTCTTCAGCTTTATATATTAGTATAAGATTAGTAGACTGACTCCGTGGCCCAGTGGATAGCGTATGCGTCTGCTAGTCGGTGCGTTCTCGAGTTCAATACCCAGGTCGAGCAAAAGTGTTACTGACTTTTCCCGAATTCTCAGTAGCAGCACAGTGTCTGGTAATATAGGCTATATTACCAGATGGATAGCAGATGGATGGATATACTACAATCTGGTAGAGGCAATAGGCTCGCCCCCTGTTACGTGGCACCTAAAAATCATAAGGCGAAAATGTAGATGTAATAATACACCTCTGACTATCACTTCGGGTATACAGGCGTGAGTCTATAAAAAATAGCTGTGTCCCGCGGCTTCAGCCACAATACCTCGTCATTAAACCGACGTATCGCATCGCTCGCCTATGGTGAGCTCCTTAAAGTCATAGCGTGATGTTTCATCGCCTATTACCGTCCTCAGGAAAGACAGACCTGTGTAATTTTTTGCCTGCGCAGTTGATGCTGACCATGCTACGATCTTTTAAATTTGAATAAAAGAAAAAGAAGGATGTCATTGCACGGGTAAGCTATGCGACATCGGCAATTATCTCTCACAAATGGTTTACTTGAACACTAATCCCTACTTAATATTATAAATTCGAAAGCGTGTATGTAGGTATGTATGTTCCGTTTTCACACTAATACAGCTGAACCGATTTTGTTGAAATTTAATATAGAGATATATTGGACCATGGAGACAAACATAGGCTACCATAAGTTGGAAAAAATAAACTAGGAGGGATTGTAGGGAGGGTAAAAGTTTGTACGGCACAAATTTACCTCTTGGAAGTAAGATTTGAGTTGTGCTATCGCATATCTGTCAGTACTGTCACATCATACATAATGTCATATTGTGCACGTTCATTAAATTGTTCGCATAATTATACAGGTACAAACTAATAATTATACAGGGTGTTTGGCGATTGGACCGACACAATATTTTGGGGGTTAGGGGAGGGCATATCCTAGTTTTCACCCCAAGAAACCCAGGTCCTAAGTGTACCTGTACTCGAGATACGAATTTTCTTTCATTTTTCAATTTTTTCTGAATTATACATTTAAAACAATATAACTTTTTAGTTTGTAGTCATATTTGCACTAGATAACTTTTATTGGATGCCCTAATGTATTAGTATTCTTAAAAAACATAAATTGTTAAGAGAAAATGCAAAAAAAGTAATTGTCGATCTTTAAAACTCTTAAAAATGAAGTAATGAGTGCAAAATATGAAATTCTAAATTAATTAAAAGTAATAATTTAATTATGCCACTAAGTAGTTTCCAAGTTATATTTCACTAGAGGCCCGGCTTCGCACGGTTCGACATTTTCTTTTTCAATATCTATGTAATATTTTCTGGAAATAAATATAGCCTACGTTACTCAGGGATAACGTCGCACTGCAATTATTTTTGGAATTATGTTGTGTATTAAAAATGTTAATTATCGCTCGCTTAAAAAAATGTGCCCGGTAGATAGCAATAGGCTTGCCCCCTATTACATTGGGACCGAAATTTAACTGGCGAAACGTGGGTGTGTAATACACCTCTGCCCACCCCTTCGGGGATAAAAGGCGTGAAGTTATGTTATGTTATGTTACCCGTACAAGTGGCGACCTGTGCGTTACTTAACGTTGTAACCTACTAGGAACGGCATGCCAAGTCGTGCTATGAGCGCCACAGTTGCGGTAGCATAAAATACTAAGTATATAAACACCTCTGCTCCTGAAAAATTATAGTTTATTCTGAAGAACTTCAATAGAATATTGCTATCCTTTTGGCTTGCAGAAGTCAGGTGGTTATCAAGAAAGTTAGATTTAAAAAGTATGTGTGTAGATCCGGAGCTTTGAGGCGAAGCACCTATTTTTTCTTTTTTTTTTCTTCGCTGTGGAAATGCACTTACGCACATAATGTGGGACTCAACGGCTGGAGTGTAAGGCCGTAATACCCACTAAAACCACAGCGCATACTTCAACGCCATTTTGGGGGCGCCATGCGGTCGCGTTAGCATTCTACCCTGATACTCCGGCGGATAGCCCGGAGGCCACAACCTCCTTGGCGGCGGATGAAGGTGTTGGGCTCCGCCGCTTAAACACCCAGCGGCCGCACAGGATAGGGAGGACGGCAACCTGACAACACCGCATATCCTCTTCCTCTGCGACCCCGCTGCGACGCAACAATGGTGCGCCCCCATTTGGTCGCGGGAGATAGGGCGCGCGGCAACGCAACACCGACACGCCTCTCCTCCCGCGACCGCGCCCGACTGCGAGGGACAGACAGAACTGTCCCCTGCACCCGCATCTTTGGACGCATCCTGCGCAGGCCTCCTCCAAGCCCACGCTTAGCGTCCACTCCCGGGATCTCTCTTAGCTTCACTGCGGGTCCAAGCCACGGTTACTAAGCCCACGACAAGGTGGAGATCCCATGGGGGGAACTGATGGACACCGAGCATAATCAATTAATGACATATTCAAGTATCAGTATGAATAAAATGTACAAGATTTTTAACTAGTCTGATCTTTAATGAGACAATTATTTCTGGTTTTAGAATGTGAACATTTCTGTTATCCTAAAGTTCATAGTGGATAGATGCCTTACTCTTTACTGACTAGTTTCGGTGCACAAAGTTAATTTCGCAATACGAAGAAGGGATATATCATTTGTGAGACGATGACATCACGACGACCTATTCTAGTCAAGCTTTCTTTAGACAACAATCGAGTTCAAAAGAGGAGCGAAAAAAACAATTGTGTAGCTGCCATGATTGTGCATTTGAGGCATACATTGGGTAGTATCTGGGTATAATTATAGTGTCACATTGGAGTAAAAACCCTGAACGCCTGATACTTTCTGGATATCTTTATAGATATTGCGGTATACTTAATAAGGTTTTTTTTTCTGAAAGAAACCATTGAGTGCAGAGTTGCAGTGCATGCAGTGAGACCTGTGAGATCGACCGCACTGAACATGTCAATGCACAAATTACTTTTGTAACTTCTCCTCTTCGCCACTATTTAGACTTGTTTGTATAAAAGCATAATCACCCATCCAAGCGGTGTCCTTACTAGTCGCTTATAATATCTGCCGATCTATAACGAACGGCAATTCAGGCCTTTAATCAGTGAGTGGTACTGCAACTACTACAATGTTGTTATGCATAATTATTACCAAAAAGTTCTCTTTTATAACGAATCTCTTCCATCCTTCCATTCCAGTTGCCACACTCACCGGTTTGACTGGCCTAGTCTTCGCATGGCCTTCCTACAATGTGGCGAACTTCGCGTCGAACGAGACAGTCCTGGCTGAGCCCATGTCTTCAGTCCACGTGTCACTTCTGGGCAGTCTGACGAATATTGGAGCGTTCATCGGCACACCGTTCTACGGCATAGCCCTTAACAAGCTGGGGCGAAAATACACGGCTATACTTGCTGGATTACCGTTTGTGGTAAGATATTTTAATTTGTTACGAGCATATTAGTCTAAGATCCCGCGACAAATTAGTGCACTCATCGAGTTCTTGTTAAAAACCATTTTTTTATGTATATTTCTGATTACGAGAATATAGTATATCTACTAGGTTACCTTTTAAAATGTGGCCGCTAGTATTATGACGCATCAAGTATATGAGCGAAACGTGTATGGGTAAGTCGGTCGCGGCTGACTTCGTAGGACATTTGTCGACCAAATTGGTGACGTTTTGGAAGAATCCGAAGCACCAGGCACCGGCGAGCATGTATGAAAAGAGAAATGAATGTAGAAGAAGCGCATGAGTTTTGCAAGGATAGAAGCAAGTGGCATTCCGTTGTCTTTGCCTACCCCGACCGGAAAAAAGCCGTGAGTATATGTACGTATGTACGTGTATTGTCAATAAAATCTCTCAACAAAGAACTGATTTTTGTTTCCAGACAAATATTAAAATATGGTGGCATATAAGGTGCTATCTTTTAAATCTATGTATAACACTTCTTGTGTTACCGTTTAGCTAAAATGTAACATTCTCCATCAATGAACACCCAAATAATACTGTGAATTTCACTTATTTCAGCTTACATGGACGATAATCTCCTTCAGCGATTCGATACCGTGCATACTGCTGGGAATGGCTATAGCTGGATGTGGAACTGCAGGCCAATCAGCTTCATCGATCTACATCTCGGAAATCTCCCACGATTCCATCCGAGGGGCCCTTACATCTACCGTAGTGTCCGTCTACTTTATCGGTCTACTCGTCTCGTATGTCCTTGGAGGCCTTCTGACTTATCAACAAGTAGTATATGTGCAGCTGTGTGTGTCCGTGTTGTATATACTGGTGGTGTCTACCTTGAAAGAATCACCGGTTTATTTGCTACAGAATGGCAGAGAAAAGGTGAGTAGGTACTTCTTCACTGATTAACTAGTAATATGCTAGAATACTAGATATGAACGTGCCGGCATGCCATAATAATCAGATAATAAAATCTAAATAGCAGCTCATATGAGGGTCTTGAAATCCCGGTAGTCACTAGACCAATAAACTGGCACGCAATAGGTCTTGAATTTTAAATGACAAGCGGTGTTTATTACTGATTTTTCGAAGTCTAGGTTTAATTTGTGAATTGTCACAAGCTCTGTGCCTCGGAGAGCAAGTTAGGTCATGTAGATTTACGAGTCGTCACGTAGAGTCGGTACTTCCAGATATATTGTCACTAGTTTAAGCAAAGATATAGCTACAATGTTATTCTAACTAATTTGGTTACCATTAAAAATCTGTAAGATTAATCACTATGCTTATTGCTTATGTCTGCGAAAGATTGTGAGATTTTGTGTACGATTTCCATAGAAAAAGTATAATAGCAAAAGCTGCCGAAATACGCTAGAAGCCTTTGATTAGACATATTCAAAACAACAGAACGAAGGTGGCATTTTGTGTATCCAAATTACAAATGCGAAATTTTGTTTGTCGGTCGTTCTTTGACGTCACAATGGAGTGATTTTATGGCATTTTTTTGGGGGATGTAGTTAGGAGGCTGGAGAGTGACAGGTTATTTAGCGTTTTCACCGAGATATCCGATTTCCATGCAGGTGGAAGCGTGCAGCATGCAGTCGTGAGCGAAGTCTAGTTAATAATATCCAGCATGTGAGGTCCAATTCTGACCAAAAAGGGTGTAAATAACTTTATATAGACTTGAAACAAAAGTCTGTGGATCACGTACAATGCATCACTAATATATAAATGAAAGTCTTATACGTCTGTGACAATGCATACAATAATGTTTTTGTCTATGGGTGTGCCGCTGGTCGCTGTAAAATACGTAATTATAAGTTCATATACGACTTTTGCCCTGTATGTATCTTCTTTATGAATGATTTTTTTTATTCACAAATGCATTATTCTTTCATCAGCGAGTCCATTGTTCATTTAGACATGAGATATGCTAGTGAACAATTAAACAAAAGCAATATTAAAAACCCATTTATATATTTCGAAATGCACACATAGTACTATAAATGAATAACACTCAGACTCAGGACCCTGTTCATCACACAAAAAGAAATCTAGGTGGAAATCGAGACCACAACTTCAAGCGTAGCATAATCATAATCATAATTTACATACATACATATCGTCACGCCTTTTATCCCCGAACGGGTAGGCAGAGGTGTATTTCTGCACCCACTTTTCGCCAGATATACTTTAGTCCCACGTAATAAGGGGCGAGCCTATTGCCGTACCGGGCACATTTCCAGACTCCGTGCTGCTATTGAGAATTTCGTGACAGAAAAAACCCATGACACTGCCCGACCCAGGAATCGAACCCGGGACCTCCCGATCCCACACGCACATTTATGCCACGAGACCAACGAGGCAGTCGTATAGGGTTTGATGTCGAGTTTTCCGTCTCTACGCAAAGATGGTATTTGCATCGTGTTATCCCTTAGTCGCCTCTTACGACACCCACGGGAAGATAGGGGGTGGTGACACTTGTATTCTATGCCGTCAACCACACGGCATAGAATAACAATGGACCGTGTTTAGCAGAAATGTTCCAAACCACACTTTGGTCGAAAATGAGTTAAGAATGTAAAACAATATTTTATGACTATATTTTGCTGCCAACGAAGACACAGGTTCTTAATACTACAGAAAGACCTTTAAAACTAGTAGTAGTACAACCCACATGTTCTAAGTATGACTTACTTAATTAATTTTACAGTAATAGTATAAGCTACTAGGAACACTAAAAAATACATTAAAATCAAAGATTATTATTTCTAAAATAGTACAAGTTACTTGAATGCGCAAAAAATGCAGAATTAATTCTCAAAAACAATCCAAACTACTTGGAACGTTTTTGATATTTTTACATTGTCTGTCCTGGGCCGAATTGAATTAAGCTAAAACAGTACAAACCACATGGACTGTTTTTAAGAAATACATTTATGAATTATATAGTAGTTCATTCCACTGTATACTGTATTTAAGAAAAATATTTATGCAATAAAAGGTAGTACATTCCACATGATAGATTTTGTGAAATATTTACTAACTTTCTAGGCAATCTCAAACTGCTTAAAATGTTTCTGCTGATTGTCATATATGGATTATATAGAATCTAAGTGAAATGATATAATTGATTTTATATTCGATTATTTTAATAAAAGATTTTTTTTCTACCCAAGACAATAAGTTATTACCTTGCAACACAGACATTATAAGTGAGTGATGCGCCTCAAAAGATCGGCGAAGTTTTGCCTCCTTTTTTATATTTAAAGGGAAAAAACTGTGGTCAGATTGGCTTTTTCAAGCTCCTTGGTTCAAGGTTTCAAGGTTCAAGAATGGCTGTGTCCGAATGTGGATGGATAGATCCCTCAATTTTTGAGGAGTGGTTGGAAAGATATTTTATCCCACACGTTGATAAGCAAGATGGCAAGAAGATGTTATTGTGCGATAATCTCAGCGCCCACAAAAGCACTACGTCTTTGCCATGAACATAATATCACGTTCATTGTATAATATACATAATAGTCAATGATCGCGACTAACACCTTGCTAAGTTGCCGAGACAACCTGTATTTAAGATGTTAGTGCCAACCAATGATGTTACAAAAGTAAAATAATTGGTGCCAACCCCCAAGTAATTATGATCCATATACTACAAATGATAATGATAATGTGCTATTGTACAGTAATTGCAAAGTTTCTTACAATATAGACTAATTTAATACAGATTTATTTATAATTATAATAATTTAAATAAAATAATAATATTTTTGAAATAAATTTAAAAACAGTAAACGGAACATGCAAAAGGAAAACAAAAAAATGCGAAGAAAAATATGTTTTAAAATATTATAATTGATTGATTGAATTATTGAAGTGTGTGTATTTATGTCTTGACGTGTCTGTTTGTGTATGGGTAGCAGTCAGGATCGCTTACCTCTTCAATACCAATCAAAGTCAAAGCACCCTGTTTGTTTGAATATAAAAAGAACTATTTTTCAGGAAGCGGCCGAGTCGATAGCTTTCTACCGACAGACCAGTACTTCATCAAAAGAAGTGGAGGTGGAAATCTCAAAGATCAAACTCCAGCTTGACCCGAGACTTGAAAAGTTGTTAGAAGGAGAAGGCGGTAAGTTTAATTATAAAAATGTACCCATTTTTTTAATAAATATGATTTATTTTGTAGAGAACAAAAGGGATTTCGGGAAAAATACTACAATAAATATGGCCATGTATGATTTATTGTCCAGTGTCATTGTGTCCGTAGGTAAGAAAAACGCCAGTTTGTGCCATTTACACAGATATGACAAAAGCGTTCGATTATGTACATCACAAGGTCCTACTTGACAAACTATATGGTTATCGTATTAGAGGAAACGCACTTAAATTACTTGAATAATTTCTAAGTAACAGAGTCCAATGCACGGAAATATCTAGAATTTGCATTAAAAGTAAACTAGAAAAGAAGTATTTATTCCAACCGCGAACTATACATTATGGCGTACCGCAGGGAAGCGTACTGGGACCTTTATTATTCCTGATTTAAACTGACGGACTCATAAACTGCATCAAAGTTCAGGATTACTTTGAAATGATTTTTTCAATAAGTATGCAAACTTTTTAGATTAAATTATATAAATATGGAGAGACTGGCTCTTAATCTTAAAAAAAAGCAAAATTTAAAAATAGAACTGCAGTAAAACAAACGAATATAGCCGAGAAAAGAAAATTTACTCGTAGTATCAGATTTGCGTGTTATTTAAAGCAAAGTTTTAAATTGATTCGCATTGATTTTTTATTCTTTGGTCAATTGAATTATTGTTACCAGCAGAATTTTTGGGTTAGTTTTCTAACTCATCGAGTGTTTTTGAACCATAATATGGATACTTCGTCCGAACAAGCGGCTCAAATTGTAGCACTGGTGCGGGAGGGCTTGGATCGACGAACGATTGGTAGAAATTTAAATTTAAACCAGTCTACGGTTTCTAGAATATACAGAAGGTTTGTGGAGACAGGTTCTTACAGAAGGAGACGTGGTACAGGCAGGACTCGAGCAACTACCGGTCGTGATGACCGATTTATTGTTACAACTTCCCTGCGAAATCGTTTCCTCACGTCAGTTAACATCAAAACAGAGCTTAATGAAGTGCGTGGAGTAAATGTGAGTGCACGAACAAAAGAAGAAGGTTAATGGAAGCGGATATCACCCCTTTTAGACCAGCAAATGGTCCAAAGTTGTCTGTAGGTCACAGACAAGCTCGCTTAAGATTTGCGCGAGATCACCTAAATTGGACACAAGAGCAATGGGCCTCCGTATTGTTCACGGACGAGTGTAGGACATGTTTATAAGGTGCAGATGGTCGCAGAAGAGTCTATCGTCGACGTGGGGAGCGATATGCTCAAAGTTGCATTGACGAGCATTTTGCCTTTGGAGGCGGTTCGTGAATGGTCTGGGGTGGCATATCGATGAACGGGCGAACAGAACTTGTGTTCATAGACATGGTCCCTCAAAACGGTAATAGAGGGGGTTTGACTGCACATCAGAGATCTTAGAAGATCACGTGGTGCCTTACATGGGATTCATAGGCGAAAATTTTACTTTAATGCAGGATAATGCCCGGCCGCACGCTGCTGCACAAGTTCGACAATATTGCGAAGAGGTTGGGATACGTACAATGAATTGGCCTGCACGCAGCCCAGATCTTAATCCCATTGAGCATGTTTGGGACAGTTTAAATAGAGCTGTATATGCGAGAAATCCTGTGCCCACGACAGTGGCAGCCTAAGAACAGCACTTTTAGAAGAATGGGACAATATTCCGCAAGATCTTTTAATAACCCTAATAAAATCTATGCGGAACCGATTAAAATTCGTAATAAGGGCACGTGGAGGTAATACACCTTATCAAAACATAAATAAACCCTTGCATAAAGTTTGTGTCAAAACATAAGTAAACCAATTTTTGTATTAAACTAATTTTCCTTAAATTTCTGTTTTTCTTTAAAACAGTCTTAAGGTCCTTTCCAGTACACAAACTTAAACTTAAAGATATGAACCTACGCTGTTTTAAAGATCACGAACCAATGTAGAGGTTTCAATTTAAATCTGTATAGAAAGTTTGCATACTTGGTTAAAATATTTATTTCAAAGTCGTCTATTACTTTGATGCAGTTTATGAGTGCGTCAGTGTACATAAATGATCTCCCCAAATGTACAAAACATAAAATGGTCCTATTCGCTGATGACAGTACTTGTAAAGTAAAATGTTCTAATCAACATGAATATCAAAATAACATTAATCATATCCTACTTGACATAATAAATTGGCTTACTAACAATAATTTAATAATTAATTTAATTAAAACAAAAATAATGAGTTTTCACCAAAGATGTGAAGCACCGAATATTAATATCAACTATAATGATTTTGCAATAGAACATATTGATAAAGTTAAATTTTTAGGCATTACTGTTGACAAGCAACTAAATTGGAAACCCCATATAGAAGAATTGTGTAAACGATTATGTAAGTCAGCCTTTGCGCTTATGCAGCTGTCGAAAAAAGTAGGGAGTCAAGCATTACTAACAGCTTATCATGCACTCGTGGCGTCGGTTCTGAGGTTTGGTGTTATTTTTTGCGGTCACTCAACTGATCGGGAGTTCGCATTTAGGATGCAAAAAAGGTGTATCAGGTCTATGTGTGGGTTAAAAACAACTGACAGCTGTGTTCCATTTTTGAAGTCACTGAAGATATTAACTTTACCTTCGCTTTACATTATTAATACCCGGTTTCTGAGGTACTTTTATCGGTGGTTTATCTATCCGTTAGTATCCGGAGAACAACGCGCATAAACACCAGTTAACCTTAGTTTAACTTAACCGACCAATGTTCACCGTTTATCGGTTCCATAACTTTATTTGAAGTTTGACTTTTGTCAAACGTTTTGACGCATTATGATATTATCATTTTAGTAAAATAACGAGCAACTAGTTGTTTACTCCTGAAAAAAACATATACGATTTGAAAATCTAGTTTAAAAATCTAGTTTAACGGACAAATTAACATAGTTAAATAAATTTTCAACACGTTTTTTATAACAGATCCATCTAGTGGCAGAAAAAGAACTACGTATTGGTTCAATAGTTATGGAACGCTCCAATGGGCATTCAGAAACGCAGTGTCAGTTAACCAACGTTTATCCTTTCCATAATTTTAATGAATCAATAACTGTTGAGAGTATATCTGGGGACTTCAGAAACCGGGCATGAGACAGCTGTTTGTAAAACATAATTCTCACTTATTTGCAAAAATATCTACAAGCAGAAGAGATCCAATGCGGGCTCAGTATGTAAACAAATTATGTCAGGCACAATGTAAAACCGCTATTGTACAAAAGAGTTTTTTTGGTTTCGGATCTAAAATATTTAATAAAATACCTGAAAAGATTACAAATATGTCCACATCACAATTTAAATCCTCATTGACTAAACTTCTAATAGATAAGTGTTATTATTCAGTAGATGACTTTCTAAACGATCATTTAACCTAGTTTTAAAACCTGACATTATATTATACACAACAATAATTTACAATTTTATTTGACTTTGTATTTTTATATTTTAACTGATATTTTAATTTATTCATTATCAAAACATGAGACACATTAAGCAAACTGTAATATCACTCCTTTTAACAATATTTGCATGTCTTTTTGGACAAAACATAGCGCACTTAAACTAATTTAAGACCATTATTGTATACAGATTCACCTATGTTTAACGAATAAAAATTCTGATTCTGATTCTGATGCTATACAAAGTCCCGTGACGCGTCCGTCTGTCCGCGTAAACTCGGCCGCTCTCACATTGGCATCAGCGTCAACGCAGCGTCAGCCGAGCGTTCTTTGAGAACGCTTTTGTCTTTTGAAGAACGCTCAGCTGACGCGATGTAGACGCGGCGTCTACGCAGCGACAACGCCGCGTAGACGCCGAGGTGCCGCTGCGTTAACGCTGACGCTCAATGTGAGGGCGGCCTTAAACCTCTAAATAGATTTTCATGCGGGTTTTCACCAGTGAGTGGTGTGATTCATGAGGCAAGTATTTAATGTCAAAGTCAAAATCCTTTATTCATTTAGATCACAAAGTGACACTTATGAACGTAAAATTTAAAACATTATTACTTTAAACTTCTACATTTACATTTACTGCCACGTTCGCAAAGCTAGGGCGCAGAACCATGAGAAAGAACGGGCAATAAAACTCACGGTCACTCTTTTTCATCGCCAGGTTTTTATTAATACATAACAATTAAACTTTGACAGCCTCGTTGGTCTCGCGGCATAAATGTGCGCGTGGGATTGAGAGGTCTCGGGTTCGATTCCCGATCCGGGCAAAGTGTTATTGGGTTTTTCCGTTAGGAAATTCTCAGTAGCAGCACGGAGTCTGGTAATGTGCCCGGTACGGCAATAGGCTCGCCCACTATTACGTGGGACCTAAAAATTCATGGCGAAATGTGTATGGGTGTAACATTACACCTCTGCCTACCCCTTCGGGGATACAGGCGTGAGTCTAATTTCAAATTTCAGATTCAAATATTTTTATTTCAAGTTGGTAATTTACATACTCTTTTGAAACGTCACTGATTCTAGTTGCCGGTTTCAAAAGGTAGACCCAGGGAGAAGACTCCGGCAAGAAACTCCTCTGGACACTCTTTTAAAATATTTGGTTTTTTACAATTTTGTTTTAAGAGTTACAATATCTTGTCAAGAAAAAGCGAGCACAATGTAGAATAGCAAATATATAAATTAACTGTGAGCAGTAGTTTGCAAGATTAAAGATCCTGGACTTTTATATGAGAGATACTTTGACGATCATAGTATTATCAGCTAACATTGTGCTCACTTTACAAAGTAGATTACTTTAAAAACAATTAATATAATAACCTACATGCTGAAAAAGGCAAAACTGGGATACCTGCTATAAACTAGAGAAAATAAACTTTCTAGATCCGGTTACTTAAAAATAAATTTGACTAATAAATACTAAGACTTCAATAACACGTAAGGTTACTTCTGTTGCCAGGGAAGCCGCATGTGTAGAAAACAACTAACGCTCTATAAATAAATAAACAATTAAACTTTTGTAAGGTGCTGCAACTGTTACACCTTCTATGTTACTTGTATATATTAACACATAACATAACATATCTTCACGCCTTTTATCCCCGAAGGGGTAGGCAGATGTGTATTACACACCCACACTTCGCCAGATATGTTTCGGTCCCAATGTAATAGGGGGCGAGCCTATTGCCATCTACCGGGCACATTATTAAGCGAGCGATAATTAACATTTTTAATACACACATAACTTCGAAAAGTCAGAGGTGTGCCTGAGGTACCTGGGGATCGAACCCGAGAACATCGTCTCGGCAGTCCGTTACGAACACCACTGCGCTACCGCCGCTTTTTATATATTTACTGTACATAATACTCAAGCATAATCAAATGAAATTTTGATGTTCATTTATTTAGCCTCCTGAACATAGACATGGTGAAACAGGAGCATCTACTTACATTATGCACCTAACAATGCAGGCAATCCGCGCAAATATTCAGAACCATGATGGAAATGATGCAGTTAAATATCAAAAATTTAATACCAGCCCATAAGACCGCTATCGAACAGTTATCATAAATTTATCTCCACCCGACATTCGAGTCTTTACTATGCAAGGACGTCAGAAACCTAGTAATTCACGAAATCAAGTCTTGCGGTAATAACCGGAAATGGAATACAGTCGTTCTTGGAAGCTAATATTCTTCTAAGTATGGTTAGACCAGAAATTGAACCCACGTGAAAGTCATGGGTGCTGGGATACTGCTTAAAAGATGATAATAAAGTGGTCTTGGGTCTTGTTATGATAACAACGGCAGGCTTCGAAGTTGAATAAACATGTAGAACTTTTCTAGTTAACGGTTGAAAATTAAGAATAGCAACAAAGTACATTATTGAAAAAAAAACTTGCCGTGGAAATTTATGAAGGCGTTTGTTAAAACTAAGATTAAATTTTATGTAACAGGTAGTTCTGTGCCGGTAAACCGATTCACACAAAACTTTCATACCCTATTTATCATAACTTCAAAAATCCGGTCTTGTAATTCCTAAGTAAATCTAAAATGAATTGCTATCATGTATACACTGTTGTCGCAGCCAGCTGATTAGGTAAGATAGACGTTTAATAGCACAGCCCTTTTCCTGTTTATTAAAGGCAACGCTCGTTCTAGGAGTAAATTCCGTGTCGCGGTATAGATATTTAAGCATAACACGAAGTAAACTAAGTCGCTTAGCAGCTGAATCTATTATTATGTCAATGACTTTCCGGTCCGGCCTGTTGATGTAGGGGCTAGTGATACTCACTGCTGGGCTCATGGGTTCCAATCCAGCACAAATATTCAGTGATGAGCCCAAGTTATCTCATGTGTGGATCGAACCCACGACATTCAGCGCGGTACCAAAAGGCAAGGTGACCGCTTAAACCACTACGCTACTATTCCTCGTCTGCATTAGTCCTTTAATTAAATACCGTGTAACTACAAATCCAAATACTTATTTGCGAAGTAACCGAATATCAGTTGGACATCACAGCTAAGCGATACTCAGTTAAAGTGTTAATCGCCAACATAAACCAGTTTGGTACAAGCCAACAAAATAGCTTAAATAGCAATGATTATAAATAGTGGTTGACACTGAAAGAAAAAATATTACTGTATTCAATTTTAAGCCTTTTTCAATGAATAAAATATCAGCATCATCTTCTCAGCGTCCCGCTTAGATTCAAAACTTTCGCCTTAGTACCCTAAGCAGATTTGAGAAAATATAGCTTTTCTACGAAGCGACTGCTGTCTGATCTCCGCAACTTAGAAGGATACCTACCGATATTTCATCGCTTAGAAAAGTGTCTATATTCATAAGTACCGCCCCATAGCACAAAAAAACAATAACGATAAACGAACGTCCAACGGTTTAGTCTCTCTGAGGCGCTGGTTAAGAGATAATTTTAAATGCATACATATTTTTAAAAATCAGTGGAGCGCGCCGTGACATTGTAATAGACTACAGACCCATGTCCAAAATGGATGGGTCATATGAACCACCAGGTGACGTATATAGGACGATATAAGAGCATAAAATGATAAGATTCAGCACTATGCCGTCACTTGTAAGCTGTCCAACTGAGTGCTGGTGAAAATTCAAAAGATCAGGTAGAGTGAGTACATTTCGGTCATATATTTTTGTACGGCATTTTTAGATTTTTACCATCGATAGATCCATGAAAAATAATAAGAAAGCGCGCAGTGCCGTAAAAAAATGGTGAGCCACAAAGTCGGTATTTTTTTTAATTTTCTGACAATTTCCAGGGTAAATAAAAAATCGAGGGTACACACACGTGTTATATGGAAAAAGAGAGGATTGCAACCCTCGATATTTTCCCCTTGTCGCATGATTTTTATACGGCGTTGCGGAATAATGATGAAGCTGTTTTGAAACAGTATGAAACTGATGCCGTACAGAATGAAATGGCCAAATTTACCCTTTTTTTTTTTTTGGTGTCGGGTTGGAAAATCCTCATGGAGTCCCTCCGCCCTGGGGGATGGGCGAAGGGAACTGTCAGACTCTTACTGACTAAAAACCAACCCGTGTGCCTCATGTACCCGTGAGTCGGAGGGTCGGGTTTCGCCCAAGCATACGTCGCAACCCCCCGACGGGTATTGGCCCGCCAGATGGTCCGGCGGGCCCCGAACAAAACCCCCTTGGCGGCGGATGATGGTGTTGGGCTCCGCCGCCAAAACACCAAGCAGCCGCAGACGATAGAGAGGACGGCAACGCAACACCGCATCTCCTCTTCCTCTGCGGCCCCACCGCGACGCATCGAATGGTGCGCCCCCATTTGGTCGCGGGGGATAGGGCGCGCGGCAACGCAACACCGACACGCCTCTCCTCCCGCGACCACGCCCGACTGCGAGGGACAGACAAAACTGTCCCCCGCACCCGCACCGTTGGACGCATCCTGCGCAGGCCCCGTCAAGCCCACGCGGAGCGTCCTCTCCTGGATCTCTCTTAGTTTCACCGCGGGTAACCAATCCACGGTTACTGAGCCCCCCCACCACGACAAGGTGGAGATCCCACGGGGGGGAGGAGGTCACAGTTCTAACCTAACCTAACCTAACCATTTTTTTAATAATTAACCTATTGTAACTACTTCCATAAATAAACTATTATCACCAAACGTTTATTGTCTGAAGATTGTTTGCTGTAATAAATCATTTGATTAAAGATCAAATGCCATAATGACATTATATTTGGTACTATTTTGCCAAGTAAACATTTTACCAAATAAAAATATGCGTAATATTTCGAATGATTTTACATTCGATATATTGCAATGGTATAAAAAAAGGTTGCTAAATGGTTATGAAATTTTGTCAAAATCTTTTCGGCAAAACGGCAGGATCGCGTTATGTCATATGGCACTATTATGAGGTAGGGCTGCTGACGTTGAAAATATTTTTATATTGCGAAAACGGGCAGTTAGGGCCATTTACCAGTTAAAGACAAGAGTCTCACTCAAAGAAAAATTAAAAAATATTGGTATTCTTACTGTAGCATCACAATATATCTATGCCAGTGTTATGCATGTACCTACGACTACATATAAATTCTTACAAAATGACAACACCGACACGCCTCTCCTCCCGCGACCACGCCCGACTGCGAGGGACAGACAAAACTGTCCCCCACACCCGCACCGTTGGACGCATCCTGCGCAGGCCCCGTCAACCCCACGCGGAGCGTCCCCTCCTGGATCTCTCTTAGCTTCACCGCGGGTAACCAATCCACAGTTACTGAGCCCCCCCCACCACGACAAGGTGGATATCCCACGGGGGGGACCAAAGGAGAAATACCAAATACGGCCTGTAGCGGCCAGAAAGTTGTGAATCGTTGAAATTAAACATATAATTTTTAAAATTTTTACATCGTTTTCGTTTCTTGATAGAGTATCGGTGAAAGAATTTACTTTTTAAAGATTAATTATTTTGAATAGGCTATGGTAATAGCGGATGAATGTCTTATGTTGCCAGCATTAAAAATAAAATGAAGTATGGTAGGCAGAAATTGTTTTAAGGAAATAATATTTTTATTATTATATTAGAAAACAATATATTTTATTACTTTATAAGTATATTTGTAAAAAGAATCAAGAAATATATAATTTATTATACATTCCATAATTATTAATCGGTAAAAATCGTTTTGTTTTTTAATCGATAGTAGAAATATTTTTTCAAACCATTTGCAACACTTTTTTTATCTGTTATGTCATTCGTGTTGCTACTGTGTATCGTAAATATTTTGCTCTGATTTATTGGTGTTTTCGTACGGTTTTAATGTAATGTAATTGAATATTAATTCAATAATAATGATCAGTACCTTCTACCCATGCTAAGAATATGCAGCGGTGTTTGTGATTGTGGTTAGCTTTTTTGGACGAGTATACATAGTACGAGGTTCCCTAATACACAGGTGATTATTCATTATTATTGGCCACTCTTTATGTAGTTTTTGTTCTTTAAGACGCAAAGACATACCTTTATTTACATCTAGGTATTATATTTATGTTAAAATTCAATTTTGAGGTATATTTAGTTGCGGAATAATTTCCATTTCAAATATCTCGTATCTTATTTCCACCAAAAGTTATTTAAAAATAAATTATACAGGTTAATAGAGTAGTCATTTATCTTCAAAACATACATGGTGTCGTGTTTGGCCGTGCCAGGCCCATAATGTATGGCCAAATGGTACATCTCCTTTACCCTGGAAATTGTCAAAAAAAAAAATACCGACTTTGTGGCTCACCATTTTTTACGGCACTGCGCGCTTTCTTATAATTTTTCATGGATCTATCGATGGTAAAAATGCCGTACAAAAATATATGACCGAAATGTACTCACTCTACCTGCACTTTTGAATTCTCACCAGCACTCAGTTGGACAGCTTACAAGTGACGGCATAGTGCTGATTCTTATTATTTTATGCTCTTATATCGTCCTATATACGGCACCTGGTGGTTCATATGACCCATCCATTTTGGACATGTGCCTGTAGTCTATAACCGATAGTCAGTGCATGAACTGCCATACAGTGTTTATCGTATCGTATAATATGTTTATGTCCAACGCCGCTGTTCCTGTCCACATCATTATATTCAAGAATATAAATAATTTAATAAAATAATAATCAATCTATCAATCAGCCTATTGCAGTCCTTTGCTGGACTTTTGCTCCTACCAACATGCAACAGAATGACCGGTTTGCACCACAAGTGAGTTGCGAAGTTGGATCCAAACAACTTCGCTACTAAATAAGGTATTATGTTATTCAATTTGAATAAATTCAAAGATATCAATAATCAAACTACTAGACACTGCAAGGCATCTGCAAGGAGTCGAGTTGATGAGACAAATTATATTATAATATTTTTATACCATGTTTTGAAAGGCCACGTATGCTTATTAACGACAAAAAAGTATTAAAAATTTAGAAGCGCTGAAACGGTTACGTGCCGAATTTGCATAATTTTCATAATTGCTATGGCGTTTAATGTTTCAGTAATTACGAGGAGAGGGTCGCAAATAATGGTGGCATGGGGTTTTAGATAAATGGGGAAACATGCTTATTGAAAGCAAAGATGTGATTATGACGTGATGTGATATGGCATTAGAATAATTATAAACATAATAATATAGTGTCTGTATTGTCTTACTAATTTATTCAACGTTACTGACTGACTGTTAAAAGAGATTTCCCGCCCAAGGGATCGAGAAGAGTCTGTCTTCTGTCTGTCTGTCCCTATGTACGCATAAATCTTTAAAACTACGCAACGGATTTTGATGCGTTTTTTTTAATAGATAGATAGATTCACGAGGAAGGTATATATGTATAGATAAATGTTAACAGATCACCTAGAGCTTTCTGGTTATAGGTGAACAAAAACAGTCATTAAATAACTTCCCATCTACAATGAAATATGGACAACGCTCTTCAGGTCAGGGGGAGGTAATTTGTTATATGTTTAACGACTTCTTTTACTGTAATTTTCTACAAAGTAGTACTACTAACGAAGACAGTTCAGTTCACTCTCAGTATCACAGTACTGCTGATATCAATTCTGTGGAAGTAAGCCATAGTGATGTATACAAACACCTAAGGTCTATTGATATAAACAAGTCCGTAGGTCCTGATGGCATACCGCCTGTTTTTATATTAAAGTGTGCCAAAAGTTTATCCACCCGTCTTACCATACTATTCAAACGCTCGATAAATGAAGGGGTCGTTCCCGACATATGGAAGTCAGCTTTAATTTCACCCATACATAAGAAGGGACCAAAAAATCAGGTAGAGAATTATAGACCGATATCTAAACTTTGTATTTTTGCAAAAGTGTTGGAAAAACTTGTTTATACATCGGTTTATAATAGTGCCAAACAATCATTAAATAACTTCCAACATGGCTTCCTTAAAAACAGGTCCACGGTTTCGAACTTGCTTGTATGCACTGAATATCTGACAAGCGTTATATCTAAACCCTCCCAGGTTGACGTGGTTTATACAGATTATAAAAAAGCATTCGATAGAATAGATCATTTTATTCTATTACGCAAGTTATTCGAAATTGGCATTAGATGGGATCTATTCAGATGGTTCAAGTCTTACATTGAAAACCGCTGTCAAACAGTGGTTCTTAATGATTACTCCTCGGCTCCAGTGCAAGTACCATCTGGAATTCCACAGGGCTCTATATTAGGCCCTCTCCTATTTATTACATTCATTAATGACATAGACTCCTGCTTTTTCAACTCTAAAATTCTATTATTCGCCGATGATATGAAAGTTTTATGCCCTATCGCACAAGATTCAGACTGTCTTCTCCTGCAACAAGACCTAGAGCGTCTGCATAACTATTGTTTTGTGAACAGACTCGATCTTGATGTATCCAAGTGTTTTGTCCAATCCTTTACCCGAAAGCCTATACCCATCACCTTCGATTACAAGTTGCAAGGCACGGCTTTAACAAAAGTGAATGTGGTTAGAGACCTGGGCGTCACGTTTGATTCAAAACTGCTATTTGAAGCACACGTTGACAATATTGTAAAGAAGGCTAGTAAAGCGCTTGGTTTCATTATGAGATTTTCTAGTGACTTTAAAAACGTAAAACCTTTTAAAATTCTTTATTGTGCCTTTGTCCGTAGCCACTTAGAGTACGCTTCACAGGTGTGAAATCCATTTTACAATGTTTATTTTGACAGGATTGAACGCATTCAAAAACGGTTTTTATGGTTCCTACAATTTAAATCGCATAAATATATAACTGGTTATATTTTACGTTGTAAAATGTTTCATATATTCCCATTGTACGAGCGCAGACGTATAGCAGATGTGACTTAACTTTTTAAGGTAGCTAATAATATGATAGACTGTCCCGATTTGCTGGGTAATAAAGGATTTGTAACACGGCCTATGTTTCTACGGAACACCAAGTTACTACACGTACAAATGGACAGGACTTCGTACAGGCAAAATAGTTTTACTGTTCGTGCGGCGAAAACATTTAATAGAGTATCGGACGAGATAGACTTATTTCATACCAGTGTCTCTCAGCTTAAAAAGATCATGGCAAACACTTTTTTCTCATAGATGCTTTAAACTTTACACATATATATGTGTAAGTTTCCAGTTTATTTTTGTATTCTCTTGATAACATTCTTTTATTTTTAAGTATATACTATTTATATTTATACCAGCTTACCAACCGATCTATACTTGCTATTTTTTTAAATAATTTTACTAGTTGTGAAAACTTGTAATTGGCCTTCCTACTGCTATTCTGTATATTATCTATGTAAATGCTAGCTATAAGTTTACCGAATACAATAAAATAAAAAATAAAGATAAAAAGTTTAATTTTGCACTCATGCGTAGCCGGGGTGGGTCGCTAGTAGTATTATAAACTTTATAATACTACTAGCGACCCACCCCGGCTACGCATTTATAATATAAAGTGAAGTGAGTTTGTTTGTTTGGTTGGCCTTCTATCACGTCGCAACGGAGCGATTTATGATATGATTTTGTGTCTGGGTCGAGTTAGGCAGCTAGAGAGTGACAAAGGCTACTTTTACTGCGATAACTTACTCCCAGGCGAGTAGATCCGCGGGTGAAATCTAGTTGTTAATAATGTTTAGTAATGCAGATACGAAATGTGACCCAAATGATACTAGGGCCACGGAAAACAAATAAGTAAGGCAAAAAAAAGAACTGCGAATTCAGCATTAGTATCATCTTGTAAGATAAAATGGATGATAATTAATTAATCATATAGGAATTTAAGCTTTCGTGGTCATTAACTACGAAATGCAATATTCGAACTATAGATAGATCTGTAGATTTTAGATTAGTTTTTGACATAAGCTCCATACAAAATGTGTCAAACACGAATTTCGAATCTCAAAGTCCATGTGTGGATCGAAAATTGAAAATGGCCGTTAAACTTCATGTACATCGATGAATATGGCGCTTGCAACAGTGCCCAAATATCGGTTACTCGAAACAGGTACGTGGTGTATGTATATCCCATAAGACACTTTAATGTAAGATTAATGAATAAGTCAGAAATGTCAACAAAATACTATTACGATAAAAATTTTACCTAGTTCCTTTGTACTTATTCGTGTGAATGACGTAAACCAAATATTGACACAAGTAATAGTAGTATTTGATAACTTTTTTGTAATCTTGTATTATGTTTCATATTACTTACGCAAACAAAAAATAATTATAGTGCTCAATCTGTTTAATACTTATGGTTTGCGGGAAAATTTCATTCATTCCGAAGACCTTTATTCCGGAACGGATAATCCTATTTTGATGTAACTTATTCTATGACAAAAGCAAGCGTTTCATGGATTGTTATAGAGTATATGTAATTTTAGTGAAGATGCTTTTAGGAGGATAGAACGGTCGTTTTAAGTTATGTGATTACTATGTGTGGCATTTTATAACTGTCTGTGACGTATGAATGTATAAAGAGTATTATGTTATTTTGAGCGGCTTATATCTTATCTTGACCGACTCGACGAAAGGATTTGTAACACGGCCTATGTTTCTACGGAACACCAAGTTACTACACGTACAAATGGACAGGACTTCGTACAGGCAAAATAGTTTTACTGTTTGTGCGGCGAAAACATTTAATAGAGTATCGGACGAGATAGACTTATTTCATACCAGTGTCTCTCAGCTTAAAAAGATCATGGCAAACACTTTTTTCTCATAGATGCTTTAAACTTTACACATATATATGTCTAAGTTTCCAGTTTATTTTTGTATTCTCTTGATAACATTCTTTTATTTTTAAGTATATACTATTTATATTTATACCAGCTTACCAACCGATCTATACTTGCTATTTTTTTAAATAATTTTACTAGTTGTGAAAACTTGTAATTGGCCTTCCTACTGCTATTCTGTATATTATCTATGTAAATGCTAGCTATAAGTTTACCGAATACAATAAAATAAAAAATAAAGATAAAAAGTTTAATTTTGCACTCATGCGTAGCCGGGGTGGGTCGCTAGTAGTATTATAAACTTTATAATACTACTAGCGACCCACCCCGGCTACGCATTTATAATATAAAGTGAAGTGAGTTTGTTTGTTTGGTTGGCCTTCTATCACGTCGCAACGGAGCGATTTATGATATGATTTTGTGTCTGGGTCGAGTTAGGCAGCTAGAGAGTGACAAAGGCTACTTTTACTGCGATAACTTACTCCCAGGCGAGTAGATCCGCGGGTGAAATCTAGTTGTTAATAATGTTTAGTAATGCAGATACGAAATGTGACCCAAATGATACTAGGGCCACGGAAAACAAATAAGTAAGGCAAAAAAAAGAACTGCGAATTCAGCATTAGTATCATCTTGTAAGATAAAATGGATGATAATTAATTAATCATATAGGAATTTAAGCTTTCGTGGTCATTAACTACGAAATGCAATATTCGAACTATAGATAGATCTGTAGATTTTAGATTAGTTTTTGACATAAGCTCCATACAAAATGTGTCAAACACGAATTTCGAATCTCAAAGTCCATGTGTGGATCGAAAATTGAAAATGGCCGTTAAACTTCATGTACATCGATGAATATGGCGCTTGCAACAGTGCCCAAATATCGGTTACTCGAAACAGGTACGTGGTGTATGTATATCCCATAAGACACTTTAATGTAAGATTAATGAATAAGTCAGAAATGTCAACAAAATACTATTACGATAAAAATTTTACCTAGTTCCTTTGTACTTATTCGTGTGAATGACGTAAACCAAATATTGACACAAGTAATAGTAGTATTTGATAACTTTTTTGTAATCTTGTATTATGTTTCATATTACTTACGCAAACAAAAAATAATTATAGTGCTCAATCTGTTTAATACTTATGGTTTGCGGGAAAATTTCATTCATTCCGAAGACCTTTATTCCGGAACGGATAATCCTATTTTGATGTAACTTATTCTATGACAAAAGCAAGCGTTTCATGGATTGTTATAGAGTATATGTAATTTTAGTGAAGATGCTTTTAGGAGGATAGAACGGTCGTTTTAAGTTATGTGATTACTATGTGTGGCATTTTATAACTGTCTGTGACGTATGAATGTATAAAGAGTATTATGTTATTTTGAGCGGCTTATATCTTATCTTGACCGACTCGACGAAAGGATTTGTAACACGGCCTATGTTTCTACGGAACACCAAGTTACTACACGTACAAATGGACAGGACTTCGTACAGGCAAAATAGTTTTACTGTTTGTGCGGCGAAAACATTTAATAGAGTATCGGACGAGATAGACTTATTTCATACCAGTGTCTCTCAGCTTAAAAAGATCATGGCAAACACTTTTTTCTCATAGATGCTTTAAACTTTACACATATATATGTCTAAGTTTCCAGTTTATTTTTGTATTCTCTTGATAACATTCTTTTATTTTTAAGTATATACTATTTATATTTATACCAGCTTACCAACCGATCTATACTTGCTATTTTTTTAAATAATTTTACTAGTTGTGAAAACTTGTAATTGGCCTTCCTACTGCTATTCTGTATATTATCTATGTAAATGCTAGCTATAAGTTTACCGAATACAATAAAATAAAAAATAAAGATAAAAAGTTTAATTTTGCACTCATGCGTAGCCGGGGTGGGTCGCTAGTAGTATTATAAACTTTATAATACTACTAGCGACCCACCCCGGCTACGCATTTATAATATAAAGTGAAGTGAGTTTGTTTGTTTGGTTGGCCTTCTATCACGTCGCAACGGAGCGATTTATGATATGATTTTGTGTCTGGGTCGAGTTAGGCAGCTAGAGAGTGACAAAGGCTACTTTTACTGCGATAACTTACTCCCAGGCGAGTAGATCCGCGGGTGAAATCTAGTTGTTAATAATGTTTAGTAATGCAGATACGAAATGTGACCCAAATGATACTAGGGCCACGGAAAACAAATAAGTAAGGCAAAAAAAAGAACTGCGAATTCAGCATTAGTATCATCTTGTAAGATAAAATGGATGATAATTAATTAATCATATAGGAATTTAAGCTTTCGTGGTCATTAACTACGAAATGCAATATTCGAACTATAGATAGATCTGTAGATTTTAGATTAGTTTTTGACATAAGCTCCATACAAAATGTGTCAAACACGAATTTCGAATCTCAAAGTCCATGTGTGGATCGAAAATTGAAAATGGCCGTTAAACTTCATGTACATCGATGAATATGGCGCTTGCAACAGTGCCCAAATATCGGTTACTCGAAACAGGTACGTGGTGTATGTATATCCCATAAGACACTTTAATGTAAGATTAATGAATAAGTCAGAAATGTCAACAAAATACTATTACGATAAAAATTTTACCTAGTTCCTTTGTACTTATTCGTGTGAATGACGTAAACCAAATATTGACACAAGTAATAGTAGTATTTGATAACTTTTTTGTAATCTTGTATTATGTTTCATATTACTTACGCAAACAAAAAATAATTATAGTGCTCAATCTGTTTAATACTTATGGTTTGCGGGAAAATTTCATTCATTCCGAAGACCTTTATTCCGGAACGGATAATCCTATTTTGATGTAACTTATTCTATGACAAAAGCAAGCGTTTCATGGATTGTTATAGAGTATATGTAATTTTAGTGAAGATGCTTTTAGGAGGATAGAACGGTCGTTTTAAGTTATGTGATTACTATGTGTGGCATTTTATAACTGTCTGTGACGTATGAATGTATAAAGAGTATTATGTTATTTTGAGCGGCTTATATCTTATCTTGACCGACTCTATAGAACTAAGCATTATATGTTCAAGTTCAACCGGATTTGACTGAATATTAGCTTTCCCACGAAGCGACTCCAGGTCTGACCTTCACACCCCAAAGAAATAGCGGATATATTCCATGGTTTAGACTAGTATCAGTTTATTCAGAGATAGATACTGACTCCCTGTAACGACTGTCAAAGATTTTCATGACAAACGGGACCGATAGTTTAACCTGTACTCCGGGGCACAGGGCAAGGGATAATTAATAATTAAATTCGCACGTCATTGGTGTGCGCCGTAGATTCGAACCCGATTCTCTCCATGGCTGTCTGTCGATATCTCCACTAGGCTATCGCTGTCCATTTCATATTTTTGTATTTTTTGTAAACATTTTACTTTTTTTATGTACTTTGTTGTGTTTTTATTGTTTTAGTTCGGACTTAATGCACTTACCACTTTATCTCTGCTCCACCTTAAGGTTGACAGGAAGAGAGTGCCTTATGGCATTATATCCACTATTGTACTTATTGATTGTGCATACATAAATCAATAAAATAAATAATAAATGTTCTTCTTCTGCTTCCTCTCTTCTAATGAACCAATTTGTTTCATTGTGAGTTTCGTTTCAGTGAAATAAGGATCTTTACAGTTTTACAATGTTTTTTTAATAATTAGCATGCTTAACAGGGTTGCACTCTTGGTTAAATAAATATCATCGACGGCTTTATAGTACCTTTTTTTTCAAAAATGGATATACGCACACTATAAACAGATTTAAAATACTTACCCAAATAATAATAATAATATAATATTCTACTACATTCACACAACACGATCTAGTCTCAAACTAAGCAGAGCTTGTATGTACTATGGATACTAGATAATGGATAAACATACATATATAATTTTCTTTTGTAAATACATACATATTATACATAGAAACACCCAGACCAAGACAAACATCCATGTTCATGCACACAAATGTTTGACTTGAGCGGGAATCGAACCCAAATTTCTCACAGTTGGAACTTGTCAATTGTATTTTTGGACATTTTCTATAATACTACTTCTACGACAACGTAGAACGAATTTAGAAAGTGTGAGGATATCTTATTTTAAATTGTCTTTCGGGATATATACCACGTACCTTTGTTTGGAGTAACCGATATTTCGGCACTGTTGCAAGCGCCATGTTCACGGATCAACATGTGAACATGGCGCTTGCAACAGTTTAAATGACCACGAAAGTCTAAATTCCTATATTGTGAGGAAATCTGTTCCATACTTTTATATGTTCCGTTATATGGAAATATGTTTTTTTTTGTTAACAGATTCATCTTTGTCCAAGGAGCTGATGGCTAACTTAGAACCAGAGGAAAAAGTTTCTGAATGGCAGTTCCTGAGTAAGTATTTAATTTTAAACCAAACATCTGAGGATTCGCTATTACAAATATAGTTTTAAGGCATATAGCTCTTTCTAACTGAACTTTTCATTCGTATCAGAAGACATCAAGGCGGATTTAAAATCGGGTAATCTGCAAACAGTATTCCGGCTCTGACTTCTCTTCGAAGTTTAATGTTTGTAAAGCCCGCTGTTGTAGAGCTATAACCAGTAAAAAACTTATAAAAGAAAACAAATCAAATCAGTGTTAGATGAAACAAACATCGCAGAAATGCCTTGTTTTCACAATCATAACAATATTTTCCAATTAATTTACAGAAAAGTCGCAATCTTCTATCCGTGCTCTTGCAGTTGCTTTAACTGCAATGGCTATAATGATGCTCATGGGTAACATTGCGATACAAGTCTACGCTGAAACATTGTTCAAAGAAGCTGTCCCTTCGATGGATTCCAACCAGGGCTCCATATTTTTGGCTATCGATCTTCTGGTTGCCAGTATTATTTGTACTCTACTGATAGATCGATTGGGAAGAAAGGTGAGTATATCTTGCCAACCTTACACAAACATGACTGCCATTCTTTGCATAGTTTAGTTTTTGACGGCCAACATTTTTTTTTGCCTGTATTATCATACAAAATATCAAGTAAATGCCTACTATATATGTTATCATTAGAGATTTGAAAGATAAGTTTTTAATTATGTAGATATTATAACCAGGTAAACAATAAAAGTGACATGCTTTGCTGGGAGTTGAAGTGCCGAATTTTAGGGAAATAACGTAATTAGGGTTCCGTACCTGAAAGGTAAGAATCGGGACCGCCAATCGCCGGGTCAGCTAGTCATAAAATACCATTAAGCTTTTGGCTTTTAAGGATCCAAGGCAAGGACGATGATAAATTTTAAGCTCTTTTCTATTGCCGCACGAAGGAATATTCTTAAACAAGCCTTGTCAACATCATCATCATCAGCCTGCCATAGTCTACTGCAGAATATAAGCGTCTCGAATAGCACGCCACAAGTCTTGTATTTTAAACTGGAGGACGCCAGCAGCTACGCCTGTATTTTTTTTAATTTACCTGTTTTGGCCGATCCCGTGGGAATTTCGGGAAATCCCTTCTTAGTGCACCCTTACGGTCCCCAAATTTCAGCTTCCTGCACCCAATAGTTTCGGCTGTAGCGTGTCTGTCAGTCAGTAACAAGTTACGCAAGGATTTTATACATTAAGATTTATTTCTTTTAACAGTTTCTGATGATATCAACGTGCATTGGCTCTTCCGTTTGCACCCTGATACTCGGTGTCCAGATCCAGTACCACTGGGCTCCACACTGGTTCACCGCATTTATGATTTATCTCTACAACTTTATCTTCAATGTAGGAGTCGCTGTTGTACCTTTTGTATTGATGGCTGAGTTATTTTTACCTGAGGTAAGTTCTATATGCTTCGAGTTACTGGTCTCTGATGCTTCTATAGGTATATATAAAGAATACTATTTGTTACAATGTTTTTTAGGGTTCCGTACCACGCAAGGTAAAAAAAGGAACCCTCATAAGATCACTTTCTTGTCCGTCTGTCTGTCTGTCTATCCGTGTGTCACCACCGGTTTTCTCAGCAACGGGTGGACCTAGCAAATTGAAATTTATACCAGATACTGACGTATGGTTCCTATTAGGTTTTTTGCGATAACTTGTAAGTACCAAAATTAACTTTTCAACGTTTTTTATTTTTTGGAATTTTTCCTTTACTTGTGCTGTAAGGACTTGGTAACCAAAATTGACAATTCTAGGTCAACCGTAACTACCCTATAGGTTTTGGGTTGAAAACCTATATGGTAATTCCCGTTGAACTAGAATCACGAAATTTGGCCAAAAGCAGGGTCTTACAGCACAAATAAAGGATAAAATATAAAAAATAAAATTAGTGAAAAAAAGAATAAGGGTGTCCCCATACATACATAGTATACTCCATTTCAGATAGTCCTCTAAGTTGTATGGGCGCTCATACAGATTTAGAGGACTAGCGTAATTAGCACCAACTTCAAATAAGGTAAAATGCGTACGGAACCCTCGGTGCGCGGGTCAGACTCGCACTTGACCGAATTTTTATTTGTCTTATCACCTGTCAGTTCTTGAATGGGTTATATTAGCTTATGCAGCGTTTGTGGTGCATATTTTCAAAAGGTTTTTATTAGCTTGGCGTGACGTGATCTGCATATCTGTAGCATCGTACCTCCTAAACCAATCGACCGATTATGATGCGTTACTGTGTTTACAATTTGACGCAATCCAGATGATTCTGAGTTATTTTATTTTGTTATCTATTTGAGCCGTGTGGTTGACGGCATAGAATACAAGTGTCACCACCCCCTATCTTCCCGTGGGTGTCGTAAGAGGCGACTAAGGGATAAAACGATGCAAATACCATCTTTGCGTAGAGACGGAAAACTCGACATCAAACCCTATACGACTGCCTCGTTGGTCTCGCGGCATAATTAATGTGCGCGTGGGATCGGGAGGTCCCGGGTTCGATTCCTGGGTCGGGCAATGTTAGGCCCTTCTCTCACGAAGCTATTCAAATGCTACGGGACTGAGATGCAAACCATGATCGAATACTGGTATGCTACTCTTTGCCGCACACGGTGCTACGCTAATGAGACTATATTTTATCATTTGAAGAACAACATTCGTACGACGATGTCTAGAGGCTCTAGCGATGAAGACAATTTTCTTCTGTATTTATATTACAAGAATAAACGAAAATATAAAAGAAGATTCTGGGTGCACCCGTATATCGAAAAAAATATCAATTGTAGGGCATTTGTCGAGGGACGATTCGTCATTTTTATAGAATGTCAATAGAATCATATTATTATTTAAATTTTATCTGAGAAATTATCTTGCCACCTATCTAAATAATAACCCCACTGCTTCGCTTCCTTGGCAATAAAATTATTGTGTATAAATTAAATGTATACCTATATATGACCTGTTAGATTGTTTTTTTCTAAATTTCAATCCACGCCTTTTATGTAACATCTTTTCATACGTACTCTGGCAGCTTATAATTATACAAACATGGAAAATTTTCTACCTCCTGCACAAAAATAATATTAAAAGTTTGTTCCGCCGCCATTTTGTAATGCGACGCATATACTACTCGGGTAGCGTGCGACCAGCAAGACGGTAGCGTGCGACTGACATCAAACGCGTCGTCATAGCGTCTCGTCGTGTGCGAAATTACCTGAATATGTATGGCGGCTACTCACAAGCGACGCGTAGGATACGGGTACAAAACACAAATCGTTTGAGAGTCGCTTCGTGGGAGAAGGGCCTTATTGGGTTTTTCTGTCACGAAATTCTCAGTAGCAGCACGGAGTCTGGAAATGTGCCCGGTACGGCAATAGGCTCGCCCCTTATTACGTGGGACTAAAGTATAACTGGCGAAAAGTGGGTGTAGAAATACACTTCTGCCTACCCCTTCGGGGATAAAAGGCGTGATGATATGTATGTATGTATGTATGTATCTATTTCTTATTGATCCTTATTCTCACAGGTGCGTGGGCTTTGCGGCAGCATCGTGATGTCATCTGGTTGGGCCATGAATTTCGTCACATTGATCGTCTTCACTCCCGTCGTTGAGGAGTACGGTTTCGCGCTCCTCTTTTACGTCTTCACTATCATCGGATTTGCAGGAGCTATTTATTGCTGGATAAATGAGCCTGAGACTAAAGGTCTATCGGTTGATGCAATTCAAGCTCAGTTCTTAAAAAAGAGTAAGAGAAAAGTTGGCGTTTGAAGATTTTGATTTTAAGTTGGCTGTTTCGTATCGTGTTTTATTCGAAAATAAATGCAGAAGTAAAATATGTTCTGCCACAGACTGCACTCCGATCTACTTGCAGGTCTTATTTTAATAACCAATGGTAAAATATCAATCACGGATGAAGTGTTGTTCAACATCAATGACTTTTACTAAGCATTTATTTAAATTAAGCCGTTAATTAATTTAAATAGATAAATCAAGATACTTTAAGGCTGACCTCACATTGGGTGTCAGCGTTCCTCGAACGTACGCCCAGCGTGCAGTTACTCTGTACTACAAGCGAACGCCGGGCGCACACCGAACGGACGCCGAGCGTACGCTCGAGGAACGCTCATCACCAATGTGAGGGAGGCCAAAATTTGTAGATATGTACCTTAATTTATCTTGTTGTTATAATCTCTTCATTATCCGTTTAAAAAGAGATTTTTGTCATGCGAGGTCTTTATTGGGAATCTAGTCTGTTGTTGAAATTAGACCTTATTAATTTTGCTAGAACTTTATTATATTTTTATGTGTAATGTTAATCTTTAAAAAACTGCTGGATCAGTTGCATATTTTGTATTTACTATAAAACGTAGATATTAAAATTTGATTGTAATTTACTTTAGCTTTAACTTAGATTATTATAATAAATATACAATTTATTAATTAATGTTAGTTTTAATACATGTTTGTTATTTGAGACCATTTTATTATTAAAAGGATTCGAACTACTATTTAAAACGCAGTTATTTATTAAATAAAATGTATATAACAATTTATTTAACGATTGGCTATCTGCTACTAAACAGAAAATATAGTGGTATATTTTTGTATTAACATAGGTTATATTATATTGTTAAAAGATAACAAAAAACCATGAATGAAGGATGTATGACATAAGTCTTATAAATGTTTGTTGCATACAAATCGTATAAAAAGGCTGTTTATAAGCTATCGTCGGAAATATTTTAACTACAAAATGTAAATTTCAGTATACATACGTAGCTAATAAGTAAAATAAGAGTAGAAAGTAAGTTCTAAAGTAAACTTAAGTTATTAAAAAATAACCTTGCACCAAATTTACAGGAGCTCTACTTTGCAGAGCTAAGATCGACCAATCAACTCAGCTTGTTAGGCTAATCAGGGATTAATATTCCTTCATTGTAGTATATGAGGCCGATTTGGCATTTTATAATGGTCGACATCGTTTGTAAAATGCCCAATCATTCAAATTCCTTGCAACATATTAATAGGGAATCCCTCGATGCTTACATTATTATGTCAGAAATCTGATATTATTAGAAATTTAACAAGAAAACACATCGAGTTATATCCAATAATACTATTATTATTTTATACCCAATATTGTATTACGGGATGGATATGAAAGAGAAAGAGGTGATTAATGGGATGACGGGCAACAGAAGAAGTGTGGAAGCGAAGGACGTACTGCGCTGACCCCTAATAAATTGGGACCAGGGCAAGAAAATGTTGTTGTATTACGAGTACATCCGTTGTTAATATTGTAATCATAAAATATGATTTCTTCAAAAGACCGATAGTTGTTCAAAACTTGTCTAAATAAAGGTACTGTAGTTTCGATCAACTTGGGTGCTACAAATTTTCTTTCTTATTATCATTTGTGTAAATTATGTAACTGTATAATTATACAGTTACATAATTTTGAGAAATAACGTTACCGGCAGCAATTGTTGCAGGTAACGTTATTTCTTCATATGTTTTTATTTTTCTTGTCTGTCTATATATCTGTTTTTATAGTGTTAATTAGAAAATGATTAAAACTAACACCATATACATCTTTGTGTATGATTTATCGTAGATCAAAATTGATCCATTAAATTAATTGCTTAAATCTTATTTTATTTTTATTTGCATGTCATGTCCTTTAGATGAAAATATAACTACCTTATGAGACAAAATAATTATGTCTATCATAAGAAGCAAAAGGAACTTCGATAAATCTTTACAAGGCGAATGTGAAAATGATCGCATGTGCCATTAATTCGTGGCACTAGCTCTGTGATTAGATTTGTAAGGAAGGAACAGTAAGTATTTTTATGCACTTTAAAAAAAAGTAGTAAAAAGGGGCCTATATCGGACCCCAGGTGCAACCCAACCAAGATGATTGAAAATAGATAAAGAACAGGATTGTATTACGAAGGTATGGATGTATCTCTTTGGAAAAGGTAATAATGTCTGTCTTTTGTAAGACTAAAAAGCAGACCGTGGGTTCTAAGAGGAAAGAATTTAAAGGAACCGGGTGAGCAGTAAGACAATGATTATTACTCTGGAAGACAAGGTATTATTATTATGAAATAAGTAACAAATCGGCTTCAAAATCTTCTCAAAATAAAACTAATTATTGAAGGGGTCCATATTGGCTCACCTAAAGTTCTTTACCCGAAATTGTTTTTCCTAATGATTTTAATCCGAATGATCACTCTTCCTAAAATTTTTCATCCTAAAGTTTTCATTCATACTATATGCAGTGCAACCGGCGAGTCATATAACTCATGTTACCGAAAATTGTAATTAATAATATCATTAGTTTAAATATATTAAAACTCCTACTATTTTTTATCATAACGCTTTTATCCCTAAACATAATTACCATAATATTTTCACTCATACTCAGAAAGAAACATTTACCAAGTGTAATAAAAAATATGGTATTCTCTCGTTTTCCATAAATTCATTTGCACTAATATTGTTTGCCATAATCATCCCCGATCATAATATTTATTTGCACTATTATCATTTATACTAATAACGTTTGCCTTAACAACTCAACAGTGATAACTTTTATTTGCCATAAAATGACTTTCTATAACGACATATATCATAATAATTAGTTTCCATAAGTAACACATCACATAATCGACTCTTGACATAATCAAAATTTGATATAATTATGAAAATAATACATAATATTGTTAGGTCGAAATTAATTATCTTTAACACCCCGACTCAGTGCCAGTGCAATCCGACTCGGATAGGTTAGGTTAGGTTAGGGTTCTCTTTTGACCCTTAACCCAAAAATAGGAGCCTTGCGAAGCAGGGCTCCGTCAACTTAGTCCACATTCTTCACACTAGTTTAATAAACTGAAGTAGTTCAACTTCAGTATATTATGTATTTTTTCTTAGATTATTGATAACGAGAATTATAGCAAATACATTTATGGATTTAAATTATTATGAAACTTAATCGATTATGACCAATGGAATTAGTGAAAGTCATTTTATGTCATTTCACGATTATGACAACTGAAGCGTTATTTCTAATGAAATTATGGCAAATACCAGTTTGGCATATGAAATTATGGCATTTTAAATTATGGCAAACATTAGTAAACCATGGTAGGTATATGTAGTCATAGCACAGCTGATAGGCACAATAACTCATCAGACCTTCGAGGAACAAACTCCCTAAATACCCAAAATAGAAGGGGGTAACTAAGGTAGGATAGATAAAGGAACGGGCTCACAGTATAATCAGGCAGGCCTGGCGATGTGTCTGGAACTCTGGAGTATCCTCTTGCGGTCGTTCCTCGTTGATGGATCAATCCGTTTGCGCACGTCGCAGCTTGCTGAAGTTCCCGCTGGATTGTAGGCGCGTTCCCGACGAATGGACAGGAGTTCACGTAGTCGCGACGTAGTTTCTGTAGCCACGGTGAATTATTCCTAGGTGTTTTACTGGAAAACTGGAACTTCTTCTATAGTGTTGTTACGTTGCGTTGACCTCTGGGTGTCCTTGGCTCGGCGGTCGGCGGCGTAAAATGATTGTATAATTTCTTCGTAATCCAAATTCTGCAAGTCCTGTCACGGTCGCCACTTATGTTCGGGATGAACACAGGAAAATATGGTTTCTTGATAATATTGGTTTAATATTGGAAATAGGGTTACAATAATTGTAGAAGGTACATATAGTATGGCCGTTAATGTTTGGTGGCTTTTGAATGTCTGTCTAGATGAATGTTGAGTGACGTATGTGGTGCGAATGTATGTATGTGTGCTGTGCGTGTGTAGCGTTTATGAATGCGTGTTGTTATTGCTTGTGGAGTGTTTGGTAGCGGAGCGAACATCTTCCCCGGCGTTGAAAGGTTACAGGCCTTTCAAGGAGAGTCTCCATTTGGAAGGAGGCATAGGCGGTTGATGGCTCTTCGCACGAGCCCTTGCGCAGTGGAGACGTCAGCAACACGGGGTAGACCATCAGCTCCAGGAAATAGCTTGGATATTCGTCCAAGGCGCCAACACATGGGGGTGACGCGTCCTCCTTTATGAGTTGATAAGTCCTTGATAAGTTCGGCAATGTACTCATTAGACCAGCGCTTCCAGAGGTGCTGCCTGGCTTGCTCTAGACGCTTGTAGCGGTCGAGGTGATTGACGTTGGCTGCAAGAAGATACGGAGATGGAAGCGAGGTTAGTGGTCTGCCGATCAGAAAGTGTCCCGGGGTAAGAGGAGTATACTCATTGGGTGAAGGGCTGAGAGGACAAAGGGGGCGGCTGTTCAGGATCGCTTCTATTTGGGCAAATAAAGAAGAGAGCTCCTCAAAGGTAAGGTGAGTGTTTTTGAGAATTTTGTTTACGTGGAACTTAGCACTCTTGACTCCAGCCTCCCAGAGGCCGCCAAAGTGAGGAGCGTATGCTGGTGAGAAGCGAAATTCAATGCCCTGGACAGCTGCAAAATCAAGGATACCATTCCTATTACAATTTAAGAAATTATTGATATCTTTAGCTGCTGCAATAAAATTTCTACCATTGTCACAGTAAACAGTTTTGCAAATTCCCCGGCGAGCAATAAATCTTTTTAGGGTTAATAAAAATGCATCCTTAGATAGGTCGCTTACCGCTTCTAAATGAACGCATTTATAGCGGAAGCAAATAAATATGCACATGTAGCATTTCGTTATTTTACAACCTCGTCCTTTCCGATCTGTTATTAGAAATGGTCCGGCAAAGTCGATGCCTACGGTGTGGAAAGGAAAGTCTGGCTCTACGCGTTCAGAAGGTAGGCTACCCATCATTTGGTTCATGGTCTTCCCTCTATAGCGACGACATATGAGGCATTCGCGATATACGCGTCTAGCCAGGTTGCGACCACCTATAGGCCAGTAGCGCTCCCTTACTGAAGCCAGTAAAAGTTGAGGGCCGACATGAAAGAGACGGTGATGCTCGTACTGAAATATTAGTTTCGTTAGATGATTGTAAGCCTTTAAAACAATGGGATGTTTTTATCGTAGGGATAGTTAGAGGTGTCGATACGACCACCGACTCTGAGAATGCCTTTTGAATCTATAAAAGGGTTGAGAGAGGTTAGCGTGGCGTCAGCTTTTAAAAGTTTATTGTTGGTTAAATATACTATTTCTTTCATGAATGACTCTTTTTGTGACATTTTTATTAGGTGAGTCATAGCATGCTCTCTTTTGTCCGTGGATAGGGGACCTAATAATTTGTGCCTAGGGAATTTTACATTATGAATAAATCTTAGTAATCTAGCTACTACATTTTGTATAAATAAAAGTTTGGAGTATTTTTCAATGTTAATAAATTTGTCACTACATGGTAGTGCAGTCTCCCCAACAAAAGCGGGATGCACTTTCATCTCAGGTAAGTCAACTGCAAGCAAAGGTTCTGTAGGCCAATGACATTGGGGTTGCGAAAGGAAGTCAGGTCCATACCACCATAAGGGAGAGTTTACCTGGTCCGGATTTACTCCTCGAGACACGAGATCCGCTGGATTCATAGAGGTAGGCACATGACGCCAGCTAGAAGGGTCGGTTATGTCATTGATAGCGGCAACTCTATTTGCGACAAAGGTTTTCGCCTTACTGGGTGACCTAAGCCAGCCGAGGACGACAGTTGAGTTAGTCCAGTATACTTGACGACTGATTGGGCATCTTAGAGCTTGCATGACGGTGTTGGCAAGTTGAGCGCCTAACAGAGCAGCGCAAAGTTCCAAGCGCGGAATAGTAGTAGGTTTTATTGGGGCTACTCGCGACTTAGCGCATACCAGAGAGACGTTGCTCTTACCATTAGCGTCAAGGGATTTTAGATAAATTGTAGTCCCAAAAGCTCGTTGAGATGCATCGGTAAAACAATGTAGTTCTATTATGGAGAAATTGTTAATTATAATATATCTAGGTATCTTTAGGGAACATAGCTCTGAAAGCTGTTCTGTAAATTTTAGCCAAGATTTCTTAATTTCTTGGGGTACTGGTTCGTCCCAGTCTACTTTAAAGCTCCACTCTTGGAGGATTATTTTAGGCTTGATCGTGCATAAAGACAACAGACCAAGTGGATCAAAGATCTTAAACGTCGATGAAAGTATCGATCGCTTTGTTAGGACATTTGGGTGAGAATATTGGACATCGAAATGAAATACATCAGACGATGGACTAAGCCTACACCTAAGGTGCTAGTGGCGTTACTGATCATGAGATCGTCTTGTTGGAGATCGGTAGGATCCGCGAATAGGGGGTTAGGTAAGTTCGATCGGTACTTACGGAGATGAAAACCATGTTTGGCTAATTCTGTGGACACAGACTGCTGAATGTAGCGCATTTCAGACTCTGTATTGGCCCCTGAAAGAATGTCATCACAATACAGGTCTTTTTAGGGTTCCGTAGTCCACAAGGAACCCTTATAGTTTCGTCATGTCCGTCCGTCTGTCCGTCCGCAGCCTAGCTCAAAGACGCCAAGTGCTAGAAAGCTGATATTTGACATGAATATAGACATAAGATATTGCAACAAAACTGTAGAATAAAATTTAGGAAAATATTTTTTTTAAGGGTATCTCCCCTACATATATAGTGGAGTTGAATTTTGTTTTGGTTGAGTACCCCATTGTGTGGGGTATCATTGGATAGGTTTAAAAAAAATAGTATTAGTTTGCTCAAATCATTTTTCGATCAAGTGATTGGTTTGTCAAATAACAAGCTTTGAAGTGAAAAAAATTGTTAGACTCAAGTGTCCCCCGCCTCTGCCGGCTAAACTATTAATTCGGAAGAGGTGAAAAAAATCACAAATGTAGTACATATAACGAATTTAAAAGGAAAACTATCACGGCTAAGTAGACATCACAAGTTTACGAGTAATCGTCGGTTAAGTTATAAATACCTATTTCTGTGAGTTTAGATTTGGAGCGCTGGCTTAATCTTAAAGATGCCCGTTTTTAGTCCCATGTGAAACAGAAGTTATTATCAATAATGGCCATTATGGGCAACTACGGAACCCTACATGCGCGTGGCCCGACACGCACTTGGCCGGTTTTTTAATTATAGTTTTAATTGTAGGATCGCTACATTCCTCGCCGACTTGAATTATACAGAGAGTTGCAAGGAAACTAGCACTAGAAAAGCCATACGTTACAGTATTTAACTGCAAGGTTTGTATTGGATCGTTTTCGCTGTCACGCCATAAAATTTGTTGTAGATGACGATCTGACTCTCTTAAGGAGATAGCGCGGAACATTTTCTCTATGTCGGCAGAGAATACGAACTTGTGCTGCCAAAAACGCACGAGTATATTAAAGAGAGAATCTTGTACGATCGGCCCTACCATTTGTAGGTCATTTACCGATATTCCCGAAGAAGTTTTTGCGGAGGCATCAAAAACGACGCGAATGCGAGTTGACTCGCTATTCTCCTTGAAAACAGGATGATGTGGAAGATAATAGGCATTTTTAGATTTATTTGACGTTAGTTTAGCTAGGTGACCGAGAGCCTCATACTCATGTATGAAGTCGGTGTATGTTTGTTTGGTTTCAGGTTGCTTACGGAAACGAGCTTCTAAACTCAGAAGACGCTTCTTGGCTAAGCCATAGGAATCTCCTAAAACAATTGGGTCCTCGCGGAGAGGTAGAGCGACACAAAAATGACCATCAGGGGTTCGTGTAGTGTTAGCTAGGAAGTGCTGCTCACAAAGCCTTTCTTCTTTGCTGAGAGCTTTTGATTGTGGGAAATTCTCAAGTTCCCAGAACTTTGACAGTTCATCACGTAGGTTTGGAGATGATTGTTCATTTGTTAGAAAATTACACATTATCTTTTTAGAGCCTTTGACAGGCTTTGAGTTAAATATGGGTCCGGAAATAAGCCAACCAAGCTTAGAGCTTCGTAAAATAGGATTTTACGGCCCTAGGGAATGTTGTTCTGAACCTATTAAGTCCCAGAAGAGATCCGCTCCGATCAGCATATCTATTGGAGAAGGTTCATAAAAGTTAGTCGGATAAGTTGAGGTGCCTTACATCAAGAGCGACCTTAGGTATGTTCTCTGAAATACTGGGTAAGATGGGACAAGACATTAAAACGTTAAATGCCTTATCCTTGGATGTTAGTTGTACTGAACAACGTTGGACATTTAATTTTAGAGGTGTGTACCAATACCTACTACTTCGGTATTAGACGACTGGGGAGGGAGCTTTAACTTCTGCCTTACAGCTTGAGTTATAAAGGTAGACTGACTCCCACTGTCTAAGAGGGCACGTACTGTGGCAGTGTCCTTAGTTATAGGATTAGTTAACTGAACCTTGGCGATACACAATAATACTTCAGGCGAAGATATGGCTGACATAGAAATAGACTCATTGTTTTTAGTTTCAGGCTCATCCGATTTATGAAGCAAAGAATTGTGTCGTTTCTTACAGATTCGACAAGTACCTGGTAGCTTGCATTGCTGTAGCTTGTGCCCACTACGAAGACAGTTTTGACATAAATTGTGAGAATGCATAAAATTAGTTCTATCTTCTACTGATTGGCCTTTGAAAGCGTTGCATTGGTGCAAATAATGCTTACCATTGCATGCTACGCAATGCAGTGAAGGGCTAGTTTGAGAGGAAGTACGATTCTCCCTTAAAGAAGTAGTTACTAAGGCTTTAGTTTGACCCTTTTGGTTATGATTGTAGTTATATTTAGATTTTTCAGATTTATCTTGCTTAGACCTATTGAATGAGGTTTCTAGAACGTCAGCACGGTTTTTCAAAAAGGAGAAAAACTGCTCTAAGGTAGGTATGTCAGGTAAGTAATTCCTATTTTCTTCCCACTTAAAGTAAGTGGTATTATCTAATTTACCCGCTACGATATAAATAATAAGAACATCCCATTTATTGGTGGGTAAACCGAGGCTGTTGAGAGCTCAAAGGTTCTTTGTGACGTGGTCAATAATAAGCCGAAGAGACTTGTCTGTCTCACGTACGGATTCGATGTTAAATAATGACTTTAAATGGTTGTTTATTAATTGACGTTTGTTGTCATAGCGCTCACATAGAATCTTCCAAGCCTCGTTGTAATTACGGTCAGAAATTTCTAGGTTTGAAATCACTCTTGAAGCCTCTCCTGTGAGGTAAGAATTTAGGTATTGGAATTTATGAATATTCTTGATTTGTACATTATCATGAACCAAGGAAGTGAAAATAGCTTTAAATTCCAACCACTGGAAGTAGCTACCATCAAAATTTGGTATGCGTAGCTCAGGCAATCGAAACCCGACACCATGAGAACCATCGTTATGATGACAACAAGAATGAGCTGACGAATGTACTGAGCCTGGACTAGAGGTAGGATTTTTCTCAAGTAATGCGTTAGCCAACGATATGCAATGGTAGAAATTTTGTTCAATCAAATCTCTGATTGCTAACTCGGTATATTGTGTATTAAGAATTTCTATTTGACATTGCAACTCGTCAAATTCAGTGAATAACACTTCAAATTTCGTCAATTTCATCGCAAGTTTGCTTAGTTCGATTTGTGAAATACTTTCTAACGTATCCAATATGTCTAAGTTGTGTTTAAACCTAGTAACGCGTCCTTTAATAGAACTACGTTTAGCAGTTAAGTCTTTAAACGACAAATCTTCACACGACATTATGAACTTGCGATAAAATGCAGTCGAAAAATTAATAGATCGTAGCAAATAGGTAAACAATGATAGGCATACGATACGCTCCTCGCTCTGACGTCACTCTGCTCAGCTGATCGGCCGTGTCGCTAGGTACCGTTAACCGGTTCACAATACGGCATCGCAGGCGCGTAGGTACATGCAATCAGACAGCGCGAGCGACGAACGACGCGCGATGCCACTGGAATAGATTGTTACGACAAGCTTAGAAAGCAGCCTAAATAAATTGTTAAAGAATGAGGATTGAAGATTGCAAAGCTATGGAATTACTCGTATGGAAATTATTATGGAATGCAGTGCAGTGCAAATGCTTCTATAGTGAAATACACTCGCGTGCAAGTAAATCGACTCAAGGGTCAAGTGCGCATAAAAAGTAATATAACTTAAAAATGCCTTATTTTACCTCTATATAATGTTTTACATAATTAAAGCCTAGTAATTAGGCTTTAAAATGGTAGCATAATTTCAGTAATTTAAACAAACACATGTCCTTAGAATGCAACTGAACGCAACCTCCCATAAACTACTCTGCGCTCTATACACAACTTGCGCGACACAACCCGCTATAAAACCCCCCTGTAATCGTTTTTTCTTATCAGTCGCTCACTAGACGTTGACCTGAACACATCTCTGCAAATTGAAGCCGTCATTTGAAGAAAATTATGGATACAACACCGGAAGAAGCCGCTCAAGTCGTTGCCCTGTTGCAAGAAGTGTTGAACCAGCGAGAAGTCGCTCGTCGGTTGAATATGAGTCAGTCTGCTGTCTCGAGAGTGTACAGGAGGTTTCAAGAGAGTGGTGCCTTCACTCGGCGGCCTAATACCAGCCAACGCCGGTGCACCTCGGAGCGTGACGACCGGTTTTTAGTCTCGACCTCTCTCCGAAATTGATACCTTACCGGCGTGGATGTGCAGCAGGAGCTACGTCAAGTTCGCGGAGTAACTGTCAGTCAGTGGACAGTTGGAAGAAGGTTGAAGGAAGCTAACCTTACTCCGAAAAGACCCGCTACAGGCCCGATGTTGACCACAGCCCACCGTCAAGCACGCCTTCACTTTGCTCGAGAGCACTTGGATTGGAGCATAGAGCAATGGCAGTCGGTCCTGTTCACAGATGAGGCGAGATGTGTCTCCATGGCAGCGACAGGAGACGTCGAGTGTACCGGCGTCCTGGTGAACGGTTTTCACAGTGCTGCTTTGTTGAAACCGTTGCATATGGTGGCGGTTCTTGCATGATGTGGGCTGGAATTTCCTTAGAAGCAAAAACGGACCTTGTTTTCGTTCCTGGGGGAGGCCGGGGAGGAGGTCTGACCAGTGATCGTTACATTGAAAATGTTCTACTGGATCAAGTTGTCCCTTATCAAGGCTTTATTGGGGATAATTTCATCTTGATGCATGACAATGCCCCAATGTCACACTGCTCGGGCCACACGTGAGTTCCTGAGTGAAGTTGGAATTCACACTATGGATTGGCCAGCGCTCAGCCATGGGACGAGCTCAAAAGTAAAGTTAGGGCGAGGAATCCAGCTCCGACAAACATCAATGAGCTCAAGACTGCGTTGGTAGAAGAGTGGGGCCGAATACCACAAGCATCAATTAAAAAGTTGATAAGGTCGATGAAGAATCGCTTGAGAGCAGTGATCAGGGCTAGATGAGGGAGCACCAAATATTGACACGAATAAATTTTTTATCTTATGCACATTTTGTTTCATTTATACCCAATAACCCCATACTGTGAAATTGTATGAATTTTCAATATTTTTTACAATATCTTTGACATTCACCTTTTTTACTAACCTACTGAATCGATTTTCATGCAACTTACATCATTTTAAAGCTCAATTACTAGGCTTTAATTATGTAAAACATTATATAGAGGTAAAATAAGGCATTTTTAAGTTATATCACTTTTTATGCGCACTTGAGGCTTGAGTCGATTTACTTGCACGCGAGTGTATAAGCAGTGCAAATTGCAATTAAATAGTTCGGTTCAATTGCGTAGTAACTTCGTATGTTTACTATTTCGGTTTGTAGGTAGGTATATTTTATTGAAAATATTTTTTACTTGAAGTGTAAAAGAATAGCAAGCGGACTTGGAAATGCGTTTAGCTTACCTAGTTATGAGCTAGGTACACTAGATTATGCTAGATATAGGCACTAGGCTGTATCGATGAATGTTATTGTATAGGCGCGATGCTATGAGGTGAATAGGTATGGTGGGTATATGTAGTCATAGCACAGCTGATAGGCACAATAACTCATCAGATCTTCGAGGAACAAACTCCCAAAATACCCAAAATAGAAGGGGGTAACTAAGGTAGGATAGATAAAGAAACGGGCTCACAGTATAATCAGGCAGGCCTGGCGATGTGTCTGGAACTCTGGAGTATCCTCTTGCGGTCGTTCCTCGTTGATGAATCAATCCGTTTGCGCACGTCGCAGCTTGCTGAAGTTCCCGCTGGATTGTAGGCGCGTTCCCGACGAATGGACAGGAGTTCACGTAGTCGCGACGTAGTTTCTATAGCCACGGTGAATTATTCCTAGACGTTTTACTGGAAAACTGGAACTTCTTCTATAGTGTTGTTACGTTGCGTTGACCTCTGGGTGTCCTTGGCTCGGCGGTCGGCGGCGTATAATGATTGTATAATTTCTTCGTAATCCAAATTCTGCAAGTCCTGTCACGGTCGCCACTTATGTTCGGGATGAACACAGGAAAAGATGGTTTCTTGATAATATTGGTTTAATATTGGAAATAGGGTTGCAATAATTGTAGTAGGTACATATAGTATGGCCGTTAATGTTTGGTGGCTTTTGAATGTCTGTCTAGATGAAAGTTGAGTGACGTATGTGGTGCAAATGTATATATGTGTGCTGTGCGTGTGTAGCGTTTATGAATGCGTGTTGCAACGATCCTGACATACCTCTCTTGCTTCATTCACTCCCATCAAGTTTCTCATGCATGCTCTTCTGTTTAGGGTACTTCTGACCTGTCCTTTTTTTAGGATGTCTCTAATCTGATTAGAGAACGTCCGCCTAGGTCTTCCCCTTCGTCCTGTCCCATTAACACTTGCCTTATATATCTTCTTTGTCAGTCTTTCGTCATCCATCCTCTCCATGTGTCCAAACCATCTCAACATACAGTTTACCTGTACAAAATGCTTACTCGGCATTTACATTACATGCGCGACACCGTTGCATCGGTGTAGTACCTATCATTTTATTACGAATAATAAAAGTCAAGTTGAGGAGAGGACTTGCGGCCGCACACCTTGCCCAGACGCAGCCGTGCCGCGGGAGGCATGCTGCGAGGCTGGCGTGCCCCCTCTACAGAAGTACAAGAAAAGTGATAGTGCGATTTGTGAAACTGTGAATGAAGTGATCAGGCCAATAGAGTGCGTACCAAGTGAAGTCAAAAGGTTAGTGTTAAGTGTAGACGTGGGGACCTCCCCTACTCCTCTTAGGTCGCGATTTAATGAACTAACAATATAAATTGTTCATTATGATTCTATGTATCATAATTTCAATATTATATCATTTAGTGTAAGAATTCATTTTATTTTTCATTGTTTTTATAGATTCTTTATCATTATACTGATATCATCTTTTGAGTGGACAGGATGTACCGTTTACCTACCTGTACAAAATGCTTACTCGGCATTGACATTATATGCGCGACACCGTTGCATCGGTGTCCTATCATTTTATTACGAAATAAATCAGTGCATTTACAGCATTCAGCTCGGGCGGTTTCTTTTATCATTCCTGATCGACCCTATATCATTTATATCATTTTTATATCATTATCATACATGTCAGCAGTATGCGTATATATTACCAACAATGCCTTTCCCGATGCTTGTCACTACATCTTCTTTTACCGCACACCACTCTCGTGTCACACAATTCTTTATTCTGTCGGTCATAGACATACCACACATACTTCTCAGTGCTCTCATTTCTACAGCATTTATTCTACTTTCATGACTCTTCTGACATACCCAACTTTCATTACCATACATTGAACATGTAAATTATTTTTACCGATCATGTGAAAAGCAACATGTTCGGATGTCGATTCCAGCTGTTTCAAGTGTCTATCCCTGCGATTTATTTAGAAAATACACACAGGACTACGACTATCCAGCCCTGCCGAAAGTAAGATAGCCCCGTTGAGGATTCAAGAGGTATCTGAATTCAGGGCGCAATCTCCCGCTCAGAGATTCCCACGTACGTGACGTGAGGAGTGGGAAATTGGGAATAATGAGACACCTGTATAAGAACACAACACCCTAACGAACGAAAGAAATCAAAGAAACTCGATAACATTCAACAATCATAAACTCATAAGTAACGTCAAATATCCAATCCAAGTATTCCAACGACGATGAAAGCAAATTATCCGAGAACCTGATCAATCCTCGGAGAATCTTAACACCACCATTCAGAAAATGACATCATTTGTCAACGCCATCTATGTTTACATATATGTACCACAGATAAGACAATACCAGTCATATACAAACCGACGGAGATAGAAAATAATAATTATGGACTAATCGACAATTGATTGAAAAAAGGATCTATAGTCATTGTATTTATTTATCATTTAAAATAAATAATAATGAAATGATTATATAACTATTATATAAACATATTAATTTGAAATACATGTGATTTACCGTTTAAATTAAGTGGACATTGTAATAAATATAGACACAGAGACTTTTTGTTTATGAAAGTGCCGAATATTATACTCTATTATTTTTTAATAACAGAAATAATATACGTACCCGACACATAATTATTGTCTTTTTTGTAAGAAACATTTATTTTGCTAGAAAATTATTTGAAAATAGTGACATCTATCGATCGGTAAGTAGCCATTAAACACTTTGAAGGTACCTATTTAGAGTAACTATACTTTTACTAACAAACTTATAATGATCATAGATGGCACCATATATGTATATAACCAGTTTTGGATGATCCCGGTTTTGTTTGGGAATACGTACAAAGGAGAGGTCAAGCTGTACACCGAAAACCACTCAACCGATTGTGATGTTATGTACATGAGTGTAAGTTTTATTGACATCAATTCCGCCATTTTAGAGATCTTTAGCAACATAGGGAAAGACAGACAGACATAAATTCTAAAAAACATCAAGTATTGCTTTTTAGCATTTTCCTAGATTTTTTAGCTAATTTTCGTCAAGAAATCTTTAATGTACAGACTTTTTCACCTCTACAGTTTTATTATAGTAGTATAGATAGATAAATAAGTGAACATATATTAAAATTAATGTCGTGAACTTAAACGCTACGAATGTCACCAAAACAAAAAAGATATATAAATGAGACTAATTTAATAATAATTAACATTAACCACTAATTTATCTAGTCTGTTTGTTACATTTGAAATTTAAATGTCATCAATAGAATAATAGCAGCCTTCCAGTAAATAACGCTTTTATTTAGTTTTGGACTCCCTTTTACAAAGTGATAATCTTATATCGTCGGGCAGTTCATTAAAGATTTTCACTGATGTGCGTGGTACCGTTTTTGAATATATTAAGGTTAGGAATATTTGTTGATTTGAAAACTTTTCTTCTTGTACTCTCTCTAAGTTTTCTTTCCTCTTCAGTCTCATATTGATGAACACACTTTGAAAAGTGTGTCAGGAGTACCAATATGTATAAGGAAGGTACAGTGAGAATATTCAAATCCATAAAATGCTGTTTACAAGATTCCTGCTGACGAATGCAAACCATGGTACGAATGGCTCTTTTTTGTAACAAAAATGCTTTTTGTATATTATATTCGTAGCTAAGCTACCTCCCCAGCATAACATACTGTATCGCAACCTTGACTCAATCAATGCGTAATAGACTTTTTTCAGCTGTGTTATGTCGATATCTTATGCATTTTTCTATATTTTCAAGTTCAGGTTTTCAATTCAAATAGCAATCAACATGTATTCCCAAAAACTTTACCCTCTCCACCGTACTGACATTGACTCCTAAGGCGCAATTTAGCTGGGTCCTAGATTGAGAAGTGGTACGAAATAACATTAAATTCGTCTTAACAGCATTTACTTTAAGTCCGTTAACAGTGAACCAATTCTGAAACACTTCCAAAGCTTGCAAGACTGCCATGTATACTGCGATCTTAGTAGCCAGTTTTAAGTCATGTGAACAGAAGACCTTGCTATACAGCTTACCGAACGCTGCAGCAGCAGCGCCGATCCTGCTGTTGATATCTGAATGAAGGTCGCACTTCGATGTAAGCGTAAGTACAATACATATATAGATATGTCTATCTATCTAAACGTCACGCCTGTCTCCCATTGGGGTAGGCAGAGACTATGGAACGCCAAATGCTTCGGTTTGAACATACCTCTTTCGCTTCCTCGACATTCATTAACCTCGTCATGCATGCTCGTCGGTTATGGGTACTTTTGATTTGGCCCTTCCGCAGTACGTCACCAATTTGGTCGGCGTAAGTCCGCCTTGGGCGTCCTCTACCGACATATATCCATTCATTCTTACTCGATACACTTCTTTTGTAAATCTTCTTTCATCCATCCGTTCCAAGTGTCCAAACCATTGCAACATACCTTTCTCGATCATTGTCACTACATCTTCTTTCAAACCACACCTTTCTCGAATAACACTATTTCTCACTTTATCTGTCATTCTTATATTCATTCTTTCTTCGGATATTCATCCGAACGTGTGACTATGGAGACGCGTTTTTTGCTAAGGTTAAAATGAATTAAAATAAATACGGATAATAATTACTTTCACCAAATTGCAGTGTCAATAAGTAAATTAAAGTGTGTCGCGAGTGATTTGTGCATACTTTTCATAAACTGCGAATATGAAATAAAAACATTTGTGTGAACGATAGATACTGAATAACAGTTATGTCTGTGCCTGGTTTTAGCCCTTTTGGCAAAAGCCGAATAACTTCGTGAAGTCCACCACCAACACCGAGTCAAGCATCCCAAACTATTGACCCAAACCCACCTGCACCTGAGAATTATGACCTACCTGCTGAAGTTATACCAACTACAGAGATCCAAAGATGGATGTCCACAATTGAGTGCTATTTGAACGAAATTAGCTCTATCACCTCAGAGAGCAAAATGAACTCTGACCAGAAGTTGCGTGTAGCTCACGAGTGCCGTAAAATAACATCAGTATCGGCACAAATGTCCACCCTGTACCAAACTCTCAAGCAGAAAACTATTTTAGCTCACGCAACTATTCAACACCTACAAGAAAAGCAAGACTTGACGAGTTCTTTGCAGCAGTTCAAAGAGGCTGTAGAAGAAAACCTGAAACCAGTCGAGCACCACTCTTTTGCTGACATGGTGAAAAAGAGCGCAAACAATTTTGTTCGCCCAAACAATTTGAGCTCTCTTGATATCTACCCTAACGACAAGAACAAAAGTAGTGACAAAACGAAGTCCTTCGTCCAAAAAATTATATCTCCTCAAGAGATGAAATTACATGTTCGTGCTGTAAGAAAAGTGAAGAACGGGGGCGTTATAATTAGCACGGAGTCAAAAGGAGACATCGAAAAGCTTAGGAAGTCAGAGAAACTTGTCTCGTCTGGCGTCACCGTCGAAGAGCCTACTAAACGCCGCCCTAGACATACCAAAATCAAACTTCTAAAGTTAAAAACATCAAAGTTGATACTTTCTTTTAATGACCGGCCATTTTCAATATTCGATCCATTCATGGATTTTGAGATTCGAGATTCGTGTTTGACATATTTTGTTTGGAGCTTATGTCAAAAACGAATCTAAAATCTATAGATCTATCTATAGATCGAATATTGAATTCCATAGAGGCATCCACTAAAGGGTAGGTTCATATTGCTTTCGATTTTGAAGTTAGCTCTTTGAACATGCGGATGACAGCTACGAGCGGTTGGCATAGTGGTATAAATGGCCGCGTCACCGCTTGACCCTGCGCTGAGTGTTATGGGTTCTATTACCGCGCAAGACAACACTTTGTGTGATACATAAATTGTTGTTCTGAGTCTGAGTGTTCATTGTGTCCGTTATAATCGATTTTAAACTTTCGCGATTTGTATACATCATACAAAATAATTTAGCGGGTCTTAATCGCGTTAACTTAACTTATTTAAGGTATAAATACCTATTTGTTTTCGATGTTTCGCTCGTCTTGCACCGATCGTGGTTGCGGCGAGACTGATGAAAGCTTAGCGCCGTCTTGTGGAAGTGCGGGTTTCGGCACCTACCCTCACTTGGTCTTTATTTAAGTTCGCAATGTCGGTACTCCGACACACTACACTAAGTACGTCTGCACACTGTTGAGATTTATCACTCGGCGGTACTACCGTAATAAGTTAAGTTAACGCGATTAAGACCCGCTAAATTATTTTGTATGATTGTGTCCGTTGGTTGTATGTTTGTAAAGTCTCCCACATCACATGATTTATTCCTAGTGCGACTTGCCTTCACTACATAGTATAAAACAAAGTCTGTCCTCTGCCTGTCTGTCCTTATGTATGCTTAAATCTAAAAAACTATGCAACGACTTTCAATGCGGTTTTTTTAATAGATATAATGATTCAAGAGGAAGGTTAATATGTATAATTGAGGCGGGCAAAGCCGCTAGTTTTAAATAAAATAAAAGTAAAAACGAATAGGTAAATATAACAAAGAGCACTTTAACAAAAAGCTGAAAAGGGCTCTTCACCAAACTTACCTTTGTAACTTGACACTACAATCTGGAAAGTCAACTACTTACTTGATAAAATCCAACATACAATAAATACTAGTACGAGATATATTGTTTGAATAAAATAAAGTGGATAACACTAATTGTGGGTTGAGTACGCCAGTTATCGGCACTGTCAATTGTTTGGTGATCATAAAAATGATTTAATGTGACTAGACTTGTTATTGTGTTGAGTAGCGACAACGCCTCAATAAAGAGCTTTTATATCTATGCATATAAAGGCATAAGTCACTGCTTTCGTAAAAAAGGAACTTTATCCAGTAAACTTGGTAGATACGGCGCTACATATTCAAAATATCCAACTACATTTTATTTGATTTTTCTGTTTTCATATTGCTAATAACAAATTGCAGTTATGAAAAGAAATCCAGCAGATATTCACCTTAAAATCAAAATACAGGACACAATTTTGCGTTTTCTGGATTTAATATAGAACATAACTACGAAATGGACGCGTATAGAAAGGACCGGCCTGTGCTGGCACAAAGTAGAGATGTGTGGAAAGTGGAGTGGCTGAAAATAAATAATAATAATAGTAAGCAGCCATGACATTACGTAAGGGTCCATGTTGCCTAAATAAATAGAAATACCACATCCCACACACACACACACACACACAGACCACTTCTTGGTATTGAGTGGGCTCTTTAAAGGATGGCGACACCGAGAGCATAATGAAAATAGGGTCTTGGAAAGAATAAAAGTAGAAAGTCTACCAGAGAAAGATGTGAAAGATGAGTATAATCGAGGATTGATTGCAAGATTTTAGAGTTTCGATGGCATAAATGATATGCAAGAATTATGGCAGTCCTTTAAAGAAGAGGTAGTATGTGTAGCGTCTGAAGTATGTGGTGTGATCAAGAGAATGAAAATACGAAAGGTTAAGAATACATGGTGGGACAAGGATGTACAATCAGCAGTGTCAGAGAAGAAGAAAGCTTGGTTAGATTGGTTGGCTGCCAGAGCAAATGAAAGAATGGGAAAAACAACGAGTGCAGACATAGATGAAGCAAGAAAGGTTAGGTCAATAAGAATAGTGAAAAAAATTGTTAAAAGGAAAAAAGAGGAAAAGAAAGATGAGTTTGATAGCAGATTATCTGAAAATTTCCAGAGGAACAGTAAGTTTTCTGGAAATAAGTTCATGCAGTTCGAGGAAAAACTCAATCCTCAGAATACACATTCATCGGAGACGAGAACGGAAAGATAGTAAATGGTGAATCGTGCGTACTGAAGAGATGGAAAGAGTATTTTGAAAGTTTATTTGAAAGAACGGCAATAGAGACCCCGATAGCTGAAATGAATGGTATAGCAATGATGAAAGCGTTATTGGCGTGGATGAGATCGTGAAGGCACTGGGAAGTATGAAAGTAGGTAAGGCTGCTGAAAGGGTATGGGATCTACGGATCAGGTTTTTTTCTTTGCGAAGCATAGCCGAAAAGTTTTTGGCCAAATGTCAAAAGGTCTATTGCGCATTCGTGGATTTGGAAAAGACTTACGATAAAGTGGTGAGGAATGAAATGTAGTCAGTGCTGTCAATAAAAGGGGTGGACAGCAGCCTCATTCGAGCTCTAAAATCCCTTTATGAGGATTCTAGAGCTTGTGTGAGGATAAACGGGGCATACACTGACTGGTTTACCATCGAGACAGGCTGTTTAACCTCTTCATGGACAGTTGTTTGCAAGATCTAAAACATAGCAACTGCGAATTAAGGATGAATAGGTTACTTGTCAAATGTCTCCTTTATGCTGATGATCAGGTAATACTTGCGTCTTCAGCGGAAGAATTACAGGAGATGGTAACAATCGTGCATGATGCTTTAGAGAGGAAAGGAATGAAAGTGAATGTAAGTAAAACGAAAGTTATGGTTTTTGAAAAGGAGGAATGCGTTACGGCTTGTAATGTTTTGATCGATGGACAACGAGTGGAGCGAGTGAAAGAGTTTGTATACTTAGGTAAGTACGTTGTTTACAAGAGATGGTAAGAATGAAGAAGATATTCAAAGAAGAGTTAATACAGGTTATAAAGTGCATGGAGCTCTGAAGGCGTTTATGAACAGCCAAAACGTGTCCAAAGATGCACGTTTGGCTGTGCATAGAGGGGTGTGATTAGTGCCTACCCCTATGTACGGTAGTGAAAGTTTGATATGGCATAAGAGATTTGAAAGTACAATAAATGCTGTAGAAATGAGAGCACTGAGAAGTACATATGTGTGGTGTATTTTTGACCGGAAGATATATAAGGCAAGTGTGAATGGGAAAGGACAAATGGGAAGACCTAGGCGAACGTTCTCTGACCAGATTGGAGACATCCTAAAAAAAGGACAGGTCAGAAGTACCCTTAACAGAAGAGCATGCATGAGAAACTTGATGGGAGTGAAAGAAGCAAGAGAGGTATGTCAGGATCGTCACAAATCGAGTTCCGTAGTCTCTGCCTACCCCTCCAGGAAACAGGCGTGAGTCTATGTTTGTATGTATGTACCACAGAGATTATTAATATAAATTTATAAAAGCATAAGCCCTAAGTCTGATCCTTGAGGAACCCCAAATGCTTAATGTTGCTCGTCCCTCCAATATGAGGCTATATTCGTTATAAAGCTGCCTATCTGAAAGATATCCTTTAAAAATGTTATGATCAGTGCATCTAATGCCCACGCTCTTTTATTTACACTCTCTTTATTTCAAGGGAGGAACAGAGATAGTGTCAAATGCTTTAGTTGAAATCATTTGGTAAGCTGATAAGAAATTTTGCGCCTTTTCGCCTTCATAAAGGAACGTTAGCGAAGTGGTTATTCACTTATCTTTGAATGTTCATTGATACTAGTAGGGCCAATATCTATTGTTACTGTCGTTTGGTACCAATATCTTCTCTTCTTAGAAGAAGAAGAGTTCTTAAAAAGCGATAGTGAATCTCATACACGAAGGTATGTAAAGAGTTCATTATCGCTTTTTAAGAACTCTGGGAAGACACATTTTTAAGGAATATAATTCAAATAATTATATTTGTGAAAAGAGGTACCTACTAAAGTCTGTCTCTTCAATTTCTACAACCTAATTGATATCCCATCCGTGCGACTCTACGCAAAGATGGTATTTGCATCGTGTTATCCCTTAGTCGCCTCTTACGACACCCACGGGAAGATAGGGGGTGGTGACACTTGTATTCTATGCCGTCAACCACACGGATTCTTTATTTATTTATTATACATACTTACAAAGTCGGATACATATTCCTAGTATTTGTTGAAGCTCCTATTTGGATTATCAATTGTGTCAAAAAAGTTTAGCAAACTTGAATATAGGTACTCTTGTTGAACTAATTTCATATTATGTATTGATCACAATGAAAATACGTATTTACTCGTGTTTAAGTTAAGTTGTAGTTATTTTTCGTCTAGATATATTTGTGATTTCTAATATAAATAATAGAAACTGGAAAGGCTCTATTACTGTGATGTCGCAGCGATTTCATAAAGTTGAAATATTTGTAAAAATTACACCAAGACCAACCTTACTAATATTTGTGCAAATGGTCTTAGGCAGGTTATTATTGAGACGTTTTACATAAATATCGGTAAGTGTGTGTACAAATCACGCATCTTTAAAAGTATTTAAGATGAACCAAATTAAAATAAAAACACTAAATATAATAACCGACGTTTAAAAGCATAATGAGCATTTTGCGATATATGATTTTGTTTTGAGAAGGTAAATTGCAAATTGGACATATAGGAACTATAGGGACCAAAACCTAGTAGTTTTGAGTTCAAAAGTGTATCCAGATAATAAAATGTCAACCTTGAACAAGGAAGACAACGGTATCATTAACCCTAGCTATTTGCACTTGCAACGTGGCGGCAAACAGTTGTAAATGTAATGACATAAAGATAATATAATAAGACTATTTAGTTCACTATAAAGTATAGAAAGCAACATTATTCATAAGTTGTGTGGACCGTACAATGTCAAAAGAAAATAAATATAAATAAATAAAAAAAAATCGGACTTCGAAAAACAATTAGGTTTTCGTATTTCGAGAAAAAACTGTGTTTTGAAAAATAATTTCGAATTCTAATAAGTGTGACCTGAGGGTATTAATTTCAAAAGGAAATTATTAAATAATAAAAAATGGAAAGTGATAAGTTGAAAAAATCGGAGTTTGTTGTCCAGAGTTTGTGCACTTTGATAAGTGAGTAGTCATTATTTGCTTTCTATTATATATTTTTTACACTTTTTAAACTATTGTGTTGTCAGTATTTACGAGTACTTAAAATGTCCTAAATTATTCAAAGATGAATGAAGCCATAATTAGAAGGAGATGTCATCCAGCCCGTCTCGCGTACAAGGATTAAATGCTATAACGCAGCATACTTTACAAAGTATTGCCATAAAATGCAAGGAACACTCTTACTCTCAAGAATATTTTATGGATCGCAGAAAGTCTTGACCATTTTAACTGGCACACCCTTCGTGCAAGCACACTCGGATTACGATGATCCTTCTGCAACTAAAATCACTTATGAAAATATGTCACTGAAAAACATCCATTATAGGAAAGTTAGTGTGCGCTGTCCAGTTCTGTAGGAGTCCTTATAATCCTTGAACATATACCTACCCTACTAGATACATATAAAATGTGAAAGCTGGAAAAGATGTATAGATGTTCTTTACTCTTAAAATCATAAAGTACTGGGCGGCTTTTGATGTAACTACGCAGTAATGTAGCTAATATACATCAGGACAACACAGGCAATTCTTTGTCGCGACAGCCGCCACTCAGGCGGACGGGTCTGAAAATTAAAATTCCTTCATATCCGCCTCGACGTTTTGGTATAGCAGCACAAGATTTTTTTCGTGTTACTACAGCTGGTTTGTTAAACAAGTACCAAATAGTTTAAGAGACTAAACATTTATAGATACTCATTACTGAAATATTAGTAGTAGGCTGCCTCGTTGGTCTCGCAGCATAAATGTGCGTGTGGGATTGGGAGGTCTCGGGTTCGATCCCTGGTTCGGGCAAAGTGTTATTGGGTTTTTCCGCCAGAAAATTCTCAGTAGCAGCACGGAGTCTGGTTATGTGCCCGGTACGGCAATAGGCTCGCCCCCTAGTACTTGGGACCTAAAAAATCATGGCGAAATGTGGGTGTAATATTACACCTCTGCCTAGCCCTTCAGGGATACAGGTGTGAGTCGATAAAAAAGGAAAAAAAAAGTACCTAGTAGGCATAAACAGGTAGTTCATTTTAAATGCTTCAATTGACAAAATGAAGGGAAGTGAAAGTCAGTGTTTGTTGCATTCTCCTGGAAGATAAACAACAAAAATAACTGAACAATCACTATCTCTCATTCATACAAACGCACATGTTACTTATCAGTTATGACTAACGTTTGAACACTAATATTTGTCTCGACAAAGTACTTTACATGTGTTGAATAAACGAAACTCTTAATCACAGCCATAAACTTCTGCAATAAATCCGTTTGTAAGGACTTGTTCTCCATCTGATTTTTAAATCTGAAGTAACGTTAAAAAATGCAGCCTTCAAATTTAATTACTCATCCTTGGATTGGCAATCAAAAATATGAAAGGATAATAATTATATTTGTGAGGCCTTAGCTGCGATTATATCCTTTCGAAGAAAACATATTTTACAAACAAGTTAACAAACATAAAAATACATCCGATTAGAGAGTATCTCTCCTTTTTTGGAGCTGAGTTCATTTTATTTTAAATAAAATGCGGATGTCGTCCCGCGTCTCTGCCAACTGTTGGTTTTCGTAATAAAAAGCCTAAATATTAATATATTTTTAACATCCGTTCTGTAGTTTTTGCGTGAAAGAGTAAGACACGTGCATCCATCCTCACAAGCTTTCGTATTTATAATATTTATTAAACGATCTGTATGTATATGTGCTGTGGGGATCGAACCCGCAATTAGTGTTGCCCAAATTCAGTCTTGGTCTTGCAGTCTTGGTCTTGTTCTTGCGGTTTTGCAAGACCAAGACCAAGAACAAGACCGCGTATTTTTAGCAAGACCAAGACCAAGACTGATCGTGCAAGACTTGAGCAAGAACAAGACTAAGCCTGCAAGACTCTTGCGTCTTGCAGCTAGGACTTAACGCTATTTCACGGAGTAGTTAGGTGTAACAGTTCGGTGTATAGGTACGCTTAGGAATTCTATGAGACGCAAAAAACTGTATCAAAGAATATGAAAAACTGGACCTATGCGCATTACGACTAATAGGTACCATAAACATACCTACATAGCGAATAAAAAAATATCCATTAAAATCAAACTGAGTGCATGCATAGTTATGTTTTAACCATCGGCACTTTGATAATGCGGCATCAAAGGTTTTGTACTTACTTCTCAAAGAAATTTGCCGCTTTTCGGAAGTACATGGTTATGATACACGCGCCGGCGGCTTCTTTTGAAATCATATACAACAATCGTTGCCGCCGCGCCGAAATCACAACATTTGACACTATTTGATTGCTGCCACAGGGCGTAGGTAGACTCATGCAAAATAATTTCGAATTTTAAGAGTACCTACAGGTGTTCCAAAGAATAAATAAGTTTTAGAGTGCTTAGAATGAAAATGAATACAGTATACTGATCACGCAAGCAGTATTATGATTAGGATAAAATGGTAAGGATAGGTAGTAGATGTCATAATAATTTATTCTAGTAAGTATACAGGGTGTCCGAGTTAGGCCCAACAATATTTAAAGGTGTTTATCTATATCAAGTTTGGAATCGTATGCGTAAATGTTAATAATGAAAGCGAAACTTTTTTTTCCATACAAAACTAAAAAAAATATTTTTTTGTGTTTTTTTCGACAACCCTAACAACTCTATAGTCGTGGTTGTGGCACGCACACACGTATACTATCACCCGTCATCCCCGCTCCTCCACGCCACCCGCGCCACGTTCAGCGCACGTGCACCTACTTAAAAAAAACTTTCTGTAAGTTATGCAATTAATCGCATGATGTAATAACTTGCATAGGTACACATTTTAACTAGTTTAATTATTATCATCATCCTAACCTTATCTGTGGTCTAATTAGTATCTAACTAAACCTAACTGGATAACCTACCTGCCTATGATTAGGTACAATTATTGATGAATAGGAAAATAAATTGCGATTATTTTAAATCGAAATGTAACAGGTGCCTAGATAGAACCTGACACATTACAAGTAATTCGCTTATCTTAATTCTAATCTAAAAATTTAATTATCTGAATTAAAATACAATACTAAATTTATTTACCTATCATATCACCAAATAATGTCAAGGTGCATTGCTTACCTTAGGGTACCTAAACCGAGGGAGTGAGAGTGATTAAAAATACCATTACTAATTAATTAATCAATGCTTGTTTATTGTTACATACACTTTGGTTTATTATTCACATTTATTCGTAACAAAATTACGATTAACATTTTACTTTCAATGTACTTTACGTACAACGGACGGGTCGTTAGTTTACCTACTTTTCTTTACTCACGACGCATTAAAGAAAAGGTTCGAAGTGCTGGCCTCCCTTCTCAAGTTATTGTAATTAATTTGTTTTTTTTACATGTTTTAGCAAATGTAAGCTTATAAATCATAAATGTTTATTAAGAAACAGTTACTTCCATGGAAAACGACATATAGGTCAGTTGGTTTTTCGAATTTCTTATCAAATCTTCAGTTATTTATTAATCTGCTTGATCTTTACTATGGCTGTGTTAATTCAAGCTCACAATGTTCCAATTCTAATACGTTTTTCTAAGATTTAAAAACTTTAATAAATAGTAATAGACTGATAGGTAATTGCAAGACTTGCAAGACTCTTGCTGCAAGACCAAGACCAAGACCAAGACTGGGAGCGCAATACCAAGACCAAGACCAAGACCAGGTGTATTGGCGCAAGACCAAGACCAAGACTGGCTAAGTCTCGTCTTGTTCTTGCATTTGGGCAACACTGCCCGCAATAGGTCCTATAGGTGAACACGACGGTCCATGCATCGATAAATAGCAGTTTTCACGACTTAGTATGTACGACGCAGTAACTTTATACAAATCTTTTTAAAATAAACTTGGTTGGTTGGACATTAAAAATATTAAATCAAAATTAGATTCTACTATGATAATTCTGTGGGTGTGTAATACACCTCTGCCTACCCCTTCGGGGATAAAAGGCGTGAAGTTATGTTATGTTAGATTCTAAAAAACAATTTGACTGCCTAAAATAGTATGTTTTATTAGTTTTATCAAACTATCAATATAAATGTTTTAAATTATTATGACGGGGTTTAGATGAATAATTAAAGTCGTCGAATTTAAACACTTGAACAAAATTTTCCTTTGCTGTATTAAAAGATAATGATAATACCATAGATAATAATATATACTAAGTTGATAAAAATCTAAAACGGTTCTTATCTCATGCAAATTAATTTAGCAGGTCTAAATTGAGTAAACTGAGATTTTTTAAAACAAACGCCTTTGCTTTTTTCGACGTCGTGACATGCAATAGTCATAGTCGCGCAGAAGGAGTCTATTTATACCTTGATGTTTACCTTAATTATAATACTAGACTTAACCTACCTAAACCTTGATCAGGAATCAGATTATCTATTGGCAAAAATCGTGAAACACTCCGTTTGGTAGTTTTGAGTATAATGCGTTCACACAGACAGATAGGACGTCCAAGGACACATTTTGTTATTTCTAGAGACCGGAAACTTGACGAGGATGCATAGAATAAATTTTTATAATGTACATAAATCACAAAAGGTTACTTCTTAATTTCTAACAGAAGTTCATTCTATGACTGTCCAAGATCTTTACTTATCAACCACTCACTCGAAAGTTAAACCTAAGCAATTAAAATAATTTTTTTTCTTATTCCAGTATGTTTCCTGGCAATTCAGACTGGTTTCGTGTACGCCTGGCCATCGTACAACGTGGCCAATTTCAAGTCCAACGAGACGGTGTTGGCCAGGCCTATGACTTCGATGGATATCTCATTGCTGGGCAGTTTGCCCAACCTTGGCGGCTTGGCGATCAGCCCTTTTTGCGGCTGGATCTTCAATACCTTCGGGCGGAAGTACGCGACTATGATGTTTGGAATCCCTTATGTCGTAAGTATTTTATGTTAAACCAGCTTTTATCAGTGGGCTTACTCTCTGCTAAATGCTACGGTTTTTCTGTCTTCTTGGTAGAAATCCAAATAACAGTCTTATGTTCCGTCTCTTTACACTTTACACTTCGGTCACCGCGCTTGGGTCACCTGCGGGCGATACTATTAATTTTAATTTTTACCTAACTTGTTGGGACATTATTTTTAACACCCACACGTTTGCCTGACCGAACAGAACCTATACTATGATAACCAGATAAACAAACAAATCTTAGATATATAAATATTGTAATTAAAAGTATTTCTAAATATGTATATGCAATATACAGATATAATAAACATATTACACCCACATGCATACTGTTTCCCGAAGGGGTAGGCAGAGAGTATGGAACCTCATTTGCAACGATCTTGACTTATCTCTCTTGCTTCATTCACTCCCATCAAATTTCTCACGCGAGCTCTTCTGTTTAGGCTACTTCTAACCTTTTATAGGATTTCTCCAATATGGTCAGAGATCGTCCGCCTAGGTCTTCCGCTTCGTCCTGTCCCATTCGCACTTGCCTCATATATGTTCTTGGTCGGTCTTTCCACATCCATCCTCTCCATGTGTCCAAACCATCTCAGCATACCTTTCTCGATGCTTGTCACTACATCTTCTATTTATTACCCCACAACACTCACGGCCAAATAATCTTGCTCATCATACAACTCTACTCAATCTGGTCACGAACCATTAACAAATTACTCATAATGTTATGGGTTTCTTAGAATTCTGTCTATAACATTGAAATGAAATGAGTAGTTTTATCCTGATGACTGTCATTTATGTTTCCAGATCACCTGGGCTATAATCTCTTTGACGGGCAACGTCAACCTTATACTGGTGGCTATGGCGATCGGAGGCATCGGTATAGCTGGTCAGAACGTGTCACTCATCTATATATCGGAGATAGCCCATGATTCTATCAGAGGGGGTTTAACGTCGTCCAGTGCTGCTGGCTTCTTTTTTGGTAAGATAATTTATTTTAAATTTTTGCACTAAACTACTAGTACATATAGAGACATGCTACCTAATGGCGCTGATACACCCGTGCATTCACTTGTAACAGAACAGCGAGCATTCGCCTTTTTTGTTTTGTCGAACCGAACAACGAACAGAGCCGAACATTGCTACGAACATTTTTACGATCTTTCTAGTGAACACTCTAATCCTTAGAATATAGAAAAAATATAGAAACCGTACTACAACAGCAGTTTTAGCCAATATATTTACTTCAGTTTGACTTATGAATTCCTTCTAGAGTAAGAGTAATATACATAAACTAATGACGTTTCTAGATAATAAAATGCAGATCTTAATTTGAACAGGTTTAATAAATCACAAAAGTGTCTATTCCTACGTTCAAATTTATTTATCGATATCGAGGATTAAACCAAATCAAAGGATATCATCATGATCAGCCTTTTAACAGTCCACTGCTGGACTAGGCCTCTCCTGTGAAAGGAGGAATTGGCCTACTATACCACGCTGGCCAAACGGGTTGGTATAGGGTTTGTATCAAGTTTTCCTTCTCTTACAGTGCTGTTCTCTGCATAATATGCTCCCTCTGTCGGCTCTTACGACACCCATGGGATGATATGGGGTGGTGACATTCCGTATTCTTAATCCGTCACCACACGGACAATCAAAGGATATATTGTTAACATAATCGATATTTTATCGATATTCATTCTGATTTAAAATTAGTGACAAACTACGAAGATCCGAAACGTCATTTGTATAATTATCTTTCTCTTACATTAGATAAAAATCATAAGCCAAAGTGAAGTAAATATATTGATTGGGTTTAACCGCCATTGTAGCGCGGTTTCTATGTATTTTCTGTATTCTAAGGCTTGCTAGAATGTTCGCAAGAATGCTCGCTAAAACATACTATTTTGTTTTTCTGTTTTGCAACATTCGTACGAATGCTCATTGCAAGTAAATGCTCAAGTGTATCATCATCATCATCATTAGCCTGCAAAAGTCCACTGCTGGATAAGGGCCTCTCCAATAGCACGCCACTGAGCCCGATTTTCGGCTTTTCGTGTCCAGCCGCTACAAGCACTAAGTGTATCAGCACCATTAAATTTATGTATCGGGCCTGATCGCATAATTATTTGAAAATAAAGGTAAAATACCTTATATTTGCCGTGTGGTTGACGGCATAGAATACAAGTGTCACCACCCCCTATCTTCCCGTGGGTGTCGTAAGAGGCGACTAAGGGATAACACGATGCAAATACCATCTTTGCGTAGAGACGGAAAACTCGACATCAAACCCTATACGACTGCCTCGTTGGTCTCGTGGCATAAATGTGCGCGTGGGTCGGGAGGTCCCGGGTTCGATTCCTGGGTTGGGCAGTGTTATTGAGTTTTTCTGTCACGAAATTCTCAGTAGCAGCACGGAGTCTGGAAATGTGCCCGGTACGGCAATAGGCTCGCCCCTTATTACGTGGGACTAAAGTATATCTGGCGAAAAGTGGGTGTAGCAATACACCTCTGCCTACCCCTTCGGGGATAAAAGGCGTGACGATATGTATGTGTATGTATGTATTGTCTCGACGTGCATCACACCAGCCGTTACGTGATTGAGATCTGAGGACATATCCCGAGCTACTACTAACCTTTACTAAGGGTAGCTTCAAGAAAATGTATAGAAGAATGTTCCCATTGACGAACGCCTTGAATGCAATCCATTCGTGTTCAATCACGGACAAGACTCGTAGCTATTAGTATAACATTATTTCGTTCAACTCTTATGACACACTGAATTTTTCTGCTACTTCATGATAGAAAACTTGGATGTTATTAATTAATAGACTATAAAATTAATATAAGATTTTTTCGAGAAATGTTTCTCACTTATTTATGCTGTCAGAATGAGATCAAGATATCACCTTGCCGTTTGGTCAATAGGCTGATACGTTGGCATAATTTTTATGCACTGAATTAAAAAAGTAAGCAAAACCAACGCAGGCTTTCAACGCAGTCTACATAAATATCGGTGGTTGCTACTACTGAAAACTTTGCATTTTCTCAGAGTATGTACTAAAGATGTATATAATTTTCCAGGGATCCTAATTTCCCATATTCTGGGTGGCCAGCTATCGTATATGTCGGTGGTGCTTACTCATTTGACGACCGGCGTAGCGACGATACTGTTGCTCGCACTGCTACCTGACTCTCCTGTGTTCCTAGTACTCGTGGGAAAAGAAGAGGTAAAACATGTTTTTTATACATACATACATACATACATATTACTCACGCCTTTTTCCCGTCGGGGTAGGCAGAGACAACAGAACGCCACTTGCTTCTATCCTTACAAACCTCACGCGCTTCCTCTACACTCGTTATCTACTCTTTTCATACATGCTCGCCGGTTTCGGGTACTTCGACTTTGCCGTTTTTTAGGACGTCCCCAATTTGATCGAGGAATGTCCGACGAGCTCTGCCGCAACCGACTTGCCCACCCACATTTGCCTTATAAATCTGATTCGTCATTCTTTCTTCACTCATTCGCTCCACGTGTCCAAACCACTTCAGCATTCCTTTCTCAATCCTAGTCACGACATTTTCTTTCAGACCACTGTTCTCTCGTATAGTTACATTCGGAATTCTATCGATCAGTCTCACCCCACACATACTACGCAGTGACGGCATCTCAACTGCGTTAATTCTACTTTCATGCCTTTTCTGCCATACCCAATTCTCACTTCCATACATCAACGTGGGGACAAGCACTCCATTATGAACCGCCAATCGTGCCTCTTTTGGCACAGTCTGGCCGTTCATAAAGGCAAACAGTGCTCCATTTACACGATTTCCCGCAGTCACTCTCCTTTCAACATCTTCTTCACATCTTCCGTCTCTTGTAAACACGCTACCCAAATATACAAATTCTTTTACTTGCTCTACTTTTTATCTTCAATCGCAATATTACACTCAGTCAAACTTTCATCTTTTTCACCACCATCACTTTCGCCTTTCTTGCATTAATTTTCATACCTTTAGCTTTAAAGCTCTCTTTCATGCAGTCTATCATTTCTCGCAACTCATTCGTCGATGATGCAAGGATGACTTGCTCATCGGCGTACAACAGGCACTTAACACGCAATCCTACCATATCGATCTCGCATTCAGTTTCTCTCATATCATTCATGCAGCTATCCATGAATAAGTTAAACAACCAGGGCGAGGCTTGACACCCTTGTCTGACACCTTTGGAGATGACAAACCAGTCCGTATAGGCACCATTAATTCGGACACTTGCTCTAGAATCCCTATACAGGGATTTCAGAGCATTTATTATACAGCTGTCCACCCCATACATGGATAACATCTTCCATAAGTCCTTTCTATTCACTCTATCATAAGCCTTTTCCAAGTCTATGAACGCGCAATACAGCTTCTGGTTTTTTGCCAGACATTTTTCGGTGACGCACCGCAAGGAAAAGACTTGATCCGTACATCCCATTCCCTTCCGAAATCCCGCTTGCACGTCCCATATCTTGTCATTCGTCACATTTACTATCATCGTCAATCAAAATTCTGGCATACATTTTTCAACAATACTAAGAAGGCTGATTCCGCGATAATTTTGACATTCCTGCTGCGAACCTGTGCCTTTATATATTGGGACAAGCACTGCCGTTGTCCAGTCATCTGGAACTTGGCTCTGTTTCCAGCATAGATTAAAAAGGCGATGCAGCAGTCAACATTTCAGTCGTCACTCTATCACACCCGCAGACTTGCCTGACCTCATACCCTTTAACGCTTTCATAACTTCATCCATTCCAATTTCATCACTAGGGCTCACAAACATATCTGTCATCTCTTCTTGTTCTATTTCACTCACATCTTTCTCAAATAAGCTCTCAAAATAATTCTTCCAGCACTCTAGCATCTTTCTTTCTTCATTCATGACTTCACCTCTTTCGTTCCTAATCACTTTCATCGATGTATTCATATTTTTACCCCGCGCTTCTTTCAAAAGTTTCCAAAAGAGTTTTATATTCTCTCGGAAATTTGCGCCAAATTGTTCCTCATATTTCTCCTTTTTCTCATTCTTCTATCTCCCTATACATGCTTTTACTTTAGCTTTCACACATCTATATTTCATCTTCATTTCTTTGACATTATCTTCATTCATACCACCGCTCGATCTAACTAACCGCAACTAACTAACTAACCGCATACATCTTCAGCACAGTTCACAATATTGGTTTTAAAAACCGACCATACTTCACTCAGACTTTCCTCATTTACAAGACTCCAGCTTTTATCCATCCGTTCACCCAATTGCTTTTTGTACATCTTTTTCATGTTTCTTATCTTATAATATTTTCATATACAGTTTTAATGTTGTAATATCTAAATATTTGCTATGTTTCGTTTTGTGTACCTTAAAAAATAAATAAATTCCGGCTGTGGCTCTGCCCGTGGTTTCACCTACGTGAGTCGGCCGTCGTGACAAAAGGTAGCTCCTGTGTTATTCTGATGTATTAGCGATATTATAGCAAAATTTCATCAAAATTAGTTTAGTACTTTATTAAGGAAACTTTACAAACATCCATTTGACGACCGGTTGGCGGAGCGGGAGTGTAAGCGACTGCTATGCCGACGGTCGCGGGTTCGATTCCCGCTCAAGTCAAACATTTGTGTGCATGAACATGATCGTCTTGGTCTGGGTGTTACTATGTATAATTGTATGTATTTTACAAAAAATACATACATAGACTCACGCCTGTTTCCCGGAGGGGTAGGCAAAGACTACGGAACGCCATTTGCAACGATCCTGACATATTATATCTCTCTTGCTTCATTTCCTCCCATCAAATTTCTCATGCATGCTCTTCGGTTAAGGGTACTTCTAACTTGTCCTTTTTTAGGATGTCTCCAATCTGATCAGAGAACGTCCGTCTAGGTCTTTCCTTTCCTCCTGTCCCATTCACACTTGACTTATATAACTTCTTGGTCAGTCTTTCGTCATCCATCCTCTCTATTTGTCCAAACCATCTTAGCACACCTTTCTCAATGGTTGTCACTACATCTTCTTTTACCCCACAACACTCTCTTATCACACAACTACTTACTCTGTCGTACAATTATTTACTCCACACATACTTCTCAGTGCTCTCATTTCTACGGCATTTATTCTACTTTCATGTCAATTTTGCCATACCCAACTTCCACTGCAATACATAAGTGTAGGTACTAACACCCCTCTATGCACAGCCAAACGTGCTTTTTTGGACACGTTTTGACTGGTCATAAAAGCCTTCAATGCTCCATTCACCCTATTACCTGCATTAACCCTTCTTTCAATACCTTCTACATTCTTACCATTCCTAATAAAAAGCGTACCTAAATATACAAAATCATTCACTTTTTCCACACGTTGTCCATTGATCATAACATTACAAGCCGTAACACATTCCTCCTTTTCAAAAACCATAACTTTCGTCTTGCTCACATTCACTTTCATACCTTTCCTCCCTAACGCACCATGCATGACTGCCACCATCTCCTGCAACTCCTCCGCTGAAGTCGCAAGTATTACCTGATCATCAGCATAAAGGAGGCATTTGACAAGTAACTCATTCATCCTTAATACGTTACCTCCCGTAAAAACGCCGATACACCACACCCTTCGGCCAAAACTCTCCCTTGAGGAAAGTGTCAAGATGATGAGTCGGCACCTGAAACACGTACGAATTGAAGTTCGTATTATGGCGAGACTCCAATCTCTCGACTCTCAAGGTCCAGTTGGTCTTCGTGCGTAGGTACTCCACGACCTCGTCGTCCTTGGTGGACGTATTAATCAACAGTCTCATTTTTTCAAATCTTGCAAACAACTGTCCATGAAGTGGTTGAACAGCCACGGCGACGCTACATATCTATCCTGTCTGACACCTGTCTCTATGGTAAACCAATCAGTGTACGACCCATTTATCCGCACACAAGCTCTAGAATCTTCATAAAGGGATTTCAGAGCTCGTATGAGGCAACTGTTCACCCCATACATCGACAGTACCGACCACATTTTATTCCTCACCACTTTATCGTAAGCCTTTTCCAAATCTACGAATGCGCAATAGACCATTTGACCTTTGGCCAAGAATTTTCGCCTATGCACCGCAAGGAAAAGACTTGATCCGTGCACCCCATACCCTTTCGGAATCCTGATTTACACCCCATATTTTCTTGTCGTTTACTTCTATAACTCTTTCAATCAGTACCTTCGCATACAATTTGCCAACAATGCTGAGAAGGCTTATGCCTCTATAGTTCTTGCAGTCTTGTTGCGAGCCTTTTCCCTTATAAAGAGGCACAACCACCGCTGGGGCCCAGTCATCAGGTACTCGGCCGGTGCTCCAGCACAAGTTAAATAAGCACTGCAGCTGACCAACTATGATCCAGCATTCAGCATTTCAACTGTAATCCTATCATATCCTGCAGGTTTACCTAATTTCATACTTCCCAGCGCCTTCACAATCCACGTCAATATAGCTTTCATCATTGCTATTATTACCATTCATTTCGTCGATCGATGTCTCTATCGCCGTTCTTTCAAATAAACCTTCAAAATACTCCTTCCATCTCTTCAGCACGCATGATTCACCATTCAGTATCTTACCATTTTTGTCTCTGATTGACAAAAAATAAATATATGTATATTTATCCATTTTCTAGTACCCATAACACAAGCTTTGCTTAGCTTGGGACTAGATGGTGATGTGTGTATGTGGTAAAATATTATTATTATGTATCTCTTTTACACGGTTATTCTTCTAACATTTGGTGTTAAAAGAATAACCGGACCTCTGGAAGGCTTACATCCAACGTGCAGAGTTCGAACCCGAGTAGACCGATACTTGATAGAAGTACATAGGGTACTTCTGGTGAGATTTAAATTATCCGGAAAGCATGGTACGACAAATACACACAATAAAACTGGCCAAGTGCATGTTGGGCCACGCGCAATGTAGGGTTCCGTAGTTGCCCATAATGACTTGCTGAAAAGGGTATTAATGTACAACAAATTCGACTGTTTATTTTGCTGAAAAAATAATTTTAATAACACTATTATAAGAACCTAAGTTTTGTTTAGAAAAATACTAGGTATGTATCCAGTTATGTATTGTAAACATAAAATGTGATTTCCAAGATATACTACTACTATACATACGTAGTACCGTAGTACATGTCGGCGATACGCCGGGGTTATGGTGTCCAAAATCCATTATAATAAAAACACTCACGTAATATTACTTGGTTTATTTTCAGACGATTTCTAGCACAGAATTGAAACAAAATGTGACCTACAGTCCTTTTTATACACTAACCGTCATTAATGTTTTAACAACTGCCACTTCCTTTACAATATATAATTGAAATTACTGTACAATTATAAACTAATCAAAAATCGACATTAATATTGTAATTAATTTTGCACAACACCAAATGATTTATTTTACACGAATAACAAATTTATTTTATTAACCAAACGCTGCTTTACAACATTGTCAACAGATGGCGCTATCAACAGGATGCAAATATAAACGCACGTTATTTATTACCGTAAAAATAAGTGTTAGAATAATGTTATTTAATACTAATTGATTTCTTTGAAAGTTTCTGTAGTTATCTTAATAACTAAGTTATAAATTAAATAGTTTATAAAACATTTAAGCAGCCAGTACAGTGTCTAATATTGTAAAGTAGTGAAGTTCTCAGTTCTGTGTTCACAAATGGTTATTTAAATATCAATCTTAAATGTTATTAATATTTTCGTAACAATATAATCATTATATATTAATTTGCGCCCATACGGCCATTCTGATCCAGCGCGCTCCTCGCGCTGATTATTTAACAGTTACAGAATAAACAGCATAACAAACAAAATGAATGAATATAAAAATTACATAATAAACTAAAAGTTATTTACAAGGCTTCACCTAGTCATAGGATCTTAGCCTGAGGCATGCGTCACCCATCACGGGATCTAACAAACAATGCTTCACCCATGGCTAAGCCGATTACGGCATCACCGATTACGGGATCTAGCGCACACAGGCATCACCCACATAGGGATCTAGCCCACAAACGGCATCACCCACATAGGGATCTAGCCCACAAACGGCATCACCCACATAGGGTCGATTTAGCCCACGCGGCATCACCCATCACGGGATCTAGCCAACACACGGCATCACCCATCACGGGATCTAGCCAACACATGGCATCACCCATCACGGGATCTAGCCAACACGGCATCACCCATCACGGGATCTAGCCAACAAGACCAGGATCAAGGATACGCATGGTGGCCAGCCAGCGTTTTGGGAAGGATGTTGGATAGGAGTTTTAGCAAATAAATGAATTCTATTCTAATTCTATTCTATTCTAGGAAAAATAAAATTTTACACAAATGCAAAATTTGCCTCATAAACACATCAATGCATATACATAAAATAATGATCATCGTTCGTCATGATCAGTTATATCAATACAATGCAATTACATAGGTCCAACAACGACAGTGGAGGAGGTAGAGGACCTCCCACGTAAATCGGTATCTGCCGAATCCTCCGCCCATACGGTCAAGCTGCTCATACAGTTGTTGATGTTGATCAGCAACAAAGGTTAGCAAACAATGCTTGACTCTAGCTCGGTACAGCACCCATGCGGCAAGTGTGCGCGCAGCCCACACACAAAACCACCGACGTCAAAAGGGCGGGCCACCGTCATCCATACATACCAATCAGTAAAGGACCGCTCGTCCATCCTCTCTTCACACTAACGTCAGGTCATCGGTCAGTGCTAGGATGTCATCATCAACCTGCAACACTCAAAAGACAGGTGGTTTTCATTTCCCACCCAAATATTAGTTCCATGAACCTTCGTAACTGTAGATGAAATAAAATTCTACTCTTACAAAGTGGTCCGGTCTATTAAGCTATATCTATATATCAGGCATGTTCAACCTGTGCATTGGTCTATAGTTATCTTAGCTACAACAGTGTTGGAGTCCATATTTTACGCATAAGGTAATACAAAAGTAATACAAAATACACTCTGAATTTTCTCAGATTCTGTCTGACAGTGGCATTTTAGATAATCAAATATAAAGTTATCAGGATACCCATATTTTGCAGTTTCGATAAAACAGTTAAAACCTAATATATTCAAAATAAGTTTTATCCACATCAAACAGGAAAACAAAATGGCAAGAACAAAGAGAGACCTATGTTCAGCCGTGAACAGTCGGACTGTTGATGATAAATATGAAATGATTTCAAATCATGCAGATCCAAGGATTTCGAAAATACTAGTGCTATAATTATTACTCAGACTAGAGGACGCCAGCAGCTACGCCTGCATTTTTTTTAAATTTATCCGTTTTGGCCGATCCCGTGGGAAATCCCTTCTTAGTGCACGCCTACGGTACCCAAGGAACATACATGCCAAATTTCAGCTTCCTGCGCCCAATAGTTTCGGCTGTAGCGTGTCTGTCAGTCAGTCAGTAACGCAAGGATTTTATATATTAAGATAAGAACATGTTTAATCCAATATTGAATATTTTTAGGCATAGTGCAAGCTGTGAAATTGTTGAACTGTTTGCGCCAACTGAGCCATAACAGAGAAATTTACAAGCTATCAATATTACAAAGAAAGATTAGTGCCGTCTTATTTCTAAAAATGATTCCAATCAGTTTGTATAGTTAATATGGTGGTGAGTTTATATCTCAATAGTTTTATTTGACTTTATATTTAAGGGAATTTTCTAAATAATGTTAATATTTATTTTAATCTATTAACATGTGGTGCTAATGTAATTGATAATTATTCATACACAATTAATAATTGTTTATCTGAATAAATAAACTTAAACTGACCAATGACAACTGACTTAGAAATAAAGCATGAGTAGTCCATACAATTACTTTTACTTGCTAAGAATAAATACTGCTAAATGTTTTTTACACCCACTTACCATTATCCTAATAATCATATTCCTAACTGTCTTGTATCCCACAAGAGCTAAGCAATAAGGTTGGCACTAAATTTTATTGGTTTATCACTGTTTGTCATCTTGAATATAGATGCAACTAACTTAGCAAATGAACTCACAACTAAAATAAATTGTATTTACCGAGTATAACACTAAGGCTTGGTATTTATAAAAGAATAGCAGTCACCTGCCTTAAGATTTTCAACCTAAAATGCTTAGAGGTGGACTATTATAGAACCTAAGTGAGTGCATATGTCCATAAAGAAATCTACTGTCCAGATCTCATGTTTCTAGCTTCAGTAGTTTGGGTTAAGCAAGGACGTATCATGGTCGGAACAAATCATTATATACAGGTATAAAATTAAACGACAAATATTAAGATATGTTGGGTTCCCTTGTCTTATAACCTTAACTTGAGCTGCAAGTTAACAGTAACAATTTCAACATAATGTTGAAATGAAATCATGTAGGCACCTACAGAGCCCACAAATATATAATAAAACCTATTTTGTAACTTAACAAATATTAGCTTTAAAAATCTGTATCACAAATTTATTTTTATATCTACCTTCTGAATATATATCTGTACTAATATAATCAAACTGAAGTTTGTTTTGTGAAACTACTGGTTTTATGCAAACAATTTTTTTTGTGGTGGATCGTCATTTATCAAGTCAAGAGGCTTCATATAATCGCGCCGTGAGCACTAGCCATAAGTAATGCAGTTAGTTAGCCTTATGTAATGTGTAACCAAGGGCTATCAATAATGTTTTAATTCCTTTAATGTTTTACTATTGGGATAACCTATTGACTACCAATTGAATTCATATTCAGCACATCGATTAGCTTATTTAAACTGTAAGCAAATCAGGCAATTTATACAATGGATCTATATCAGAGCTTCAACTTGAAAAGGGCAGTTATACCGTCCTTTACTAATAATTACATTAGTAGAACCACATAACAACAAAGCTATTTTCTCTTTCTTGTGTAGATAAGTAAGTTTTACAGAGAGTTTCCAACATGGCCTAACGATTAATAAACAGACAAGAGCCCCAGCCGACGGCATAACATGACTATAAGCACAGTAGCACTGCTATGTACCAAACGTGGATAAACAACAGTTACCTATAAGTTCTATTTGTTGTGTAACGTTCGTAATTTTGACTGTATGATGTTTATCTGGTAATCCTTACGAGGACAGTAAGTAATCGTGTAAGCACCATAATTTATAAAATTAGGATGTTTCTCAAAAACTAATCAAATCAGCTCTAAATAAATACCTCTGGTCAGTGCATCAACAACCCGCATCTGCAACCTCTGGTAGAACTCTGAGCAGAACAGCGTTCACGCCACAGCACACCCTGGTGCGTGCACCCCGTCGTAGTCGCTCTGTCGCTCTCGCTCGCACGTGGCCTCACGTGAAGTATAGACGTGCTCGCCATAACTCCGACACACCGTGCAGTCTCCGATCAGGGTTGACTAGCGCCAAACACGGCTTCCAAGCGCTTGTCGCATCAGTCTTCAGGTCATCATTGGTAATGGCGGCCAAGCCAAGAGACCCATCACTCTCGCGCCAACCGTAGATCACGAAGTCTCTTAGGGGGCGTTTATCCCACCGCTGCTGTCGGCGATACGCCGGGGTTATGGTGTCCAAAATCCATTATAATAAAAACACTCACGTAATATTACTTGGTTTATTTTCAGACGATTTCTAGCACAGAATTGAAACAAAATGTGACCTACAGTCCTTTTTATACACTAACCGTCATTAATGTTTTAACAACTGCCACTTCCTTTACAATATATAATTGAAATTACTGTACAATTATAAACTAATCAAAAATCGACATTAATATTGTAATTAATTTTGCACAACACCAAATGATTTATTTCACACGAATAACAAATTTATTTTATTAACCAAACGCTGCTTTACAACATTGTCAACAGATGGCGCTATCAACAGGATGCAAATATAAACGCACGTTATTTATTACCGTAAAAATAAGTGTTAGAATAATGTTATTTAATACTAATTGATTTCTTTGAAAGTTTCTGTAGTTATCTTAATAACTAAGTTATAAATTAAATAGTTTATAAAACATTTAAGCAGCCAGTACAGTGTCTAATATTGTAAAGTAGTGAAGTTCTCAGTTCTGTGTTCACAAATAGTTATTTAAATATCAATCTTAAATGTTATTAATATTTTCGTAACAATATAATCATTATATATTAATTTGCGCCCATATTACATACTGGGCTTTTTGGACTGTTTACTTATACTTCCTTTTATTCTTATTTTCTTTATATTTGTTTCTTATTACCATCTATATAATTGTATTTCATACTAGCTTTTATTAATAAACTCTTGCAATGTTCTTGTTAATTCCCGGACCAATTCGGATTCTGATTTTTTTTTTGCTTTTTGTTGTATAAATATTTTATATTTCCACATAATATGTATGTCATGAACGTCGTCGTTTTCTATTCTTGGCACTACTGGCAGGTGGTGTATTGTTGGTAGTTTCTAATTAATATTCAGTTTTTAGTAGTAGTAGTATATATAAAATAGGTATTTTATTTGTTTATCTGTAACGTAATACTACACGTATTGCGTTATAATATCTCGCAGGCGCTTAACGCCAGCTTAGCCGTTCGCAATATTACCTAATATGGTCATGTTCACCAGCCAAAGTCAGTTGTGAGTCATAGGCCTACATCTATATAAGATGGGTGCGCGGTCTAAGTCTGTCACTTGCCCTACACACCGTCTCGCTGATGGTTGTAGCGACTATTACTACTATTATTAAAATCCTACTTCTCTGTCTACTGTCCCGCTGGGGTTCTTCCTACGGGCTACGTTCTTCCTACGGGCTACGTTCTTCCTACGGGCTCACTGCACCTGGCTTCTCTCTACGGGCTACAAGCCACGAGCTGCTGGCGCTGTGCAGCTACTAGCCAGCTGCCACCCAAGCCTCCGTTCCTGCCTACGAGCTCCTACAGCCAGGCCACGGACGCCTGAGCCTGACCGCTCGGCCCACATCGGCTGCACCGCCTGAGACCCCGCTCAGCCTGAATCTCGACCACAGAGCTGCCTGCGCAGCGCACCTTGGCCAGCTCATCGGCGACCCTACGAGCAGCTACCCTGCGAGCGTCGGAGAGCAGCAGGAGTATACACTCCAGCCCTCAGGCCAGTGCTTACCTAGTTCGGTCATACTGTATGTAAGCGGTAGTGAGACATAATAAAGAACCTGTTCAGCCTAGCAGTGTTTCTCTCGAACCCCGACATCCTACCTGAGATCCTCCGTCTCAGTGGCGCCCAACTCTATTTGTCTCACTTCCAATTACTGCAGTTGTTCTTGTTTAGGTCAGTCTTTGTAAACGAGGAGGTGCAGACATCAGCGAACCGGTACGTACTATTTAACTTGTGTATATCTGTGTTTTGCGGTCTATCTTTAATTTCTATTCTTGTATAACTATTATGTGTTATCTTACTATTGCCTAATTCAAACAACTACCGATTCCCTACGTAACTGTTCGCTATTTGAAATAACCGTTTTTTTATTTTTGCAAGTCACTAATCTATTGTCTATATTTTTACACCGAATCGTCGTAGTTTCTTTGTAAAGCAGAACTAGTGCACACGGAGGGCTGTAATATACTTACATTCTTTTCTATCATACTTATCTTACATTTTATATCATTATGAGCTAGTGCTAGTAATTAGGGTTAGTACCCTATCAAGTACTTCCTACTTGGTAAGAATGAACTAGCCTATGAGGTCGCTATTCGCCGAGAGGAGCCGGCTACCTCTGTTTTAGGTTTACGGAAGCAGCTACCTAAACTACTCGAGCTGATTCCGAATGACGAAATCCTAGAGTCAGGCCTAGACATAGCAGACGACTTCAAGGGAGCTAGCCTGTCAGTTGCCGATTTAGATTCGCGAATCTCTTCCCTTAAGGAATTATACGACCACAACTTGGCGAAGTGAACTACGGCTTTGCACAACCAGGTCTACCACAGATTGGGCAGATTAGACAAATTCGAACCTAAATACGGCAAGAAAATATCCGACCTGACTGAACGCTTTCGGATGCTGTCGGCAGAGCTATCTAAGATAGAACACTCGAATGTTCCGTCGGCGGAAGTCGGAGTCACGATGACTTGCACGGATTCTACCCCTGCACAGGCAGCGTCGACTCCGGTAAAGCTGCGCGTCCACCGGATCGGAATCGGAGCGTACGGAGCGGAAGGATTTTTTGCTTTGTATTAATTTCTATGAAACTGCGTGCACTGGATCGGCATTTCTGCGCCTGAGACCGGTATTTGTGCTGATGACGTCATCCGCAGTGAACGCATCATTCGGATTCCGAGCGTTTCAAGTTCTGACGTGTTTGCAACGTTAAACTGTAGGCAAAAATACTTATTCACGATGAACGACGGTGTTTTAAATTATGTTAGGGGAAAGGTATGAAGAACTTTATAATCTAAAACATGAACATTTACATAATCAACTTAGGAGAGACAATATTTGGGACGAAATTGGGCAAATAAAATCTATTTTCATCTTCTAATAAATCAGAATATAATGTATGATATTCTCCAAAAATTAATCTAATTACAACAATATCCTCGTCACTGTTCTCCTGCTTTAAAAATACCTAAATTGCCAATGCTGAATCCGAATGCAGTGGACGCACCCCATCGGCATTTTGTAAATGACGACGCTCCGTCCGCTCCGTCCGCTCCGATTCCGATCCGGTGGACGCGCAGCTTTACTGTCCACTGTGAGCATTTGAGGGTTGGCGAACTATCGAAACTCAAATTCGACGGAACAGGCTGCGTTCGCGAATTTCTACAACGCGTGACGGAATTTAGGACGGTTAGAAATCTACCTGCCAATAGATTATTCGATTACGCGTCCGAAATTTTTACGGGTAATGCGTTACACTGGTTTCGCGGTGTTAAATATTCCATTTCTACATGGGACGAACTAGCTAGTAAACTCACAGCTGATTTCACACCGTACGACTATGATTATAAACTTTTAGCCGAGATTCGTAATCGTACTCAAGGGCAAACTGAGGGTATAATCATCTACTTATCAATTATGTTCCAACTTTTTGCGCGATTGTCACCGAACACGGTACTAACCGAACATGAAAAATTAAATATATTGCTTCACAATATTAGACCGTGTTATTCTACAGTACTAGCTTCATGTACTACGGCTATAGACCCTATAGACACTCTAAAAACACTATGTCTAAACTATGAGAGGTTCCAGTGCTTAAGTGCACAATTTCACGAACCTAGTTACCCTACGTCTAACACAGTAGCACCTGATTTAGCTTACATAAATAAAAAGGACACGCACGGTCACTATAATAATTCACAGTACTATAAACCGTCTAAACTAAAAAACTACGCTTCTGTCGCATCTATAAATGTCGCACCGAACGATACACCTGTGCCTAACCTACAACACTATAATGTCAACATGCTATCTAAATCAGCTGTTCCTACAAAAATAACTAATAAGAGGTGTGTGTTTTGCCCGCGATGTCGTTCAACTGATCACTCACTAGGGACGTGCAAGCGAGAACGTTATCCGATATGTTTTAAGTGTGGCCTTAGGGATGTCACGTTCGTAATTGTCCTAACTGTAAAAATAAATCTTTTTCAAAAAACTAATTTACTCGGATCGTAGTTCGTCAAATAAGATGACAAATCCTACCGTTTGTACATCTTCTAAACCTAAATATTTTGACAAAGAAGACTGGAAAAATTGGCTGAACACTCTAAAAGTATATTTTTCCAGTTAGTGGCTGCGATCCGTGATCAAAAACCTAATACTGATTTTCGACCCTATGTTAATGTAACCATTAAGAATCTACCCCTTACTGGGTTACTTGACTCAGGTTCTGCCGTGTCTATATTGGGCAATAATTCTCATACAAAAATTATTTCTCAAACTAATCTCCCTTTGAATAAGTGTGACAACCCTACTATATTTTTTCGATCGGCGGGTGGTCATCGTTTGACACCGATCGGCTATATCAACCTACCCACCACTTTTAAAAATAAAACTTGTTATTTAAAAGCGTACGTAATTCCAGAAGTTACTAGTGCGTTAATTTTAGGTATTGACTTCTGGAAAAGATTTAAATTGTTACCAAACTATATTAACTCTGTTTCTTTATCTAATAATTACTCTCGTAGTAATTCCTTTCCTAATAAAGTTAATGCTACCGTGTCAGCTATTGATACTGACATTAATAACGACACTACTATAACCTCGGATCAGTGGTATACCACTATCTACAATGATTGTAAAAACTCACCTACATCCTTCCCTAATTATTCAATCAAAAATGATAAATTGTATAGATATATGGTATCGAAATGTACACTGCGTAAAGTATTCGATTGGAAAGAGGTCCTACATACCTCGGAACTACCGCCATTAAAGAATACCATTCGGAACTCGCTGTGGACCATTTAGGTATTTTTAAAACGTATAAACGTTTAGCGCAGCGTTATTATTGGCCTGCTATGCACGCAGACATTGTTAAATTTATATCTTCGTGTGATACTTGTGTCGCACGTAAACACCAAAACAATGGTACTTTATATACACACACATACAACTTACGTCGTAAACCGGCTGGGTTTAACGTGGGTGATACTGTGTGGAAAAGAACCTACGACAAATCACTTGGCAAAAAACTAGCTCCTAAGTTTACCAAGTAATAATAATAATAAATAATAATAATAAATGTATTTATTTGCATAAAACATGGTATAAAAAGATGTTACAAATATTCTGTTTGTTACACATGTTTTGCTTAACATAGCATGCAATTTGTAGACATAGGTACATTTATACACAAAATTAAACATTTTTATCAATAAAATCTTTGACACTGTAAAAATTATTTTCATTAAGCCATTTATGCAGCTGTATTTTGAACAATCGAATATCTAATATTTTAAGATGACAAGGTATATTATTAAATACGCGTACACACATCACTAGACAACTTTTATTATATTTTGTCAACCTTGCAATATCATTAAGTACAAGTCTGTGTGGATCACGTCTAGTCCTTGGATTAACATCATTTGCCGTCTTAAAGAATTGTTTATATTTCCTTACAAACACACAAATTTCATATATATAGAGAGAAGGTAGTGGCAGTAAACCAAGTTTTTTGAATATTTGGCGACATGATTCATCGGGTTGTAATCCACACATGGCCCTAATACATTTTTTTTGTGCTACAAATGCTCTATTTTGATCAGTGCTATTGCCCCACATAATAAGTCCGTACCGTAGCAGTGATTCGACATAAACGTGGTAGCATGTAATTGCCGTTTTTATATTTATAACATTTTTTATTTGTTTGAGTGCGTATACGAATCTATTAATTCTACATGATACATATTCCACGTGTGCTTTCCAATTTAAATTTTCATCCAGGGTTACGCCTAGGAATTTTGTATGCGTGACTTCTTCAAGTTTTGGTATATTTAATTTGATATTTAAATTACTATTGTAAGATTTATTAAATTGTATAAATACAGATTTATTAAGATTAATTTTTAAATTATTAATGTCAAGCCAATTAATTAATTTATTTATTGTATTATTAATGTCATTTTCATGGTCGGTAATAGTATTAAATTTTTTATGAGATGTCACAATAATGGATATGTCATCAGCGAACAAAATGGTTTTGTGGTTTGTTATAGTTATTATGTCATTAATGTAAAGCAGGAATAGTACTGGGCCTAGAACGCTTCCCTGAGGAACGCCGCATCTATTACAGCTGTATGGAGAAGAGTAAGATACCATATTCCTATTATGATCTATTTTATTGACTATAACGCATTGTTGTCTGTTACTTAAATAAGACGAAAACCAGTGTAATGCGTGTCCTCTGATCCCAAGATTCTGAAGTTTGCCTATCAATGTCTGATGTGAGACCAGGTCAAAAGCTTTTGACAGATCAAAGAACAGTCCTGTAGCTAGGAAATTATTAAAATTTGTTACTATTTCTTTGATCGTAGAAAAGATGGCTAAGCTAGTTGATTTGTTGTTCTGAAAGCCATATTGTTCTTCACTGATGATATGAAATGTGTTGCAGAAGTTATTCAATCTATTATACATACATTTTTCAAACACTTTTGACATTATGGGAATCAGGGTAATTGGGCGATAGTTGTTGACATCACAAATATCACCTTTTTTGAACAGAGGCTTTATGATGGATGATTTCAGAGCTTCTGGGAAAACTCCACTTGAAAAAGACAAATTAATTAAATATGTTAGTATGCCAGTGATTTCATCCTTACAAGCTTTAATAACTTTGGTCGTAATTTCGTCATATCCCGTTGAGCTTGTATTTTTTAGCGAAATAATTTCCCGTCTAACTTCACATTCTGACATGGGCTTTAGAAACATTGTATTGGAAATCACTTGACCACTGAAACTACAGCTTTTGTTTTTCTGTTTGAAATCGTTATTTGTAAAATGAGCATTGAAGGCGGATGCAATTTCAATCGGATTCTCTAGTATTACATTGTGGATTCTAATACTTTCTATGTTTTTATATTTTTTTACAGCATCTACTTCTTTTTTTATTACCGTCCAGGCCGCCTGACATTTGTTACTATTTTTATGTATGAATTTCATATTGGAATTCTTTTTCGAATTATATATACATTTAAGTGTACTATTATTGCTAAAAAGTCACCACTAGTATACGAATTAGCGGATTCGTCGGGTAAATCTATTGGCAGTTGGCACATTAAAGATTTAAAACTAATTAACTACACTGATTCCTAACCTAACTAGATTCTTTCATTGTACCTACCTGCAGTTTGAGTTTCATAGTCACTATCTACTTAGCACTGTCTACAGAAGTTCGGAGGACTTAGTTAGACGGATTTTTCTTGTCTAGACACGAAAAATCCTGCTGTACAGAGCGGGGTATTGTAACGTAATACTACACGTATTGCGTTATAATATCTCGCAGGCGCTTAACGCCAGCTTAGCCGTTCGCAATATTACCTAATATGGTCATGTTCACCAGCCAAAGGCAGTTGTGAGTCATAGACCTACATCTATATAAGATGGGTGCGCGATCTAAGTCTGTCACTTGCCCTACACACCGTCTCGCTGATGGTTGTAGCGACTACTACTACTATTATTAAAATCCTACTTCTCTGTCTACTGTCCCGCTGGGGTTCTTCCTACGGGCTACGTTCTTCCTACGGGCTACGTTCTTCCTACGGGCTCACTGCACCTGGCTTCTCTCTACGGGCTACAAGCCACGAGCTGCTGGCGCCGTGCCGCTACTAGCCAGCTGCCACCCAAGCCTCCGTTCCTGCCTACGAGCTTCTACAGCCAGGCCACGGACGCCTGAGCCTGACCGCTCGGCCCACATCGGCTGCACCGCCTGAGACCCCGCTCAGCCTGAATCTCGACCACAGAGCTGCCTGCGCAGCGCACCTTGGCCAGCTCATCGGCGACCCTACGAGCAGCTACCCTGCGAGCGTCGGAGAGCAGCAGGAGTATACACTCCAGCCCTCAGGCCAGTGCTTACCTAGTTCGGTCATACTGTATGTAAGCGGTAGTGAGACATAATAAAGAACCTGTTCAGCCTAGCAGTGTTTCTCTCGAACCCCGACATCCTATCTGAGATCCTCCGTCTCATATCTTCTGATTATATATATTTATATTTTAGATAATATTTTTATATTAATTAAGTATAATTGCAGCCATTGATATTGATAGCATTAGTGATGATGAAAGCTCCTACTCAATATGTACTACATATTAAGCTGTCATATTATGAAGCTGTCATCTATACTACATATTATGTAGTATAGATGACAGCTTCACTAGTATACCGTCACTTGCCGACAGTCTTCATTCACAATTTTCTGATGTACCTAAAAATTTCAATGCCGTTCATATCAATGCCCAAAGCATTCCGGCACATTTCCCTGATATGCTGGCCAATCTAGACTGTAAGAACCTTCATGCTATCCTTGTTTCTGAGTCATGGCTTAAGGCCCGTCTGCCTTCTTCATTATACTCCCTGCCTGGTTTTCAACTTATCAGAAATGATCGAGCGGTCGGGGGCAGTGGGGGTGTTGCCATATATCTTCGCTCACATATCCCATACACAATTGTCAGTATATCTGCAGAACCACCACCACCAAATGCCGGTGAACATTTATTTCTGGAAGTTGCACTAAACCACACTAAAGTCCTTCTCGGCGTTTTCTACTGTCCTTCACTACGTATTGATTATTTTTCGACATTTGAAACCGTATTGGTTAATCTTGTGCCTTCTTACAGTCATGTTATCATAATGGGTGATTTTAATACTTGTCTGCTAAAAAATGATTCTCGCTCTTCTTCCCTTCTTTCTACTTCTATAGCCTGTAACTTGTCTATACTACCCTTAAGTGCAACTCATCACTTCCCTAACTCTACACCTTCTCTCCTTGATATAATCATGGTTTCCTCTAAGGAACATGTCACCATGCACGGGCAATATCCAGCAGACATGTTCTCTTACCATGATTTGATCTATATATCTTACAAAATCCGTCCACCTAAAATGAAGCGTAACGTCCTAATGCAGCGTAATTTTGGTGGCATGAACACCGATGCTCTTTGTAAAGATGTCAGTGATATTGACTGGACTCCACTTTTCAATGTTGAATCTGTTGATGAAAAGGTCAGCATCTTTACATCTAAAATCACAGATCTATATGATAAGCATGCACCAGTTCGACCTGTAAAAATAAAACACCCTCGCTCCCGTGGCTCACTGATAGCATCAAACAGCTTATACACAAAAAAGCTGCAGCAAAATTTAAATACAAAATTAGGCCTGATGAACAGAATCTTCAAAAATATGTTGCGATCAGGAATCACTGCAATAGGATGTGTAGGGACGCACAACGCCAACATATCCATAATTCTGTGAATAACGGAGATCCAGCGAAGGTCTGGAAATTTCTTAAAACCCTGGGGGTCGGCAAACCACGTCAACACACTATTCCTAATGACTTCAATTATGATATGCTTAATCAAAATTTCTCTGCCTTGTCCAATATTGATAGGACTACTAAAGAAAGCACTATAAATTATCTTTCATCCTTGCCAACCCCTAGTTATTCATCATTTGTCTTTAATCATTTCACCGATAGTGATGTTAAGAAGAACACAATGTCAATCACTTCCAACGCAGTTGGTAGTGACTATGTCAGCTGTAATATGTTCCTTCCAATCCTCGATTTAATCCTGCCCATAATTACCCACATTCTTAATTACTCCCTATCCAGTGGTCAATTCCCATCAATGTGGAAAGATGCCCTAATAACTCCCATCCCAAAAACCCCTCATCCTTCATCCTTTTCTGACTATCGTCCTATCTCCATCTTACCATTCCTCTCCAAAGTCCTCGAACGTCTCGTCCACAGTCAAATCAACTCGTTTCTATCTAAAAATAATCTCCTTAATCCTTTCCAATCCGGTTTCCGTTCGGGTCATAGTACCGCTACAACCCTTGTCAATATTACGGATGACATAAGGGCTGGTATGGAAGGCGGACAGCTCACAATCCTAGCTCTGCTAGATTTTAGAAACGCCTTCAATACAGTGGATCATGACGTTCTACTTAGCCGTCTTTGCTCTCTTAACATATCTCCTACTGTGATTGATTGGTTTCGTAGTTACCTGTGTGGCAGCCGACAACGTATACGCATTGAAAAATCACTTTCGTCTTGGTGTAACACTACTGTTGGTGTGCCCCAGGGTGGCGTGTTATCTCCTTTACTCTTCGCAATGTTTATAAATTCTATATCCAACAATCTTCGCTCTTCCTATCACCTTTATGCAGATGATCTCCAAATCTATACGCAGTCGCCATTTGCACAGTTATCAGATTCTATAGATACCATCAACAATGATCTTGCACAGATTAGCAGCTGGAGTAAATCCTATGGACTTAAAGTGAATCCCTCGAAAACCCAGGTTATTGTTGTTGGTAGTTCGAGAATGATAGCGAAAATCGACTGGTCACAACTTCCTGACATTATTTTTAATGGCACAGTTATTCCGATTCAGGATAAAGTAAAGAATCTGGGCCTAACTATCGATTCAACCCTCTCCTGGCACTCGCAGATCCAAGAAGTGAGTCGTAAGGTGTTTGCATCGGCAGGTTCACTAAGAAGACTTAGGAATTTTCTTTCTACTGCCACCAAAATTGCACTTGCAAACTCTCTTCTATTACCCATTATTGATTACGCAGATGTCAGCTATCCAGATCTTGCCGAAAACCAGCTTGAAAAACTTGAGCGCCTTCAAAATCTCTGTATACGATTCATATTTGGATTACGCAAATACGATCATGTCTCACAATTGCGAACACAACTCAAGTGGTTACCAATACGATATCGCCGGAATGCTCACATTCTTCCTTTGCTGTACAATATACTGTTTAACTCTTCAACTCCCTCCTATCTTAAAGGACGATTCGAATTCCTTCATGATACGCACAACCGTTATTTAAGGTCATCAGAGAATTTGAAACTGAAAATGCTAGTACATTCAACAGCTTTTTATGATACACTATACACTGCTGTTCGGCTATGGAATGCATTACCGTTTCACATAAGGCAGGCTCAGACGGTAACAAGGTTCAAATCTCTAGTCAAGGATCACTATCATTATAACATTCCTTATATAAAATGATAAGTATGTATTAAATATTATTTATGTATGTGTATATATATATATATATAGTTATTTATGTATGAGTAGGTATATTATTGTACTATTAATTTTATATATGTATATATTTAAAGTAAATCATAATTTACTGGTACACTGACAACTACCATTTCTTTCCTACCAATAATATCCATCCAAAGGTTGCCTGGTAGAAATCGCTGTTAGCAATAAGGCCGCCCATTGTACTATGTTTGTAAAATAATAAATTTTTAATGTCCAACTTAGTGTACAATAAAGTGTTAAATAAATAAATAAATAAATACATTACATACCAAAGTACGTATATCTTTGAGATTAAGCCAGCGCGCCCAATGTAAACTCACAGAAATAGGTATTTATAAGTTAGCCGACGATCACTCGTAAACTAGTGATATCTACTTAGCCGTGATAGTTTTCCTTTTAAATTCGTTATATGTACTACATTTGTGATTTTTTTCACCTCTTCCAAATTAATAGTTTAGCCGGCAGAGGGGGTGGACCCTTGAGTCTAACAATTTTTTTCACTTTAAAGCTTGATATTTGACAAACCAATCACTTGATCGAAAAATGATTTGAGCAAATTAATAATATTTTTTTTAAACCTATCCAATGATACCCCACATGATGGGGTACTCAACCAAAAAAAAATTCATCCTCACTATATATGTAAGGGAGATACCCTTAAAAAAAATATTTTCCTAAATTTTATTCTACACTTTTGTTGCAATATCTTATATCTATATTCAAGCCAAATATCAGCTTTCTAGCTCCAGGCGTCTTTGAGCTAGACTGCGGACGGACAGACGGACGGACATGACGAAACTATAAGGGTTCCTTGTGGACTACGGAACCCTAAAAACGAACCTAAGTAATTTAAGTATGTAGGTATTTAAATGCGGGCGATAGAGGCAACCGTTTTACCGATACATTATAATGTTTTTATAATAACTGATAACAGTGCCATCTATATCTGAACACGAGAACTAATTTGGCGTTGAGATACATCTTGTCGTAAAAGATTATGTTATCAAGCAAAAGATGTCTTGGAAAAGTTTAATTACATTACTGTTTGTTCACTTTTTATGCATGAAAATATTCAACAGAGCTAAAATATACACATGGTTTGCATGCCTATTCTTTAATTTTCCTTGGTTTAATATGCCGCGGCAAATAAAATATAAGTCATATAATCCTTTACGTATGCGAAAACTCTCTTTCGCCTGATGAAGTTAAATTAGATAGTTTTCCATATAACATTATTAGTCTTATAAGTGGAAGTGTTAGAGCTAACGCTTCCACTTATTAGACTTATAAGAAATCAATATTCCTTAATACTAATTAATATTGAAATCAATCAATGCCTTACACATAATGCAAATTTCTAGCGATACAGACACCTAACATAACTTAAAAAAGTACCTATGTTGAATAAACTGGATAGCTTTTAATGAACTTCATTGAGAAACTACCTACGTTGCATCACATTTCTGTATTTTTAGAAAGAAAGAAATTTGAAGAATATCATTTGCACATGTTTTTATTTAGCTTGCATTTTTTTGTTCCTATTATGTATTATAAGAGATAAATAATTAATAAAAAAACATAAATGGGTAGCTCTACAAACTAACGAAGAATCCGAGGCTGATTTCGGCTCGATATTTTTAGGGTTCCATACCTCACAAGGTAAAAAAAGGAACCCTTATAAGATCACTTTCTTGTCCGTCTGTCTGTCTGTCTGTCACTGTGTCACCACCGATTTTCTCAGGAACGGGTGGACCTAGCAAATTGGAATTTATACCAGATACTGAGGTCTATGGTTCCTATTAGGTCTATAAAAATCAGGGTCCTGGGTCAACCCGTTAAAAAGATATGGTCAAAATTAGATTTTTGCGAAAACTTGTACGTACCAAAATTAACCTTAATTTTCAACTTTTTTAATTTTCGGAATTTTTCCTTTAATTGTGCTGTAAGACCTTGGTTTTAACCAAAATTGACAATTCTAGGTCAACCGTAAGTACCCTATAGGTTTTAGGTCGAAAACCTATATGGTAGTTCCCGTTGAACTAGAATCACGAAATTTGGCCAAAAGCAGGGTCTTACAGCACAAATAAAGGAAAAATTACAAAAAATAAAAAAATGGGAAAGTTTAAGGGTTTCCCCATACATACATAGTAGACTCCATTTAAGATAGTCCTCTAAATTGTATGGGCGCTCATACAGATTTAGAGGATTAGCGTAATTAGCACCAACTTCAAATAAGGTAAGATGCGTACGGAACCCTCGTTGCGCGGGTCAGACTCGCTCTTGCCCGAATTTTTTATACATTCTGGTGGTAGAATTCAGTCTAATAACAAGAGTACAATGTCTTTTAGCTTATGCTAAACGGAATATTTATGGCCATTTAAAGATAATCAAGCAACAGGAAACCGAGAAGGTCATCAGGAAACTGAGAAAAACAACTAAAATCAATAGATCGAGACCTATAATTTATTTCACAAATTTTCAAAATTAGCTTCTTAACTTTAATTTTTAATAACAAAATATATTTTTAAGATTAATAATAGTTTTATGCTTGACTTAGATACTAATTATAAAACAGTCTTAAACAGAATTTGTACTTTTTGTTTAGTTGCTTTAATTCTTACAAATTACTTTTTGCCTGCACACAGTCTACTGTACTTGTCGTCTTCCAAAATATTTGGTCTATCTTTTTCAAGCATCTTTTTTGTTTCATTGCAGCCTTTTATTTTGCTTTTCTTGTCTCTGCATTAACCCTGTTTTTCAACTTCCAAGCCTTATTTGCATTCACAATCTGGCCCAAAAGTAATTTGTGTGCTACTTTCTTGTCTTGGTGAGTTTTCAGACATACACATACATATGACATATTACCTGATATTTGCTTTTCTATCACATCACCAAAAAGTCTTTTTGACTACGTACAACCGTACAAATTGGACAGGATCCTGAGACCAGGTACCTGATAATTTTTGTCTAAATATGAAAAAAAACATGCTAATTTATAACATTCAACAAAAATAAGGTAAACTAGGCCTATGCGCTAGCAATTTACATAACAAAATGCTAAAATTACTCATATTACTAATGTATTTCGATAATAAAAACTTTACCAGGACTCTGTGAATTCCACTGATTATGACAACATTTCACTTGCCGATCTCACTGGCCTCACTAAACAACGAGCTAGGTGAGATTAGATAGATGATATTCTTAGTCTCTTCCGTAGGTTCTATCGACTCATCTGAACGGCAACGACGCACGACAAATGGTTTAGTCAATATTTGGTAATGTTACAGCGAACAGGATACTGATATTTAGTCGTGGGGACAAAATGTAAACAAAATTTATTCAATATATTTTTAAGAAAATAATATAATTATTGTTCTAACTAGGCAGAAAAAATAGTTAACTTTTTGATTCGGGTTCCATTTATGACCTTCAGGTAGAAGCAAATGAATCACAACGCACTTTGAACTAAAATTTGGTCAAGGGACACCACAGGATCTTGAAAATTCGGCACTTGGAACAGTAATTTTGTTCTGAAAATAATAGGGTATTTGACTAAAAAAATCTAATTAGTCCGTCAGTTAGATTATGGAAAAATATTGGACACGTATATTTTCTTTAGTCACGTAAACAACAAATGAAGTCTACAAAATTCGCTGAAAACTCGTGTGACGTCACTTGCCAGTACACTTTTTACTGGCAAGTGACGTTACAAGCCCCCACTCTTAGACGTTTCTCCATCTTTGATGCGTTTTATCTTCGTAATTTTTTACTGATTTGATAAAACAAAAAATACGTATCCAATATTTTTCGATTATCTAACTGACGGACTAATTCGATTTTTTTAGTCAAATACCCTATTGTCAATTAATTATTTTTAGTGACAGACAAGAAACGGTTGTAATGAACAGTATTCCATACAAAAGTAATAGTTATTAACATTTTTTATCACATTTTGGCTGAGCCGCCAAAAATTCCTCAGTTTGTAGAACTACCCAAATATGAACTGTTTAACAGCCAAGTGAAAGACTAAACTTCAAATTATATTTACTTAACTCTTGTTTTTGTACTCAGGCTTATTAAGTACATCTCCCCCTGTGGGATCTCCACATTGTCGTGTTGGGGGGCTCAGTAACCATGGGTTGGACACCCACGGTGAAGCTAAGCGGGATCCCGGGAGTGGACGCTCCCCATGGGCTTGGAGGAGGCCTGCGCAGGGTGCGTCCAAGGGTCCTTGCAGTCGAGTGTGGTCGCGAGAGGAGAGGTGTTGCGTTGCCGCGCGCCCTATCTCCCGCGACCAAATGGGGGCGCACCATTCGATGCGTTCTGGTGGGGCTGCAGAGGAAGAGGAGATGCGGTGTTGTCAGGTTGCCGTCCTCCCTATGTCATGCTAATTAGATATTTTCACAAATATGGTAGCGTTTTACACAACTGAGACGACCGCTTAGACAATAGTTAATTATAATTATATACCTACATAGAGAATCCTAGCACTAGTGAAACAAGGAGGATGGACGACATTCTGTTGCATGCTATTTCGCAGCAATATACATACCTTATACATCAAAATAGCCCAAAAGCTATCTTTTAACATGATAACACCAACGTGAACCGCAAACGCGCCGGCACAATCCGACAGGACTGAATTTAATAACAATAAATAATTTACTTACTCTAAAGAATGTGAATTAATTTGCGATTATTTTCCAGGAAGCAGCAAAGTCAATAGCCTTCTACCGGCGAGTGGATATTCAGTCGAAAGCAGTGTCAGCCGAGATAGCGAAAATCAAGCTGCAGATCGATCCTAACCTCGAGCAAATTCTTCAAGAAGACGTCGACGGTGAGTTTTGCATTTCTAATGTAAATTTGTTTACTTACACCTACGCAAGTGGAGCCGCGGATGAAAGGTTTATATTAAATTCCTAATTTGAATCACGACAGTTCGTCGCCATTTCTCATAAGTTTGAGTTGCATGTTTGCTATTATTAAGCCATGTAAAAATTTATTTAATGTCAACGACATTACTTAAAACTAAGATCATAACATAAATGAACAAAAATAATATGGTGACTTATCACAAGTGAGTTTATTGCCGTATTTTCTTCGAGATATAAATGTTTGTCGAGTTTATCTCGGTGCTTAGTAATTCAGCAAGATGCGGGGAAAACCTGATTATAAATGTAGTATAAATAGGACATGTGGTTCTGAATTATTGTTTGTTTCATGGATATTGTAAAGATCATACGGTATTTCGACTTACAAATATTGTCTGGCGTCTTAATTCGATGGTTAAGGACTGCAACGTTAGGTCATGGGTTTGATTACCATTTTTTTTTGTGCGACCAGCACGATTTTCTTACTTGATTTTCTTCCTAATAGAATATATGAATAAATCAGAGAATAGAAAGGAAAGCAACAGAAAGAGCGTGGAGCAACGGGCGACGTAATCTTATAATTTTAACGATTTAGTCAGAAAATACTTTATTTTACACTTTTTAGACCAAGGTACGGCAATTGCCGAGTGGTGTACGTAACGGACTGTAGAGACGATGGTCTCGGGTTCAATTCCCAGTTACCCTGGGCACACACCTCTGACTTTTCAAGTTATGTGTGTTAATAAAAATGTTAATCATCGCTCGCTTAATAACGTGCCCAGCACATGGCAATAGGCTCGCCCCCTATTACATTGGGACGGAAACATAACTGGCAAAGTGTGGGTGTGTCATACACCTCTGCCTACCCCTTCGGGGATAAAAGGCGTTAAGTTAAGTAGGTGATACAAAAATAAAATGAAAAGACATGTTACACTAAAATGCAATTACAATGAGGTATTGGGCTTTATCGCTAAAAACTTATATTCTTTCGCATCATAATCTGAAAAATCGATGAAATGTTTGTATACAATTGCATTGCTTTTACCGAAATTTACTTTGTCAAGTCGGAGCGTAGATTATTTATATCCTTTAACCATTGCTGTGTCATGGCTGCAAGGCTACTTGAGATAAAAATATTATGTTAATAGTCCCGTTTGCTCGTGTCTTCGTCTGCGAGGAAAGGCTTTGCATACAAACTTTGGATCGCTAATGGACTGTCGAAATCGAAATTAGAAAAAATCTGTTCTTGGTGGTGTTTACACACCTATACTTTAAGTCCAGGATACGAGTTTGATAAAAATAAGTTTGCGTCAGTCAGTCTCAATTTGTTAATGTTCATCATATAAGTCCCTGTCCCTAGAATAGTTTCATCTCACTAAAATTTTGTAGGCCCGTTCGGTCAAACCTTCACTTTTTTTTATGAGCCTGTAACGTCCTACTGCAGTGCAAAGGCCTCCCCACTCTTCTTCCACAAGTCCCTATCTTCTCCCTCCTGGAACCAATCCTTTTTGAAGGAGTCTAGTTCATCCTGCCATCGCCGTCTCGGCCTGCCGCGATGTCGTCTGCCGTTTAAGAGGGTCCATAGTGTTGTTAATTTGGCCCATTTGTCATCTGACATGCGACAGATATGTCCTGCCAGCTCCATTTTAGCGTGGCAGCTTTTAGAGTGACATCCGCGATGTTTGTGATGGAATGGGTGATAGTATTCCTTATCCGGTCTGTTAAACTGAGACCCAGAATACTCTACGCGATGGAACGCATCGCTCTTTGGCACACCTCGAGCGTGGATCTCTGTTCTTTTGTTAAAGACCAAGTTTGAGAGCCATATGTGAGGATGGGGAGAATGCGCCAAACCTTCCCTATACTTTAATTAATTATCTTCTTTAAAATACTTGTAACAAAAGTAGTCAGTTTCTGGTAAAATCATTTTATGGACAAGTACGAGTAGTACATAATTATATGACACCTGTTTCAGATCCAGAGGTTGCCAATCAGTTGATGGAGAAAATGGACAAGGATGTTGAAAGAAAAAGAGAATCCTCGTGGCAGTTCTTGAGTAAGTATTGTCTATCAAATAAAAATATTAATACCCATGTTCTCAGAGCACATTGAACAAAAATTTACATTTAGGAATTAATGATGCATCACGGACTCAAACTCCTTGGTAATAAGAACCTACGAATTATCTTTTTGGTGGCAAGCATTTTAGCCGAAGCCAGAATTATTGACTTGTCAATGACTTTTAGCAAAAAATTACAGAATCTAAACTTTGGATAAAAGGATCAGTTTCCTGAATTCTTCACTTTACGTTGGGTTCATGGATTCTAATGTATAATAAGGAGTGAGCCTTATTATGAGAATAAAACATATTCAGCAAATAATGATTTTAGTAATCTTTCATAATTATGCTTAGTTCGGCAAAACATCCTCATTTGTACCACATATACTATAATCGTATAAAATTATGTATCAAACAATTTTTTCTACCATAAAGTACATTACAGACAAGTCAATAAATGTTTTACATACGTTATCACATAACAAATAGTTTTGCATGTATGTACATGATACTATAAAAACTCGTATCTGTAATGTAAACAAATAACAGGTGGATACCATAGCCAGATTGCTAAGGTTAGCTGTACGTTGGCAGCATAAATATCGCATAATACTTCAATAGAACAGCAACAATCAGTCAAATCTGGTAAGATTAGAAAGCGGACCCAGGCACCAAAGCGAAAGTCTTCCATACAACCGGGACAACGCTAAGACAATGGTGGTGAAGACACTAACATTTTGCCTATATAGCTTCAAGAATTTCGAAAGGTGATGCAACGCGATCAATGAATCAGGCAACAAACAATGTATGGCTGATACCACTGAGCAAAGATAAGATCCTACTGTCGGCGTCAGAGAATATAAAACAAATGTCTGAGCAAACGTAATATGCGTTAAGAAGGCTTATGTCGTATTCGTAATACGTTGTACAAATGCACGTGCTGTTTCAATCTCAGGCTAAGTAAACTAAGATAGGATGTAATCAACGCATCAATTGATATGTAGTAAATGAAAGATAGTAATGTAGGAATAGAAAATAACATAATATATAAATAGAAACAAGGATAAGAAAGATATTGAGGACGGGTGTGAAAATAGATGAAGGTTTAGAGACAATACGTAGATTATTTCCGACTGTTTATGAATAGTGAACTTAATATAAGTATAACTATATTAAGGTTTAGTCTCATCCGTATCTCTGTAAAATGCATTACGTGTAGATAAAATACACATTTATCCGTCTTTACAATATATTGGCAATTCATTTGTAGTTGATATTACTACTAATAACTACATACTACAAAGTCTAGTATTATTTTTAATGTCAGTTTTATAAAAGTAGTAATTTAAAGATAGATACCTGAGCTGCATTTGCGCACACGCTTTAGGCTTTGATTTGCTAAATAATTGATATTTATGACTAGAGAGTCCAAATTAAAAAAACCTAAATAAAAAGTAGTTTTGTTAGGTGTTAAAATAAGTTAACTAGAATAAAAATAGTTTAGTTTTATACACGTATACATGAAATAATGCTACTAAATAGCAATAAAGACTATACATTTTAAGAGTCAACGATACAGTTAAAACTGTATGTGCCCTAGAGGATACAACTCATGTTAATACAATAAATTGTGTTACGCTAATGAAACAAAATCGAAAGAAAATAAATAAATATGATTTAGTAAATAAAATCAGTGACATCTTTAAATAAAACTCCTTTATACTCTATTATATTTCATATTCAACAATCTCTTATTTAACGGAAAATTATTCCAGTGAAATCGAAATCTTCGAAGCGGGCTCTGATAACAGTCCTCACAATCATGGCAGCTACGATTATGATGGGATGTATCGTACTCCAAGTATATGCTGAGCCGCTGTTTGCCGAAGCTGTACCCTCAATGTCGGCCAGTCAGTGCGCCATATTTGTGGCTTTGGACTTCCTGATCGCCAGTATCATTTGCGTGGTAATAGTCGACAAATATGGAAGGAAGGTGAGTGAAAATCTTATAAATTAATGATATAGAGCTACCTCAATAATAAATTTTACTACTAAATATTATGCGTTTACCTTTATTACGTTTGTTAACTTTACTAGCAATAATCATAAATATTGTGTATGATAAGGTTGCCTTATTTTATTAATATTTGCATACAACTGAAAAACTTTTGTGTCCTACGCCTTATAAGTCTACGTGTATGTGTATGTCACAAAACAGAAAGTACTTATTTTTCTGTTTAGTGGTGAGTGTCTTCTTTCTTTGTTCTTATTTTAAAATCGTTCCACGACAAACAAGTTTAAGTTATTTACACTCATTCAAATTGCATTAGCTAACTGTGTTGTTACTTATAATATTGATATGATGATTATCTTTTTTTCTGGCCAGTCGCTCTTGATCTCCACGGCAGTCGGATCTGGCATCTGCACGGCATTGCTAGGTTCACAACTGCAGGTCCACTGGGCGCCTCACTGGTTCACCGCAGCTCTTATCTACGTATACGGCTTTGTTTATACTTGCGGATGCGCTACGATACCTTTCGTGTTGACAGCAGAGGTATTTTTGCCAGAGGTGAGCATTAATTCTTCAAGAAATGTGACATCGGTTAGAGTTTATATTAATATTTTTATAATTTCAAAGACAGTTTGGGTATGATGTGTTATTATACGTCGCAATATTTCAGAAAGGGTCGATGTTAGCGACAAACAAATCTTTATTATTAGAGCTAAAACCCCATCATTTTCCTTTTGTATAAACCATACCAATACCATTAAAGTGGCATCAGTATCTTTTGATGCTGAAAAACTGTTTGTCATATGTCATATCCTTAAGAATCAGTGGTGCTATTTTGGCAGCGTAAAGAATAAAAGTCACATTTATCTTCTGTTGATAGATCAAAGCTTTCTTCAGGGTTGACTGCACGGAGGCCGTAGTGGTTTAAGCGGCCGCCTTGCCGCTTGACACTGCGCGGAGTGTTGTGGGTTCGATTCCCACACGAGACAACACTTTGTGTGATCCATAAATTGTTGTTTCGAATCTGGGTGTTCATTATGTCCGTTGGTTATATGTTTTTAAAGTCCTCCGGGACACAGGATTCATTTCTAGAGCGGGAGTTATCTTTAAAAAAAAAGATGAGGGTTGGAAATTTCAAGAATTAACCTAATGTTATCTTCCTTCCAACAGGTCCGAGGTTTCTGCAACAGCCTTTCGTTAGCTTTCGTTTGGATCTTCAATTTCATAACGTTAGTTATTTTTAATCCTCTAGTAGAGTCGGTGGGTTTAGGGCCTGTGTTTTATCTGTTCTCTTTTGTATGCTTTGCTGGCGCTGTCTACGCTCAGTTTTATTTGCCTGAAACTAAGGGATTATCTGCTGATGCTATTCAGGTTTTGTTTTTGAAAGAATGGGGATTTAGGAAGAACAAATAATAAATAAATTAACTATAAAGTTTATTTAAATATAAAATAATAATTAACATTTTACGACATTTCATCTTATAGTGTTACTATTGTGTCACACAATAAGATAGAACAGTGTAGCTATCGTTTGATTTGTAAATAGTAACTGACATTCTTCACGATAGCTATGTAATAAACCAGTTGTATTTAGTGAATTATTACTATTTCTTCAGTATTTGTCTAGTCTACCAAAGATAAAAAAAATATTATGAATAAAATGGTGAAACCAGCTAGATTTCAAAATTAATGTAAGTAAATATTGTTTTTATATTGTAAGTAAGTAACGAAGTATTTATTAGATTTAACTCTGTGCCAACAAAATATTACTTTTGTAAATCATGTTTAGTTTTCGCAAAGTGTATTATAAGTTATGGTTAGAATCATGTAAGACGAGATCTTAGACAAGTTTGAATTTTGTCTATTTTATATCATAATGTAGATTTTGTACTAGTAGGTTACTATAGAAATGTTTAATTTCTTTAAAGAAATATGTGAATCGATTCTACTCCGCTGTAATCGCCACAGGTTGGTATGAAAACTCAAATGAAATAGATAAAGCTAAGATTAAAGTCTGTCATATCTGGTTAGACAAGCGATTGGACACTGAGCTCCAAGGTGGAAATCTTAGATGCAAATGGAGTAACGGTAGGCCTAAGGTAATGATGATGGTTAGAATAAAATTAATGAAACTAGTTGCTTGATAAAGCAGCCTTTATGCGCACGTTACGTCACGTTACGTGTCTTGTACCAGGCAAGTGATGAACGTCTTATATGTTTGTAAATATATTATAGTAAGACTTTAATATAATGCTGTACATATTTCTAAATAAAATAAAAAAAAGATTATTATAGGGGTTTCATTTTGATATTTTTAAGTTTACTTCATATTAGTTGAATAAATAGACATGGTAAGAGACAGAGAAATCGTTTTATATATGTAGGCAGCTAGATCTTTCTATCCGTCTTACTTTTATTACACACTAAATGCATCAAGGGAGAGATAAATATACAATGTTTTGTTATTTTTAATTATTACTAATGTAACTACAGTATTTGTTTGAGCGTGTATAAATAACTTTGAATAGTAGGCTTTGAATAGTAATAATATACTGAACTTTATTAACTTACCTCCGTAAGCGATAAAATGAGTATTAAGGTTCTTCTACAGGACCCGAAATTATTTCACACGCACATAGTAAGCTTAAACAAATAATTAATCACAATTCTCGTGGTGTTGCCCTGGAACTATTTCGTTCGTACCCGTCAAATAGACCCAATGTGTCAGAGTAGGTGACTTTACAAGCTCTCTACAATCACTTTCTTTTGGCGTCTCCCAGGGTAGCGTGCTTGGGCCTTCTCTCTTTTTATTATACATCAACAGTTTATGTACGATGTCGCTACCAAACTGTAACATCATCACTTCCGCTGATGATACAGCGTTAATCGTGCATGGTAGGGGCTGTATTGAGGCTAAACACCATACAGAGGATGCACTGAGGGCGGTGATGAAGTGGTTGAGAGAAAATCTATTAACTTTAAATGTAGATAAAACAAGTTACGTGACTTTTTCACCTCGTTCAAACACTCAGCCGCCTCCTGAGTTTGAAATATCTGCACATACCTGTGACCTACAAAATGGATGCGCATGCCCACTACTAAGTCGTACTTCAAACATAAAATATCTGGGGCTTATAATAGATTGCTCCCTAAACTAGTAACCGCACATAAAGCTACTGACTACCCGTGTAAGGAGATTGATACCAACTTTTCGTAAACTCAAACCATCTGCCGATATTAAAACACTTCTATGTGTCTATCATGCTCTTGCACAGTGCCTGTTTCAATACTGTGTCACAGTATGGGGTGGTATTGGCAAGACCACACTACTTCCTTTGGAACGTGCACAGAGGGCGATATTGAAGGTGATACTGGGTAAACCACGTAGGTATAGCACCCGTCTTCTGTACACTGAGACTTCTGTCTTAACTGTTAGACAACGTTTTATCTTCTCAACTGTACTCCGAAGGCATAAAAATATGACCTATAACGCGATTACCAAGCGAAACAAAACGTAAGTTTGCTCAGTTACTCCACATTGTACAACCCTTGCCAAAAATCAATTTTATGTGATAAGTAACAATTTATACAATGCTGCAAATCAAGCGAATAATATATATGCTCTTCCCGTCAATAAATGCAAGGATGTTCTGCGTAAGTGGTTGTTAAGCTTGGACTATAGTCAAAAAGCCAAGTAGATATGATATTGATACTATTATATAATTGTTTTAAGAATAGGGATTTAATAGGTGCTCGACTTATTTAATCCCTATTCTTAAGACAATTATATAATAGTATCAATATCATATCTACATAGATTAATCGATATCTTATCACACTTCATACACACACAGTAACCATACATGCACACTCACGCACACACACACCATATACGCATACACGCACACACGCACACACACACACACACACACACAAAAGCTCATGCTCAATATATATGCGAGTGGTAACAGTTTGTTTAAGTTTACGTATCATGTTCTTAATAATTAAACATTAAACTAGCTTGTTATGTAATTTTTCTATCGAAGTCAAAACAAAACGTTTTTGAGTTTAATTTGTAACTAGTTAGTTTAATTAATTTTTTCTCTTTTTCATGTGACAAAAATCAAATCATTTTATGTATCAATCTGAGGGATGGAAAGCGCTAGCGACTGTAGCACAGTTTATACTAGTACGGTCGTCATCGAATTGTCTTATAACATTTAAAACTCAAAACAAGCATGTATTTGTAATAGATTTAGAGAAAATTGTTAAAACCTAGTGATGGAATATAAATTATTCTTTTCTATTCTACACTTATTTATAAAATTTGTTCATATCTTGTATGCTCAGTGTTTGGATCCAAAATGCTCCCATGAGGCAAACCTTAATGATGCAAATTTGGAGATGTAATGCTCAGTGTTGTCCGAATCTATTTCGCAAAGCAGCATGTTGTCGATGCTGACGTAAAGAACACTGTCTACACGACATAGTTTGAAAAATGGTGATAATGAACTGTTCTGTTCATTAAGAGATAACGCCTGTACTATGAATAAACCCTGTATAGCGCGAGACTTAACAATCATTATTCTAATGGACACTGAAAAAATTCAGAGCCACTGTCACTACGCAATCCATAAGCCGTTTTCTAGTATAACCTAGACTTAACAAATAGCCTTTACTCAGAACGACTGCCATCTGACCGCCCAAACCCAAAGGTATAGCGATATTTAATGGCTTAGACCAGTTTCAGTATATTCAGAATGACATAGATCGACGGCTTCACGTGCTCTTTAAGGCACGAGGCGATAATCAACAATTTCACACTTGATCGCGATGTGGCTGCATGGGTTCGAACCCCCTGCATGGCAGTCTCTGGGCATCTCCACAAGGCTAGTGCTGCCTTCAAACTACTAGGCAATCTATTCAGTTTTATATAATTTTATTAAATTTTAAATACTTTTAGAGATAGATATTTATTTGTACCTATAGGTCACACAAGATTGGAGCCTTCTATGTAGTGTTTTTAAACTACATTCTTGGACTGCTGAGACGATGGTCTCGGGTTCGATCCCCAGGTACCCCGGGAACACATCTCTAACTTTTCGAAGTTATGTGTGTATTAAAAATGTTAATTATCGCTCGCTTAATAATGTGCCCGGTAGATGGCAATAGGCTCGCCCCCTATTACATTGGGACCTAAACATAACTGGCGAAATGTGGGTGTGGAATACACCTCTTCCTACCCCTTCGGGGATAAAAGGCGTGAAGTTATGTTATGTTATGTCTTAGTATTTCACAACATGCGTAAGATACTTAAGGTGCATATTAATGTTTACAACCATCTAATTAGAGTCTAATTTTATATTATCTTAAGATAACAATTTTAAAGATATATTCAGCAACATTTACCAGAGTACAAAGATGTGAGTTGTAACGTACGTATTTATTTGATATAAGTAATGACACTAAATAAATATTTAAACGTTTTCTGCATAATCAGAATTTGTACTGACTTTGTCCCGCTGTCTGTGCTTTTTTTTATTACTGATAGGCTAGCGTTTGACCATGATCTCACCTGATGTTAAGCGATGATATGGTCTAAGATGGAGCACGCTTACCTAGAAGGTACCTATTCACTCGCGACTTGAAAACACCCAGGTTGTACTCATCAGGAAACACAGACTCGGGTAAACTTAAAACTAATAAACGGATTTTTTGGACATAGTTACTAATAAGGAAGGTTTAGAAGTGTAATTCATCGTGACCCCATATACCATGAGGGCGAAGCCGCCGAAATGTAGGAATATAAGCTTTCGTGGTAACTTAACAATATCGGTCGGGATACGAAGCGCGTACCTTTGCTTGGAGTTCTATTCCACTTAATCCTTGGATGGACAATTCAATATATAGTGCGACATTCGTTAACAAAGGAACTAATATTACGAAATGTTATAAACTAATGAAGAGTGTATGGCCGAGGATCGAGTCTTGTGGTACGCCAGCACTGGTGTGAACTACAAGGAGGTTTGACTTTGAAATTAAACACTTCACTTCACTTAAAGAATTCGAAACGTCGGCTAGTAATAAATTAAAAAAATGTAGTTTAAACCCAAGAAGATATTATGAAGTTTGGCTTCTTAGCATAAGCCGTCACATTAAACTTCATATAACTAAATATTAATCTTTTAAAAATACCATGCCTGCATTAAAAATGTTTGTGTTTTGATGGAGACTTAAGAGAGACACAAAAAATACAAAAAACATCCAGACTCAAAAAAACAACTTGTGAATAGGCTAGTTGACAAAAAAAATTTTATAAGTCCGTCCTTCAGATTATTCAAAAATAAGCGATACGTATTTTTTTATCTGTAAATTAAACCAAAAATGACCAAGATTTAGCTCATTAAATTTACGTATAACGTCACGCCGTGCTGCATTTTTTAGCACTAGATGACGTCACACGTAACTTTAATGGACTATATCTTTGTTATTTTTTATTTAATCGAAAAAAGAAAAGATACGTGTCCAATATTTTTTTATAATCTAAAATACGGACTAAATTAAATGTAATTATTTTGACCCTGGAAACTACCCTATTGCACAGTGGTGTATAGTCCAGGAATATTAGTTAAATGAGGACAAGAATCTCAGTGTGTAGCGACACTCAGCTATAAACTTGTATATCTCTATTATGACACCCTAAAGATCTTAGCCAACTTACACGACTCTGCTCCTACCCAACAAAAATAATGTCATTCAAATATAGGCTTTAAGTACTTACTTTAGGTAGTCTTTACATTGACACATAAATTAGCAGACAGCTCGCTGTGTGCTAAATCTGTATATGTAAAATCCTTGCGTTACTGACTGACTGACAAACACGCTACAGCCGAAATTACTGAGCGCAAGTAGGTGAAATTTGGCACGTTTGTTCCTTGAGGTGTGTAGAGGCGCACTAAGAGAGGATTTATGGAAATTCCTCCCCTCCCACGAAAGTAGGTTAAACAGGTTGTCAGAGTTTGTATGAAATTTTTATTCCTTCAATGGATTAACTTCAAACTTTGTACGTTGGTTCTTCAAATGAAGTTAGTGAACACTAAAATAGTGTTTTTGAAAATTCTTATCGTAAGTGGATAAAAAGGGGAGTAAAAATTTGTATGAAACCGTTTTATGGGTTTAAGGGATTAACTTCATAGTTTGTTTATTAGATCCGCAAATGACGTTAGCGAATACAAAGACATTTATTTTGGAAATCCTTCCCCTAAGAAGGTAGAAAAGAGAGTCAGAGTTTGTGTAAAACAGTTTATTTCTCAATGGAATCACTTTCATCTGTATTTATAAAATCCTTGCGTTACTGACTGACTGACAGACACGCTACAGCCGAAACTACTGAGCGAAAGTAGGTGAAATTTGGCATGTATGTTCCTTGAGTTGTGTATGGGTGCATTAAGAGAGGATTTTTGGAAATTTCTCCCCAAAGGGGGTTAAACAGATTGTAAGAGTTTGTATGAAACTTTTTATTCCTTCAATGGATTAACTTCAAACTTTGTACGTTGGTTCTTCAAATGAAGTTAGTGAACACTAAAATAGTCTTTTTGAAAATTCATATCCTAACTGGATAAAAAGGGGAGTTAGAATTTGTATGAAACCTTTTATGGATTCAAGGGATTAACTTCATACTTTGTTTATTGGATCCGAAAATGACGTTAGCGAACACAAAGACATTTATTTTGTAAATCCTACCCCTAAAAGGGTAGAAAAGGGAGTCAGAGTTTGTGTAAAACTTTTTACTTTTCAATGGAATCACTTTCATCTGTAGAAATAAAATCCTTGCGCCACGGACTGACTGACAGACACGCTACACCCGAAACTAATGGGCGCAAGGTGAAATTTGGTATGTATGTTCCTTGAGGATTGTAGGTCAGTTCGTACAAAGCATTTTATCTCAACGAAATATACGCGTGCGAAGCAGCGGGCAAGAGCTAGTGTTGAATATACAGGATGTTTGGTAATTCGAACAATTCATTGAAGAAGTTTATATTTAAGGTCATTTGCAACAAATTGACCCTCGTCAACTAGGGGTCCAAAATTAAGGGATTCTGAGATATCGAGGTCCAAAGATTTTTTTGAAATTTCGTCATGAATATAAATTAAATTTAAAAAAACTTTTCACTTCTTGGCTCTGAATTGTTACTTTTTAAAAAGCCTGTTAATTAGCAAGTAAGTAGTTCAAATTAAAAAATCAAATCTTCAGAGTTCAGAAATAAGTGAAAAAACTTTCTATTTTTGGATGTTCTTTTGAAAATTAAATTCAATTTATTCAAAAAAATATGTACAACACATAACGTACAAGGGTGATTCTTCGAGCAAGGTATTATTTGGTGATTTGCGTGGCAATTTTTAAACCTAACATATTTTTTAAATCGACATGTGTTTCTTAAAATATACGTAAAAGTAATATTTTTTATAGAAAAGGCACCCCAGAGAGCGATATACTTATAGAGATAATGGAGGTTAAAAATTTGGAGGCCACGCCAATCACAAAACACCCCACGAAAATGATATTTTTTTAACTTAACTTTCTCAAATGACTTATTAAGTTACCAGGTAAGGTAAGGATACTTGTATATGTATATATTTATATATATTATAATTATCTATAACACTAGTATATGTATATAATTATATATAATATAATTATCTATTATACTTGTATGTGTATATATGTATTATATTTTGTATGTATATATTTATAATAATACATTACTGTTAGTATGCCTATTATTACATATTTATTTAGTGTAAAATCTATTAATTATGTTGTTTTAAATTAATATTATTTGTTAAATTACTTTCTGTTTAAGCACCTACTTCAATCATCTCTGCATCACCCAAAGGTTGGCTGGTAGAGAATGCCTCTGGCATTAAGCCCGCCTTTGTGCATTACTTTTTTTGTAATTGTGCAAGAAGTTTAAAATAAAATAAAATAAAATAAAAGAATAATTAAGTAACTAACACAGAAATTGTTTTTTAAAAGCTTTTATTTATAAACAGGAAAAGGCTCGCAACAAGACTTCAAAAGCTATAGAGGCATTAGACTTCTCAGCATTGTTGGCAAATTGTATGCAAAGGTACTGATTGAAAGAGTTATGAAAGTAACCGATAAGAAAATATGGGATGTACAAGCGGGGTTCCGAAAGCGTATGGGATGTTCGGATCAGGTTTTTTCCTTGCGAAGCATAGCCGAAAAGTTTTTGACCAAAGGTCAAAAGGTCTTTAGCACATTCGTGGATTTGGAAAAGGCTTACGATAAAGTGGTGAGGAATGAAATGTGGTCGGTGCTGTCAATGAAGGGAGTGGACAGCAGCCTCATTCGAGCTCTGAAATCCCTTTATGAGGATGCTAGAGCTTGTGTGAGGATAAACGGGGCATACACTAACTTGTTTATCATCGAAACAGGTTTTAGACAGGGATGTGTAGCGTCGCCATGGCTTTTAAACCTCTTCATGGACAGTTGTTTGCAAGATCTAAAACATAGTGACTGCGGGTTAAGGATGAATGGGTTACTTGTCAAATAATAATAATAATAATAATAATAACTTTTATTCAATAAAATAAACGTCACATGTTACATAGGAAAAATATTACAGTAAAAATAATTCAATTAAATTTTATAATTCATTATAATGTATGCGATAAGTGCCTTTGTTAAATTGTGGTACATTGATGCGTAGTTACCACTTATCTATTACGGTAATACCTTATATTTGGTATATATAGCTATTTTAATGTTTACCTGAACTAGGCTTTAACACCAGTGTTTCAGGAAAAAATCTTAAATAATAATAATTAAGGGCTATATTTTAACATAATAATAATCATGAACTGCCAATATGTAATAGAAAGTAGACTTAATATTATGATTTGTTGTAACTTAGCGTAGGTACTTACACACTATTTTATTACAGTAAGCAAATTCTCTGTATCAGAGTAGGTCATTGTCATTAGGTGTTTTGTAACAACAAGATGACACTGCTTATAACTTATGCTATATAAATCTAAGGTTTTATTTAATTTATTATATAGGAAAGGTCCGAGGAAAGCAAAGAATCTATTTACATAAACATGTTTACCTATAGGTTTGGTGCAGACTAGATCTTTCCGTCTTTTGCCTGATGGGATTGGTGTATAAGGAAGAAGGGTGTGTTGTTTTAGGATGGTGCGTAGAATAAATAATTGGCGCACAGTTAGAACACCGGTGGACTGATATAACTCATAAGTGGGAGAAATGAAAGGGCGAAGGGTTGCTACCTTTAAGATAGCTCTTTGAGCCCGTTCTAAAGGCAGTAGGATCGTTTTACCTGCCCCTCCCCATGCGGTTATACAATATGAAATGATGGATTCACATAGTGCAGTGTAAACCTGTCTTAACAATTTTAAGTTTACAACGTCGCGTATATTTTTAAATATGGAAATTAGTTTCCGCACTCTTTTACACAATAATTCGATATGTTTGCGGAAGTTCAGATTAGTGTCAAGCGTAATTCCTAGATATTTAATATAATCAGTTTTTTCTAAAGTAGGGCAAGCGCATGCAGTGTCAGCATGTGAGTGAAGCTTGTTGTGAGCCACTAAACTGTTAGATGAGATGTGTCTGCTATTGTTTTTCATTGTAAAATGAATGTACTTTGTTTTATGTGCATTTAGGGTCAACAAATTTTTAAATAGCCAAGTGTTTACGGTGTTGAAGCCAAGTTGAGCCAGTTCATATACCTCATCGAGCGACTTTGCAGTAAAAATAAGTGCTGTATCGTCTGCATATGACATAATGACACCATTTTGAAGTTTTAGGTTGCAAAGGTCGTTTATATATATCAAGAACAGGGTAGCTCCTAATATACTTCCTTGGGGTACACCAAATGTAGTGTTAGGGACATCGTTACTTATGTTGTTGCCTATTCTTACACATTGATACCTGTCAGAGAGGTAATCAGTAAACAGTGCTAACTGTTTACCTCTTATACCGACAGATTCAAGTTTCTTAAGCAGTATAGAAGACGACACAGAGTCAAAAGCTTTAGCAAGGTCTAGAAATATCCCAATAGCATGCTGTCCACTATCTAAATTAGTTGTAATGTGGTCAGTGAGTTGCTCAACTGCCTGGCTTGTTGACCTGTGAGGCCGAAACCCAAATTGCCTGTCTGAAAGAATGTTGTTGGTTTCAAGATATTTTATTAGTCGATTGTTTATTATTTTCTCTAATATCTTAGATAGCACTGGTAAGATAGAAATGGGCCGATAATTATTAACACAGCTCTTGTCGCCTGCTTTGTGGATAGGTATCACAATAGCCTTTTTTAAGCATTTTGGAAATATTCCTTCAGACATACAAATTTGGAATATGTGTGTTAGTGGCGGTGCAAGAAGGTGCTTAAACCTTTTAATTATGTTTGTGGGGATGTTATCCCATCCCAGCGCAGAAGTATCTTTTAACCCAGTAATGACTTGAATAACTTCGTCTATATCGGTATCCAGCATAACAAAAGATTTAAGCCTGGAAATGGGTGAGGTATTCAAAGCATAGTTAGTAGATGAATGATTGGAAAAAGAGATTCTGTCTGCTAGATTTTTGCCAACGTCGGAAAAGAATGTGTTGATTTCATCTAGTGCTGCTGTAGGATTTGATCGGTTTTTGAGCAAATCCAAGGGTTGTTCAAATGATTTTGAAGTAAATGATCGTTTTTTTAAGAATTTCCATACTAGTTTAGTGTTGTTACCTGCTTTATTCAACTGAGATGTATCGTACTCGACCTTTAGTTTTTTAAGAAGTTTATTGCAAAAGTTTCTATATCTCTTATATGTTATAGCCAGAATCTCATTTTCAGGTGCCTTTTTAGCTTTCATGTGTAAATTATCTCTGTGTCTAATACAGCGGAGAAGACCCGGAGTAATCCATGGTTTTATATTCATATATTTTCGCGACAATGTTACTGTGTATGTGTTTTTGTTAATTGCGTACTGTATGGAAGCTATGACGTAAGATATTGATTCGTTAACGTCGGCACAAAAGTAAACTGGGGCAAAATTTGTATTACGAATGCTTTTTTCAAGGCCTGCCATGTTTACTTTTGTATAGCTAGGTACGCAATTTAGTTTTCCACATGATAATTTTAGTGTTAGTAATATGGCTTGGTGGTCTGTGATAGTTGAGTTAGTAACTAAAGCGGTAGATGGCTGTTTAGTTTTAATAATGAAATGATCCAGGCATGATCCACTTTCATGTGTAGGGAAGGTGTGCGCCGGCAGAAGACCATGGAAAGAACAAATATTTAAATAGTCTTGTCCTTGAAGGTTACATTTTCCGGACAGAATATTTATGTTTATGTCACCCGTAATTACAATATTCTTATATGCTGATAACTTACTTAATTCTAAATCGAGAGATCGCAAAAATGTATCAGTACTTTGCGAAGGAGGTCTGTACACTCCTAAAATAGCAGTGTCTGAATTAATTGTAATAAGTAGACAATTACAGTCCTGGATTTGTGGCTTTGCAACAATTACATTTAAGTGTTTTTTTGTATAGACCACTACACCATCATTTTGGTTAATTATGTTCTCAGTTGAGTGTGAGTTGTAGCCATCTAAAGATGGTAAGCAGAACGCCCGCTTAGACAGCCAGCATTCGGTTAGAACAATTACGTCACAGTTTATATTAATGGTCTGTAGGAGTAATTCTAGGGCGTCTATATTCTTATAAATACTTCGGATGTTCTGTGTCATTATAACTAAGTTTTTATCAGACGCGGGTAATAGACTTTTGCATTCCTCTATTTTACAAGTCATACTATTTGATACACAGTAATTATCTAGATCAATAAGTACTTGATTGTCCATAGTTATAATAAAATACCTTATAAATAAGTAAGAAAATATAAACTAGTTTTAAGTGCCTATTAATAAACTTTAACAGTGACGCTCTTAGGCGCCCTCATAGTCTATGCTATTAATATAATTGTCCTCTGCATATTTACGTGCCGGGCAACCTATTTCTCCCGTTTGGTGATCACATTTCCTCTTGAAGCGTTTACACGTAGCACACTTAGGAGGTGAAGTTTTGCTGTTACATTCCTTAAAAGAGTGGCCAAGCTCTCCACAATGATGACATGTGGGACTAGTTTCACGGCAATATTTGGCTGCGTGACCAAACTGTTGGCAATTAAAGCACCTAGTCACAAAGGTGAAGTCTTTAACCGGGCATGACGTCCAATTAATATAAATACGACCTTGGTTAATGAGACATTTTCTGATGTTAGCGGCTACTTCTAGGACATAGGTACAGGTGGGCAAATTTTTCTTACCGGCTTTGTGGCTCAATTTCACAGCTTTCAAAAAGGACTCACGTGTAGAGTTCGGGAACTTGTCGGCTATGTTTTGCTCGTAAATGCACTCAAATACTTCTTTTTCCGTTAGAGTATCGGGAACTCCAACTACAGCTATTCTAGGGCGGCGTTTAGTAGGTTCTTCGATGGTCAAGCCAGACGAGACAAGTTTCTCTGACTTCCTGAGCTTTTCGATGTCTCCTTTTGACTCCGTGCTAATTATAACGCCCCCATTCCTCACTTTTCTCACAGCACGAACATGTAATTTCATCTCTTCAGGAGATATAATTTTTTGGACAAGGGACTTCGTTTCGTCACTACTTTTGTTCTTGTCGTTAGGGTAGATGGCAAGAGAGCTCAACTTGTTTGGGCGGACAAAATTGTTTGTGCTTTTTTTCACCATGTCAGCAAAGGAGTGGTGTTCGGCTGGTTTCAGCTTTTCTTCTACAGCCTCTTTGAACTGCTGCAAAGAACTCGTCAGGTCTTGCTTTTCCTGTAGGTGGCGAATAGTTGCGTGAGCTAGAATAGTTTTCTGCTTGAGTGCTTGGTACAGGGTGGACATTTGTGCCGATACTGATGTTATTTTACGGCACTCGTGAGCTACACGCAGCTTCTGGTCAGAGTTCATTTTGCTCTCTGAGGTGATGGAGCCAATTTCATTCAAATATGACTCAATTGTGCTCATCCATCTTTGGATCTCTGAAGTTGGTATAACTTCAGCGGGTACGTCATAATACTCAGGTGCAGGTGGATTCGGGTCAAGAGTTTGGGATGCTTGACTTGGTGTTGGTGGAGGACTTCGCGTAGTTTTTCGGCTTTTGCCAAAAGGGCTAAAGTCAGGCACAGACATCACTGTTAATCAGTAATTTCGTCCACACAAATGTTTCTAGTTCATATTCGCAGTTTATGAAAAGGTATGCACAAATCACTCGCGACACACTTCGATTTACTTATTGACACTGCAATTTGGTAAAAATAATTATTGGCCGTAATTATTTTAATTCATTTTAACGTTAGCTAAAACGCGTCTGCATAGTCGCACGTTCGGATGAATTATGCCTCCTTTATGCTGATGATCAGGTAACACTTGCGTCTTTAGCGGAGGAGTTGCAGGAGATGGTAACAATCATGCATAGCGCGTTAGAGAGGCAAGGAATGAAAGTGAATGTAAGTAAAACGAAAGTTATGGTATTTTAAAAGAAGGAATGCGTTAAGGCTTGTAATGTTTTGATCGATGGACAACGAATGGAGCAAGTGAATGAGTTTCGATATTTAGGTACGTTGCTTACTAGAGATGGTAAGAATGAAGAACTTGATTGGAGTGAATGAAGCAAGAAAGGTACATATGTCAGAATCGTTGCAAATGGCGTTCCGTAGTCTTCGCCTACCCCTCCGGGAAACAGGCGTGAGTCTATGTATGTATTTAATTTATAGTAGAAGCAGTCAACATTATTTATTTTGAATTTTCTGTATTTGTATAAGTTTTTCATGAAGGCAACGTTTAGCTTGTTTTTTTTTCTTCAAGTTATATTTCTGGGAACTTATTCAACTTTTCTCTCGTCTAGGTTTTTGTTCGCGCCGGTTTAAGTCATGAATACTAAGTATTTTTCCTTCAGCTTTTCTTTTATAATATCTTGCTCGGTTTTTGGCCTTGAACTCTTTATGATTTTTAAGCCTCTCTCTTCTTCTTCTTTCAGATAACTTCTTTCTTTCTAATTTTTCCTCTCTTGTTAATAGCATTTTGGTCTAAAATATAATTCATTACAATTTTAGCTAATCTGAAACAATTTTTATTATTATTAGGTACTTATAAAATCATTTTAAGTTTGATTTAAACGAATTTACATTTATCGAAAGTAATCAAAAATATTATTATACGTAAACCGCGCAAATCACGACCACGTAAATCAAAATAAATCCTTTATTCTAAAAATATATAAAAACCCTTTAAGCAAATATACTGTGTTTTGAATATAGAGTTGCGTTACCTTATAGTTGTCCGCTACAATATTTTATTCAATAAACAAATTCACAGACACCAGAGAAAATTTAACCATGCAAATCAAAGTTTTGAGAAACCATACCCACGCAACGAAGTTCTTACCTTAATTTTTCGGAAACCTGCCGCGTCGTCAAACAAGCACTCTGCCCAGCTGTCGGAGTGCGACTAGTTGTAACGTGAATTAGGATGACACAACATTGGGCCGCGAAGTTAGGGATGTGCAAGTGAATTTACAATGATCCACGCAAATCAGTAACTACCCCGGGACAGTTAAATTTTTATTTTTTTCAGATAATGTAGTTCATTTAGAACTATGATCTAATTTTTCATAGCATTGTCAACTTCTTAGGACTTAAAGTGTTTTTTTTGGTAAGCATGTACCGTTTAGTTTAAAATATATAATTCATTAAGTGACTAGATCGGGGTTTGGGACACTCCACGAAAATCAAAGAATAGGGGTGTTTTATTTTTTTTATGATATTAAATATATAGATAATTGAATAATAATCAATAACCCAAATAAGAGAGGATTAAAGGTTTGCCCGAAAACAAAAGGGGGTTGCTAACTTTTTGATTTCTATTTTTTTAAGGTGATGCCGCTTAAAAATCATGTCTCGAAGAATGACCCACAAATTAATGGAAATCATCAAGGGTTTATAACCTTTTAAAAATGATACAAAATAGTCCAATTTTGCAACAGTTGAAAAATACGAGCTCCGGTATCTTAACAAAAGCAGAAGATTTCTTACATTCAAATTCACACCTCCTTGATTTTTCAGAATTGAGTTTGTATTTTCTTGTCTGTAAACCATTTCCATCGAGATATGGCGAATCTATAAGCAGTGATAGCTGAGTGGAGAGACCGACAGACTGCTATGCAGAGGGTCTCGGGTTCGAATCCACGGTACAAACCAATGACTTTTCGGAGTTAAATGCCTATTAAAGTGTTCATTATCACTTGCTAATCGTTGAAGAAAAACATCGTGAGGAAACCTGCATGTCTGAGAGTTCTTCATAATGAGTTTTTTCCGGTTCCAGTCTTCGACAAGTAAACATCAGCTAGCAACTGCTCTCGCCAAAATAAATTAAACTTACGGTTATTACCAAAACAATCAAGCTTTGGAGGTCATCAACATTGGTATCAGTGTCTGAAGTGCGAATAAAATTCATATTAAAGGCCTGAAGTGCGGAAGAAACTACATATTTCTTCATAAAAGAAAAAGTTAGATATTTCACACTTTATAGAAAAATACAACTGTCAACCTGTTAACAGTGACCATAAACAAATGTAAAAACAGCGTAAAACAGTGTTGCCAGCTATAAATCCGAGTTGCCAACTCCAAATCAGGGTTGCCAGCAATAAACTAATGTTGCCATACGTAAACTAGTGGTGCCATATATAAACTAGTACTGCCACATAAAAACTAGGGCTACCATATACAAACAAGTGGTGCCATATACAAAACAGCGTTGCCGACATAAAGTGTTTACATGATGGATAACTTTGAAATCTTCTTCGAACGAATGAAAATAGAAATGTCTAAGCAAACCGAGGACATCATTGCAAGAATGGATGAAAAATTGGCTCCGCTAACACGTGAAGTTGAAGAACTTAAATTGGAAAATCCAGAACTTAAGAAGAAAATTACAATGATGGAGAGATCTAGACGAAACAATAATATAATTCTGTATGGATTGGAAGAATCTGAAAAAACTACAGCGGAACTCTTGCAACTTACCTCAAATAAAATAAGTTCTGATTTGAAAATTTCTCTTGATATTAGAGATATCAATGAAATCCGCCGCATTGGTAAAAAAACCAATAACAGTGATAAAGCCAGACCAATTCTTGTCTCATTAGTAAACGCTTGGAAAAAGTAGAAATATTAAAAAATAAGAAACTATTCATAAACGTTTACGTCTTCGAAGACTTCCCTAAGGAAATTCAAGAAAAAAGAAAGGAACTAAGGGAAAAAATAATAGAAGAGAGGAAGAAGGGCAACTTTGCGGTAATAGCCTACGACAAATTAGTTATTAAAGAAAAAACGACGGATAATGAGAAGCGCAAATGGGGTTTATCGACATCTCCTGAAACAACACAAAGACCGAGTAAGCAACACCTTCCATCAAAAACGAATAGAGCGAATGCTTTTGACTTAATGAGAGAAAGACAAAGAAGCAACTCTCTTACCTCCCTTACTAGACCCAACGAACAGAAGCAATGACATAACAACATCAGCCACCGGAACAAAACAGAACAGAACATTAAACTTAAAAATTAAAACATCGAAACATTCCCCAAGCCGACTGGTCCTCGTGTCCATTTGAATACCAATATAAAAATTGGAACATATAATGTGAGATCATTATCGTCAACTGAGAGATAAACCTGCAACTGACTTCTGCACTAGAAAAAATCGATTTTGATGTGCTGGGGTTATCTGAAGTGAAGAGGATTGGTTGTAATATCGAAGAGTATCGGGAATATATTCTATGTTACGTTGGAGAAACAAAAGGCCTGCACGGTGTAGGATTCTTGGTGAAGAAAAAACATAAAAATAAAATTCTTAACTTCAAAGGGGTCTCCGAAAGGGTCGCCCTACTACAAATCAAAATAGAAGAGCTTAGTTTTTCCATAATTGAAGCATATGCACCAACAGAGGCATCGCAGGAAGTAGAAGTCCAGAGTTTTTATAACGACATGGAGAAAGCACATAACTTAGCCGATTGAAAACTTATAGTCATGGGGGACTTTAATGCAAAAATTGGACGTCCTAAACAAGAAGAAAGCTTGTGTATGGGGAGCTATGGATATGGAGAACACAATAAAAGAGGCCAACAACTAATAGATTATGCTCTCGAACACAAGTTATCAATAATGAACACATTCTTCAAGAAAAAGACAAAAAGGCGATGGACCTGGATATCCCCTAATGAAAAGATCAAAAATGAAATCGATTTTATCACGACAAACACGCCTAAAATGGTAATAAATATCGAAGTTCTAAACAAAGTAGATTTCTCTTCAGACCACAGATTACTACGAGCAACTTTCAGCATATCTCATCAAAGAAAAAGTAGTAAGAACTTTAAAAACGCCATAAAAATTCCTAAAACAGATAACGAAATTAAAAAATACATGAATAGCCTGAAAGTCAACCTTGAACACATCATTACTAGTCCACCTGAGAATGTCCAAAAATACTACGATAAACTGGAAGAGAGCATACTATACAGTTTAAAAAGTAGCAAGCAATCTCAAAAGAAACAACATAAAATACTTAGCGAACACACAAAACAACTTATTAAGAAACGCTCAGAATTGATACGCACTAAAAACAAGACTCAAGACCAGAAAAAAGAACTCGCCGTGTTATTTAAAGCTACTAACAAATCAATAAAACTCGACTACAATAAACACAAAGAAGAAATTATAAATAGAAATCTAAACACCTACAAAAGTGCTAAAAGGGCTTACAGAGAAATGACACTCCAAAAGAAATGGATTCAAAAATTAGAAAACAGCTCAATCGAAACAAAGACAAGAAAAGATGTTATAGACCATGCAACCAAATTTTACAAAGAACTATATAGCAGGAAAGAAAAGGAAAACCCACAATATGAACAAAATAACGAAAACAATAGCAACGCAGTTGAACCTATTTATGAAGATGAAGTTTACACGCACATAAAACGGCTTAAAAATGAGAAGAGTCCAGGACCAGACGGCTTAACAAACGAATCTCTAAAAATTGGAGCACCTGTGTTGCTGAAACTACTAACAGTTCTTTTTATTAAGATACTTGACGCCGAAAGAGTGCTGAAACAATGGTGTTCCTCTGACATCATTCTGATCTATAAAAAAGGAAACCCTTTAGATATCGGTAACTACAGACCCATTAGCCTACTAGCAAGTGTATATAAACTTTTCACATCTGTTGTACTAAAAAGAATCGCTGACAAAATTGACTACACACAGCCAGTAGAACAGGCAGGATTCTGGCCAGGTTTTAGCACAACTGACCACATACAAACAGTGGAACAACTAATAGAAAAGTATAATGAATACAACAAACCTTTATATACAGCGTTTATTGATTATAGCAAAGCCTTCGACAACATCAGCCACAACTCTATCTGGAACGCATTAAAAATCGCAAATATAGAAGACAAATATATAAACATCATAAAATACATATACTCAAACAGCACTAGTAGAGTTAAACTTGAAAGAAGAGGTGATCTGATCAAGATAGAACGGGGAGTTAGACAAGGTGACCCCTTGTCGCCAAAACTTTTCATAGCTGTGCTGGAGAATATTTTTAGGAATTTGCAATGGTCGAAATATGGCATTAATATCGATGGACGTAGATTGCATCATCTCAGATTTGCAGACGACATTATTATATTTGCTGAAACAGCCAAACAGTTACAAGATATGCTTTGCACATTGAAACAAGAAAGCGATAAAGTTGGTTTACAAATGAATAGAAGTAAGACTTAAATAATGACTAATAGCTCTAAAATACCCATTACCATAAAAGGAGACGCCATACCCTATGTCGAGAGCTATATATATCTAGGAAAACAAATATCTTTCATAAAAACAAACAATGAAAAAGAGGCAGAAAGACGAATAAATATCACATGGAGAAAGTTTTGGTCACTTAAAGAAATTCTTAAAGGAAAACACAGCCTAAAGATGAAGAAAACTGTAATGGATACATGTCTGTTGCCCAGTTTACTATATGGAAGCCAAACATGGACTTTTACAAACAAAATCAAACAAATAATAAATACAGCACAAAGGGCAATGGAAAGAAGCATCCTAAAAATAAGTAAGATACACAAGATAAAAAATAAGACAATAAGAGAAAAACTAAAATTTTGGACGCACTCACACATGCCTTAAGACTTAAATGGAAATGGACAGGACATATCTCACGATACACAGATGATGGACACTACTAACCACAAGATGGCAAGGACCAATATTAAGCAAAAGGAAAGTTGGAAGACCAATCAAACGGTGGGCTGATGATTTAATAGAGATAGCAGGGAATGACTGGATGTACAAACGTAAAAATAGAAAATTGTGGAATGAACTGGAGGAGGCCTTTACTCAGAGGAGATCCGTAGCTCTGGAAACAGATAACTAACCGTTACTAACACTAAATTATAAGTTTAATATATTATTACTAACAATACTAACATCATTTGAAATGTAAAATAAGAGTTATGGAATAAAGAGGCTTTATTATTATTACTTGTTTCTCTTTCACGCGTACTTTTCTAACATATGATGTTAAAAAAGTACACGGCCCTTTGGCAGGCGTACACGGAGACATAGGTCCAACGCGCAAAGGCCCTTTGGGAATTTTAATCTAGGATGTAGTGGGACACCTACTGAGGAGCCTCCATAACTGCACAATGAAGTACAGCCACGGATTAGCCGCAGCAGGTTTAGGACCATTGCTACTTGTATGGAAACTAATTACTCTGGGCTATTGGGATGAGTGTTCAATGGATGAGTGAATATGGAAACTATGGATGAAAAACTGCGTCTGCCCTAAGTACTCTTATAGTACGTCGAAAAGGGGCAGACGGTGACTCGCCAACTCACTAGATGGGCCCTCTCTAAATAGCCACCAAGGTAAACGAAGTCTGCCATAAAGGCAGCCAGAGGGCAACACCGGTGCGAGTGGCTAGGGGTGTAGAGCGGTGCGGCACCGGTTTCGCCATCGCGGATCATGACCCGGAGCGGGTTTCCCCGTAATCACGCCCTTGAAAATGACACTTCCACCCCCGAGCAAATAGCTCTTGCGACTTCCCTCTGGCCGGCCAACAAAGGCAAGCCAGAGTTGAGAGTCCTGCGGGCGCTCTTAGGCATCAACTCCAACCAGCCAATAAAGGCAAGCCGGAGACGAGGCCCTGACCGACTCTCTGAAGCATTCGGGACCGCAGTGTCGCCACACACATTCAGTTGGCCACAAAGCTGCCCTGCGGTTTGTAAGCTTTCTATTTATCTTGCAATACATTTTTTGTTTATATCACAAGATGAAGGTGATGTTTGAAAGCTGTTACTCTGCCCTCCGCGATTGCGTTACTCTCATGATGAGATAACGGCTGCCCCAGAGGGGTTATTATTATTATAATCGTTGAAGAAAAACATCGTGAGGAAACCTGCATGTCTGAGAGTTCTCCATAATGTTCTCAAAAGACATGTGAAGTCTGCCAACCCGCGTTGGCCAGCGTGGTGGACTATGGCCTTACCCTTCTCATAGTGAGAAGAGGCCCGTGCCCTGCAGTGGAACAGTATAAAGGGCTGATGATGATGATGATAGCGAATCTAATTATCATTTCTTCTTGTTCTTGCATTTAAGAGCCTTGCTCTTGTCGGTAGAGCAATTGCCATTGTTCTTAGACCTCTTAATACAACTCGACCCCAACTTTTTCTTTCAACTGTGCCACATAGTTTCGCGGAAGTCGTCCTCTTCCTCTTCTTACTTCTATTTAACCTTCTTATATTATTTTGAAGAAGTTGTCGTGTGTCGTATCAAGTGGCAAATCAGCTTCCTTTTCCGATTGTTTTTAGCAACCGTCTCTCTTCGTCAACCACACTAGACAAGTTGAAATAGTAGAATCTCTTCGATAACTCCGCAGAATGTCTTCCTCGTTAGCTTCATATTTACATGCTAGCACAGTCAAACCGACGCATGTTATACCTCCTAGAAGGACTATCTAGAAGGTCTGAAACCTTCATTTTGGCTTCGATATATCGACCCTTTTCACGACTGGGACGATAACCAACAAGGTCGATGTTTGTTAGAAGGCTTAAGGTTATGCTAACGCCTGGTACTCATTTGGTACAGCTGTAATGGCAGAATCAGAATCAGAATTTTTATTTGTTATCCGCTTGACCGCTAGCGCCAATTCGCCGAATTCACTTGACCGCTCACGTTCTAAACAAAATGTCGCGCCGCCGCTCGCCAGATGGGCGCGCTAACATAAACATTTATTGTTGATAAGTCGGTAACATGAGTAAATTGAAGTGTTGTTTTTCTTCAACCTTATAAATTACTCTTTCAAGTCGTATGAATTCTTTTTTGATATTTATTTTCTAATTTATTATACTTAGCAGCGAACATTGACTATCGTTGAAAAAAACACTTTGTGTATTTTAAACAGGATTATTTTAAAAAGTAAATCGATGACACACATATTTTATGAGTTTTAATTGTAGCGGGATTCTATCTACACCGAATTAAATAAAAAAAAACATGTATCATAGTATAAAAATATTTAATTACACGCATACGATAAGCACGTAATCACGGAGCGCGCGAAACAAAGATTGGCATTTGACATTATTTTTTCGATCCGGGTTAACGATTTTAAGACTCGCTTCGTATTTTTAACATCAAGAAATGTTCAATGATTTGAATAGAACAGAGAAAAATAATTTAAAACATTACGTAATAGAAAGAAACAGTAAATTCAGACCGAGTATAGCGCTGTAACCAAAAAGGGAAAATAGTCACTTGTGCGCGGTCTACGGCATTTCGAAAAAGGGAGAATAGTCACTTGTGCGCGGTCAAGCGGTTAAACATAGGTATACATATTATATTGTGGTGGTCTTAAAAAAATAAAGTGCGCTATATTTTGTCATCATGACATACAAATAATAATCAATAAATGAGATATATCATGCTTTTAAACAAAAATAAATCAATTATTAAATTAAAAAATAAAATAAAAAGTAATTGAATTTATATGTTATAAAAACTACTTAATATACTAAAACCATACGAGCAAAACATTTACAACTTATCTTTGAGAAAATCATCAATGGAATAGTAGCACTTATCTATAAGTATCTTGCTTAGTTGGTGTTTAAATTTCATTAATGGCAGACTTTTTAGAGTGTCGGGGTATACATATAATAAAATGGTAGGCAAGTCAAAACTGTACATTGAATATTTTTTTTTAAATAATTCTTGGGGTGTGATGTACAATCGATACCGAAGCCAAAAAAATAGTTTTAGAATTTTTGTCTGTTTGTCTGTTTGTCCTTATATCCGGGATAAACTCAAAAAGTACTGCATGGATTTACTTCAAATTTGGCACGAATATTATTAAAAGGTCTGGTCAGCATATAGGCTACATACTATCACGCTATGGCGTACAGGGAAAGAGCAGTGAACCTTTATTTCTTCAATGCATTCTGTAACAACGTCTAACGACTCATATTTGAATGTTGTTATTATGTTAACCATGCTATAAGCTAGTTTCACACTATAAGAATCACGCAATATAAGTAACTTAGGCCGATAAACATAATTAAATAAATATAAGTAGTATCAAGACAATTTTAAAGCAGCGCCATCTATGAGATTTGAAAAACATCAAGTCAAATTACATGACTGTGTAAACCCTTTTTGGATATAAATAATTTAAATTTGATCACGTTGGCGAGGTTAATAGTTGTTTTTAAAAGTCATAGATGGAGTTGTGCATTTCCTTTTTAAAAATTGTATCGATAATTCGTTTGAGATGAGCAAGACCATAAAAAAATGTGTTTATATAAGTTTTAAGCTGCTTCATCTATATCTTATAAAATTCGTAGAGTTTGTTTGTATGTAATAACAAACAGAACTCAAAAATAACTGCATAGATTTATAACAAAATTTATACTCGAAAACGGCACGCTATTGCTGTAAGCAATTTGAGCTAAATAACGAAGAAAGTGGACAAATCGCCGACAAACATACATACAGGTCAAACTGAGAACCTCCTTTTTTAAGTCGTTTAAAAATTAAGCATGTCATATCTTAAACATTAGACATACGTAACAGTGATAAGGGACACGTGCTCAAGGTTTGCTCTCTGATCGTATGGGATGAGTGTACGATGGCCAATAGGAAGGCAGTTGAGGCCGTGGACAGAACCCACAGGAACGAACATTTGATGCGTGGTGTCACAGTTCTGTTTGGTGGTGATTTCCTCCAAACCCTTCCCGTGGTGACGCGGGGATCGAGGGCTGACGAGGTGAATGCTTCGTTGTAACGATCTTCGTTGTGGTCACGAGTTCGTACGCTGCGCTTGACCATTAATATGAGAGCTCGGCTCGGCGGTAATGCACGTGCTCAAGACTTCTCCGATCTCCTTCTAAGTCTTGGCGAAGGCAGTCTAACAGAGGAGAGAGGTGGACAAGTGGTGCTTCCAGAGTCTCTCGGTAGAGTTGTATCCAACTTAGATGAACTCATTCGCTGTGTGTACGGGGACATCAGTCGTATACCGCACCAGCAGAATTTTTGGGGTGTGAGCGGGCCATTTTGACGCCCAAAAATGATCAGGCTGCAGCAATTAACGAATGCATTCTCTCGGAAGTTGAGGGGAATTAAGTGGTCTACGCCACACATTATCCCGTGGAATTTCTGAACTCCCAGTCAGCAAGCTGACTTCCAGCGCATACCATAAAGCTGAAGGTCGGTGTCCCGATAATGCTTCTTTGGAACCTATCTCCTCCGAAGTTGTGTAACAGGACCCACCTTAAAGTCATCTCGCTCCACTGACACACCATTGAGGCGGATATTCTTACGGGATGTGGCGCGGCAAGGCAGTATTTATACCACGCATTCCCCTCATACCTTATAACTTCCCGTTCTAGTTCAAGCGCGTACGTTCCCTGTGAGTGTTTGCTTCGCGATGACCTTCAATAAGTCGCAGGGGCAGACACTGAGGGCAGTGGGTGTCGACCTCAGGACAAGCTGCTTCTCACACGGGCAGCTGTACGTCGCTTGCTCCCGCTTCACAAGTTCTGACACATTTTACATTTTGGCTCATCATCAGCCCATTATACTGGTCCCACTGCTGGGCACGGGCCTCTTCTCACTATGAGAAGGAAAAGGCCATAGTCCACCACGCTGGCCAAGTGCGGGTTGGCAGACTTCAAATGTTTTTCGAAAACATTAAAGAGAACTCTCAGACATGCAGGTTTCCTCACGATGTTTTCCTTCACCGTTTAGGAAGCAATAATTAACAATTTAATACGCACTTAACTCCAAAAAGTCATTGGTGCGTGCCATGGATTCGAACCCGAGACCCTCTGCGTAGCAGTCTGTCGGTCTCTTCACGCAGCTATCGCTGCCTTCATTATTACTACATTTTGGCTGCGGAGAGCCAAACCACTAATGTTGTTTATCGAGAAGTCCTGTAATTATGTAATTTTACCCTATTCGGTATTCCTTATTCATTATTTTCTTCATCTGCTTTAGTTACAACTTATGACTTAATTTAGCACAATCACCATAAAGTCATTTATTTAAAGCAGGCTGAAAATCAGCACTTTTTGATGGTCAATTTTACAAAAGACAGTCTCCCTCTGTTACTGCACTTTCTGTAGATATGAAATGTAAAGAAGAAACGGGTACTTAAATGAATGTTATTTTAAAAGGTATAGTCGTGGGTATTTTTGGTGCTGTATAGCGTTCACGCAGACGCGCAGACGACGTCGCGGGCAGCAGCTAGTTATTAAATATCCTAGGTGCCACACCGAAAACGCTCTTCTGCATCAGAGTAGTTTTACATTTTATTAGGCATAGTTTATTCGCATATTGAAGTCGCAATGGGGCTCTTTGAACTGCAGATATTCTTGTAAATAAATGTATATTTTTTCTGACAAATAATGCTGTTTCTAGAATGTATTACGATGGTAACGTTAATATCTTATGTGTTTTAAAATATGCTATCAGTTGATTTTAGACCATACATAGACCTGATACATCTTTTTGCACCATGAAAACAATATCACGATCTGTCGAGTGACCCCAGAAAATGACTCCAAATTTCAGAAGTGACGCCACTATATTTAAGTGTGTGTATATATAATTATGTATATATTAGTTATGAAATATATTGATATAGTTTATATATTATTATTTACTAAGAATGCTATATATTTTTTTGTTCTTTATCCAATTTCTTTGTCCTATAAAATTATATAATGTATCAAATGTGTGTATTATTTAGGTGTATTATTTTATATTTAGGTGTATTATTTTATGTACTCGGCCTGCGAGAATACCAGCGTTGTAGTTATACTGCAACATTAGCTGACACAGCGCCTTATTTGCCCTCCATGTAACGCCACCAGAAATAATGTACCTACCTTCTTATATTCCTAGTGTACCCGTAGTTTAAGTTTATTTGTTTGTTAAGTGTTTTTTAAGTTTGTGTGGAGGTGCAAATAAAACATTTTCATTTTTTTTTCACTAGTGTTTTACTGTCAACTTTATGAGAAAGTTGAAGGAGAGAGAGAGACAGAGACGTACTTAGTCGTTTGCATAGTTCTTGAACATGAGGTTTCCATGTAAGATTATCATCTATAGTAATGCCCAAAAACTTAGCGTTATTTATTTGTTAAATTTGATGCTTTTTATAAGTAATACTTATATTAGGTACCTCACATCGTTGGTGAAATTGCATTATTTTTGTATTTGTACAGTTAACTATTAAATTATTGCTATCTAGCCAGTTAAAGTTAACTGGCTAGATAGCAATAATTTAATAGTCTATGTCAGCCAAAGAATTATTGATATCCCTTTGATATTCACCCAACTCTGAACACTTTACTATTGTTGTACTGTAATCTGCAAATAGGATCATGTTTTGTTTGGTGCACTAAGGGAGATCATTAATATAGATGAGAAACAATAAGGGGCCCAACACACTACCTTGTGGCACTCCAAATTGAATACGAGGTCCTGAATTTTTTTTTTCTAATTTACTCTTTGGACAAATTCTACGTATTTCTGTGTATTGAACTCGATTACTTAAATACGATTCGAGAAGTTTTTAGGCATTTCCACTTATACTGTAGCCACGTAGTTTTCTGAGCAATGTGTTGTGATTTACATAATCAAATGCTTTCGTCATATCTGCGTATATAGCGCAAACAGGTGTTTTCTTATCAACGGCATTCATAACACTTAATAGTAGACCAAATATAGCCATGTTTATTGTTGTGTTTTTACAAAATCCTTTTGCTCTGTACAAAATAAAGCAAGTTTATCAAAGAAACTATATATAGAATTATAAATTATTTTCTCAAAAATCTTCAAGAGTATTGGAATTTTAGCAATGGGTCTGTAGTTTCTTATATCTGTTTTGTCATTCTTTTTGTAAAGAGGCTTTACAATTACCTTTTTTAAACTCTCTGGATATACACCTTCGGTAATGCCTAAATTAATAATGTGCGTCAATGGTGCGATTATATCTTTAACATATTTAATAACTTTGGTACAGACACCGTCACATCCAGTAGTAGTTGTATTTTTAGGCCATTTATTACACGCAAAATGTCATAATTTAAAACTGGTAAAAGAAAAAGAGATTGTAATGTCAAATTATTATAAGGTTGTAATGTCAAAGTGTTATTAATATCTCCTTTATTTATTATTTTTCTAACTAAAATTACATTTTTAAATATATTATTTACCAAAATAAACACATTTAAAAATATAAAAATAACCGTGGGGTCCTACCAGCATCGGGCACAGGGTCCAAGCTGCCGGTGGTTAGGGCTCCAGAGAACTTCCTCACAATACGTGCCGTGTCCAGAAGTACTGCCTTCTGCATCAGGCCCTTGACCCAAGCACCCAACGCGAGCCTCTTAAGATGACGGTCGAGGGTCTTGGCTATTAGACCATTAACGGTCACGACTATAGGCACAATAATTGCTGAGTTCACATCCCACATGTCGACAATCTCGTGAGCCAAGTCCAGATATTTAATCTGTTGTTCCTTTTCGGCTTTCACGAGATTCTCGTCATGAGGAATAGTGACATCAACAATTATTGCGAGGCGCTCTCAACACGATATCAGGCTTGTTGGCTACAACAGTCCTGTCCGTGATGATAGATCGATCCCAGTACAATGTGACATGGCCATTTTCGAGAACTGGCTCTGCTACATACCTGTAGTACGGTACCTCGATGTCTACAAGTTTGTACTTCAGAGCAAGTGTGAAACAACAAAAACTACAATGCCATAACAGCATTACTTTGCAGGATTATAGTTTATTTATGGTAGGAGAAAAATATTTATAGCAAAATAACCCCATGGATTCTTCGCAAAACTTCATCATCATCAGCCTTTAAGAGTCCACTGCTGGACTAGGCCTCTCCTTTGAAAGGAGGAATTGGCCTACTATACCACGCTGTTCAAACGGGTTGGTATAGGGTTTGTATCAAGTTTTCCTTCTCTTACAGTGCTGTTCTCTGCATAATATGCTCCCTCTGTCGGCTCTTACGACACCCATGGGATGATATGGGGTGGTGACCTTCCGTATTCTTAATCCGTCACCACACGGATCAAAACTTAGTTTATATCTTTATATTTAGTGCTTTACAAGTATATTCAAAGTGGTTTCATCTCTGTTGGTGAGTGAGCCCAGGCTTCATACATTTTTGCCCGTGGTCCTTTGTTGCGAAGTGACTAGACAAGCAATGTAATCATGACCTAACGATACTTTATTAAGGGAATGCATCGCGTAGTACGGCCGCTGCATTTAGCAACAAATTAGTGTACAGTTCTTTTACATAGCACAACGATAGTGGCCGATGTTTTTGTGTGAGTAAGTTGAATGTTGCTTGGTAAATACACGCTATGTTCGATAGAATAAGGTTTATAATTGTTTTTTTTATAAGTTTTGATTTAAAAATGCAAGAGAGTGCGCGAATGCGTTTTCATATTGCTTTTACTGATCTGCATGTGTAGTAGTAGCCGCGTGGTAGGGGCAAACTGGCGACACAGGTTTCCGATACATTTTCGTCTACAGGGCATATCTCCTTTAACTACTATAGCTATGGTTAAATCAATTACTTAACGTGATTAGCACACGTCTTTTGTGATGATTGTACTTTACAATCGAAAACGCGATTTGTGCCTTTGGACAAATCGCGTTTTCTTTTTTGTTTTTCTTTTTTTTTTCGTGTTAGTGTGTGGCCATCGTGAAAGTGTAAAAACGATTTTCCGATGAATTTCATTCAGTTGATCATGTTACAGATTCCAAAATTCCCCAGTAACTATGTGAGACGGCGCAATTATTGTGCCGTAATACAATTAAGTTACATTAAAATTATCTAATTGAGTAAGTAAACAACTATCAGCGTTATAATTATTATCTCTCAGAATAATGCCTTACTGTTGACGAATTATCTGAGTGGGGTGAGTGGTTTGTTATCGGCCATGGTACATTATTTATTTATTTTTTATTTTAAAACTTCCTGCAAAATACATTGCACAAGGCGGACTTAATGCCTATAGGCATTTTCTCCCAGTCAACCTTTGGGTGATGCAGAGATGATCATGGCAGGTGTGTATAACACATAAGAGTAAAGAGTAAAATTAAAGAGCATTCAACATATATACTTATAATTTAAATACATAAAATATCAATATATACATATAAATAAATACATATATAAAATCATATATATACAAATATATATACATGAAAATAAGTATTTGAAAGATAGACTACTAACAGGTAAAAAAGTGCTACTGAGAAGCTTCCGGCAATTCACTATACAACAGCTGGCGAACTCTAAATTTGAAGGTGGCACGGCTAGTAGCTGCCCTAACTTCGGGAGGGAGAGCATTCCAAAGAAGGATAGATTGGATATTGAAAGAAGAATGTACTAAACTAGAAGTGTGAGATGGACAGAGAAGAAGAAGGTTATTAGTAGATCGCAAGTTCTTATCATGGTTGGAGCAAAGATATTGAAAATAAGGTACTAGATATGACGGACCGTTGGGAGAGTGAAGAAAAGAGTATAAAGTCGTCAGAGTACGCAAATTTCGTCGCTGTCGAATCGGCAACCATTTTAATTCCTTGCGAAATTTAGAAATGTGATCGAACTTACGCAGATTAAAAACGAATCGAATGCAATAATTGAGAAGTCGGGCAAGTTTGTTGAGTAGATCTGCATTCAGGTCGAGATAACACACGTCACCATAGTCAATTATAGGAAAGATTAAAGTTTGCACAAGCATTGCCTTAGTTTTGGATGGAAGAAAATTTTTGAGACGATACAGTGAGCGCAGGGTCCCGAATACTTTTTGGCTAACGACTGAAATCTGGGTCCGCCAGTCAAGGTTTCCATCTATGTGTAGACCAAGATTTTTCACAGATATCGAGAATGGTATAGCACACCCGTTAAAAATTACAGGTGACAGGCTTGAAAAATCTATTCTGGTGATCATACGCGGACTTCCCACCACGATAGCTTGGCATTTTGTGGGATTAACGCAAAGGCCAAATCTGTCAGACCACACTCCTATGGCATGTAAGTCTCGATTAACATTTGCTATTGCATCGGACAGCTTGTCCACCCTTGCCTGAGCATAAAGCTGCAAGTCGTCAGCATACAGATGATACGCACACTGAAGTTCATGAGTGATGAGGTTAATGAATAGTGAGAATAGAAGTGGAGAGAGAATTCCGCCTTGTGGAACTCCAGCGTCCAGATCCATTATTCGGATTAATATCCGACTTTGTAAAATACTATTTTCTTTTGATTCAAATACTAATAACTTTGGAACGGGTCCCAATCGCGTAGGTATTTATGAGAAAACTGAGGGTAAACTTTGCTCAAATTTTCCGGGCTTGGATATAATCAAGCGTCAAAAATTTTAAGCAAATTTTATAAAATAAACTCTTTAGCTATTGGAGAGTTTCCAAGTTTTACGTTACAATTACGATATTATGATGTGTCCGCGCACGGTTCTACGCGCTATCGTCATCGACATTTAACTTATATTCACATTGTGAATCTATGACTCTGTGTTTATTTCACTGTCAAGTACTTACCTAACACTCAATATGTACCTATAATCAGAATCACTCGTGCAAGATACGATTTTAGAAATCTTCTTTCTTCTTTATGAAACAAATTAACAAGATTTTATCCGCATAGATTAAAAATCAAAGCGGCTTTTAATTAAGGGACAAAAAGAACACCCAGACTCGGAGCAACAATTTTACAAATTGTGTTACTGTCTAAAATTGATCTTAAATGCATAGGTTCCAATCTCGCAAGTCAGTGTGTTTCTTCCTCTCTGCTTTCTTCATTGCATGTTAACAACTGGTACATAATTCACTACTTCAGCGTGGTCCGCACCCGGAGCCATGTCGGTTTGTCGACAAATCTGTGCGCGCACATGGTTTTTTGTCTCAACACAAATCACGTTGGAAAACGTACCTTTCTTCTTTCTCTTAGCGTTATCCCAGTTTCAATCTGAGGTCCGCTTACTAGTCTAACCGGATTTGACTGAATATCAGCTTTTCCACAGAGCGACTGCCTGTCTGACCTGCGCAACCCGAAGGGATAGCGTTATTCCATGGTTTAGACTAGTGTCAGTTTATTTAGAAGGTACTGACGCCCTGTAACGACTGTCAAAGATCTTCATGACAACCGGGACCGACGGCTTAACGTGCTCTCCGAGGGACGGGACAAGCGATAATTAACAATTCAATACGCACTTAACTCCGAAAAGTCATTGGTGCGCGCCGTGGATTCGAACCCGATACCCTCTGCATGGCAGTCTGTTGGTATATCCACTCGGCTATTGCTGCCTTGGAAAACGTACCATTGTAAGCTAATTTAATTGCGGATATGCGTCGGAATGGTTCGCTCAGTAAATGCAATTAAACATTCGACAATACTGGCCCATCACTATTTATCCTTTTTTTTCTACGAGATGGAAAATCCCTTTTGATCTCCGGCTCTTGAAGAAATGCGAGCCCGAGTATGTGGTGTTACTAAAAACCACCTCGAAGGCCGCCCAAAGACGCTCTACGGGTATAAGACCGGGTACAGGTGCTGTCCAGTCTTCCTCCCATGGCGCCATGTTCAACTTAACCCATTCCCAGGGAATCACTATTTAGCAAATAAAACACAGTATGCGAATTAACTAAAAAATGCGCTGTTTGTTTTTAATTTGTAAATATTGGCTCGAATACATTATATGTATTCGAGTCAATATTTAAGTTTATAAATTTTTACATTTAAAACAAATATAACGAAATGTCCTTTACATACATACTTTATTTTTGTTCTATGTATTGTAGTTTTCTTACAGAGTCGCATGGAAGTTACGTAAATATTTAGCGGTAAATTACTCAGCCAGCGCATTCTACGCTAGGATTCCCTGAATGTTTTAAATATTTTATTCCACATAAAATATATCCGTGTGTGATTAAATGTGTCTAGTAATTAATCTTGTTTATGAATAAAATAAGAAACAATGCTTTTGTCGATCTTAGTTTTTAGTAAAACGCATTTTTAACCGACTTCAAAAAAAGGAGGAGGTTTACAATTCGTCGGAATCTTTTTTTTTTTATGTATGTTCCCCGATTTCTCTAAGACGCCTGGACCGATTTCGAATATTTTTGTTTTGTTTGAAAAAGTATACCTCCTAGTTGGTCCCATGATCATCAGGTTAGGATCTGATCATGGAATCCTGAGAAATCGAAGGAACTCTTCAAATTTTATAAGCACACTTGAAGCGATTTGACCGTAACAACCCAATGCCGTCGAGTTTGGGCTCGTTTGAGTCGTCTTTTACATGGACTTTGATGCTAGATGATTTCCATGTTCTGATGATAGAGTTGGAAGGTAACCAAGAGATCTTTGTGATACAATAACCCAATCTCATCGAGGTTAAGTTCGTTTGATTCGTCTTTACATGGACTTTGGTACTGGATGTTTTCCAGGGTCTGACGATGGAGCAGGAAGGTGGCCATGGCACCTTTGTAATACAAAGACGCAATCCCATTGAGTTTGGGTTCTTTGGACTCGTCTTTACATGGACTTTAGTGCTGAATGTTTACCAAACTCTGATGATGGAGCAGGAAGGTGGCCATGGGATCTTTGTAATACAATAACGCAATATCATCGTGTTTAGGCTCGTTTGTTTTGTCTTTGATATTGGATGATTTCCGAGATCTGATGATGGAACTGAAACGAACGTGTTTAGGCTATTTAATTGAAAACAAAAAATACTTGAAATTGCCAGAAACGTACAGGTCTACATTTCAGAATTGAGGCACGTAAGGAAGGCCTCCCCATCATGTACCACCTATTACTATTCTTTATTAAAATACCACTAAAAAGCAAAAAATAAAAAATATTTTTAAATAAAAAAAACCAACTTCAAAAAACACTAAGGAACTAAAAAACAAAAAATAATTGCTTTTGGAGCAAACATTTTTGAATTCGGTGCCAAGCCCTTACGCAAAAAGTTACTAAATTACAAACTACATATTCTATCAACAACGAAAGTTATATAAAAATGTGTAGAGGTTATATAGTGAGATCAGAAATACTTTTCTGATCTCACTATATAACCTCTACACATTTTGTATAATTTCAATGAGTACAGTTTATTTCTAAATGGGCGACGATAGTGTTAGTCACCACACACCAATATAGGATAACGTCTACGTATTTTTATGCGAAGTTACCTCAGTATTGTGTTCAGTTGAAGTGTGTGATCTGACTATGATGGAAAGTGATAAGGTTTCTTTGAAATCGGCTATAGTGCAGTCCTTGGCGACGTTTGCAAGTAAGTTTTTTACATACATACATACATAGACTCACGCCTGTTTCCCGGAGGGGTAGGTAGAGACTACGGAACGCCACTTGCAACGTTCCTGACATATCTCTCTTGCTTCATTCACTCCCGTCAGTCTTCATTCATTCCGCATGCATGCTCTTCTGTTCAGGGTACTTCTAACCTGTCCTGTTTTTAGAATATCTCCAATCTGGTCAGAGAACGTCCGCCTAGGTCTTCCCCTTCGTCCTGTCCCTTCCACGTTTGCCTTATATATCTGCTTGGTCAGTCTTTCGTGGTCCATCCTTTCCACGTGCCCAAACCATCTTAGCATACCTTTCTCGATGCTTGTCACTACATCTTCTTAAGTAAGTTTTTTGCACGGAGATATTATCAAGAACAAAAAAGGTTTTAAGTAACACATTGAACTTTTTATTTCCCATGCGAGGAGTTTTACGGGACAAAATTTGGAATATTGCACAGAGGCCCAAGATGGTCATATATTTAAGAATTGAGGTAATTTATAGTGGTATTGTGATCTTCATAGTCGTGCAAGTTACTAAGTTTCTATACGAGAATCAATATCTATGTAACGGTCTACATCGCGTAGTAATCTGTATATATAAAATCCTTGCGTTTAGCGTGTCTGTCAGTCAGTCAGACTGACAGACACGCTACAGCCGAAACTACTGAGCGCAGGTAGGTGAAATTTGGCATGTATGTTCCTTGAGGTGTGTAGGGGCGCACTAAGAGAGGATTTTAGGAAATGACTCTCCTAAGGGGGTTAAACAGGTAGTCAGAGTTTATATGAAACTTTTTATTCCGTCAATGGATTAACTTCAAACTTTGTACATTGGTTCCTCAAATGATATTAGTGAACACTAAGAATGTCTTTTTGGAAATACTCACCCTAAGTGGATAAAAAGAGGAGTTAGAATTTGTATAAAACCTTTTTATGTGTTCAAGGGATTAACTTCATACTTTGTATTAGATCCGCAAACGACTATTTTGGAAATCCTTCCCCTAAGAGGGTAGAAAAGGGAGTCAGAGTTTGTGTTAAACTTTTTACTTTTCAATGGAATCACTTTCACCTGAATACGGAGTGTAAGGTACGGACTTACGGAGTACTTAAAACCGATACCAGTGATTCAGTACATGATACTCAGGCCATTGGCGGTCGAATTTTTTGAAAAATGTTCATGAATTTTCCGATTTTCTTTTGCATTTTTGCCATAATTATTATAATGTAATGAAATAGTAGCTATAGTCGAAACGCATTAATATTCTTGTAAAATTCTAAGAATTAAATAAATGTACTGAATCACTGGTATCAGTTTTCGGTACACCGTAATTTACACCCAGTATATAAAATTCTTGCGTTACTGACAGACTGAGAGACACGCTACACCCGAACCAATAGGCGCAAGAAGGTGAAATTTGGCATGTATGTTCCTTGAGAATTGTAGGGGAATTTGTACAAAACATTTTATCTTAACAAAATATACGCGTGCGAAGCAGCGGACAAAAGCTAGTTTTATGATAAAAGTTAAATACGTTTAATTTTTCCCGCCGTTTCGGCATGAGTTACTCCGGAGGTGGACACGTGATGGCTGAACCATCCCTTAACGGCACGAAAGTATTACATAAATAACGTATGTGATAATGTCTCAAAAGTTTGAAATTATGTAGGTGTATACGAGAATTAACCCAAAATACTTCAGAATATATATTTGACCCCATATATAAAAGATCATAATTATACAAGTTAACTTGGCCTTAAATATCATGGCGGCATCACGAATCGTTCGATAGTGCATGCAATTGCGTACATGCGGTTCTTGTTCAAGACAAAACTTTATGTGGTACACAAATTGTTGTTCCTTAAGATGCTACCTCAAAAGTCTAAAAATCGTTAAGGGCTCATTGTTTAAGTGTTTGCTACAAAGTTGAATATCGCACGATTTTGACCTTGCGTGCAAGCCCGAAAATGACGGAAATCTTATTTCGTTCATAATTGAAGTAATAATCGTTATAGACACAATTTTTCTATGAATTCCTTTTAAACTAGTTCTTCTTTCGGTGACTACCAATTTCCAGGCGAAATGTTAAGTTTTTAAAATATCTATAATAGTATTTAGAGAAAGCATGTTTTTCAAATTAAAATTCTATCGAGCCAATGTCTTCCAATCATGTATCTGTCTATAGATTTACTAGATAAAGATCTGTTAAATAATATTCTAAGTTTTCACTTTGCTAGTATCTCACTGCTTCAAAATCGGTAGGTAAGCAAAAGTGTCATAAATTTTCGGGGCACCGACTTGACAAATTGAGTCAATCAAAAGTGTGTAAGTTGTGTCCATGATTTCTATATTTCTTAAGCCACAGCGCTACCGTTATTTACCCTAAATAAAGATGTTGTCTGTTAAAATAATATTAAACCAACTGTTATAGCAACTAGTTTACATATCAACTCCGTCTTGTGCTCCATAACAACACGAGCATAAGCATATGTGAAAGATTATTAAGATTAAATGATATTAATTTAAATAAATACTACTAATGTGGTAAAGTGCTTTTTACAGTAGAGCGATGAGCGTGCAAAACAGAGGAAACCCCGCGTGACAAATTTCACCACGTTACGAAATGACAGCAATTGCCTAGTACCGACAGACTGCTACGTAGAGCGTCTCGGGTTTAACCCCTTGGGGCGCACCAGTGAATTTTCGTAGCTATGTACGTTTTAAATCTATACATATAAATAAAATTGGAGGGTCTGTTTGTAATATTAAAATAACCGCTTTTTACTAAATGTATATGGATGTATATGTAATATACGGTGCATATACCGAAATGACATTTTTTACAATTTTTGTCTGTCTGTCTGTTTGTTCTCGCTAATCTCTGGAACGGCTGGACCGATTTTGACGGGACGTTCACTAGCGGATAGCTGATGTACCAAGGAGTAACTTAGGCTATAAATTAACCGGGTACGCGAAGTAGTTCCCTCAGGACGCGGGTGAAACCGGGGGAAGCAGCTAGTTATTGAATAAGTTTTGGGAGGACATGTCTGAGAGATCTCTATGATGTTCTCAAAATCAATGAGATGTCTGGCTTCCGGCACTTTCTTTCTCTGCTGTGGGCATAGTGTTCTCATCGTGAAAAGATGAGAAACAACTGTAGTATTTTCATCATCACAAAATCGCTAGTTCCCTCCGGCAGAAGTCGTTTGAATGACTGCTGGGTTAGTGAAATCATAAATACATTAATTGTTTTGTTGCAGACTTTCGTGTTTATAAATTGTCTAGTAAAACTGTTGTGATGTAAACAAGCTATAAACAAATATTTAAATAAACATTTGTAGACATTTTTACGCACCAATTGAACAAATATTTGTCGGAAAGATTAGTTGGCAAATAAAGTTTGAATGATCTTTGTGAAAAAACAGTCTTTGTTTTCCTCTTGAAGGTTGACTGTCAGATTCTTGTACTCCAGCTTGCTTTTAGCCAAATAGAGACTCGTTTAAGGAGGCAGCGCCAGTCTAATCTCCGAGTGTTGCAGGTAACACAGGGTTGCATTCATTACATATATACCTATGCATTCCTATTCTTAATAATCATCTTTGTTGATGAATGGAATATAAAATGATTAAACAGTTAGTATACAATATACATAATAACTGTTCTTTCACTCTTGGAATAAATCCTGTGCCAGGTTCTTTTCCCAATAAATGTATTTTCTTTCTTTCTTTTCGAAAATTCAACCAACGGACACAAAGAACACCCAGGCTAAAACAAGAATTTTAGATCACACAAAATTATTTCCGCTGGAGGAATCATACGCGCACCACTCAGTGTACTGTCAAGCAGTTTGCTCATACTGATTACGCTACCCTAGCAATCAACAGTGTCTAATGATTCGATCCAAGTCATCTTGAATGTGTGTAACTAAACGACAACACAAATATTGATTCAAACATATTAATATACAGAAACCATAGATACGTAGCCAGCGTCTCAAAATAGTCCAAAAATATACCCTTAATACCCTTGCATGTTTTCAAATAGTACTGTATCGTTTGTCGCATGGAATACATGCGATATAAATGCCAAAACGTACGACGTAAATACAATGGTCGGCCGAAACAACCCTGTCCGGTTATCACCTGCGTCAGCCGGAAGGTTAGGGTGCCGTGCCATAGCCCCAGGCACTCCTCGACTACGGGCCTCACCGCCACGATGCAGCGAAGAAGTGCTAGGCTGCACAAGTCGCTACCGCTAGAGTTCCACCTTCTGCGCCTCAACGTCGCGTGGCGCGTTTTCTCCACCTAGTGACCGGGCCTCTCGGTGCCACTTATAAAGCGATGCCATCAGCTTGTAGGTCCCAGGGTGCACATCCAGCGAGGAGGATCGCGGCGTGCGGTATCCACAAATGATCCTGACGGCCATGGCGCGAAGCGGTGCGCGAAGCGTCGTCAGGTTCTCGGTGCAATATGGACACCCGTATAGGGCCATCGACCAAACGACTCCTTCATAGAGCCTCCGGCATGAGGCGTTCGGCCCTCCTAGGTTTGGCAACAGCCTTGACAGAGCAACCGCCGCCCCCAGGAGTCTAGGTGCCGCTCAACTTGAAATGGAAATGCTGTTGAGAGCCCCATCGGCTTCGAGAACGAGCCCGAGGTACCTCAAGCTCGTCCCGATGCTGATACGGACTCCTCCTAGCATTATGTGGGCCTTGCAAGAGGTTTTCCTTAGGTTAAACCTTAAATAAATTACTTATCGTGAATAGCACTTTTATACAAATCGCGTTTTTTTTCTTTTATTTATTTCGTGTGATTGTGTTACCATCGTTAAAGTTTAAAATCGATTACTCCGACGAATCTCATTCAGTTGATCAAGTCACAGTTTTCCATAATTTCCTAGTAACTACAAATGTGTGATGGCGCAATTCTGTGTAATACAATTAAGCAACATTAAAATTATCTAATTGAGTAAGTAAACAACTATCAGCATAATATTATCTTTCAGATTTATACAGCCTTATGTTGACGAATTATCTGAGTGGGGTGAGTGGTTTGTTATCGGCTGTGGCACATTAAAAACCGATATGCACATTAATAACCGATATTTGTTTTAAAGACCACATCCAATAAACAAATAAATCAGGGTAAAATTCGTCTCGGTTTTTGGCCTTGAATTTAATCATGAAGCAGCATTTATGGAAAATTTCGCAAAAAACATCTCTACATAGCTATTGGAGGCGAGTCTTCAAGTTTTACGTTATAAATATAATAACAATAATATTATGATGTATACGCGCGCTGTTCTACGCGCTATCGGTCATCGACATTTAACTTATAGGTATACACATTGACCGTCTATAATTCATAAGTGTTTATTTTACTGTCAAGTACCTACTTACCAATTACTCAACATAATCAAAATCTGTCGTGCAAGATACGATATTCGAAATCTTCTTGCTTCTTGTCAATACAAATTGATGAGGTTTCATTTACATAGAGTAAAGCGGATCTTCACGGACGGTTGGCGGTCGAAATCACATTTTTTTTATTACGGGACGAAAAGGTCTCGATGCAACAATTTAAGGATCACACAAATTGTTGTCTTAAGTGGAAATGAAATCCAATCGGCGCAGAGCTGAACTGTGACCCGCATCCTGTGCTATTTTAGTTCGTCGGCAAATCTACTACTGTATTCATTATCATTCGTTCAGTACTTTTTGAGTAAAATAGTAACAAAGTTTCATTAATCTTCACGAACTTTATCGTATAACAGTAGTGGCATTTCTTTCTCACATCTGTATAATTGAATATGATGGTATAGTTATAGTTGACATATAAAAAATTATCTTACGAGAACAGTTTATTTTTAAATGGACGACGATAGTGCTAGTCACCACACATCAATGTAGGATAATAAATACGTATTTTTGTGCGAAGTTACCTCAGTATTGTGTTCAGTTGAAGTGTGTGATCTGACCATGATGGAAAGTGACAAGGTTTCTTTGAAATCAGCTTTAGTGCAGTCCTTGGCGACGTTTGCAAGTAAGTCTTTGCACAGTGAGTTCTTGCAAGATGGATAAACAGATTTTATGTAACAGTTTGAAATTTTTATTTCACATCCGAAACTTTAAAGAGATAACATTAAGAATATTTTTGCAGTCTAACGGTGGCAAAATTTTGAAAATTTGTGGCCTTTTACACAGTGATAGTGTGATATTCATAGTCATGCAAGTTACTAAGTTTATATATAAGACTTAATATCTATGTAACGGTCTCTACCGCGTAGATAATTAAAAATAAAGTAAAATACCTTTTATTTGGCTGTCTCGTTGGTGTCGTGGCATAATTGTGCGCGTGGGATTAGGAGGTCTCGGATTCAGTTCCCGGGTCGGGCAAAGTGTTATTGGGTTTTTCCGTTAGGAAATTCTCAGTAGCAGCACGGAGTCTGGTAATGTGCCCGGTACGGCAATAGGCTCGTCCCCTATTACGTGGGATCTAAAAATTCCTGGCGAAATGTGGGTGTAATATTACAACTCTGCCTACCCCTTCGGGAATACAGGCGTGAGTCTATAAATATATAAACCTTTTATTTGGTCCCTTGTTTTAGAATGGCCAGCCTGCTACATCGCGTAGTAATTTGATGATAAAAGTTAAATATTTTATTCCTACATACAATATTATAGCAACGGGTTTACAAGTCATTGCTACAATAGTACAGTCAACTCCGTCTTGTGTTGTATAACAATACGAGCATAAGAATATGTAAAAGATTATTAAGATTAAATGATATTAACTTAAATAAATAATGCTAATATAGTACAGAACACGTAGCAAGATAAGCGGGAAAATAGAGGAAAAGGCACGTGACATATTTCATCACATTACGAAATTACAGCATTGCTTAGTGGCGAGACCAACAGACTGCTTCGCAGATTGTCTTGGTTCCAAACCCATGAGGCGTAGCTATGTACGTTTTAAATCTAATCTAATTTGTATCTATAAAATCCTTGCGTTAATGACTGACTGACAGACAAGCTACAGCCATAGAGCATAGTGTATTTATTGCTACAGCCTAAACTATTAGACGCAGGAAGCTCAAATTTTACATGTATGTTCCTTGGGGACCGTAGGGGTGCACTAAGAAGGGATTTCCCGAAATTCCCACGGAATTGGGCAAAATGGGTAAAATAAAATAATATGTAGGCGTAGCTGCGGGCGTCCTCTAATAGTACTAATATATAAAGCTAAAGAGTTTGTTTGTTTGGTTGAACGCTAATCTCAGAACTACCGGTCCGATTTGAAAAAATATTTCAGTGTTAGATAGATCATTTATCGAGGAAGGCTATAGGCTATAGGCTATAGGTATATAACATCACGCGATGAGCCACGGGAGCGGAGTAGTAGCCTTATTTAAAGAGGGTGTAACCGCGGACATCATCAAGTTATTAATATAGATATAGTCGGAAAACCTACGTGTTCGAGAGTCCATGTCATGCCTGATGTCAATCTCAAAGGCAATGAAAAGTCTGCCAACTGGCACTAAAATTGGCCGCCGCGGTGGGCCTAGTGTTCTCATCTTGAGAAGAGGTGAAACAGCTGTATATGAGCTAGTGTTGCCCAAATTCAGTCTTGGTCTTGCAGTCTTGGTCTTGTTCTTGCGTTTTTGCAAGACCAAGACCAAGAACAAGACCGCGTATTTTTAGCAAGACCAAGACCAAGACTGATCGTGCAAGACTTGAGCAAGAACAAGACTAAGCCTGCAAGACTCTTGCGTCTTGCAGCTAGGACTTAGCGCTATTTCACGGAGTAGTTAGGTGTAACAGTTCGGTGTATAGGTACGCTTAGGAATTCTATGAGACGCAAAAAACTGTATCAAAGAATATGAAAAACTGGACCTATGCGCATTACGACTAATAGGTACCATAAACATACCTACATAGCGAATAAAAAAATATCCATTAAAATCAAACTGAGTGCATGCATAGTTATGTTTTAACCATCGGCACTTTGATAATGCGGCATCAAAGGTTTTGTACTTACTTCTCAAAGAAATTTGCCGCTTTTCGGAAGTACATGGTTATGATACACGCGCTGGCGGCTTCTTTTGAAATCATATACAACAATCGTTGCCGCCGCGCCGAAATCACAACATTTGACACTATGTGATTGCCGCCACAGGGCGTAGGTAGACTCATGCAAAATAATTTCGAATTTTAAGAGTACCTACAGGTGTTCCAAAGAATAAATAAGTTTCAGAGTGCTTAGAATGAAAATGAATACATTATACTGATCACGCAAGCAGTATTATGATTAGGATAAAATGGTAAGGATAGGTAGTAGATGTCATAATAATTTATTCTAGTAAGTATACAGGGTGTCCGAGTTAGGCCCAACAATATTTAAAGGTGTTTATCTATATCAAGTTTGGAATCGTATGCGTAAATGTTAATAATGAAAGCGAAACTTTTTTTTCCATACAAAACTAAAAAAAATATTTTTTTGTGTTTTTTTCGACAACCCTAACAACTCTATAGTCGTGGTTGTGGCACGCACACACGTATACTATCACCCGTCATCCCCGCTCCTCCACGCCACCCGCGCCACGTTCAGCGCACGTGCACCTACTTAAAAAAAACTTTCTGTAAGTTATGCAATTAATCGCATGATGTAATAACTTGCATAGGTACACATTTTAACTAGTTTAATTATTATCATCATCCTAACCTTATCTGTGGTCTAATTAGTATCTAACTAAACCTAACTGGATAACCTACCTGCCTATGATTAGGTACAATTATTGATGAATAGGAAAATAAATTGCGATTATTTTAAATCGAAATGTAACAGGTGCCTAGATAGAACCTGACACATTACAAGTAATTCGCTTATCTTAATTCTAATCTAAAAATTTAATTATCTGAATTAAAATACAATACTAAATTTATTTACCTATCATATCACCAAATAATGTCAAGGTGCATTGCTTACCTTAGGGTACCTAAACCGAGGGAGTGAGAGTGATTAAAAATACCATTACTAATTAATTAATCAATGCTTGTTTATTGTTACATACACTTTGGTTTATTATTCACATTTATTCGTAACAAAATTACGATTAACATTTTACTTTCAATGTACTTTACGTACAACGGACGGGTCGTTAGTTTACCTACTTTTCTTTACTCACGACGCATTAAAGAAAAGGTTCGAAGTGCTGGCCTCCCTTCTCAAGTTATTGTAATTAATTTGTTTTTTTTACATGTTTTAGCAAATGTAAGCTTATAAATCATAAATGTTTATTAAAAAAAAGTTACTTCCATGGAAAACGACATATAGGTCAGTTGGTTTTTCGAATTTCTTATCAAATCTTCAGTTATTTATTAATCTGCTTGATCTTTACTATGGCTGTGTTAATTCAAGCTCACAATGTTCCAATTCTAATACGTTTTTCTAAGATTTAAAAACTTTAATAAATAGTAATAGACTGATAGGTAATTGCAAGACTTGCAAGACTCTTGCTGCAAGACCAAGACCAAGACCAAGACTGGGAGCGCAATACCAAGACCAAGACCAAGACCAGGTGTATTGGCGCAAGACCAAGACCAAGACTGGCTAAGTCTCGTCTTGTTCTTGCATTTGGGCAACACTAAATTATGAGCACGCGGTGTTCGCGGTGGTATTTTCTTACAGGTTAAAAAAATACTATGTCAGCAATTCGGTACTTTCCCCCGGGAGAAGCTGACTGAATGATAGAATGACTGGCTGGGTGAAATCATAAATCCAATCATTGTTTTGTTACAGACTTTCGTGTAAGTAAATTGTCTAGTAAAACTGTAATAATGTAAAAAAGCTATAAACAAATATTTAAATAAACATTTGTACACATTTCTACGCGCCAATTGAACAAATGAATGTCGGAAAGATTAGTGTGGGAAATAAAGTTTGAATAAATGTTGGTGAAAAAATTGTCTTCGTTTTCCTCTTGAAGGTTGACCGTTGGATTCTTGTACTCCAGCTTGCTTTTAGCCAAATAGAGTAGTCGTTTATGGAGGTAGCACTAGTCTCATCTCCGAGTGTTGCACTTAGGTTACACAGGGTTGCATGCATTACTTAAGTCATCATCATCAGCCTTTAACAGTCCATTGCTGGACTAGGCCTCTCCTTTGAAAGGAGGAATTTGCCTACTATACCACGCTGAACAAACGGGTTGGTATAGGGTTTGTGTCAAGTTTTCCTTCTCTTACAGTGCTGTTCTCTGCATAATATGCTCCCTCTGTCGGCTCTTACGACACCCATGGGATGATATGAGGTGGTGACAATTCGTATTCTTAATCCGACACCACACGGACTACTTATTACTTAAGTACCTATTCTTAATATCTTCTTTGTTGATGAATAGAATATGATTAACACTTTCACGGACAGTAAATGCCGTGTGGTTGACGGCATAGAATACAAGTGTCACCACCCCCTATCTTCCCGTGGGTGTCGTACGAGGCGACTAAGGGATAACACGATGCAAATACCATCTTTGCGTAGAGACGGAAAACTCGACATCAAACCCTATACGACTGCCTCGTTGGTCTCGCGGCATAAATGTGCGCGTGGTCCCGGGTTCGATTCCTGGGTCGGGCAGTGTAATTGGGTTTTTCTGTCACGAAATTCTCAGTGGCAGCACGGAGTCTGGAAATGTGCCCGGTACGGCAATAGGCTCGCCCCTTATTACGTGGGACTAGGGTATATCTGGCGAAAGGTGGGTGTAGAAATACACCTCTGCCTACCCCTTCGGGGATAAAAGGCGTGGCGATATGTATGTATGTATGTATATAGGTGTTTACTGTCCATGAAAGTGTTAAACAGTATTTAAGATATAATCATTATCAAAACTATAACTAGTTTTACACAACGTGGATCGCTTTGAACGTCACTTTAGTTCGAGACTGTGCATCAAAGGTTTTTGTGTTTCAATGTTCTGATATAACAAACGTTCTCACATCCACGTGGTTAAAACGCATGCGAAATTTAAGATATAGTTGTATGTGTTCATATATCTATAATAACGGAAGCGGTTGGATGCGGGCGGCTCAAGACCGGTATGTGTGAAGAACCTTGGGGAAGGCCTATGTCTAGCAGTGGACGTCGTTTGGCTGATATGATGATGAATTGATGATATTTCATCATACGCAGCACGCAGTGCCGTGTGGTTGACGGCATAGAATACAAGTGTCACCACCCCCTATCTTCCCGTGGGTGTCGTAAGAGGCGACTAAGGGATAACACGATGCAAATACCATCTTTGCGTAGAGACGGAAAACTCGACATCAAACCCTATACGACTGCCTCGTTGGTCTCGCGGCATAAATGTGCGCGTGGGATCGGGAGGTCCTGGGTTCGATTCCTGGGTCGGGCAGTGTTATTGGGTTTTTCTGTCACGAAATTCTCAGTAGCAGCACGGAGTCTAGAAATGTGCCCGGTACGGCAATAGGCTCGCCCCTTATTACGTGGGACTAAAGTATATCTGGCGAAAAGTGGGTGTAGAAATACACCCCTACCCCTTCGGGGATAAAAGGCGTGACGATATGTATGTATGTATGTATGTATGTCTTAAGGGAGCCAAATAAATATACAGTATACAATTATGTGTTAAATAGTAAGCTAAAATATTCAAACAAAAATACTCAACTAACATTACCCTGGAGCCACATAATATTAACCAGCAGGTCTAATATAATATATAGTTTTGGATTCAAATAAGTACGCACATGTGGCGTATAAAGTGAGTGGCCCGTGGTAAAGTGGCGACCGCTCGAATCTATCGATTCGCTAGGTTAAGCGGGTTCGTCACCATCTGGTTTATAGATGGGTGACCGGCCACAAAAAGTCACACCCTCCGTGCCTCGGAGAGCACGTTAAGCCGTCGGTCCCAGCTGTCATCAAAAAGATCCTTGACAGTCGTTACGAGGAATTAGCACCCGCGAACATCCTGACTCTGGTCTTAACCATAGAATATGGCTAACCCTTCGGGTTGCGGAGTTCAGACGGCAGTCGCCCTGTGGAAATGCTAATATTCTGTCAAATCTGGTTAGACTAGAAAGCGGAGCCCGGGCTCCAAGGCGAAGGCCTGGATACAAATGGCATAACGCTCGGAGGATGAAGATGACTTGGCATAATTATTATACAGTACAAATGGAGCCAAATAGTATACAAGAAATGGAAAATATCGGACTTAAATAGTATTTAAATTATCAAGTAGAAAGAGGATCATTATAGTGCTGGTAAGAATGTATAAAATAGTTATATCATATATTTTTATTATTACACGGAGCAAGTACTGAAGTAACTTGTCACTGGAACCACATATTTATAATTATCACGTCTGGATTCGAATAAGCACGCACGCATGGCATATAATTCGGAGCCAAAAAGTTGACGTCGGTCTGAGATATATGGCCGTTTCGGATCCAGTTTTGTTCAGAACTTCAGCCAAATTCATCACGAATATAACTAAATTTTATTGAATATATTTGGCAACGTCTTGCCATGAATGGCAACATTGTGAAGAAATCAAAAATATATTCCATAGAGGAAATGCTATTCGAGTGCAAAGGTGTTACTGAGTTAACCCGAATTCTCAGAAGCAGCACAGGATCTGGTAATCTGGTAGAGGCAATATTGCTCGCCCTCTATTACGTAGCACCTAAAATTCATAAGGCGAAAATGTGGATGTAATATTACTTACACCTTGACTATCACTTTGGGGATACAGGCGTGAGTCTTTAAAAAAAATTGCTGTGTCCCGCGGCTTCAGCCACAATACCTTGTCATTAAACTGACGTATCGCATCTCTCGCCTATGTTGAGCTCCTTAAAATCATAGCGTGATGTTCCATAGCCTATTACCGTTCTCAGGAAAGACAGACCTGTGTAATTTTTTGCCTGCGCAGTTGATGCCGACCAAGCTACGATCTTTTAAAGCAGAATAAAAGCAAAAGAAGGAGCATAAGATGGATGTCATTGCATTGATGGGTAAGCGATGCGACACCGGCGACTATCTCTTCACAAATGGTTTACTTAAACACTAATATTACATAATTACGTTGTTGCATTTGTGAGGGTACCTAACCTATCTTAATATCATAATCCCGAAAACGTTTGGACAATTTTTCATAATCCCGTTTTTTTTTAATTCCGATGTTTTGTTTGCCATATAATCGCAACTCCGAATTTCATTTGCCCATTTGTTCATTTGTACGAAGTTTTATAATCCAGACGAATGAGTTAAAGACACACGAAATCTAAATGCACAAAATCCAGATGACCGTAAGCCATGTGCACGAAAGCCAGATTTTTAAAACACACATTTTTTTAATTCAGCTAATTGATATCCAGACAAACAATATCCAGATTTTTTTAATCAAGATTTTTAAATTCAAATAAACGATATCCAGAAAAACGGCTAATGAAATTCCATATTATTTCCATAAACTATTGGAAGAATTTTAAGGTACTTAACCTTAATCTATCTGTAATGGGCAAGTAAAACAATAGCGAGGCGGGAGTCGCTATTCTAACCTAACCTAACCTACTGTACTTGTATGAGAACCAAATAAGAAGATTATGAATATTTGGCAATAGTTTATCAGGAATATGATTGTATGGCAACCAAATAAAAAGATTATGAAATTTTGGTAATAGTTTATTTGAAAAATGGTACGATGGGAAACAAAAAAAAAGCATTCTCAGAATCTGGCATAACGAAACAAAAAAATACTTTTTGAAAATTTGGTTTTAGTGCACCTGGAAATTGATTCATCTGGGAAATTAAAAAAAGAATTTTAAAAAGTTGCCATTCATTACATCTGTCTTTTAAAAGTTCTACCAACCGTTTTCGGGGTTTTAAGATTCGGGTAACAGAAACTCGAGATTTCAATAGGTTACCATTTGTGAGATATTGGTGCCTGATATAGGTATAAGAATACCTGTGTTACGTAACATGTTTGATATATTAATCGAAGAGAAGTTAACAAACTGATTTATTGTTAAAATATTAGATAATAATAAAAACATGCAAGCATGTGTGTGTGTGTCTTTCAGTCACATACGAGTAGGTATGCACAAATAAATAAAAGTTTTATTACGATGCTTAGTTATAAGAGAATTTCACATTTCGTTATCTTAAGGAAGGCGTTGTTTATGAACTTTACGTTGAGGTTTTTCCAGCTATCAGCTTAAGTAACATCGCTGTAATCGATCGGTATAAAGTTTAGTTTTATTTCAATAAGTCGTATTGTAAAAGTCAAAAGATATGACAATAAATTGAAATGACGCAAATGCATTCATTTTAAAATATTGTTATACATTGAAAAATGCATTAAAGCAGCGACAGCTGAGTGGAGAGACCGACAGACTGCTACGCAGAGGGTCTCGGGTTCGAATCCTCGGCACGCACCAATGACTTTTGGAAGTTAAGTGCGTATTAAATTGTTAATTATGGCTAGCAAGTCGGTGAACGAAAATATAGTGAGGAAACCTGCATGTCTGAGAGTTCTCCATAATGTTCTCGAAAGACATGTGAAGTCTGCCAACACGCACTAGGCCAGCGTGGTAGACTATGGCCTTACCCTTCTCCTAGTGAGAAGAGGTCCATGCCCAGCAATAAGACAGTATAAAGGGCTGATAATGATGATGATGAATAAAATGTACAAGATTTATAACTGAGGCGATTATTCTTGGTTTTAGAATGCGAACATTTCTGTGAGCCTAAAGTTCATAGTGGATAGAGGCCTTTCTCTTTTCTGACGAGTTTCGGTGCACAAAGTTAATTTCGCAATATGAAGAAGGGATATATCATTTGTGAGACGATAGATAGATAGATAATTCTTTATTGTGCAAATGTTGGTACAAATTCGGTGTAAATGACAAGTGTACTACATACATATCAAATGCACAAGGGCGGCCTTATCGCAAAGTGCGATCTCTTCCAGGCAACCTTAGGACGGACAGACTGAAAAAACAAAAAGCTTTGATGTGTAGTGAATAAGTATCAGATTACTATAAATTGGTTTTATTTATTATACATACATACGCAGGCATATATACAATAGATATGATAGGTGCTAAACATATTATAAATAATTAAATACATAATATGATACATACATATATAAACATACTTATGTATAATATTATACATAAATATAATACATATACATAAATATAATGCATATACATAGCTACATATAATAATATGAACACAAAATACAGTGACAAAATTAGTTTACAATGACAAATAATGTTTCTTTAGTGCATTTTTTAAAATGTTCAATGATTTAGCTTGCCTAATTTCGACCGGCAGCGCATTCCACAAACGGACAGCTTGAACAGCGAAGGATTTATCGTAGAAGTTTGTGGAATGTGTTGGCATCTGCAGTCTCAGATCCACCAACGACCTCAAGGTCTTCAAATGTGTGTCATGAAGGAACTTAAAACGTTCTTTGAGATATGTGGGGGTATTAGGATTAAACAACACGTTGTACAGTAGTAGTAACGATACATCACGACAACCTATTCTAGTCAAGCTTTTTTAGTCTACAATCGAGTTCAAAAGCGAAAAAACAATTGTGTAGCGGCCATGATTGTGCAATGGGCAGTATTTGGGTATAATTATAGTGTTACATTGGAGTAATAACTCTGAACGCCTGATACTTTCTGAGGGTCCATATTGGCTCACCTAAAGTTCTTTACCCGAAATTGTTCTTCATATCACGATCACTCTTCCTAAAATTTTTCATCCTAAAGTTTTCAATTATACTATTTGTAGTGCAACCGGCGATGTTCATAACACTCATGTTTCCGAAAATTGTAATTAATAATATCATTAATGTAAATATATTGAAACTCCTACTGTTTTTTATCATAACGCTTTTATCCCTAAGCATAATATTTTCACTCATACTCAGAAAGATACATTTACCAAGTGTAATAAAAAATATATGGCTCTTTTACTAAGATACTTTTAGCCTTATATTTAGGTGTTTTATATGATAGAATCTAAAAAATAAACGATTTGCAAAAACAACACTGATTTGGCTAAATTTTCTAAGTTCTCACGCCGTAGCTCCTCCAAGGCTACACTCCAACTGAAATTCATAAAACACGACTCATATACGGTTATGTTTATGGCCTGGGAGTTTATACCGCAGTTTTAACCGTACCTAAACTAATAACTATAGGACTAACTCGGTTTAGGGACTTCGCAGGCCGCTGCCGCGGCACGCTCGCTTCGCTCGCTGGGCTCGTGCGTTGTGGTCACAGTTCTAACCTAACCTAAACCAATAATTGACCATTGTACTATTGTGTATTTGTACCATAGTACTACTTATTATTCTTATATTTTATACATTTAATGTTAAAATAAAGTTACGCAAAATTAATGTATATAATACAGATTATTATTAATAAAAAGACATACATACATAGACTCACGCCTGTTTCCCTGAAGGGGTAGGCAGAGGCATATTAAACGCCCACTTTTCGCCAGTGTTTTGATCCCACGTAATAGGTGACGAGCCTATTGCCGCTTATCGGATTATTTTGTTTGCCAGAGCCTCGTCCGTTGATCGGCAGGTGCAACACTTGCAGGTGAGGTTGGCTTGGGACCCTAAGTTCTTGGTGGGAACCCTATGCACCCCCTATAATAAAAAGAAATCTAAACAAAAAAGATAAGTATGACTTTGAATAATAGTGTAAAAGATGGTTATGTTGTGAAAATATAGGACAACAAATAAAAGTTTAATAGATGTTTATTGCTACTGACATTATGAAGTTCAATGCTTCGAAGTGATAACATTAGAGACAGAGTAGTTAGGAATTGTGATTGTTAGGATGAAAAATGTTAGGAAGAACATTTTCGAATTTCCAATTATCGGAGTTGAAAATTTAGGTGAACTTTGGCGCACCCACTTTCTGAATAGCTTTATAGATATGGCGGTATACTTAATAAGGTTTTGTTTTCTGAAAGAAACTATTGAGTGCAGAGTTGCAGTGCATATCAAATCATACATGTCAATGCACAAATTTCTTTAGTAACTTCTCCTCTTCGCCACTATCTAGACTTGCTTGCATAAAAACAGAATCACCCATCCAAGCGGTGTCCTTACTACTCGCTCATAATATCTGCTGATCTATAACGAACGGCAATTCAGGCCTTTACTCTGTGAGTGGTACTGCAACTACTACGGTATTTTTATCCATAAAATTTTCTGTGTGGTCCAGTGGATAGCGTATGCGGCTGCTGATCGGAGGTTCCGGGTTCGATTCCCGGGTCTGTCTGGGAGTCTGGTATTGTGCCGATAACGGCAATAGGCTCGCTCCCTATTACGTGGGACCTAAAATTCCTAGAGAAATGTGGGTGTAATATTACACCTCGCGTGAGTCTAGAATAAAAAATCTCTTTTATAACGAATCTATTCCATCCTTCCATTCCAGTTGCCGCACTCACCGGTTTAACTGGCCTCGTGTTTGCGTGGCCTTCCTACAATGTGGCGAACTTCGCGTCGAACGAGACAGTCCTGGCCGAGCCCATGTCTTCAGTCCACGTGTCACTCCTGGGCAGTCTGACGAATATTGGAGCGTTCATTGGCACTCCGTTCTACGGCATAGCCCTTAACAAGCTGGGACGAAAATACACGGCTATCCTTGCTGGATTGCCGTTTGTGGTAAGATATTTTTATTTGTGACGAGCTTATTAGTCTAAGATCCCGCGACAAATTAGTGCACTTATCGAGTTTTAGCTGAAATCCAATTTTTTATGTATATTTATGATTACGAGAATATATACCTACTAGGTTGTCTATTGAAATGTGGCCGCTTGTATTTTTTATAAAATTGGCAATTGGCAAGTGGCGTTCTGTTTTCCCTGCCTACCCCGACGGGAAAAAAATATAGCGTGAGTATATGTACGTACCTATGTACAACGTATTGTCAATAAAAACTCTCAACAAAGAACTGATTTCTGTATCCAGACTCCAGACAAATTTTAAAATATAGTGGCATCTAAGGTCCTATCTTGTAAATCTATTATGTATAACACTTCTTGTGTCACATTCTCTATCTATGTAACATTCTCCATCAATGAACACCTAAATAATACTGTGAATTTCACTTATTTCAGCTTACATGGACGATAATCTCCTTCAGCGATTCGATACCATGCATACTGCTGGGAATGGCTATAGCTGGATGTGGAACTGCAGGCCAATCAGCTTCATCGATCTACATCTCAGAAATCTCCCACGATTCCATCCGAGGGGCCCTAACATCTACCGTAGTGTCCGTCTACTTTATCGGTCTACTCGTCTCGTATGTCCTTGGAGGCCTACTGACTTATCAACAAGTAGTATATGTGCAGCTGTGTGTGGCCGTGTTGTATATACTGGTGGTGTCTACCTTGAAAGAATCACCGGTTTATTTGCTACAGAATGGCAGAGAAAAGGTAAGTAGGTACTTCTTAATTGATTAACTAGTAATATGCTAGAATACTAGATATGAACGTGCTGGCGTGCCATAATAATCAGATAATAAAATCTAAATAGCAGCTCATATGAGGGTCTTGAAATCCCGGTAGTCACTAGACCAATAAACTGGCACGCAATAGGCCTCGAATTTTAAATGACAAGCGGTGTTTATTACTGATTTTTCGAAGTCTAGGTTTAATTTGTGAATTGTCACAAGCTCTGTGCCTCGGAGAGCAAGTTAGGTCATGTAGATTTACGAGCCGTCACGTAGAGTCAGTACTTCCAGATATCTTGTCACTAGTTTAAGCAAAGATATAGCTACAACGTTATTCTAACTAATTTGGTTAGCATTAAAAATCTGTAAGATTAATCACTATGCCGCCCATTGTACTTCGCTTATATTGTATGATGTCTTATGTTATATTTCTGGTGTACAATAAAGCATAAAATAAATAAATAAATATGTTTATTGCTTATGTTTGCGAAAGATTGTGTGATCTCGTGTTCGATTCCATAGAAAAAGTATAATAGCAAAAGCTGCCGAAATACGCCAGAAGCCTTTGATTGGATATTCAAAACAACATCATGAAGGTGGCATTTTGTGTCCCCATATACCCATATTACAAATTTAATGCGAAATTTTGTTTGTCTGTCGTTCTTTGACGTCACAATGGAGTGATTTTATGGTATATTTTTTGTGGGATATAGTTCTTTAGGAGGCTGGAGAGTGAGAGGTTATTTAGCGTTTTCACCGCGATATCCGATTCCCATGCAGGTGGAGTCGTGCGCGAAGTCTAGTTAATAATATCCAGAATGTGAGGTCCAATGCTAATCAAAAAGGGTGTAAATACCTTTATATAGACTTGAAACAAAAGTCTGTGGATCACGAACAATGCATCACAGACATATAAATAAAAGTCTTATACGTCTGTGACAATGCATACAATAATGTTTTTGTCTGTGCGTAAATAAGTTGATATCTGACTTTAACCCTGTATGTATCTTCTTTATGAATGAACTTTTTATTCACAAATGCATTATTCTTTCACCAGCGAGTCCATTGTTCATTTAGAAATGATATGCTAGTGAACAATTAAATAAAAGCAATATTATAAACATACTTATGTATTTCGAAATGCATACATAGTCTATAAATGAATAACACTCAGACTCAGAACAAAGAATCCTGTTCATCACACAAAAAAAAATTCTGGATGGAAATCGAAACCACAACTTCTAGCGCAGCAGTCAGGATCAATAACCTCTACAATACCAATCAAATTCAAAGCACCCTGTTTGTTTGAATATAAAATAAACGATTTTTCAGGAAGCGGCCGAGTCGATAGCTTTCTACCGACAGACCAGTACTTCATCAAAAGAAGTGGAGGTGGAAATCTCAAAGATCAAACTCCAGCTAGACCCGAGACTTGAAAAGTTGTTAGAAGGAGAAGGCGGTAAGTTTCATTATAAATATGATGATGTGAAGTACCCATACGTTCGCGTAAACGTCCATCTGTTCGCGTAAACTCTAAGGCCGCCCTCACATTGGCAACAGCGTCAACGCAGCGTCAGCCGAGCGTTCTTTGAGAACGTTTTTGTCTTTTGAAGAAACGCTCGGCTGACGCGATGTAGACGCTGCGAAGACGCCGAGGTGCCGCTGCGTTAACGCTGACGCTCAATGTGAGGGCGGTTTTAAACCTCTAAACAGATTTCCATGCGGGTTTTCACCAGTGAATGGTGTGATTCATGAGGCAAGTATTTAAGGTCAAAGTCAAAATCCTTTATTTATTTAGATCACAAAGTGACACTTATGAACGTCAAATTTAAAACATTATTACTTTAAACTTCTACATTTACATTTACTGCCACGTTCGCAAAGCAAGGGCGCAGAACCATGAGAAAGAACGGGCAATAAAACTCACGTTCACTCTTTTTCATCGCCAGGTTTTTAATAATACATAACAATTAAACTTTTGTAAGGTGCTGCAACTGTTACACCTTCTATGTTACTTGTATATATTTACTGTACATAATACTCAAGCATAATCAAGTGAAATTTTGATGTTCATTTATTTAGCGTCCTGAACATAGACATGGTGAAATAGGAGCATCCACTTACATTATGCACCTAACAATGCAGGCAATCCGCGCAAATGTTCAGAACCATGATGGAAATGATGCAGTTAAATATCAAAAATTGAATACCAGCCCATAAGCCCGCCATCGACCAGGATCATAATCAGGAAAAAGGAATGCTGAAATGGTTTGGACAAATATTTATGACGACGACGATGAGGTGTGGGGGCAAGCCGGTTGAGGCAAACCTCGTAAGACGTTCGTCGACCAAATTGCGGACGTCTTGAAAAACGGAAAAGTCGGAAGCAACTGTAACCGCCGAGCATGTATGAAAAGAGTAATGAATGTAGAGGAAGCGCGTGAGGTTTGCAAGGATAGAAGCAAGTGGTGTTCTGTTGTCTCTGCCTACCCCAACGGGAAAAAGGCGTGAGCATATGTATGTACATATTTAAAAGGTCTTGGCTCTTGTTATGATAACAACGTCAGGCTTCGAAGTTGAATATACATGTAGAGCTTTTCTAGTTAACGGTTTAAAATTTAGAATAGTAACAAATTACATTATTGAAAAAAACTTGCTGTGGAAATTTATGAAGGCATTTGTTAAAACTAAAATTAGATTTTATGTACTTCTGTGGGTAAACCGATTCACACAAAACTTTCATATCCTATTTATCATAACTTCTAAAATCCTGTCTTTTAATTGCTCAGTAAATCTAAACTGAATTGCTATACAAGTATACACTGTTGTCGCAGCCAGCTGATTAGAACAGACATTTAATAGCACAGCCCTTTCCTATTTATTAAAGGCAACGCTCGCTCTAGGAGTAGATTCCGTGTCGCGGTATAAATATTTAAGCATAACACAAAGTAAACTAAGTCGCTTAGCAGCTGAATCTGTTATTAAGTCAATGACTTTCCGGTCCGGCCTGTTGATGTATGTAGTGATACACACTGCTGAGCTCATGGGTTCCCATCCAGTACAAATATTTCTGTGACGAGCCCAAGTTTTCTCATGTATAGATCGAACCCACGACACTCAGCGCGGTACCAAAAGGTAAGGTGACCGCTTAAACCACTACGCTACTATTCCTCGTCTGCATTAGTCCTTTAATTAAATACCGAGTATCTACAAACCGAAACACTTATTTGCGAAGTAACCGAATATCAGTTGGACATCACAGCTAAGCGATACTCAGTTAAAGTGTTAAACGCCAACATGAACCAGTTTGGTGCAAGCCAACAAAATAGCTTAAATAGCAATGATTATAAATATTGGTTGACACTGATAGAAAAATATTACTGTATTCAATTTTAAGCCTTTTTCAATGGAATAAAATATCAGCATCATCTTCTCGGCGTCCCAGTTAGATTCAAAACTTTCGCCTTAGTACTCTAGGCAGATTTGACAGATTATTAGCTTTTCTACGAAGAGACTGCTGTCTGACCACCGCAACTCAAAAAGTATACCGATATTCCATCGTTTAGAAAAGTGTCTATTTTCATAAGTACCGCCCCATAGCACAAAAAACAATAACGACAGCAAAATATCTTCACGAGCCGGAACCAACGTCCAACGGTTTAAAGTCTCTCTGAGGCGCTGGTTATGAGATAATTAAATGCATACATATTTTCAAAAATCAGTGGAGCGCACCGTGAGTTTGTAACCGATAGTCAGTGCATGAACTGGGTGCATGAACTGCCATGCAGTGTTTATCGTATCGTATAATATGTTGATGTCCACATTGTTATATTCAAGAAAATTAATAATTTAATAAAAGAATAATCAATCTATCAATCAGCCTATTGCAGTCCATTGCTGGACTTTCCCAACATGCGACAGAATGACCAGTTTGCACCACAAGTGTATAATATATAATAAGGTAAGGTATAGTATATAATAAGGTATTATGTTATTTATTTTAAATAAATTCAAAGATATCAATAATCAAACTACACAATTTAGACACTGCAAGGCATCTGCAAAGAGTCGAATTGATGAGACAAATTATATTATAATATTTTTATACCATGTTTTGAAAGGCCACGTATGCTTACTAACGACAAAAAATGTATTAAAAATTTAAAAGCGCCGAAACGGTTACGTGCCGAATTTGCATAATTTTCATAATTGCTATGACGTTTAATGTTTCAGTAATTACGAGGAGAGAGTCGTAAATAATGGTGGCATTGGTTTTTAGATCTAATGGGAAAACATGCGAAGCAAAGATGTGATGATGATGTGAAGTGATATGGCATTAGACTAATTATATACATATAGTGTCTGTACTGTCTCACTAATTAATTCTTCCGTTACTGAGTGACTGTTAAAAGAGATTTCCCGAGATGCCCAAGGGTCGGAAAGAAACGGTTAAATTAAAATAAAATGAGCTGGCGTAGCTGCGTAGGTATAATATTAATAAAACTCCAATTTGAAGCAAAGCCATTCTGATCACATACATACATACATACATAACGTCACGCCTTTTATCCCCGAAGGGGTAGGCAGAGGTGTATTTCTACACCCACTTTTCGCTTATACTTTAGTCCCACGTAATAAGGGGCGAGCCTATTGCCGTACCGGGCACATTTCCAGACTCCGTGCGGCTACTGAGAATTTCGTTACAGAAAAACCCAATAACACTGCCCGACCCAGGAATCGAACCCGGGACCTCCCGATCCCACGCGCACATTTATGCCGCGAGACCAACGAGGCAGTCGGATAGGGTTTGATGTCGAGTTTTCCGTCTCTACGCAAAGATGATATTTGCATCGTGTTATCCCTTAGTCGCCTCTTACGACACCCACGGGAAGATAGGGGGTGGTGACACTTGTATTCTATGCCGTCAACCACACGGCATATTCTGATCACAACATAGAATCAAACAAAGTCTGTCTTCTGTCTGTCTGTCACAATGTATGCTTAAATCCTTAAAACTACGCAACGGATTTTGATGCCTTTTTTTAATAGATAGAGTGATTCAAGAGGAAGGTTTATATGTATAATTTTGCAACCGTGCGTAGCTGGAGCGGGTTGCTACTAGTATTATAAAGTGAAGTGAGTTTGTTTGTTTGGTTGCCCTTCTTTCACGTCGCAACGGAGCGATTTATGGTATGATTTTGTGTCTGGGTCGAGTTTGGCAGCTAGAGAGTGATAAAGGCCACTTTTACTGCGATAACTTACTCCCACACGAGTGGATCCGCGGGTGAAATCCAGTTGTTAATAATGTTTAACAATGTAGATACAAAATGTGACCCAAATGGCTGCGAATTCAGCATTAGTATTATCTTGTAAGATAAAATGGATGATAATTAATTAATAATATAGGAATTTAAACTTCATGTACATCGATGAATATGGCGCTTGCAACAGTGCCGAAATATTGGTTACTCGAAACAGGTAAGTGGTATATGTATGTATATCCCAAAAGACACTTTAATGTAAAATTTATAAATAAGTCAGAAATGTCAACAAAATTCTATTTCGAGTAAAATTTTACCTAGTTCCTTTGTAGGTACTTATTCGTGTGAATGCCGTAAACCAAATATTGACACAAGTAATAGTAGTATTTGATAATGTTAGCTTTTTCATAATATCGTATTATGTTTCATATTACTTACGCAAACAAAAAAAAATTATAGTGCGCAACTCTAATACTTTAATATGTTTAATACTTACTAATTGTTTGCAGGAAAATTTCATTCATTCCGAAGACCATCGCACGGTTGGCGTAGTGGTCGCCTCGCCTCTTGACACTGCGTCGAGTGTTGTGGGTTCGATTCCCACACGAGCCAACACTTTGCGTAATTCACAAATTGTTGTTTCGAGTCTGGGTGTTCATTGTGTCCGTTAGATGTATGTTTGTAAAGTTCCTTGCGACACAGGATTTAGTCATAATGCGGGAGTTGTCATTTATAAAAATGAAACTACAACTACAACCTAAACGGATAATCCTATTTTGATATAACTTATTCTATGACAAAAGCTAGTGTTTCATGGATTGTTGTAGAGTATAATTTGAGTGTAAGGGCGGTTTCAGATTAGCGTATTTTTCTGCGCGTATACGGTCGTTTTAGCATACGCGCTTACACGCGCGCTACATTACGCGCTTCAAAAAACCAGACTCACGTAAACGGGCGTGTTCGCTCGAAACGGTAGTGACGTCTTGTCAGTGTCAACATGGATTTTGACGGCTCGTGGTTATACGAGCTTAGAAGCGCGTCAACGCTCGTACGAGTTGCGCGTGTGCCAAAAGGCGCGCCTATACGCGCCTACATGCGCTTCCAAAAACGAGCTTATACGCGCGTATAAAACGCTAATCTGAAACCGCACTAAAAGATGCTTTTCGGGTGATAGAAAGTCGTTTTAAGTCATGTGATTACTATGTGTGGCATTTTATAACTGTCTGTGACGTATGAATGTGTAAAGAGTATTATGTTATTTTTAGCGGCTTATAACTTATCTTGACTGACTCTATAGAACTAAACATTGTATGTTATTAAATGATCTTGTCGTCATCCTCCTAGCGTTATCCCAGTAGCAACCCGGGGTCCGCTTACTAGCCCAACTGAATTTGACTGAATATTTGCTTTCCCACGAAGGGACTCCTTGTTTGACCTCCGCAACCCGAAGGGATAGTGGATATATTCCATGGTTTAGACTAGTGTCAGTTTATCCAGAGATATATACAGACTTCCTGTAACAACTGTCAAAGGTTTTCATCACAGACGGGACCGATAGCTTAACCTGTTCTCTGGGGCACAGGGCAAGCGATAATTAATAATTAAATACGCACGTCATTGGTGTGCGCCGTAGATTCGAACCCGATGGTCTCCATGGCTGTCTGTCGATATCTCCACTAGGCTATCGCTGTCCATTTAATATTTTTGTATTTTTTGTATTTTTTGTAAACATTTTACTTTTTTCATGTACTTTGTTGTGTTTTTATTGGTGTGTCTAATAAATGTTCTTCTTCTGCTTCCTTTCTTCTAATGAACCAGTTTGTTTCATTGTGAGTTTCGTTGCAGTGAAGTAACGCTCTTTACAGTATAACAATGTTGATATCATTAGCACGCTTATCACGGTCATCACTCTTGGTTAAATAAATATCATCTAGGGATTTTTAGTACCTTTTTTTTCAAAAATGCACACTATAAACAGATTTAAAATACTTACCCAAATTTCTCACAGTTGGAACTTGTCAATTGTATTTTTGGACATTTTCTATATTACTACTTCTACGACAACGTAGAACGAATTTAGAAAGTGTGAGGAAATCTTATTTCAAATTGTCTTTCGGGATATATACCACGTACCTTTGTTTGGAGTAACCGATATTTCGGCACTGTTGCAAGCGCCATGTTCACGGATCCGTGAACATGGCGCTTGCAACAGTTTAAATGACCACGAAAGTCGAAATTCCTATATTATAAGGAAATCTGTTCCATAGTTTTATATGTTCCGTTATAAGGAATTCAGTTTTTTTTGTTAACAGATTCATCTTTAGCCAAGGAGCTGATGGCTAACTTAGAACCAGAGGAAAAAGTTTCTGAATGGCAGTTCCTGAGTAAGTATTTCATTTTAAACCAAACATCTGAGGATTCGCTATAACAAGTATAGTTTTAAGGCATATAGCTATTTCTAACTGAACTTTTCATTCGTATCAGAAGACATCAAGGCGGATTTAAAATCAGGTAATCTGCAAACAGTATTCCGGCTTTGACTACTCTTTGAAATTTAGCGTTTGAAAAGCCCGCTGTTGTAGAGCTATAACCAGTTAAAAACTTGAAGAAATAAATAACCAATCAGTGTTAGATTTATTTTTTCTGGAATTAAGTAACAAGTTGTGTATCACAAAAACAAACATCTCAGAAATGCTTTGGTTTCACAAACATAACAATATTTTTCAATCAATTTACAGAAAAGTCGCAATCTTCTATTCGTGCTCTCGCAGTTGCTTTAACTGCAATGGCTATAATGATGCTCATGGGTAACATTGCGATACAAGTCTACGCTGAAACATTGTTCAAAGAAGCTGTCCCTTCGATGGATTCCAACCAAGGCTCCATATTTTTGGCTATTGATCTTCTGGTTGCCAGTATTATTTGTACTCTTCTGATAGATCGATTGGGAAGAAAGGTGAGTATATCTTTCCAAGCTTAAACAAATAGTCAACTGTAAATGAAGTATCAGAATACACACATGTCTGCCATTCTCTTTGCATAGTTTTGTTTTTGACTGCCAGCATTTTCTTTAGCCATTACTGTAAATAAAATATCAAGTAAATTCGTACTGTATATGTTATCATTAGAGATTTGAAAGATAAGTTTTTAATTATGTAGAGATATCTAGCTATATCTCTACATAATTAAAAACTTATCTTTCGTAAACATAAAAAGTGACATGCTTCGCTGGAAAAGTCCGCAGTGCATATTTTAGGGAAATGACGTATTTTTTATTAAGTTACTTGTTATTTTCGTTTAAAATATATGTAATTTTAAGAGGTTCTAGGCAGAAAAGTTGTAGAACAAGTCGATTTCCTTAGCCACCCAGCAGTGTCAACGCTGATTCTATTAGTATCGGCTTATCCTTTTCTGAAGGCACAATAGAATTATTGACGAGGACCTTGGACCCTAAAGAGCCCGGTGCTGGAATCTGGGAGTCGGAAGCACAACTGGGATAACGCATGGACCATGATGATAAATTATAAGCTCTTTGCTATCGCTGCACTAAGGGATATTTTTACAATCCTTGTATTTCACATATTTATAATAATTAAGCACGCATCCATTGCATTATAGCTTCGCCTGTAAGAATGGTTTGTTTTGTAATCATAAATAAATAAAAAAATATTTCTTTTTACAGTTTCTGATGATCTCAACGTGCATTGGCTCTTCCGTTTGCACCCTGATACTCGGTGTCCAGATCCAGTACCACTGGGCTCCACACTGGTTCACCGCATTGATGATTTATCTCTACAACTTTATCTTCAATGTAGGTGTCGCTGTTGTGCCTTTTGTATTGATGGCTGAGTTATTTTTACCCGAGGTAAGTTCTATTATGCTTCTATAGGTATTATAAAGAATACTATTTGTAACAATGTTTTTTTGTCTTATCATCTGTAAGTTCTTGAATGGGTCATATTAGCTTATGCAGCATTTGTGGTGCATATTTTCAAAGGGTTGTTATTAGTTTGGCGTGACGTGATCTGCATATCTGTAGCATCGTACCTCCTAAACCAATCGACCGATAATGATGCGTAACTGTGTTTACAATCTGACGCAATTCAGATGATTCTGAGCTAACGTTGACTATGATTTATATTGTGTCAAGGATTCATCATTGCAGCCTTTCACTCCATACTCACGTCCACTGCTGGACATAGGTCTCTCGTAATTTGCGTCACAATAGTATTGTGAGCAAATTAGGAGGGCTTGGCCTACTATACCACGCTGGCCAGACGGGTTGGTATAGGGTTTGATGTCGAGTTTTCCGTCTCTACGTGCAAAGACGGTATTTGCATCGTATTATCCCTTTCTCGCTTCTTACGACACCCACGGGAGGATAGGGAGTGGCGTCACTTGTATTCTATGCCGTCATCCAGACGGCGTGTCAAGGATTATCTATTTCTTATTGATCCTTATTCTCACAGGTGCGAGGGCTTTGCGGCAGCATAGTGATGTCATCTGGTTGGGCCATGAATTTCGTCACATTGATCGTCTTCACTCCCGTCGTTGAGGAGTACGGTTTCGCGCTCCTTTTTTACGTCTTCACTGTCATCGGATTTGCAGGAGCTATTTATTGCTGGATATATGAGCCTGAGACTAAAGGTCTATCGATTGATGCAATTCAAGCTCAGTTCTTAAAAAAGAGTAAGAAAAAAGTTGGCGTTTGAAGATTTTGATTTTAAGTTGGCTGTTTCGTATCGTGTTTTATTCGAAAATAAATGCAGAAGTAAAATATGTTCTGCCACAGGCCGCACTCCGATCTACTTGCAGGTCTTATTTTAATAACCGAAAAAGAATTGTTTAACATGAGTGACTTTTACTAAGCATTTATTTAAATTTAACTGTTAATTAATTTAAATAGATAAAGCAAGTAGTAGTAGTAGTAATCGTCTTTATTGTACCAAATAAATGTACAATAATGATTCTTAACAAAAATAACAGATAGTACAATTGGCGGCCTTATCACTATAAAGTAATCTCTTACAGGCAACCCTTTGGATGATTCAAGATACTTTAAATGTGTCGATATGTACCTTAATAAAATTATCTTGTGGTTATAATCTCTTCAGTATCTGTTTAAAAAGAGATTTTTGTTATGCGAAGTCTTTATTGTGTATCTAGTCTGTTGTTGAAATTAGACCTTATTAATTTTGCTAGAACTTTGTTATATTTTTATACGTAGTGTTAATTTGTAAACAACTGCTGGCTCAGTTGCATATTTTTTATTTACTAGAACACGTACATAGCAAAATTTGTTTTTAATTTAGTTTTTAAGTTAACTTACTTTTATTAAGATTATTATAATAAATATTCAATTTATTAAGTGTAAGTTTTTAATACATGTTTGTTATTTGAAGTCATTTTATTATCAAAACGATTAGAATTTATATTTAATACGCATTTATTTATTAAATAAAATGTTTAAAACATTTTATTTAACGCTTGGCTATCTGCTACTAGACAGAGAATTGGGTAGTGGTGAATTTTTGTATTAACATAGCTAATATTATACTGTTTAAAGATACAAAATATCCATGAATGAAGGATGTATGACATTAGTCTTATAAATATGTTTGTCGCATACAAATCGTATAATTAGGCTGTTTATAAACTATCGTCGGCAATATTTTAACTATAAAACGTAAACTTCAGTATACATACGTAGCTTAAAAGTAAAATAAGAGTACAAAGTAAGTTCTACATACATACATACATAGACTCACGCCTGTTTCCCCGAAGGGGTAGGCAGAGGCATATTAAACGCCCACTTTTCGCCAAGGTTTTGATCCCACGTAATAGGTGGCGAGCCTATTGCCGCTTATCGGGATATTTTGTTTGCCAGAGCCTCGTCCGTTGATCGGCAGGTGCACCACTTGCAGGTGAGGTTGGCTTGGGACCCTAAGATCTTGGTGGGAACCCTATGCACCCTTAAGTAAGTTCTAAAGTAAACATAAGTTGCTAAAAAATAACCTTGTACCCAAACATACAGGAGCTCTGCTTAGCAGGGCTAAGATCGACCAATCAACTCAGCTTGTTAGGCTAATCAGGCATTAATATACCTTAATTGCAGTAAATGAGGCCGATTCGTCATTTTATAATGGTCGACATCATTTGTAAAATGCCCAATCATTCAAATTGCTTGCAACATATTAATAGGGAATCCCTCGATGCTTACATTATTCATCTCAGAAATCTGATTTATTAGAAATTTAACAAGAAAACACATCGAGTTATATCCAATAATACTATTATTATTTTATACCCAATATTGTATTACGGGATGGATATGAAAGAGAAAGAGGTGATTAATGGGATGACGGGCAACAGAAGAAGTGTGGAAGCGAAGGACGTACTGCGCTGACCCCAAATAAATTGGGACCAGGGCAAGAAAATGTTGTTGTATTACGAGTACATCCGTTGTTAATATTGTAATCATAGAATATGATTTCTTCAAAAGACCGATAGTTGTTCAAAACTTGTCTAAATAAAGGTACTGTAGTTTCGATCAACTTGGGTGCTACAAATTCTCTTTCTTATTATCATTTGTGTAAATTATGTAACTGTATAATTATACAGTTACATAATTTTGAGAAATAACGTTACCTGCAGCAAATGTTGCAGGTAACGTTATTTCTTCATATGTTTTTATTTTTTCTTGTCTGTCTATATATCTGTTTTTATAGTGTTAATTAGAAAATGATTAAAACTAACACCATATACATCTTTGTGTATGATTTATCGTAGATCAAAATTGATCCATTAAATTAATTGCTTAAATCTTATTTTATTTTTATTTGCATGTCATATTACTACGGTTTGTCCTTTAGATGAAAATATAAATACTACCTTATGAGACAAAATAATTATGTCTATCATAAGAAACAAAAGGAAATAGTCTTCGATAAATCTTTACAAGGCGAATGTGGAAATGATCGCATGTGCCATTAATTCGTGGCACTAGCTCTGAGATTAGATTCGTAAGGAAGGAACAGTAAGTATTTTTATTCACTTAAGAAAATAAAATAGTAAGAAGGGGCCTATATCGGACCCCAGGTGCAACCCAACCAAGATGATTGAAAATAGATAAAGAACATGATTGTATTACGAAGGTATGGATGTATCTCTTTGGAAAAGGTAATAATGTCTGTCTTTGGTAAGACTATAAAGCAGACCGTGGGTTCTAAGACGAAAGTATTGAAAGTATCCAGGTGAGCAGTAAGACAATGATTATTACTCTGGAAGACAAGATATTATTATTATGAAAGAAATAACAAATCGGCTTCAAAATTTTCTCAAAATAAAACTAATTATTGAAGGAGTTCATCTTGGCTCACCTAAAGTTCTTTACCCGAAATTGTTCTTCCTAATGATTTGTAATCCGAATGATCACTCTTCCTAAAATTTTTCATCCTAAAGTTTTCATTTATACTATTTGTAGTGCAACCGGCGAGTCATAACACTCATGTTTCCGAAAATTGTAATCAATAATATCATTAGTGTAAATATATTTTAACTCCTACTGTTTTTTTATCATAACGCTTTTATCCCTAAACATAATTACCATAATATTTTCACTCATACTCAGAAAGAAACATTTACCAAGTGTAATAAAAAATATATGACACTTTTACCAAGACACTTTTACCCTTATATTTAGATGTTTTATACGATGGAATCGAGAAAATAAACGATTTGCAAAAATAAAACTTTATTGGCTAATTTTTTTTAAGTCCTCGCGCGAAATTCATAAAAACGACTCATTTACGATTATGTTTATGGCCTGGGAGTTTGAACCGCAGTATTAACCGTACCTAAACCAATAACTATAGGACCGATTCGATTCTGGCACTTCGCCGGCCGCTGCCACGGCACGCTCGCTTCGCTCGCTCGGCTCTTGCGTTGTGGTCACAGATCTAACCTAACCTAAACCAATAATTATGGATAGACAGCGGCGATAGCCCAGTGGTGTACGTAACGGACTGCCGAGATGATGATCTCGGGTCGATCCCCAGTTACCCCGGGCAAACACCTCTGACTTTTCGAAGTTATGTGTTAAAAATATAAATTATCGCTCGCTTAATAATGTGCCCAGTAGATGGCAATAGGCTCGCCCCCTATTACATTGGGACATAAACATAACTGGCAAAACGTGGGTGTGTAATACATCTCTGCCTACCCCTTCGGGGATAAAAAGGCGTGAAGTTAATTATGAAAAGCCCCTTTTCGTTTCTTGAACTTGACCATTGTATTATTGTGTATTTGTACCATGGTACTATTATTCTTATATGTTATAGGTACATGTTATGTGAAAATAAAGTTACGCAAAATTAATGTATATAATACTGATTATTATGAATAAAAAGAAATCTAAACAAAAAAGATATGACTTTGAATAATAGTGTAAAAGACGGTTATGTTGAGAAAATATAGGAAAACAAATAAAAGTATAATAGATGTTTATAGCTACTGACATTATGAAGTTGAATGCTTCGGAATTATGAACATTAGAGACGGAGTAGTTAGAAATTGTGATTGTTAGGATGAAAAATGTTAAGATGTGTTGTGGGAGAACATTTTCGGATTTCCAGTTATCGGAGTTGAAAATTTAGGTGAACTTTTGCGCACCCTTATTGAAGATGACTCAAAAACTAATCATCATATCTTGGTAAACTGGGACCACACAAGAAGCACCAGCACTCAAATAAATAAAATAATCATTAGGGTCGGTTCTAAAAGAGATGGCATAAAATAGCGCAAGTCTAGCACTAAGTCTGGTTTTATATTTAGTACTTAGTTTAGGCCCAAACCAAGGATGGTTTAGGCATAAACATAATACGTAAGTTTCCTGATTTCTATTGTTATAATGAGCTGTGTGAATCAACACTGTTTTATCAATCGAGGATATCTTTATTTGTGTAAACTCAAGATAATGCTGTCGCTGGTGGCTTATTCTACTCATCATCATTTCAATATACATATTTATAAACTTGCTAGTACTGAATGGCATATCATCGCAGAGCCTAAAGTACTGAAACTAAAAACATGTAATTTGGATACTGGGTTCCTTCTATGACGTAGAAATTCACTGGGCTCTATGCTTTCGAGGCCGATTCCCCACATATAATAATAATAATATAATTGGTAGCGCCATCTACCTTCCTATATATAACTAATCGCATCAAGATCAATCGTTCCACGTCTAGTGCAAGCGATACCATATTTCCGTCCCGCTCTATCCCACTCCCTGGAAGGACACTGCCTTCGCCTGATTCGTCGACGCGATCGTGGACGCGAGTGACAGTCTAGAACATTCCTCCCGCTGAGAACGCCGTCTCGATACCGTACCGCGCCGCACCGTTGTATGTGATTATATAAACCGCTCGCAAGTGGGAGTGACGGTGAATTGAGGTGTAAACAATCAGCTGCATCACGAAACACCAGGAGGAGAATAAACGAAGAAGGTTGTATAAGGTAAGTGCCTTCCATCCTTGAAATATCCTATACCCACTCAATCACCTCCTCCCGTATCCATCTCCTCTTCCCTTATTCCTTTCTAGGCGACCCAGAACTCGCCCTAATACAGTCCATTCCATTAATCCTTCCCAAGTTGCGTAGAACCCTACGGTTTCGGTGTAAGGCGAGCCATTTTTTTTGGTCCTTCGAGCCGGATTCATTTACGTTTTATACGTTATACCGCTATACCTAGGCAGTTATAGCACCTAGCTATACTCCTAATATATTCACATAACCGTCACATGGTTATTTCCGCCCGCATTAGTAGGTAAACTTTTATGTAGCTACCTACTTATTAAATTATTAATTCTGGAACTATCATAGTTGTCTTATAAATCTCATATTTCAAGCAACTTTTAGTTCCTCAGCTCTAAAGTGTTGCCTACTTAGCCTACTTAGGTAAAATAATAGATATATTAGATATTCTTATTTTGTTTCGTTCTCATTAGCTTATACTTACGTAAGCATGTCACAACAAAAGAAGTCACGCGTGTCGGAAGACAAAGAGATGACAATCTTAGAAGCAAAACGCAACATTTTATTTGAGCGCATTCAAAATATCTATGAATGCTCAAAAACCGCATCTATGTCTGACAGTAATAGCGAAGCATTTCTCAGTTATTGTATAACAGTAGATAGTATTCGAACAGATTTTCATAAGTTGTTAGACGATTATAACGCAAGATTACTTTCTATCAATCCTGATGAAAAACCGAACTATCAGGCGTATACATCATTCGAAGACCTTTATTGTATTATTAAGCGTATACAATCGCAATTGGAGGGTAAATGTTCAGCAGAGCCCGTTGCCCGCAAACCGAGATTACCGCCAATCGAGATTATGTCGTTTGACGGAGATATACGAAATTGGCCGTTATTCTATGCAAGTTTTAAGTCTACAGTGCACGATAATGGTTCTCTGACAGATGCTGACAGGTTGTACTATTTAATAGGTAAACTGTCACCGAAGGCCCAGTCCGTATTTGCAGGTGTCACACCCAATGCTGAGAATTATCAGGTCATATTTCAGTCACTACTTGACAGATATCAAGACACGCGCGTTCTAGCGTCTACGTACTTTGACCAAGCTTTAAATCTCAAACTGTCCAGCAACGCGTCTGTCTCGAATTTCCAGCTGTTTATTGATAACTTCGTAACCGCGGTTAATTCTCTTAGGAATTTAAAATTAGAAGATCTTTCCGACTTTATGTTGCTTCAACTCGCTTTAAAAAAGTTTGACACTGATACAATTCGCGCATTCGAGATGACGGAACGCAATAATAAAATACCTACACTAGATAGTTTTATTTCGTTCATCAAAGATCAGTGTCGAATATTTCATAATACGCAGTCTGGTTCACCTGGCCCGTCTAACACTAACAACAACAAACAAAGGTTGAATAAATCGCGAAATAGTAATAATAACTCAGTCCCTAATCCACAATCTTACGTAACATGTTCGGAATCTAATAGTAATAATTCACAGAAGTGTCTGTGCAGTAATATAGTGCACGACCATTACTATAAGTGTCCCACCTTTAATGATTTCAATCCAATTGCTCGTTTTAAAAGCGTAAAAGATAACAAAGCTTGCATTAATTGCTTAAGCATAAAACATAAAACGAGTAATTGTTCCAGTAGAACGAGATGTCGCACGTGTAAACAAAAACATCATACACTGTTACATTTTGATAAAAATAACCGGTTGTCAAGTCAAGCCGCTAACCTTGACACACTCACGCAAGTGCAGAACACGGTAGCTGCGCCTTCCACGCCTCGCAATAATGAGATATCGCTGTGTACGACATCCATTGCGCGGGCGGCACGCACGCGCGGACGGCCTTCGCGCGCTTGTAGTGATCAGAGCAGTGCTAGGCCGCCATGTATGGCGTCTAAGACTGTTCTGTTAGCGACAGCGCAAGTTATCATATATGATGTCAATGGGTCGCCGCACATGGTACGTTGTCTGCTAGATAGCGCATCTCAGACCAATCTAATAACATCGGAATGCTTCAAACGCCTCGGATTATGGAATAACTTTAAAAATACTAACTCAACCGTCAAAGGGATAGGCGGATCAGAAAAGCATTGCAGGGGTTCCGTAGATATTAAAATACATTCGCGTTTTGATAGGAATATTAATTTTAACATTTCTTCGCTTATCGTGGAGCGTATCACGGACGCATTGCCGAACGCTAATGTAGACGTAGCATCACTCACTCATCTCGAATCATTGCCGCTAGCCGACGCGGAGTTTGCGAATCCGGCAGGCATTGATCTTTTGATCGGAGCTTCAATATTTCCGCACTTGCTACTAACTAAAATAGTACGTAGTGAGCGATATGATTTACCGCCCGCTATTGAGACGGTACTTGGGTATGTGATTATGGGTACCGTACCTACGTTACATACTTCTCATTGTATTACGTCTTGTTGTTGTTCTTCTCTTCAAGAGATCAAGGTGGGTGCTAAAACAGTGTGTAAGATAAAGCACTAATTAGCTATTCTATGCTATGCTATGCTACGCTATGCTAAGCTACGCTACGCTACACTATACTATACTACACATCCGCTTAGTATATAGATGACATTGCCTGTAATGTCATACCCGCTCCGCTAGCAATTTCGCTTTGTGAAGAGCTTATTCAGCTATTCAAGCGAGGCCAGTTTGATCTTGTCAAATGGACAAGCAACTCTAAGGAGGTTCTCGCATGCATACCAGATTCTCATAAAGCTTCTCCAGACATTGAGTTTGAGAAGTCTGTACCGCATAAGGTTCTCGGTTTACGCTGGGACAAATCCTGGGATAGTTTTCGGTTTGACGTCTCACCGCCAGATGATAAGTGCACCAAACGCACTATGCTGTCCACAGTGGCTCGACTATGGGACATAAAGGGTTTTGTGGCTCCCATAATTTGTACGCCAAGCTCTTGACAAAGGAACTTTGGCTATCAAAGTGTGAGTGGGATAAAACACCCCCTGACCATATTGTCGCCGCTTGGCTTGTATTGAGCTTACCGCGCTCAATCAAATTACTATTCCGCGTCATCTTGGGTTGGTAGATGGATGTACCATCAACTTAATAGGTTTCGCTGACGCCAGCGAGCGTGTTTACGGCGGAGTCGTATATCTGCAAGTCCGCATTGGTTCTAACTACTCGGTGCAGTTAGTTTGTGCCAAGTCTAAGGTCTCGTCTGTTAAAACCATTTCGGTTGCGAGACTGGAGTTGTGCGCGGCCCTTCTGCTGTCTCAGTTGCTCCGCAAGGTTCAAGACACAGTCTTGCCCCACTACCTCATTAATAAAATACACGCATTTTCCGACTCCAAAGTAGTGCTCGCTTGGATTCATTCTTCTCCTCATCGCTGGCAGACTTTTGTCGCCAACCGCGTTAGTAAATTGATTGAACTTGTTCCCGCTACTTGTTTCAATCACGTCGCGGGTTATCGTACTCGTCTTCAGGAAGGACTCTCCATAGATCATATTGACTGGAAGTTTATTCCACCAGCATCACCGCATTTCGGTGGATGTTGGGCAAGCATGGTCAAGGTAATTAAAACGCATCTCTTCAAAGTTATAGGTCAACAGATCCTCTCTTACGAAGAGCCTTTAACTGTCCTTGCACAAGTCGAGGCACTGATCAACCCGCGTCCGCTTCCAACTCAGTGAGATCTAGCCTGAAGTTGGACCTACCTCTTAGTTTAAGTATTTAGTTAGTAGTTTTCGCTATTATTGCGTTTGTAGTTTTCGCTAAAGTTAATTTAGATTAATTTTATTGTCATATCGCTGTCTTAGCCTATTGATGGGTTATGCGGTAGTACACCCAACATAGCTAAGTTCAATTCTATTTTTTTTTAAAGGCAACCCTTTAGGGCCGGGGGGATATGGTAGCGCCATCTACCTTCCTATATATAACTAATCGCATCAAGATCAATCGTTCCACGTCTAGTGCAAGCGATACCATATTTCCGTCCCGCTCTATCCCACTCCCTGGAAGGACACTGCCTTCGCCTGATTCGTCGACGCGATCGTGGACGCGAGTGACAGTCTAGAACATTCCTCCCGCTGAGAACGCCGTCTCGATACCGTACCGCGCCGCACCGTTGTATGTGATTATATAAACCGCTCGCAAGTGGGAGTGACGGTGAATTGAGGTGTAAACAATCAGCTGCATCACGAAACACCAGGAGGAAAATAAACGAAGAAGGTTGTATAAGGTAAGTGCCTTCCATCCTTGAAATATCCTATACCCACTCAATCACCTCCTCCCGTATCCATCTCCTCTTCCCTTATTCCTTTCTAGGCGACCCAGAACTCGCCCTAATACAGTCCATTCCATTAATCCTTCCCAAGTCGCGTAGAACCCTACGGTTTCGGTGTAAGCCGAGCCATTTTTTTTGGTCCTTCGAGCCGGATTCATTTACGTTTTATACGTTATACCGCTATACCTAGGCAGTTATAGCACCTAGCTATACTCCTAATATATTCACATAACCGTCACATGGTTATTTCCGCCCGCATTAGTAGGTAAACTTTTATGTAGCTACCTACTTATTAAATTATTAATTCTGGAACTATCATAGTTGTCTTATAAATCTCATATTTCAAGCAACTTTTAGTTCCTCAGCTCTAAAGTGTTGCCTACTTAGCCTACTTAGGTAAAATAATAGATACATTAGATATTCTTATTTTGTTTCGTTCTCATTAGCTTATACTTACGTAAGCATGTCACAACAAAAGAAGTCACGCGTGTCGGAAGACAAAGAGATGACAATCTTAGAAGCAAAACGCAATATTTTATTTGAGCACATTCAAAATATCTATGAATGCTCAAAAACCGCATCTATGTCTGACAGTAATAGCGAAGCATTTCTCAGTTATTGTATAACAGTAGATAGTATTCGAACAGATTTTCATAAGTTGTTAGACGATTATAACGCAAGATTACTTTCTATCAATCCTGATGAAAAACCGAACTATCAGGCGTATACATCATTCGAAGACCTTTATTGTATTATTAAGCGTATACAATCGCAATTGGAGGTTAAATGTTCAGCAGAGCCCGTTGCCCGCAAACCGAGATTACCGCCAATCGAGATTATGTCGTTTGACGGAGATATACGAAATTGGCCGTTATTCTATGCAAGTTTTAAGTCTACAGTGCACGATAATGGTTCTCTGACAGATGCTGACAGGTTGTACTATTTAATAGGTAAACTGTCACCGAAGGCCCAGTCCGTATTTGCAGGTGTCACACCCAGTGCTGAGAATTATCAGGTCATATTTCAGTCACTACTTGACAGATATCAAGACACGCGCGTTCTAGCGTCTACGTACTTTGACCAAGCTTTAAATCTCAAACTGTCCAGTAACGCGTCTGTCTCGAATTTCCAGCTGTTTATTGATAACTTCGTAACCGCGGTTAATTCTCTTAGGAATTTAAAATTAGAAGATCTTTCCGACTTTATGTTGCTTCAACTCGCTTTAAAAAAGTTTGACACTGATACAATTCGCGCATTCGAGATGACGGAACGCAATAATAAAATACCTACACTAGATAGTTTTATTTCGTTCATCAAAGATCAGTGTCGAATATTTCATAATACGCAGTCTGGTTCACCTGGCCCGTCTAACACTAACAACAACAAACAAAGGTTGAATAAATCGCGAAATAGTAATAATAACTCAGTCCCTAATCCACAATCTTACGTAACATGTTCGGAATCTAATAGTAATAATTCACAGAAGTGTCTGTGCAGTAATATAGTGCACGACCATTACTATAAGTGTCCCACCTTTAATGATTTCAATCCAATTGCTCGTTTTAAAAGCGTAAAAGATAACAAAGCTTGCATTAATTGCTTAAGCATAAAACATAAAACGAGTAATTGTTCCAGTAGAACGAGATGTCGCACGTGTAAACAAAAACATCATACACTGTTACATTTTGATAAAAATAACCGGTTGTCAAGTCAAGCCGCTAACCTTGACACACTCACGCAAGTGCAGAACACGGTAGCTGCGCCTTCCACGCCTCGCAATAATGAGATATCGTTGTGTACGACATCCATTGCGCGGGCGGCACGCACGCGCGGACGGCCTTCGCGCGCTTGTAGTGATCAGAGCAGTGCTAGGCCGCCATGTATGGCGTCTAAGACTGTTCTGTTAGCGACAGCGCAAGTTATCATATATGATGTCAATGGGTCGCCGCACATGGTACGTTGTCTGCTAGATAGCGCATCTCAGACCAATCTAATAACATCGGAATGCTTCAAACGCCTCGGATTATGGAATAACTTTAAAAATACTAACTCAACCGTCAAAGGGATAGGCGGATCAGAAAAGCATTGCAGGGGTTCCGTAGATATTAAAATACATTCGCGTTTTGATAGGAATATTAATTTTAACATTTCTTCGCTTATCGTGGAGCGTATCACGGACGCATTGCCGAACGCTAATGTAGACGTAGCATCACTCACTCATCTCGAATCATTGCCGCTAGCCGACGCGGAGTTTGCGAATCCGGCAGGCATTGATCTTTTGATCGGAGCTTCAATATTTCCGCACTTGCTACTAACTAAAATAGTACGTAGTGAGCGATATGATTTACCGCCCGCTATTGAGACGGTACTTGGGTATGTGATTATGGGTACCGTACCTACGTTACATACTTCTCATTGTATTACGTCTTGTTGTTGTTCTGCTCTTCAAGAGATCAAGGTGGGTGCTAAAACTGTGTGTAAGATAAAGCATTAATTAGCTATGCTATGCTATGCTACGCTATGCTATGCTATGCTATGCTACGCTATGCTATGCTAAGCTAAGCTACGCTACGCTACACTATACTATACTACACATCCGCTTTGTATATAGATGACATTGCCTGTAATGTCATACCCGCTCCGCTAGCAATTTCGCTTTGTGAAGAGCTTATTCAGCTATTCAAGCGAGGCCAGTTTGATCTTGTCAAATGGACAAGCAACTCTAAGGAGGTTCTCGCATGCATACCAGATTCTCATAAAGCTTCTCCAGACATTGAGTTTGAGAAGTCTGTACCGCATAAGGTTCTCGGTTTACGCTGGGACAAATCCTGGGATAGTTTTCGGTTTGACGTCTCACCGCCAGATGATAAGTGCACCAAACGCACTATGCTGTCCACAGTGGCTCGACTATGGGACATAAAGGGTTTTGTGGCTCCCATAATTTGTACGCCAAGCTCTTGACAAAGGAACTTTGGCTATCAAAGTGTGAGTGGGATGAAACACCCCCTGACCATATTGTCGCCGCTTGGCTTGTATTGAGCTTACCGCGCTCAATCAAATTACTATTCCGCGTCATCTTGGGTTGGTAGATGGATGTACCATCAACTTAATAGGTTTCGCTGACGCCAGCGAGCGTGTTTACGGCGGAGTCGTATATCTGCAAGTCCGCATTGGTTCTAACTACTCGGTGCAGTTAGTTTGTGCCAAGTCTAAGGTCTCGTCTGTTAAAACCATTTCGGTTGCGAGACTGGAGTTGTGCGCGGCCCTTCTGCTGTCTCAGTTGCTCCGCAAGGTTCAAGACACAGTCTTGCCCCACTACCTCATTAATAAAATACACGCATTTTCCGACTCCAAAGTAGTGCTCGCTTGGATTCATTCTTCTCCTCATCGCTGGCAGACTTTTGTCGCTAACCGCGTTAGTAAATTGATTGAACTTGTTCCCGCTACTTGTTTCAATCACGTCGCGGGTTATCGTACTCGTCTTCAGGAAGGACTCTCCATAGATCATATTGACTGGAAGTTTATTCCACCAGCATCACCGCATTTCGGTGGATGTTGGGCAAGCATGGTCAAGGTAATTAAAACGCATCTCTTCAAAGTTATAGGTCAACAGATCCTCTCTTACGAAGAGCCTTTAACTGTCCTTGCACAAGTCGAGGCACTGATCAACCCGCGTCCGCTTCCAACTCAGTGAGATCTAGCCTGAAGTTGGACCTACCTCTTAGTTTAAGTATTTAGTTAGTAGTTTTCGCTATTATTGCGTTTGTAGTTTTCGCTAAAGTTAATTTAGATTAATTTTATTGTCATATCGCTGTCTTAGCCTATTGATGGGTTATGCGGTAGTACACCCAACATAGCTAAGTTCAATTCTATTTTTTTTTAAAGGCAACCCTTTAGGGCCGGGGGGATATGGTAGCGCCATCTACCTTCCTATATATAACTAATCGCATCAAGATCAATCGTTCCACGTCTAGTGCAAGCGATACCATATTTCCGTCCCGCTCTATCCCACTCCCTGGAAGGACACTGCCTTCGCCTGATTCGTCGACGCGATCGTGGACGCGAGTGACAGTCTAGAACATTCCTCCCGCTGAGAACGCCGTCTCGATACCGTACCGCGCCGCACCGTTGTATGTGATTATATAAACCGCTCGCAAGTGGGAGTGACGGTGAATTGAGGTGTAAACAATCAGCTGCATCACGAAACACCAGGAGGAAAATAAACGAAGAAGGTTGTATAAGGTAAGTGCCTTCCATCCTTGAAATATCCTATACCCACTCAATCACCTCCTCCCGTATCCATCTCCTCTTCCCTTATTCCTTTCTAGGCGACCCAGAACTCGCCCTAATACAGTCCATTCCATTAATCCTTCCCAAGTCGCCTAGAACCCTACGGTTTCGGTGTAAGCCGAGCCAATAATATTATACCACATTCACACAACACCATCTAGTCCCATACTAAGCAGAATCTGGTACTATGGGTATAATGGATAAACATACATATTTATATTTTTTGTAAATACATTCATATTATACATAGGAACACCTAGACCAAGACAAACATCAATGTTCATGCACACAAATGTTTGACTTGAGCGGGAATCGAACCCGTGACCTTCGGCGTAGCAGTCGCTTACACTCCCGCGGCGGCGCCAACCGGTCGTCAAATATAAATCAGAGGTTGCAACTTGAAAGATATCTATATGAATATTCACGTGTCTTCAGCTTGGAAGACATTTGACAATGTAAAGGCCTGTTCAGACCTAAGCGATATTCGCTACCGTCTACGGCAGAGAAAACCCAGTGGGTATGCGGTAATATTACTGTTCAGACCTAAGCGGTATTCGCTATCCTTGTGGGTAGAATAACGCGCGGTAGTCGAGTTTCGCTCAGAGAGGTAAGAAATTTAGGTCGCTCTAGCCGCGGTACTTGATACCAAATACCTGAGCGAAACCCACGCGGTATGTACCTCTACCCACAGTGGCAGCGAATATCGCTCAGGTCGCTCTAGCCGCGGTACTTGATACTAAATACCTGAGCGAAACCCGCGCGGTATGTACCTCTACCCACGGCAGCGAATATCGCTCAGGTTTGAATAGGCCTTTATAGATATTACTTATTGTGAGAATCGATGGTAAAATGATGAAATGTTTGATTGGAGTAAAGACTTGGAAGTTGAGTCACAGACACTTAAAAAGCGAAAGAAGATATTAAAATATTTAGCAGGCAAATATTAAACGAAGAGAGTGGTAAACAAAATAGTGGGGAAATTGAAGAGAGAAAAAGTGAAAATAAATTAATTAAAGACTGTTTGTTTTGATCATAGTGGTTTTAACATTTTGTGTTTTTGTTTGCCCTTGTCATGACAAACATTGCATCTTTCATTATTTGTCGCAACTCTTCATTATATTTCACCTTTGTCCTTTGTGTCAAATTATCTTTTTTGTGACAAAGTAAAATCATAACAATTACATCCAAATGATGATCTTTTATTAGCAGAAAAGTCAACAACAAATAAAATTATCAAGATAAGTAAACAGAAACACGGAAAATACTATATGAGGTTCCATAAAATGACTGTTTACAAGTCATAGCCACCGTAATATAAGGATGGCTTGGTAGAACGCAATGTTTAACAGATATTACATATGCTGTAATGTAGTGCTCTTGTTGATTATATTTAGAACTTACAATAATATGTGACGCCATATGAATGACGGCTGGTTCTGATGAAGGGAAATGCGAACACAAATAGGACATGTTGGTACAAAACTTTACCTATTCTAAACCGTGAACGATAGACGATACAAACTCTAAGAAAATAGACTAAAGATACATTTGTTTTACTTTTTTTTAATATGATAGGAGGCAAACGAGCAGACTGACCGTCTGATAGTATTAAGCGTTTACCCCTGCCCCTGGATACCAGCAAGACCAAAAGAGTTACAAGTGCATTGGATGAGGAAGAAGGTAAAGGGGTTGATACCTCCGACACTCTTACTCACAAAACGAAATGAAACAGAATAGATACAGTAAATGACATTAAAGATTATGATGACGAGTCATCAGACTCGTCATCATAATCTTTATAAAATAGTATATGTTACATCACAATCGGTTGCGTGGTTTTCTGTGTACAGCTTGACCTCTCCTTTGTACGTAGTCCCAAACAAAACAGGGATCATCCAAAACTGGTTATATACATATATGGTGCCATCTATGATCATCATAAGTTTGTTAGTAAAAGTATAGTTAGTCTAAATAGGTACCTTCAAAGTGTTTTATGATGATAGATGTCACTACTTTCAAATAATTTTCTAGCAAAATAAATGTTTCTTGCAAAAAAGACAATAATTATGTGTCGGGTATCTTTCTGTTATTAAAAAATAATAGAGTATAATATTCGGCACTTTCATAAACAAAAAGTCTCTGTGTCAAAATGTATTACAATGTCCGTTTAATTTAATGAGATTTACTGTAATCTCATGTATTTCAAATTATTATGTTTAATATAATAGTTATATAATCATTTCATTAATATTTATTTTAACTGATAAATACAATGACTATAGATCCTTTTTCAATGAATTGTCGATTAGTCCATAATTATTATATTCTATCTCGGTCGGTTTGTGTATGTAAACATAGATGGCGTTGACAAATAACGTCTTTTCTGAATGGCGGTGTTAAGATTCTCCGAGGATTGATCAGGATCTCGGATAATTTGCTTTCGTCGTCGTTGGAATACTTGGATTGGGTATTTGACGTTACTTATGGGTTTATGTTTGTTGAATGTTATCGTGTTTCTTTGATTTCTTTCGTTCGTTCGTGTTCTGTTCTTATACCATTTTCATTCCTCACGTCACGTACGTGGGAATCTCTGAGCGGGAGCCTGAGCCCTGAATTCAGATACCTCTTGAATTACTCAACGGGGCTATCTTACTTTCGGCAGGTCTGGATAGTTGTAGTCCTGTGTGTATTTTCTTAATAAATCGCAGGGACAGACACTTGAAACAGCTGGAATCGACATCCGAACATGTTGTTTTTCACATGATCTATAAAAAAAATTACATGTTCTATGTATGGTAGTGAAAGTTGGGTATGGCAGAAGAGTCATGAAAGTAGAATAAATGCTGTAGAAATGAGAGCACTCATGGATGAAAGATGAAAGACTGGCAAAGAAGATATATAAGGCAAGTGTGAATGGGACAGGACCAAGGGGAAGACCTAGGCGGACGTTCTCTGATCAGATTGGAGATATCCTAAAAAAGGACAGGTCAGAAGTACCCTAAACAGAGGAGCAAGCATGAGAAACTTGATGGGAGTGAATGAAGCAAGAGAGGTATGTCAGGATCGCTGCAAATGGCGTTCCATGGCCTCTGCCTACCCCTCCGGGAAACAGGCGTGAGTCTATGTATGTATGTATGTTCTATGTGAAGGTGGTAAAACAGTTAATGTTGTGTATAAAGAAATTATTCTCTAAAGATATATATTAGGTATATAATATACAAGTGGGATTCAGAAAGGGAATGGGATGTACGGATCAAGTCTTTTCCTTAAGGTGCATTTTAGAAAAAACCTTTAGTAAAGACCAGCAGGTTTTCTGCGCCTGTATTGATCTGGAAAAGGCTAACGATCAACACTTTTTGTGTATGGAGTGAGCAGCAATCTGATACGGGCACTTGAATCCTTATATAGGGATTCAAATGCCTGTATCAGAATTAACGGGGCCTACACGGACTGGTTTAACATTGATCGTGGTGTTAGACAGGGATGTGTACCGTCTCCTTGGCTGTTCAATCTATGCATGGACAGTTGTTTGACCGATCTGAAAGGGTTGAATGTGGATTAAGAATGGGTGAATCTGTTTTTAAGACCCTGCTATACGCTGACGACCAGGTTCTTTTTGCGTCGTCAGCGTCTGATTTACAGCATATGGTCACCGTAATGAATGAGGCGTATAAGAAGAAGGGCATGAAAAAGTGAATGTAAGTAAGACTAAGGTCATGGTCATAGAGAGGGAAAACAGTATAACTGAATGTAACATAATGACAGGAGATGAAAAAGTGGGAACAAGTGAATGAGTTTGTGTATTTAGGCTCTTTGTTTACGAGAGATGGAAAATGTGAGGGAGATGTTGAAAGGAGAGGAAAAGCAGGAAATAGTGTGAATGGCGCCTTATGGTCCATCATCAGTAGCGAAATTATCCCAATTAAGGCTCGCCTTGCTGTACTGCAGGGAGTTTTGGCGCCAACATAATGTATGGTAGCGAATAATGGGTATGGCAGAAGAAGCATGAAAGTAGAATCAATGCTGTGGAGATGAGAGCTTTAAGGAGTATGTGCGGAGTAAGTATAATAGATAAAATGCGTAACAGTGTGATACGGTAAAAGTGTGGTCTAAAAGAAGATGTAGTGACATAGATTGAAAAAGGAATGTTGCGTTGGTTTGGACATTTGGAACGGATGTATGAAAGAAGAAAAACGAAAGGAGTTTATTGTGCGAGAATGAATGGAAATATCGGTAGGGGACGCCCTAGGCAGACGTACGCCGACCAAATAGGTAACGTACTAAAAAAGGGCCGAATTAAAAGTACGCGCGCATGCATGATGAGGTTAATGAATGTCGAGGAAGCGAAAGAGGTATGTTTGAACCGAAGCATGTGGCGTTCCATAGTCTCTGCCTACCCCAATAGGAGACAGGCGTGACGATATAGATAGATAATATACATATAAAAGTTATAAATATTATATACTCTTGGCATTAATATCATGCTAAGTAAATTCCAACATTTACGCGAACGAAGTCGCGGGCACAGCTAGTATTTTATAAAAGTACTGAACCAGGGCGAGATAATGACTGAACCCTAGCAAAGTGATATATAATTCGTTGCAATTTCAGTAGTTTCGGTAGAAAGTCTGTTTTGTTCGCACAGATTGTTTGTTTTCAGGCGAGTTAGTTGTGTTGTGATCTCAATAACCATGAACTTAGGTCGTATAAGACAGTTCTACGCTGCGTTTGCAAGTAAGGGAATTTTTCATGTAATTCTAACAATGTATTTAATACTATCAAATTTTGAGCGAGGTTTTCTCTATTTATGCATCTAAAAAAGAGATTTCCAGATGTTCAGGAATACATAGTTATTGTACAAATCTAAGTTTTCTGGTTGAAATCGCATTTTGCAATAAAACCACTCTTATTTTTTTATTTTTTTATTTATGCACAAACAATGTACAACGGTGGACATAATGCCATATCCGCTCGCTTGCTTCTGGCAACGATCGTTTCCAATACTAACACCGCGAACTTTGCTCTTGGAAACAATCGTTGCCAAAAGTTAATTTCTATTAAATGATTTTAAAGCATTTAAAGTCCTTCCAAATTGTTTTTAAACCAATATCAGATCTAGCATCCGAACGCAAGTTTGCAACATCATAAAAGAACATTTTATTAAAAAAATTAGAATGAAGTTTGAAGTAGCCATTTTGTGATTTTCTGTGTGCAACTGCATGTAGATTCTTTTATTTTTTTATGAAGATATTCTTCCAAATTCATTATTGTTTCTTATTCAATACAACAAATAACTATTTTACTTTGCAAAAATGGCTAAAAACTATATACCAATCGCGCATTTTTTCATGTTTTTTCACAATTTCACGCAATTCGTCTGAAACCGGCAAAATATGCTCGACCTTAACTTTAGTCTCACATAAAATATTAAACACACAATTTATGTTAAAATAACAAACGTTACTTTGTTCCTTATCTTATTGTCTATACAAAACAGAAAACAAAATTAAGCTAGGTCGCTCGGATCAATTGTAAATCAAGTTAGAATGAGGGCGCCCGCGCCGAGCGTACAGTGTCAAATTAGGTGAGCAAAGTTCGACGAGGCGAGCGGATAAGGCATTCTCTACCTGCCAACCTTAAGGTGGTGCAGAGATAAAAGTGGTAGGTGCAATTAGACTGTGAACTAGAGTAGTAGTTATAACTACTACTCTAATTATTAGTGTTAAGTTATATATAACTTATCACTAATAATTATTGTGTAACTTAATAATTATTTTATACATAATAGGGACTACAATTTATTTATTACAATAGGAATTACAATATATTTTATACATACACAATAAATAGTCCTATATAAACTTACTTATACATAAATATATGTATATACATACTTATATATAAACCTAAATATACATGCATAGACATACTACATATACAAAAATACTTATAATAATGGATGAGAGTGATGTACTGATTCCTCTAATCTCTTGAAAAGAAGCTCTCGTACTTTGATTTTGAATGTAAAACGGTTAGTGGACAATCTGATTTCAGGAGGGAGTGTATTCCATAAGAGAATAGACTGCACAACAAAGGAAGAGTTGACGAACCCAGTAGTGTGACTGGGGCAAGAAAGAAGAAGATTATGAGAAGAACGGAGATTTCTATCATTTATGGAAGATAGATATTGGAAGAATGGCGTGAGATAAGTTGGGGGGGAAGGAGACTTGAGAATAGAGAAGAGAGTAGTGTGCCACTAGTTGTCTTGTTTAAATTCTATTCCTTTTTCTTTGCTGGCTTACAATTAAGAATACATAGGTATAATACAAGGGGTTTTTTTATTCGGACACATGCCAAAAAAAGGCTAGTAAAGGTATACCTGGAAGGGAATGGACCAAGACTGGAATCTTGTTCCGTTGTATATTGATCAATTTCGTTTTTCATCGAAATTAACTCGATCGATAGATGTGTGATCGCCTGCCTAAAAGTTAAGTTACCTGCTGTACCATGTTTTGCTCAAAGATCGTAAGTGTAATTTATTTTTCACAGGTGGTTTTGGCACTTTAACGATGGCGCTTCTTTCCGTATGGCCCTCATATACTCGGCCATTATACATTTCAAACTCCACAACACCACTCTCTGGTCCTATTACAAAGATGGACGAATCACTGTTAGGAAGTCTGCCAGCATTGGGTGCCGTGGCAGGGACATTTATTGGCGGGCCAGTACTCGATATGTTTGGACGAAGGAATGGTGGCGTGTTACTGAATTTGCCTTATGTGGTAGGTTATTTTTTATCAATAGGTACATCATTCAATCCAATTTAATTTAAGAGCACAACACACCATAAAATAGCAATTTCTTGTAATATCTCGGGTAAAATGCACTTCTTAGAAAGTTGTAGTTATTTATTTTAAAAAGCAACTGCCGAATTTGAACAAATACTGTGTCACGGGAAACTTTGCAAGAATTATATCAATGGACATAAAGAATACCCTGACTTGAAACAATGGGATTCCACAACACTCATCGCCATCCTCAAAACTGGCAAGACAGCCGCTTAAACCAGTAAATCATCCGTGCAGTCCAGTGCGGTTAATTGTACTGTAAAAGCAACTTTATAAAACCTTGCATTATATTTCAGATTTCATGGGCAATAATAAGTGTGTCGTCGTCAATCAATGTCATATTAGCAGCGAGGTTCATAGCTGGTGTCGCAGGTGGAATGACTTTGGTTTTGGCGCCCATCGTGGTGTCGGAAACTTCTGAAAATTCTATTCGAGGAGCTTTAGCAGCAGGTGCGTGTTTTACTCTGTTGATTATAATAACGTAATCAATCGATCAACGATGAAATGAATAAAGTGTAAGGGAAATAAAAATATAAACCCTAATAAGTATTAACTCTCCTTAGTCTCATTTTCACATGGTTTGCTGCATGTCCTTTCTTTTGTTATGGATATAAACGTTTTTTCTTTCTTTTTTCAATTTGTCATTTGTGTATTCTAGTCCGAACAAAATGTTATTGCAGTTTAATTCTGCAGTCTCTGCGCCGTTTTGGTTTTGAATTGTTAAGGTTTACACAAAAGGCAAGAATAAACGACCAAAACTATATTTCTCGTTGCCCTTATACTAATTTTTACTTTTGTGTTTTTGTTGCAGTATCGTTGCTGCAAGCTTGTGTGGGGAACTTGATGTCCTACATCTTTGGTTGGTTCTTTGGCTACAACATGATTCTTTGGTTAAATATAACCATAAGTGTTGTTGGAACTGGCCTTTTAATGTTAGCTGATGAGACGCCAGTGTACTTACTGAGGGAAGGAAGGGAGGAGGTAAAAGCTATGAGATTTTGATTGATTTTGATTTGTTGATCATAACTTATTTACTGCCTGCCTGCCTCGCGGCATAAATGTGCGCGTGGGATTGGGAGGTCTCGGGTTCGATTCCCGGGTCGGGCAAAGTGTTATTGGGTTTTCCCGTTAGAAAATTCTCAGTAGCAGCACGGAGTCTGGTAATGTACCCGGTACGGCAGTAGGCTCGCCCCCTATTACTTGGGGACAAAAAATTCATGGCGAAATGTGGATGTAATATTACACCTCTGTCTACCCCTTCGGGGATACAGGCGCGTCTATAAAAAAAACCTAATTTAATTAGTTATAACAAAATTAAAATTCACAAACTAGTTCTAATTATGTTTAAACTATTTAGTATTGCATAGCATATGACATTATTTTCATGTCATTTAAAGTTCATTAGTATTTAAATATGTGCTTGGCGTCTCTTTGAAGGATAAAATCCGTAGTGAAGTCATCCGACAAAGAACCAAAGTTACCGACATATGTAGCTCACAGAATTAGTAAGCTCAAGTGACAGTGGGCTAGCCATATCTGTAGGAGGACTGATGACCGATTGAGCAAGCGAGTCCTAGAGTGGAGACCACGCCTCGGTAAGCGTAAAGTTGGGCGCTCTCCGGCTAGGTGGACCGACGACCTGAAAAGGGTGGCTGGGACAGACTGGATGCGGAAGGCTGAGGACCGTATACTGTGGCACATATTGGGAGAGGCCTATGTCCAGCAGTGGACAGTGATAGGCTGATTGAGATTGAGAGTCTTTAAATAGAAGTTGAGCATTTGTCTTTGTGTAGTTTGCTTTGATACTGGGGTAGCTTAGAATAAAATAAAAGGCAGGAAAACTCTAAGGAACAGATCGAAAATAAAAAATACGTAATGGGTAATTTGGGCCGGCAACCGTCATACTAGCTCACAACTGACTATCATAATAAAAGAAAGTCATAAGACAACTGACTGTTCGTAGGAAGCCAGAGTTGTGGTAGCCCGCTATCGTGTTCGTGTCGATCGTGAGTTGCTGTCTCATCTCCGATAGTAATGGAAGAAATATACACACTGAAACAACTTGTGCCGCAGACGAAGGGCAGAAAATCTGGTAAGTTCTTTGTTGAATTTGATTTGAGCCATGTTATGATTGAAATAGTCGTATTAATTAGGTTCCTGTTTAAAACTTTGCTTAAAGATAATGATTATCACGAAACTGTGATGTTTTCCACTCAGGCCATGACATGTATTTTAAGAATTTTTTTTATTTTTTTTATTATCTATAAAATTATAATATTTGTTTACAATTAACAATATAATGAAATTAAATCTTAAAATAATAAAAAAAACGAATTAATAATATATACAAGGGAAAATTCAAAAAATTAAAAATTAAAATTTAGAAGGCGTCATGAAACTCATCCGCATCGCAGTCAATTGGAAGCGTGCCCAGAAGACTGGCAGCATTGTCTCGTTGGATGGCTATACTTATTTTTTGAGCCAAATACTAGTATAGTACAAAATTAAAATAGTACAAAAAAGTTCTACTAACAAGTTTAACGTTAAGTTTTTGTGTCCAAAAGATATCAAATATTTTAAGAATGATATTTGAATTAAAATGATCACTATAAAAGTTTTTAAAACACTTTTTGTTACAGATGTACCCACAAAAGCTGAAGCACAAATGTTAAATCCTCTAGAAATATCTGAGGGCACTCAAACTACTTCAGCTATGAAATCACTATGTAAGTTCAAATTTGTTTTAGAAAGATGTTTTACAGTATTACATCTGCTGGAATAAAACACAATGTTGAAAATATCTGTGTGCAGAATTTATTTACGGTAGAAGTGAAACTACAGAAAAGTAACCTATTAGGGAACGAGATGAATATTTACAAGGAGTAATTATAAAATACTCGTTAATAATACACCACGCAGAAGTTTTTATAAAGCATTTAATAAACATGCATTTAATTTATTTCGTGTCACATTTTCGTTTAATCAAGTAAAATCGAATAACATCGAACCTTAAGTTGTTTCACTTCAATAATGAAAAGTTTAATTTTTTTTTTTTCATTTCAGTCACAACACCGGCATCGCAGAAGGCGTTCTTCTTGGTAACAGGGCTGATGACTCTGCAGGTATAATCATCAGAAACAAACTAGTATAGTACAAAATTAAAATAGTACAAAAAAGTTCTACTAACAAGTTTAACGTTAAGTTTTTGTGTCCAAAAGATATCAAACATCAGCATTAAAAGTATTTAAATAGAAATAATAAAGAAAATAAGCAACTTGTAGCAGGCAAGAATATGCCATTATTCTTTTGTAGGGTTTTCAAATAATGAGTGAAAATTATTTTTTGCTTCTTGTTCATTTTCCTATAAATTTGTGGCCAATTCTGTTATGGGAGTTTATAGATCTTCTGAATGCCAACAACATGATCTATCGATTCTTGACCTAAGATAAGAACCTAGACCGATGGCTTTATGCGCCCTCATAACCGCAGTAGCACTCTGATGAAATGGCGCTACGAGCTGGTTACCGCTCGTAGTACGTGGTGACCGTTGCCAAAGTATTCGTCCACCGTAAAGTATTCGTCCACACGTATTGGGAAAGTATATACTGACGCAAGTTTCTTCATAGTAATGTGTTTTGTTCACAGATCTTTACTGGCATGGTGGCAGTGCAGGTCTTCTTGAGCACTGTGTTCGGTGAGACGGACCCAAGCAGGAATGATTTGTACACCGTGATTTTTGCCGTCATACAGGCTATTGGTTGTGTCGTTGTGGTTCTTCTTGCAGACAAGTTAGGTAGACGAGTAAGTATTGTAAGAAATCTTAATGACCAATTTAATTTGTACGGCATTATTTTGAACTAACTGCTCCAATAAAGTTCTGATTAAATCTATTGCGGGTTTCAAGACAGTCTTCAGACAACGTCGACGTCAACTTTTTACGTTGTCTCCAATGATCACTGTAGCTGAACATGGCTGTACAGGTGGTATAGTGGTGGGATGTGGTTAGGACTAGCCCCAGAAATAAGATAGTAGTAGCTATGAGCCACCATGTTGTATTACTAGCAATGCCAAAGATTTAAAAAATGGTGGTTCGAAACAAAGTCTTGCGCATCTCATCTGAAGGGTCACTTCAAATAAATCTATATAATTATGCAAACCTTTTTCAGCTTCTTCAAATTTCATCAGCAGCTATTATAAACGTCTGCCTCACTGTACTGGGCATCCTTCTTCAATTCAAAGTGGGACCGGAGTGCCTGACTATATCCCTCATCATGACATATTGTTTCTTTTTCACGATGGGCGTGGGGTCTGTGCCTTATGTGCTGCTAGCTGAAGTCTTTGTGCCAGAAGTAAGTTGAAATAACCTTGTAAGGTATTTCTCGTACGGCTAGTATTTTTTTTTTCAGAATAACTGCATCATCAATCATTGTATTCAGCTTAATTAAAAAATAAATTATCTTATAAATAACGGATTATAAACATACGATGAAACTGGATGAACCAAGAAAGGTAAATAAAGAGAAGAATGCTTATTTGGCAAATGAGTATATTTTATAGGCCAATTGAAGAGCTTGTACATCATTCTCAAATTGCTACTGATTGTTGGCTCAGGAAAACACGTTATAAACGTACAGTTTAAGAAATAAATCTACTATCTCTAATTAAAAAAAGATAAATGCATATGATGACCCTGCTTAAAATTCATTAATTTCTGTTCTTCTTCTATGAATGTGTGGCGGTCTCTGGTGGCGGAGTTTATAGACCTCCTGTAGGTCAACGATATGACTTTAAGTACCCGACGAGAAATAAGGTGGCGATCACATGCAAATCACACCATGAGCATTCAACAAGGGCACATGTCAAGCGCCGAGCGTCATTACTACAGCTTATGTTACAGCAGGTGTATAAATGTTAAAAGCAATATCATAAATTAAAATAGAATTAATTTTGTTCACAGGTCCAGAATTTGGCTACAATGTTGATCGTCGAATGGATCTGGGCCATGGACTTTGTTATCATCGCCATCTTCCCATATATCACCATATACTTTGGAATACATGGCACTTTCTACAGCTTTGCTTTCGTTAGTTTTATTAATACTGTGGTCAGTTACTACCTTTTACCAGAAACTACAGGACTGTCCAATGAACAAATACAGGAGCTATTCACACCAAAATCAAAGATGATAAAGGCTTAGAGATTATGTTTTCAGGAAACATATAATGGAAATATTCAATAATTTCACTAGATTTTCTTGTAAGTTTGTAAGCACAAGGAAATCCCTGAAATAAATAGAACCCAAGTATCGCAATTATGCAGCTTAAATTTCACTCTGCTTTGACTACAATTAAATATTGGTCAGCTATGTATTTACACCGTGTATTTTTGGCGTAGTAAATAATCTAGGTACTCGAAATAGTCATTGTAGCGACTGCTTTGTAAATAAAGTGAAAAACAATCATTTCTGATATGTTGTAATCCCCTTTGCTTCGTATATGTCTTTTGATTATGCAAAACTCTTTCAAAACGGCCTCGAACCGAGGTTTGCTTTGCTCCTAACTATAAATCTTGATTTATTCCTTAAATATTAACGTGTTTCTTATAATTTTATATGCATTTATCGAAATTATTACCTGTTTTTTTAACGCATGTAAATATGTAGATATTGCTGGCCAAAGTTATGAGGGACGATTTTCATTATATGTTTTTTTATATTTATAAATTAGCTTGATCTCAATTTTAGGCTTGTCTTATGGATCTTTTGCACTGCACATTGTACGATGATAGACTGGTCTGATTTTTTACTAGCTGCCGTCCCGGCTTCGTATGTATACTACGTATGTAGGTACATGAATTATAATTTATAGAAAGCTTTTATAAACAATACAACTCATACATATTTATCTTCTTCATGCATCACTTGTCCATTGGTACACACCGCATGATACCACGTTTGACTATGTTTTTTAACATTAAGTGATTAGGTTTTATCATTATCACTATCATCATCATCAGCCCTTTATACTGTCCCACTGCTGGGCACGGGACTCTTCTCACTATGAGAAGGGTAAGGCCATAGTCCACCACGCTGGCCAAGTGCGGGTTGGCAGACTTCACATGTCTTTCGAGAACATAATGGAGAACTCTCAGACATGCAGGTTTCCTCACGATGTTTACCTTCACCGTTTAGCAAGCGATTAATAACAATTTAATACGCACTTAACTCCGAAAAGTCATTGGTGCGCGCCGTGGATTCGAACCTGAAACGCTCTGCCTAGCAGTCTGTCGGTTTCTCCATTCAGCTATCGCTGCCTAATCACTATCAGATAAAATTAAATGTTTATCAAGTCTATCATCATTTTTATCATTAATCATCATCATCGTTCGTTTCCGGATCCGTGTCAAACTAAAATATTTTGTAAATTGACAATTTCTTAACATTGTGTATCAATGTTAATATGTATAATTTAAGTAACATTAGATTTTATTATTTATTTTTATATTCCAAGAACATTAAAACTTCATGAACAATGTTAAGCAAAATTAACTAATAAAGAGGTAATATTGTGTTTATTACTCAGTTCTTTTATTTGATGACTTTTATATGAAGAATCTGCTGGTAAGTCTATATATTGCTTACACATAATATATGTTTACGATTGTGGATTTTATTTTTTAATTATTTCTGAGATCCCTTGATCACACAGACTTGCTTACCGTTAGTACTTCCTGAGCTGTAGCATACATACATACATAGTCTCACGCCTATATCCCCGAAGAGGTAGGCAGAGGTATATTGCTACACCCACTTTTCGCCAGATTTTATTTTAGTCCCACGTAATAGGGGGCGAGCCTATAGCCGCACCGGGCACATTAGCAGACTCCGAGCTGCTACTGAGAATTTTCTGACGGGAAAACCCAATAACACTTTGCCCGACCTGAGGATCGATCGAACCCGAGACCTCCCAATCCCATGCGCACATTTGTCCTGCGAGACCAACGAGGCAGTTGCTGTAGCATGTAACAAGTATCATATATCCTACAATTATGAAGACATAGTCATTTGTGACACTTTCATTACTTACATGTTCCATTCATCCTCCGATCCTGGGACCTTTAAGTGGACGTGAAACAGCTCTATTCTAGGCCGTCTAGGTGAGGGTCACTATACCATACTACCACATGAGTAGATAAAATACTACTAGGTAGGCGATTGGGATGATGCCCTTCGCTATAAAACTCCACTGACTGCTTAACATCAGGTGGCGTGGAGCCCATTCTAATAGGCAGCAATGCAACAGAACACCCACAGAACTACAAAATGTACGTAGGGATAAATATGATAAACAAGAAGGTAGAAATATAAAAAGGGAGTGATCGGCCAAAGAAAACATGGATGAACTGTGTGAGGATGGATATGAGAGAGAATTGGGGTAAATGATGGGATGACTGGTGTCAGAGAAGTATTTAAGCAAAGAACATTTACAACTTCCAAAAGTACCAAAGCGCCTAGATCTTACCGTCTGCTGCGAGAAGAGCCTCCTTGGCCTGCCTACATGTTTCAATACCAATCCAGGACTGGTTGTGCCGGATCCTGGTTCTATTTCTTACCAGGTTGCGATAAAAACTAGAAGGGAGCGGAATAATGGGCTCAGGTCTTTCCACCTCTAAGGTGGCCCCTCTTCTGGCATGTACAGTACTCGCCAAACTTTATGGCCGCTCCGAACCTAGCCGCATTACGCTGCGCAGAACACAAAATCAGGTATCAGCGGGACGTACGCGGGGCGTGGAGGCAGGGCACACCCGCGCGCGCTGTCCTCCACCCGCTAGCGTCCTCGCCTCCCGCGCGTTAGTGTGAGTGCTACGTTCGTACACGCAATCACATATTCGCTGAGCTCTGACAGTATCGTCGCGTTCAGAATAGTTTCATAGTGTTACTTCTTCGTTGTTTCTCGTTCATCTCGTTGCTATCGTTATTGTTTCTTGTTGTTATTTGTACTGATATAGGTACCATTTTCATTGATCATGCCTAGCGGTCGTTTTAACGTTTGAGAATGGAGATTCCAAAATAAGTGAAGATAGTGACGAAGAAAATTCTTCAGATGAGGAACCTTCTACGCGTATGGAAGATATTTTTATGGAAGGTGTAGCCCCATTACAAATAAATATAAAAAAAATATTGTTTTGTCGTAACCAATGTATTTTTTCATTTAGAATTCCCTTCACCAAACTGAATTTAAATTAATCGAATTTGATTGAATATGTAATTAAACAATATAACATAGCTACTTAATCTAACAACGTAACTGAAGATTTTAATTTTCAATAATTACAAATATTTTTTCTTGGTTATGAAATGTCCACCCGACTGTACGCAATGCATGCGCAAGTTCGTACCGATGGCTACATTCAGAGCGGCCATAAAGATTGGCGAGTACTGTACATCGGCCGCGTCATTCCCTCTTGAGCCACTGTGACCTATTGCAGTGTTAATTTGTTTAGTTTACCTACCTCTGTTAGTTTCTGGTGGCATTCAAATGTGAGTGCCGAGGTGATAGTATGACTTTTGAGGGCTGAGAGAACAGACATATATACTATCTGAGAGGATTCTAATGGATCGTTCCCTTACCTCACGTGCCATGATTGCTGTGGCAGGTAGGATTATGGCAAAACATTCGGCTTGGTAGACCATGTTGTAGGCTCCCAGCGGTGCTGCGATGTTGATGTTTAGGTCCTCTGAGAATACTCCTAAACTCCGTACCTGTATCCGTCTTAGACCCATCTGTGAAGATCGTGAGCTCGTTGTGGTTAACTGCTTCTTCGATTTTATGTTTCTTGTCAAACACAAATTGTTTCGGTATTCGTTCGCCGATGGCTTGTGTTAGAGAAACTTCTTTGAAGAGTGTATTTAAGTTGCTAATGTGCGGTGTATTGGTGTCTTTCCAGAGCTTCAGAGCTCTTAGCCGAACCGCTGACGTCGTTGCTTCCTGTTGTATGAACAGGTGCAATGGAGGCAGGTCCAGCAATACTTCGAGTGCCGCTGTAGCTGTGGTCATAAACTGCCCTGTATATAATCTGTCCCACTCCTGGGCACGGGCCTCTTTTCACTATGAGAAGAGTAAGGCCATAGTCCACCACGCTGGCCTAGTGCGGGTTGGCAGACTTCACATGTCTTTCGAGAACATTATGGAGATCTCTCAGACATGCAGGTGTCCTCAAGATGTTTTCCTTCACCGTTTAGCAAGCGATAATTAACAATTTAATACGCACATAACTCCGAAAAGTCATTGGTACGCACCCACTAAAAGGTTGCTCAAATTCAAATAAAGTGACTAAATAATTAAATCATTAGATAGCAGACTACAGCAAAATAAATCTGAAGAATAATAATAGAATAATAACAGAATAATTCTGAAGAAATCTGAAAGGCAGCGATAGTCTAATGGAGATACCGACAGACTGCCATGCAAAGGACGAATCCTCGGCGTGCAAAAGTAACATTTCAAAGTAATGTGCGTATTAAATTGTCGATTGCCTGGTGCGTTGGCGCGCAGGTCTTTAAGTCTGGAAGATGTGGATAATTAGCCCTGGTTCTTAGAGTTATCAAGAATCTCGTCTTGCATCAAGATTTGACGCCTTCTAGCCACCGGGACAGGCTAGACTTCGTAAAGCTAAAGCTTTTACCGTGGGCCAGATCCATATAGTTGCTGTTTTGTAAGTTATACAGAAGACCGAAGAGTACCTTCAACCAGCCGCAGTGTCTGGCATTTGTAGATTCCGAAAAAGCCTTCGACTACATTGAAACCTGGGCTGTTCCGGAATACACTGCCTACATTATATGGCACTCAGAGAGCTATGAAAAGGTAATGCTAGGGAATTTGCTCAGGGTACGAATCATTTCTGGTACGAGATTATTCAGCAGAAGACCTTCGTAACTGAAGCAAATTAAAGGGGCTGTAAGCTGGCCTCATGTGTTGCAGAACCTATGATCGGTGGGCTTAAAAAGCAGTTTCTTGCCCGAGTCCAGGTCTTGCCAAACGTAGTGCTGGCCGCTTTCCAGTCGTATGAACCGATGATATGAGGACGTGATTTGAAATCGGGTGAAGGGGTCTCGTGGCGTAGCCTGGGGTGTACTGCATCCATTGGATGATGAGATGAATAAGAAGGAGTAGTAAATATTTGTATTTGATTATTATACGCACCCTTGCTATTATGAAAGCCCGAAGGTGTGGAAATACTTCGCGAGATAGCGGGCAAAGCGAAACGTGGCGAACAATTCGGCGAACGCACAGCGACAAAATATAACTATAGTTAATAAGCAGGTATATAAATTAAACGAAGATGTGTGCCAGTAACACATGGTTTTAAAGTGCTCATTGGTCTGGTTGGTTTTAAAGTACATAGTGGATACTGACTGACTGTCATGCAGAAGGTATCGAGTTAGAATCCACGGCACGCGACACTGATTTTCTTTGAATTTATGTGTGTATCCAATTGGCAGTACGGTAAACCGACGGTCCCGGCTCATAAAGATCTTTGACTGTAGTTACGGGCCGTCAGTACCCTCAAATAAGCAGATTCTGGTCTAAATAATTTTAAAATCGCTATCCCTTTTGGTTGCGGAGGGCAGACGGTACATAGTCGCTCTGTGGAAAGCTAATATTTTGTCGTCTATATTATTATATTCTGGTATGTGGTTGAGCTAGTAAGCGGACCTCGTTTTCCAAGGTGTGGAAGTCTTGGATTTAACCGGGTTAACGCTAGGACCGTGATGTCTCGTAGTAGTGTCAAAGTACTTAAATTTGTTAGCAATATGCCATAACCGCCAGTCAAAAAAAGTTTTACAATAAAAGCTGTTTCTGGGCAATCTCATAGTATATAGGTAGTATTATATTATCTGTGCCCATACCTATATAATACTGTCAAACATTTTTTGTGACCCGAGACAATCAACCGGAAATATAAATAATAATATCATAAAAGTATAATTACACCATGGGATTAAGAAGGCTTTCAGACATAATAACGTTTATATTAATAAAGATTATAAAGTTACTAGTCTGATACTGAATTTACTTGTGTGCAGAGACTGTTACTATTCATATGAATAACGTTTTGCGCACGGTAGGTAGTACTATATCACTTTACAAACAAATAAATGTTAGCACGTGACTAATTCATTTTGCTTAGTACCTATTGCTGAATATCTCAGACATGTTTTAGAGTTAACAACAAAAAATATTTTTTATTACAAACAATTTCTATGTATAATACGTATGCATTTTCAAAAACAAAAGTATATATGTATGTTTATTCATTATCTAGTACCCATAGTACAAGCTTCTGCTTAGTTTGGGACTAGATGGTGTTGTGTGAATGTGGTAGAATTTTAATATTATTATTATATTAACTAGAGGATGCCAGCAACGAGATCCCATGGAATTTTCAGGCAATCCCTTTTTATTGCAACCCTACGCTCCGTATAGGATATTTAGAGGCGAGATATCATAAGACTTTGAACGAAATTTGCTCGATGAATAAAACTACAGATATGACTAATGATCATAATATCACACCAGAGACAATTCCAAATGTCACTCAGCGAAGAAAATTCCTCTGTAATAAATAATGGCATCCAGAAACCAGGAGAAGAAACTGTTCAAGATATTTCATAAATATATTAACAGATTAATGAAAAAGAAGAATTGACTACATACGTAAAGATTTACTGTAGACATTATGCAAACATTTAGTATTAATTATGGGAGCTTATATAATATCTACTGGATTTGGATGGATTAACTCAATTAAGTAAGCTAAACTTGATTTTTTTTCGATCTGTCTTAATGCATTGTTGTGCAGCACAAACAAATAATGAAGAGTTTATAAGATTATTGACAAACCAGTGGCCGATGTTAATAAAGTATTAAACTGGAAGTGTCTACGGCATCATATAGAACCATTTTTTAGTGAAATGGTAGAGATTGGACTAGACTAAAAATAAAACATATTAAACAATTTAATTTACCACATTTATTTATTAAAATTTTAAAATTAAAAGATAAGTTTTGTACTAGTCCACCACTACCGACCAATATTACACAACTATTAGGCGCTCTTTAAACACGATATATACTATTAATCGTGTCGTCGTAAGTCGTGGTTCGGACACTGAAAATAATACGTGCATTTTTGCAAGCGGGTCTCCTGGCAATAAAATCAGTAGAAATGTGGATCAAAATACTGAGACACATCAGCATAATAGCAGTGTCCAACTTACACCTAGGAATAAAACCCGATCTGGAAAACCGTTCGAAGAAGGATGATTATCCGCCTACTACCCAGTATGGACCAGCGTATAACAATAATAACATTCAAAACCTGCAACAAAATATGCAGATTTATACCGTTCATCATACTCAAGTCCAGTCAGAAGCGCCACCAGCATATTACGGTCCGTTACATCGCATTGCAGTGGGGTGCGCACGTTACATATCTCTCAGGGAAACTTAGCTCAGCTGCTTATGCCATTATTCGTAGGTTGACAGATGTCGATACGGCTAGATTGGTTTATTTATGCTATTTTCATAGTATTATGTCGGGTCTCCCTTTTTTGACTGAAAGGAATTTGACAAATTTTCACTTCCCAAAAAATTTTTCGCATATTTAATTTGCCAAATTATTACTTAGCAAAAAATCTATTCACAAAAAGTTGTAACACAAACGTAATTTTTGGGAAATGAACGTTTAAACTATAACTTGTTTACCAACTAAGTAGTACTTTTAACATTTTTTATTTAGTCAGATATTTCAGTTAGAAAAACAGTTTTTACGCAAAATCAATAATTATCCTAATGTGATGCATTCGATTTCTAAATAGTTCAGTTCCGGCTAACCTACTAAAACAATATCTTTTTTCTATTAATGCAAGTCGTTTCTGGCACTCGCCGGCCGCTGCCGCGGCACCGCTCGCTTCGCTCGCTCGGCTCGTGCGTAGGAGGTCACAGTTCTAACCTAACCTAACCTAACCATTTTTTTAATAATTAACCTATTGTAACTACTTCCATAAATAAACTATTATCATCAAACGTTTATTGTCTGAAGATTGTTTGCTGTAATAAATCATTTGATTAAAGACCAAATGCCATAATGACATTATACTTGGTAATATTTTGCCAAGTAAACATTTTACCAAATAAAAATATGCGTAATATTTCGAATGATTTTACATTCGCAATATTGCAATGGTATAAAAAAGGTTGCTAAATGGTTATGAAATTTTGTCAAAATCTTTTCGGCAAAACGGCAGGATCCCGTTATGTCATATGGCACTATTATGAGGTAGGGCTGCTGACGTTGAAAATATTTTTATATTGCAAAAACGGGCAGTTAGGGCCATTTACCAGTTAAAGACAAGAGTCTCACTAAAAGAAAAATTTAAAAATATTGGTATTCTTACTGTAGCATCACAATATATTTATGCCAGTATTATGTACGACTACATATAAATTCTTACAAAATGGATAGTGACATACACAATATTAATACTAGGAACGGGCACAAATTATGTGTAGGTACCGTATTTCCGTTTACACAAAACACATAGCCCTTGTATTGGGCTTAGTATAAGAATGTATAATAAAATACCATCTAATATTTTAGACTTGCCGTTAAGGTCGTTTCAGACAATATTTAAAAATAATCTTATACTAAAGGCATATTATAGTCTAAATGAGTATTTTGACGACAAGTACGCTTGGAAATAAATATTATTTTTATTAGGCCAAATTTTTATTTATTAGGTCAATAAGCAGTTTTATAGTTTAGTTAATTAACGTATTTTCTTTTTTTTACTACATTTGCATTCTTGTTCTACTCTTTTTATTATAATTTATTGGATTTGTAAGGTGAGGGTAACTCGTAGTCATGAACTGCTAACTAATAGATTGTAAGTTACTTTTCGAGACATACTGTTCCACAATAGCTCTGAACAGTCATGTTCGCGAGTTGCCTACATCAAAAGACGTAAGTGGATGCTCCTGTTTCACCGTATTTACTGTGGGAGGCTTACCAAATCAACATAATTTATTGCTTGAGTATGATATCAATAACTATTAAATTTTGCATTAGTAGATAACTCACAATGTGAAACAGCTGCAGCTCCTTACAAAGATAACATGTAAAACCATTATACTGGCAGTTAATAAGAATGGCCACGAGTTTTATTGGCCGTTCTTGTTCGTGGTTCTACCTATTGCATTGCGTACGTGGCAGTAAATGTAGAATAATCTAGTAATTAACTTAAATTTTTGACGTTCATAAGCGTCACTTTGTGGCCAAAATGAATAAATGATTTGGACTTTGACTTTGCATGAAACCAACTTTGCCCATACCATGCCTAATTCTATGAATCAAATTCAACAAAATATCCAAGCCACTCAAAATTATGATAGAAACATAAATAAATATGCTGCACTTGCATTTAAATATCCTCATTCGAGACTTAGGTATAATCCGGCTCGAAGGGCCATTTAATGTACAGTTTAATATGACTGTGCACTATACTTGCTAGGTAGTTGAGTAGTGTAAGTAGCACTTGCGTTTGGTAGTTAAATTGAGTTCAGTTAAGTAGAACTTGTCGCGTGGTAGTAGAGAGTGGTACTGAGATGGTTAACTATGTATTTGCAATAATGATAAGTTTATTATTTACAAATAACACTAGTTTTAGCACCAATTGGTAGTTCTCACATATACAAGTTGATAATGCACACTGACCCAAAAAGATAATATTCAATTGCACCGTGTTAGCGTCAACAAATCGATAGTTTGCTTGGTAAGCAAAACGTTAATATGAATCATGTACGTAAACCACAGTAATTTTATTTTGAAAATATCATCTTCATCATCTTAAGCCATTCTCGATCATTTTGGTGTGGGCCTCATTCGAAAACTTACATTCCATTCTGCTTTGGGCAGTCTTCAACCAATTACTGCCCACTATCTTTACGATGTCATCTTTCCATCTCATTTGCGGTATTCCAGCTGGTCATTTTTGGAGACTTTAATATTAACATATTAGAAAAATGCTCTTCAACTATCAATTTTTTAAATTTATTTAAGTCATACAATTTATGTCATAATTTCTATGAACCAACTAGAGTGACTGCCACAAGTGGTACTTGTATTGATAATATATTTACTAGTATAAAACCATTACACAAATCTTTGATTAATATGCTTCAGTCAGATCACAGTGGGCAGTTAATCTGTTGTCCAAGAGAATGTCCGAAAGACCAGAGAAAAATTGTTAAATATATACCAATAAACCAGAATCGTCTTAAAACTTTTAAAAACAATTTATCTCGAAAAATGCATTGGTTGCCTCATCATGACCATCCGGATCAGTTATATACCTCTTTATTCAATTTAATTAATGACGAATTTCAGACTGTATTTACACCCAAAAAATTAAATGTAACTGACCGTCTGATGTTTAGTGACTGGGCAACTGAAGGTATTCATAAAAGCCGGATTAGGTTATATGAACTGTATAATGAAAAGTCTTATAATAATAGTCAGACCTTTATTAATTACGTAAGAAAATATTCTAAAACATTTAGACAAGCTTGTAATACAGCAAAATCTATTTATTTGAGAAATAAAATAAAATTATCAGAAAACACTATAAAGGCTACCTGGAATGTCATCAACAATGAAACTGGCAGAGCCAAAGCACGCAGCCGCGACTACCTTTTAAAAATCAATAATGTGAGTATTGCAGAGGACCTGGAAGTTGCGATAGAATTTGAGAATTTCTTTGCTAATATACCTATAGTGACAACAGAGTCGCTCAACTCATCTTCCATGTCTGCTGAAATGCTTCTTAGGGACTGCGTGCCAGAATGTGATGCAGCCTTTGAATTTACTGTTGTTACTACTGATGATATTCTTAAACAATTTAAAACTATAAATATGAAAAAGACAATGGATTTGTGGGGATTGTCAGTGAAGACTACTTCATCAATTATTACCATAATTGCTCCACATCTTGCAAAGGTATTCAATGGTTGCGTTGCTTCTGGAATATTTCCTGACTTAATGAAATATAGTAAAGTTATACCTTTATTTAAATCTGGTGACACAACCGACCCTTCTAATTTTCGACCTATTTCTGTATTACCGACACTTAGTAAAATTTTTGAAAAATTAATTCTTAGTCAGTTACTTAGTTATTTTAATAGTCATAATTTACTTCACGAGAAACAGTTCGGATTTACGAGGGGTCGTTCGACTACTGACGCAGGAGTTGAGTTACTCAAAAGTATATTTGCTGCTTGGGAGAAGTCGCAAGATGCTTTAGGTATTTTTTGCGACTTGTCAAAAGCATTTGATTGTGTACATCATGACACTCTGGTCAGGAAATTGTATCATTACGGCGTTAGGAACAAAGCTCTCGATCTCCTGGTTTCTTACTTGGGCAACCGAATCCAGAAGGTCCAGATCAATGACAAGACATCTCCAGGTTCTGCCTTAAAAATGGGAGTCCCGCAGGGTTCAATCCTCGGACCATTTCTTTTTTTGATTTATATTAACGATCTACCCTATTACGTAAAGAAGAATCATGAGATTGTGTTGTTCGCGGATGATACCTCCTTAATTTTTAATATTAGACGACAGCAGAGAAATTTTGACGAAGTAAACAATGCACTCTCTAAAGTTGTTAATTGGTTTAATGTAAATAATTTATTACTTAATGATAAGAAAACCAAACTATTAAAATTCTCAATGCCCAATGTTAAACAGGTGGAAACCAATGTACAACTTAAGGAATCCAGAATTGAGCCCGTCGGGACAACTATGTTTCTAGGTATTATGCTTGATACCAAGCTTCAATGGGGTCCGCATATAGAAAGACTTTCGGGCAAACTTAGTTCTGCAGCTTATGCAGTTAAGACAATTAGACGCCTTACAGATATAGATACAGCTAGAATGGTTTATTTCAGTTACTTTCATAGTATTATGTCTTATGGGATTCTTCTCTGGGGGAATGCTGCAGACCTTAACACAATATTTGTTCTGCAGAAAAGAGCAATAAGGGGAATTTACAACCTCGGTCCTCGTGTTTCTCTTAGAGAAAAGTTCAGTGAGATAGGCATTCTAACTGTTGTATCTCAATATATATACGATAATCTGTTACATGTCCACAAGAATATTGACAAATTTAGTAAAAAAAGTGATCTTCACACTGTAAATACTAGACATAAGTATAATCTTGTAGTTCATAGCACCCGCCTCCACAAAATAAGTAACTGTTTTATGGGGCAGTGTATACGCTTTTATAACAAGCTCCCTCTTAATATTAGAAATTTAACAATAAATAAATTTAAGATTATTGTTAAAACTAAATTGTGTTTAAAAGCATATTATAAAATTTCCGATTATATAGACGACAAAAATTCTTGGGATTGAGCTGCTCTAATTCAACATAAAAATACATACTTGTACAAACTGATAAATTTAAAATTGACGTTTCGTAAGCACTTTAAACAAAGTTTACACGAAATAAAGAATAATTTCATTTCATTTCATTTCATTTCATTTCATTTCATTTCATTTCATTTCATTTACAATCCCTCGGTAACCATTCCAATATTTGCTTCCACTGTTTCGGGTTTTCTAGCTACATGTCCGGCCCACTGCCGCTTTGGTTTCACTCTTTTGACATCATCTGATATTTGACTTTCTTTTCGAAGCCATTTATTCATCTTTCTGTCTCTTCAGTCCTACCAGTTTTCGCACCATGACCCTTAGAGCTACTTCATGTTTCTGGAGAACTTCCTTTGTAGTAACTAAAGTTTCAGCTCCGTAGGTAAGCTCTGGCAGTACGCACTGGTAAGAAAAAATAAAGAATATTCTTGCTTTTTGTTGCTTCGCAATTTCGAACTGGCATTCGCTTTTACTATGAATATTTATAGCAAAAGCGAATGCCAGCTTGCCGAAAGCGGCCCAACCCAAACAGACACGTCTGTCAATCACGTTCACCTGTTTAACTCCGTCCATCTTTATGTCATGCTCGAGGTATACATATTTATTGATAAATTCCAATGGAGTACGACATGTACCTCCTACTGCAATAAAATTGTCCGCTGGGGCTTTCACTGGTCATGACTTTTGTTTTACTTAAGTTTATCTCAAGACCAAGGGAGGCATTATATATGTATGAGTAGAATTCTTGAGCTTCGTTAGCAATCAAAACGACGTTGTCAGTTAATTAAACTTCTACGTCCATATGTTAGAAAATACATATATGGACGTAGCAATCTTACGACGGGATTCTAGACTAAAGCTCTAATTAACAATTGAATACATATATAACTGCGAAAAGTCATTGGTAAGCGTCATGGATTTAAACCCGAATCTCTGCGTAGCAGTCTGTCGGTCTCTTCAGTCTTCATTAGGCTATGGCTGCTAATCATATCATTATACACTAAAATGCATATTGAAATATAATTATTACTAATAAGTTAATAACCTGTTTAAAACTCGAATAACTTGTTTTTAATATTACTTTAATTGTCATGGCGATGACACTTTTTTTAATTTCTTGTTTTTTAATTTTATTAATAGCTTTTCGTTTTTGTATAAAACAGTTTTTTGTCGTTTGGTTTACGACACAATGGTGTAAGCGATCATATTGTTTCATTTGGTTATTTGAAGCCAGTGTTTTCGTAGATTGAAAAGCAAGGGATCTAAGTAAGTTTTTGAGAAAAAGAAATAATGTGATGCATTCGATTTCTATTTGAAAAAGTTTCAATATTAAAAGGATAGCTACTATATATTTGATTTCTCTAGACCGCTACATCATCTTACCACACATTATTAATTTAATTAACAGTATCCGTTTGTCTAGTCTACTACACTTACTGTGGTAAGACCACACATTATTAATTTAATTACCAGTAGCCGTGACGAATAATTTCGTTTAAGTGACTGGCCTTAGTGGGTTGTTTATCAGGGAAACAAACAATTGATTATTTTATTTTAATGAGACCCAAAAAGACCCCCTGACTTATTGATTCTCAGAAGTTGCATAACACTTTCCTTGGTATAAAGCCGAAAATTGGAATTTTTGCTGTCGAGATTACGAGAGACGTCCGATTTTACGACCATTTGGAAGATAAAGGCAAGCTAGCCTAAAAAAACGTGTGTCCTTAACAAAACAAGTAGGCTTTTACATCGGCGCAACTCCTCTTGTAGTTGATCAAGTTAGGCCTCACATGGAGTACTGCTGCAATCCATGGTCTGGGACTACAGTACCAACTGTTCCATTTGACTGCATCTAACAAAGAACGGCATGGAACGGAACTCGAATCATCATGGGGAGTTAGTAGTTCTGAAGAGTTGTTCGGTATAATACCCGCTGCAGAATTTCACTATGTTACAACTCGCCACTAGTTAAAGTTCCGCTAGAACAATATATATATTCATTGAGTTTATTCTCGGTTTGAACTGAGCTAGATTTACTAGATTACTAAAGCTATGCTAACCAGTTCGACATTGGAACCTTCAAGAAGCGTACATGTTCCTTTTTAAAAGGTCGGCGACGCACTTGTGATCATTCGGGGATTGCAGGTGTCTATGGACGGCGGCGATCACTTACCATTAGGTAAAGCTTTCATCCTGGGAGTCTCGGTCTCGAAAATTTCGCGAGTCTCGACGATTCTGTTGTGTTTTCGAGACTCGAGACTGTTAACTCCAGCGCTCGAGACTATCGAGATATTTGAAACTTACTTAATTTTTTTTTTATAGTATAGGAAAACAACGAACAAGCGGGTCACCTGAGGGTAAGTAATCACCGCCGCCCATAGACACCTGCAATGCTCGAAAGGATCACAAGTGCGTTGCCTACCTTTTAAATAATAACCATTTTTCAAAAATCTCTTAAACTACCATTCTTTTGTTAATTCGGTTACGTGACAACACTTTTAAGTAAAAGTTAGTATAACCTAGGCTGTGGAGACTGCAACCTAAACTCGTTGAAAAGGCGTTAAAAATCTACAAGTTCACATACATTGCATCCATTACTTGCAAACAACATTGCATAAAGCTTTCTTTAAAAATGGTGGTGAGAGTGGAAAGCATTTAAATCAGTACTATTTATTGTCTATTACCCGTACTATCGAAGCAAATAGAGCTTTTACTATTTTTCTAACGCGGGCTATTTTTGTAATAAGACCAGATCCTCCCTATTTAAAAACACATTGGTTGCCCTTTGTTTTCTACATGACTATTACAAAAAAAGGAAAAAAATACTTTTGATTAAAGTATGTTGATTAATAATGTATTAAATAAAAATTGATTGTATTAACTGCCTAAACGCCTTACCTATGAGTGTGAAACCCTTTTTCGAAAGAGTCTCAAAAGTCTGATTTTTCCCGGGAATTTGGAGACTGGGCTGAGTCTCGATTTTCTTTCTCGGGACTCGAAAATGTATCGAGACTGAAAGCCCTACCATCAGGAAAACCGCTTGCTCCTTTGTCTCCATCTGCAAAAAAAAGCAATATCGTCGACTACCGCTACATACCAGAAGTTTCAAGCTCAAACTATGTATAATGACATCTCTTTTGTCATAAGACCAAATATGTTTAAATGCACATAAATACAAATAATGCTGACAAAAAGACGGAATTTCATTGATCAAAGTATTGGATATTTCACGATGCGAGAATTATAAGTTTGTCAAATTATTGCCAGTGAACTAATCATCTGGGAATGATTGAAAGATCGCCCAGCTCTTCTTAAGGCACTACTTTGGAGTTGGTCTGAACTAAACGAAGTAGTATTAAATCAAAACTAAAAGTATGGAACATGGCCTGCTTAAGTAGTATATTTAACATAAAGTTGCAACCTATTATATACTCCAGATTAAATGTTATGGAATGGGTAACGTTTACTGTCAACTTTCTCACAAACATGAGAAAAGTTTATGTCCTTTCCCCTAAAAAAGAAACAAACAGAATATGTTTACTTTATTTCTCTACAGTTTTAAGCTGGCCGGGTTTGGCATACAGCCTATTTTGCAAACTGATGGCGAGCTTTCGGAGTTGATATTGACATTATCCCCCCACGCTTTCATCAGGTTTTCAGCGGTCAAGTTATATTTAGGTAAATAGCTGCTCAGTCACATAGCGTTAAGAGTTCAGGATTTCTGTTAGCACTCTAGCGTGTACGTTAAACAATTATAATCACAGAAATCCAAACAAATGTAGGCGATTCTGGAGGCCGAGCTTAAAGACCGTGCTAAAACTGGGACCGGCACCACGTGCATTCCAAAGCATGGTAGTACTTTTTGTTAAATGTCACAACTAGCTTTGACCGATAAAAGTAGCCCGTCTGCAAGCGTTGCTTCTCTATTACGAACGTCAAGTTCAGTTATCGTTACGACTGATATCCCTTACTTAAATATTAACTTCTCTTCTGGAAACAGGCATGTTGCAGAATCTTATAGTATTTTATTAGTGTTTGCTGATTAGATTGCTTCAACAATCAAAACGGAATAATTCTGATTGTTGACGCAATCTGCGGGGTTAAAATAAGACTATCTTCGTTATCATTTGTATGAAATTCTGTTTAACTATTTATTAAACACTTAAAATAATCTCGTACTAGGCCTCATTCGCAAGAGATGTGTTAAAGTCTAAGGGTTCCGTATCCGGTTTACGTTTTTTTGTCAGTAAGCCTACAGCTGCAAGAAAGCAAGTAAGTTTGAGCAAGTAAGGTTCTGAAATGACGACCACACAGCAGAAGTAGGCTTTCTCGCAAGGTAGAACGACGATTCTGATAAGGTCACGGCCAACGGTTGGATGCATTATCATACAGACCGATTTCGAGCCGCCCATACAAACAGTGGGTATGGAAAACTTTGGGAGCGGCCATGTTCAAGTAGTATACTTCTAAAATAAATATAGCGATACAGAAACACAACATTTGCTGAAATTACAAGATTATTTTATTATCTTAGAGGGCTAAACCAGGGCAAGATAATGACTGAACCCTAACAAAATGATATATTATTCGTTGAGATTTCGGTAGTTTCGGTAGTAAGTCGATTTTGTCCGTACGGATTGTTCACTTATACAATAGTGTTAAAAGTGTGTGGTGATCTTTTTAATCATGAATTCAGGTCGATTAAGACAGTACTACGCTGCGTTTGCAAGTAAGGGACTTCTGTAATTTTGACTTCGACATTGTACCACATAAACTAATAGAAGGAAAGAAAAACCCACCACGCACCCTCGGATTGACCACCCCAACTATTGCAATAGAAAAGGTTGACAATATCGAACTCCTCTAAAAGTATAAAGGATATAGGAATGGTATGGGTTCCAGGACTGACTTGCAGTATCCCGCTGTATATGGCATCCTCAGGAGCGATGGGCAACGACTGAGCCAATTTGGCTCGTCAGTCCTGGAACCCTACCATTCCTATATCCCTTATTATTTTAGAGGAGTTCGGTATTGTCAAACTTTTTCTATTGCAATAGTTGGGGTGGTCAATCCGAGGGTGCGTGGTGGGTTCCTCTTTTCTTCCATTAGGTTACAATGGATTTTCACCAAGTAACGCCTGATTCAATCAACTATATTCTATCACATATAGAGTTAGCTTTTAACTATTTACTTAAAATTTTAGTCAAATATCCACGAATAAATAGATGAGGTGCGAGTTCATCCAGACATATATAACTATGATGTCTGGATGAACTCGCACCTCGCTGGGCAAAGGCTTCCCCTAAATCTTTCCAGACCTGCTTGTCGCACTGCAATATCCAGCCAGCTCTTATAATAGGCGTCCAGGTCTTCTTGCCACCTCTTTCGGGTGTAGTCCACTATTAGTCTTGAGTAATTTAATTTTAATTATTCTAATGCATTTTGTTTGCTGGTTTAGAATCCATTAGACCAAGACTGGAATCCTGTTCCTTTTATATTCACCGTCTTAGCTTTTTCATACAAATGAACTGACAAAATATATTTGTAACTGTACATTATTGTGTGCTCGCAAGCCTGTATAATAATTGTTCTCTTTGTACTCTTCTACTGAAACTGTATTCCAAGGAGAAATAAATTGCCTGCCGTGACCTATTTTGATCAAAGATCATGAGTGTAATTTACTTTTCACAGGCGGTTTTGGTTCTTTAACGATGGCGCTTCTTTCCGTATGGCCCTCATATACTCTGCCATTATACATATCGAACTCCACAACACCTCTCTCTGGTCCTATTTCTAAGATGGACGAATCGCTGTTAGGAAGTCTGCCAGCATTGGGTGCCGTGGCAGGGACATTTATTGGCGGGCCAGTACTCGATATTTTTGGAAGAAGGAATGGTGGCGCGTTGCTGAACTTGCCTTATTTGGTACGATATTTTTCTTATATTATAATTGTTGACATGTTTAAAATTAATTCACTAAAATTGAATTGTGATGAATCGGGTAAAATTGACTACTTAAAGACTTATAAGTCGGACATCATCAGTTGTGTCAACTGCCTGCTTGATTATATATAATAATAATAATAATTATATTGACGGACACAAATAACACCCAGACTCGAGGGTATCAATCCAACCTACAATTTTCGGCTCAGTGCTTAACAGTGAGGCGGCCACATAAAGCAGTACATTATCCGCGCTGTTATCTTGAATTGTATCTTTCAGATTTCATGGGCAATAATAAGTGTATCGTCGTCAATAAATATCATTCTAGCTGCGAGGTTTATTGGTGGTGTGGCAGGTGGAATGACTTTGGTTTTGGCGCCCATCATGGTGTCGGAAACTTCTGAAAATTCTATCCGAGGAGCCCTGGCATCCGGTGCGTAATGAACTCTTTTGAACATAGTAAAGTTAATTATCTAAGTAACGTATATAAAGTTACTCTTTTGAATGTAACTACGTATCATAAATGAGAAATGAATGAAATGTACAACGAAATGAAATTAAATTAATGAAAAAGAAATATTCGTATATATTTGTCAATCGTGTGTGGCTTTAATTTGAGCAACATTTTGTTCAGTTTATTACTGAAGTTTCCAAAGCAAGTCCCTGTTTTTTAATGATTCACGTTCACACTATAAACAAGTCTTCAGTCATAAAAATAACTATATACTAATCCTTTATTTTTCCGTTGCAGTATCGTTGCTCCAACTATGCGTAGGGAATTTGATGTCTTACTTCTTCGGTTGGTTCTTTGGCTACAACACGATTCTTTGGTTAAATATAGTCATAAGCGTTGTTGGAATCGCTCTTATGATGTTTGCTGGTGAAACGCCAGTCTACTTGCTGAGGAAAGGAAGAGAGGAGGTAAAACTTATAAGTATTTTTGTTAATCATAACCAAAATTAATTAGTTAGAACAAAAATTTAACTTAAAAAATAGTCTGATATCGTTTAAACCAGAAAGCATTGTTGAAAACAATATTTTCATTGAATTTTAACTAGAATATCTAGATTCATACAATTGATATGATAGATAAACATCAAATCCAGTAAATGCGGTACATAAAAAATTGTTTGTTCCTAGGACGCAAGGGTTGCGGTAGCTCGTTATCGGGGAATTGCTGTCTCGTCTCCGATAGTAATGGAAGAAATATATAGACTGAAACAACTTGTGCCACCAACGAAGGGGGAAAAATTTAACTCTGGTACGTTCCTTGTTGAATTTAATTTAAACTGTGTTATGATTGAATAGTCTAATTAATCAGACTCCTCGACGACGATGATTATCTCGGCACTGTGTTGTTTTCCGTTCAATCCATACTGTATATTTTAGCAATGATATTTTAACTAAAATTATTACAGTATAAAGTTTTAAAACACTTTTTGTTACAGATGCACTCACAAAAGCTGAAGAAGCTGAAGCACAAAAGTTAAATCCTCAAGAAACGCCTGAAGGCACTCAAACTACTTCAGCTATTAAAACTCTGTGTAAGTTCTGTGTTCTTTCTAATGTTTTATAGTATTATAGCTGCTGAAATGAAAGGAAATGTCGGAACAATAATCATTTATAATAACAAATATCTGTGTAGGCAATTAATTTAAAGTTGAAGTGAATCTTCACAAAAGTAACCTACTAGTGAATGAGATGAATATGTGCCAGAAGTAAGATAAAAATATTAGTAAATAGGACACCGCGCAGACATTTTTCCAAAGTTTTGGAATATATACTTGCATTTATACATTTCACGACGCATTTTCGTTTCTTAAAGTAAAATCTGAATCCAACGAAACCAAAAATATTTTACTTGAGTCACGAAATGTTTAAAATAGCATACTTTTTTGTTTTAGTTTCAACACCGGCATCACGGAAGGCGTTCTTCTTGGTGGCTGGACTACACACACTGCAGGTATGATAATCGAATTATTATTAACTTCAAAACTCAGACAAGGCTAGTTATCTCCACAAAATCTTTACCACCTTCTTGAAAGAAAAAAGAAGAATACCTTGTAGCAGTCAGAAAAAAACATTAATCTTTCGTAGGCTTCCTAATAATGAGTGTTATAATTTTTTCTTCTTATTATTTTTCGCATTAATGTATTTCCAATTTTCCACCACCACTCACCACCACAGGCCACCTTTTCCTGAGATAAGAATCGAACTTTACATTCCCTCAGAAACGTGGTAGCACTCTGAACAAAGGCCGCAACAAGCGGTCACCTATCCGAGTGGTGAACTCTGCTAACGTATTCTTTCAGCTTGTCTACTATTAGTAGGAAATACTGTCTCAAGCATTTAAGAAGTAATGTGTTTTATTCACAGATCTTTACTGGCATGGTGGCAGTGCAGGTCTTCTTAAGCACTGTGTTCGGTGAGACGGACCCGAGCAGAAATGATTTGTACACGGTGATTTTCGCCGTCATACAGGCTATTGGTTGTGTGGTTGCGATTCTTCTTGCAGACAAGCTAGGTAGAAGAGTAAGTATTATAATAAATAATTTAATAATTACCAGTTTAACATTTGTAATATGCGTCTCAGACGTTAACTTTCTACTTTGTTGTACTCTAATGAACACTGCTGCTGAACCTAGCTGTTCAAGTGATTCAGTAGTGGGAATGTAGGAAAGACTAGTCCCAAAAATAAAAAAAGTGGAAGCTGAACTACCACGTGATAATCGAACTCAGATACTCTTTTTCATTACTTTGAGCCACATGAAATTTCGCCTTGGCTTATGAGATTGTACTATTTGTTTTGTTATCAGCAAAAAGCTTATTATTATATTTGATACGCCATAGCGTTTTTAAACTATTTATACGCTGATGATTATGTTAATTTGGTGTAGTGTATTTGCAAAACGTGTGCAAGATCCGACTCTAACCAATTAAAGACTAATAAACTTTTCGCTATGTTTATACAAGATTATTTTTAGTGTAACGCATGGTTCTTCGACTCTCTTTCTAATTTAGCTCATTATTACGAACAAATTTAGTCTAAAAAATCGCCAACGTTTTAGACTAAATTTTGATAGAGATTTCCATAGATATACTGGGTGTAAGGGACGGTGTACCGAAAACTGATACCAGTGATTCAGTTCATTATACTGAGACTCTCGGCGGTCGAATTTTCCGGAAACCCCGTAATTTATGGCTATTAAAGTTCAAATAAATATTGAACGCCTGATTCTGCCGCAATTTCAACAATGCTTAAACAAAAGTACAATCATCCCTAACACGTTTGCGTTACTTTAAGAATATCGCTATTCTGAAGATTAAAAATTTGCAATGACATATAAAATTAAATACAATAAAATAAATAATTAAATAAAATAAATATAATATACAAATCTTTGCGCATCTCTAGTGAAGAGTCACTTCAAATCAATCTAAAATAATCATTCTAACTTTGTTTCAGCTTCTGCAAATTTCATCAGCAGCTATTATATTTGTCTGTCTCGTTGTGCTGGGCATCCTACTTCAATTCAAAGTTGGACCGGAGTGGCTCACTGCGTTGCTCACCATGATATATTGTTTCTTCTTCACGATGGGAGTGGGGTCTGTACCTTACGTGCTGCTGGCTGAAGTCTTCGTGCCAGAGGTCAGTTGATAGAAAGGTTATTTCTCGTTAACGATTCAATTTCATCAATGAAATAGTTATAGGTGTTGCCCGATTAGCCCATTTTCAGACTTTTCGCATTCATCATTTTTGACTTTCTTGATAGCACTAAAACCATTGAACTTTTAAACGGTTTTAGTGCTATCAAAAAATAAAGTGAATATGTCAGCCATTTCTTGATAACACTGAAATCATAGCACAAGTCCTGTACCGTGATCATGCAATTAGGTAAATATTGTTCAAATTCCTCGTATCAGCAATTTGATGTATTCGGCAGAAGCTCAATCAATTAACAAGTAGACATTTTGACCAAGGACATAATTATTAGGAAGAACCTAAACTGTGAGCATATTAGGCGGCAACACAGAAACAAGCCCAGTTATATATTTATCTCCCTCTTTAACAGCGGCGCATTTGTATAAGGACTATTTAAGTATTTTTCTACAGCAAATGCTTTCAATGTAAGAGCAATAATTACAAAAATAATGTAATATAATTTTTTTTCGCAGGTACTAAACTTAGCTACAGTGCTAATCGTCGAATGGATCTGGGCCATGGATTTTGTTGTCATCGCTATCTTCCCATACATGACCATATACTTTGGAATACATGGCGCTTTCTACAGCTTTGCTTGCGTTAGTTTGATCAATACTGTAGTCAGTTACTACCTTTTGCCAGAAACTACAGGACTCTCTAATGAACAAATACAGGAGCTCTTCTCACCAAAATTTAAGATGGTAAAGGCTTAGAGTAAAATATTTTCAGGACACATATCATGGAACTCTTCGATATTTTTATTTGCCTTTTTCCCTTCGGGACAGGTAGACACAACGGAACGCCACTTGCTTCTACATTCATTGCTCATACAAAATTTACATTTTCAATATTAACTAAAATAAAGTAAAAACGACCACAGCATTGCCATTTTAGTCGTATTAAATAAAAAAATACCTTCTATTCATAAATCTATTAAGTCTTTAACTCTACTTAAAATAGTTATTGAAAGTGGAAATTATTTTGTAACTTAAGTGAAAAAGAACCATTTTTGATATGTCGCAAGCGCCATTGCCTGGACTCACATTGTCATTAAGCATAAAGCTCTTTCGCATCGAGGTTTGCTTTGTTATACAGGGTGGCTCATAACTATAATAGTTTTTGATTTCAGTAGTTCAAATTTTAACGAGTTTTTTTATACTTTTATATAGATTTATCGTAGGTACCTATTGCAATATTACTGTTTTTGTAACGCATATAAATCAGTGGATTTTTTGGCCAAAATTATGAGTATTGATTTTCATTATATGTTCTTGATATTTATAAATAAACTTGATCTCAATTTTAGGCTTGTCTTATGGATCTTTTGCACTGTACATAGTACGATGATAGACTGATTTTACTTTTTACTAGCTATCGCCCTAGCTTCGTATAGTTCGTACATCACTAATCCATTGGTGCTAGCCGCATCAAAATCCGTTCACTATATTTGACAATCAGTCAAAAAGGTGTTTATCAAGTCTATCATCATTTTTATCATTATCATCATCATCGTTCATTTCCGGATCCGTGTCAAACTAAAATAATTATTTTGTAAATTGACAATTTATTAGTACTGTGTACCAATGTAAATATGTGTAATTTAAGTTACATTCGATTTTATTATTCATTTTTATTTTCCAAGAACATTAAAACTTCATGAATAATGTTAGGCAAAATTAACTAATAAAAAGTTAATATTGTGCTTATCATTCAATTGTTTTATTTAATAACCTGCTGGTAAGTGGCTCATACATATTAAACGTTTACAGAGTCAGCGATAGCCTAGTGGAGATACCAACGGACTGCCATGCCGAGGGTATCAAGTTCGAATCCATGACTCGCACCAATGTAAGAGTAATAATGGGTGCATAGGGTTCCCACCAAGAACTTAGGGTCCCAAGCCAACCTCACCTGCAAGTGGTGCACCTGCCGATCAACGGACGAGGCTCTGGCAAACAAAATGTCCCAATAAGCGGCAATAGGCTCGCCACCTATTACGTGGGATCAAAACACTGGCGAAAAGTGGGCGTTTAATATGCCTCTGCCTACCCCTTCGGGGAAACAGGCGTGAGTCTATGTATGTATGTATGTTATCGCTTGCAACGTGCCTCGGAGAGCACGTTAAACCGTCGGTTGCGGCTGTCATGAAGATCTTTGACAGTCGTTACTGGGAGTCAGTACCCTCTAAGAAGCTGATACGTGTCTAAACCATGGAATATCGCTATCTCTTTGGGTTGCGGAGGTCAGACGGCAGTCGCTCTGTTGAAAAGTTGATATTCTGTCATATCTGGTTGGACCAGTAAGCGGACCTCGGGCTCCAAGGCGTGTAAGTTTTGGATGCAACCGGGATAACGCTAAGGCGATGATGATATTATACGTTTATAATTGTTTATTTATTTATGAAATAGGGATAGGCAGCAATAAAAACAGATCAGGAACCTACAGGACTACAAAGTGTAAGTAGATAAAAAAGTGATGAATATGAAAATTGAAGCCCGAATCGCGAAAGCGATTTTAAACTTTCGCGATTTGTATACATCATATAAAATAATTTAGATTGTCTAAATCACGTAAAATTAACTTATTTAAGGTATAAATACCTATTTGTTTCCGACGTTTGGATCGTCTTGCACCGATCGTGGTCGCAGAGGGACTGATGAGAGCTCAGCGCCGTCTCGTGGAAGTGCGGGTTTCGGCACATACCCTCACTTGGTTTTTATTTCTGTTCGCAATGTTGGTACTTCAACTTCTTAAATAAGTTAATTTTACGCGATTAAGATCCGCTAAATATAATATAAAATAATATAAAATACGCGAGAGAGCGGCCAAAAAAAAGTGATATGAAAGAGAAAGGGGTGGAAGCTCAGGCTATACTGCGCTGACCCCAAATAAATTAGGACGGGTCAAGAAAATAATGATGACGATCCACAGAACTACTAAAACGCTACTGAACATAATGAATTACAGCAAAAGTTTATAATACTGCCGTCCTTTAACTAGAATTAAGTGACATTTTGTCATTTTTTACTTTCTTAGACCATTTTTATCGGTAAAAAAAATCTATCGATCTATCTGACAACGGTTTCAATAGCTTTTATAGTTATAAAGATACAAAAAAATAAAATGCCGTTAAATGCACAATTTATCTATCATACCTATACTTAAATGCCGCTATGTGACATTGCAAAGCTAAATTGCGGCTAAGGCTACATAAACACAAATTTATAAAAAATATTTGTCATCTTTTGCCTAGCTATATTGCCGTTAAATCACTTTCCTACCCTATAATGCGACAAAAGTACTTTAACGGCTTTTTAGCAAAGTATTTTTAAATTATTGATGTATAAAATTCATTACTATAAAGCCACTATTTAAGAATCCTATGCTTAAATGCCGCTAAAAACCTTTTGACACATTTAAGCGTTGTATATCATCATATTAATTTTACAAGATACAAATGAAATTCTTATATAACGGCAATTATTAAATAATCTGGCAAATATTTTAAGTATTTTTCAAGACTTAATTGCCGCTATGCCGCTAAGTATTCTCGCGCGCGTATAAGTTTAGTTGATTCAGCGCACGCGGCAGCGGGGCGCGGTGCGGGTGACCAGTGTGGCGTTAGTGTTTGAACGGGTGGGACACGTGCGCGACGCTCCGCTTTCGCGGATTCCCGCCTATTTCGTAACCATGGCTAATAACATTTCTAGATATTTACCAACTTTTCTCAAAAGCGCGCTTTTTGTTTTGTTTCGCCAAAGTCTGGTATTTAAGACTATTGAGACAAATAGGCACTTATGTGTGTGTGTATGTTCGCCTCGCTTTTTACTAAAGCATTATCTTATGTACTATTGTCACCTAACGTTGTCTGTAATGTTAATTTATACAGTATTTTAATTGCCTTGCCAGGCCCCGAGCCTGTGGTTATGCCTAGCGTTCCGGCCGCTTGAATGAAGTAAATTAAAACCCTGTATATTTAACATTATATACGTACGCGGTACGTTTGTGTACCGAGTTTGATGCAGTCTTCATGCCATATAAATATGTAACTTTACTATTGTATACAGTCCTGAATATCCTTTAGCACAGTATGAAATGCGCTCCGGGTACTCAGGTTGAAGTAAATCGTACATTAGTATAATATTACTAATAACTATGTTATGTCGAGACGTGTTAACTTCTGAATGAGTATTCAAAACATATTCATGACATTTACCATTTCGTAACCTTGTTACAGACGAACCGCTATTACACAAAGAGTTAAAAATATTCTTAATATGGTCATAGAAACTGATACTAGTAAGAAAAAGGAACATAATACTTCACACAAGGATGCAAAACAAAAGATTCCTGGTCCCAGTGATACCGGTTATCTTGACAATATATAAATACTAGGCCTAATTGTATGACATCCAGCGTTTTTGAAACATTTTGTAAGACGCAAATATCAAATAATTCGCACTATTTGCTCGATTTAACAAAATACAAAAGTTTGAATGACACACTTTTCGCAAAAAGGTGCGACGAATCAGAAACCAACTCAAACCTGTATAATTTGTCAATCGATCTGACTTGCAAAGAAGTTATGCCATTTGAAGAATCACCAGCATCTACAAATAGTGAATGTAACAACAAATTTTCGATCCTGCTGTACGGAGCGGGGTATTGTAACGTAATACTCTACGTATTGCGTTATAATATCTCGCAAGCGCTTAACGCCAGCTTAGCCGCAGAGCGCTTCGCTAGGACCTTTCGCTACCTTATATGGTCATAGACAGAGCCACAGGCAGTCTGTGAGTCATTGGTCTATGACTATATAAGATGGGTGCGCGATCAGAATCGATCACTTTCCCTACACACCGCCTTGCTGATGGTTGTAGTGACAACCAAGTACTATTCTACTTCTCTATCTGCTGTCCCGCTGGGGTTCTCCCTACGGGCTCTCTGCAACTGTCTTCTCTCCACGGGCTGTCTTCTCCCTACGGGCTACAATTACAAGCTGCTGGCACCGTGCCTCTACCAGCCACCGCCCACGCATCAGCTCCTGCCTACGAGTCTCCTACAGCCAGGCCACGGACGCCTGACTGCACTGGGTTACGCCTGAGCCTCACCACTCGGCCCACATCGGCTGCACCGCCTGAGCCTCCGCTCAGCCTGCACCTCGACCACCGAGCTGCCTGCCCAGCGTGCACTTCGGCCAGCTCACCGGCGGATCAGCTACCGTGCGAGCGTCGGAGAGCAGTAGTAGTCTACATTCCAGCCTTCAGGCCAGCGCTTACCTAGTTCGGTCATACTGTATGTAAGCTGTAGTGAGACATAATAAAGAACCTGTTCAGCCTAGCAGTGTTTCTCTCGAACCCCGACATCCTACCTGAGATCCTCCGTCTCAAGATGTAGACAGAAAATCTGGCATTCTCGATAAATTATCCAGTATAATACACAAATTGGTATTCTGGAACAATTTGCCAACCACCGATGTTGAGGCAAGCACAAGTGGTGCTAAGAATAATAAAAAAGTCAATTAAAAGTACTGATTAATTTTAAGTAAGAAAGACTGCGTTTGTTTACTATTTTATACGTTTACTTAGTAAAGTTCCTTAAACAACATGTTGTGATAGAAGTAAATTTAAGAAAAGTAATAATTTTATGGATCTTTTTTAATACAATTACATATTGTTATATAATAAGTGTAAAATTATTTCTAAAATAATGATTGATCTCATTTTAATTAAAGGAATAAACAAAGCATTTAATTTAATTGTTGGTTTTTATTTGATTCGCTTCAATTTTATAACACATTTTGCATTGCTAAAATGCCGTTATCGTGAAAGGTTTTGTACGTAGCGGCATTATAGCAATGTAATCAATAAAAATATGTCTTTAACAAAAATATAATTGAGCTATTATTGGAATTTACTTGTCTTGATTGCCGTTAAGTCACTTAGCGGCATTATAGCATAATTCGAGTCTCCTTGTTTAAGCAACAATGCTTACCTATATTGACTCTAGCGCTTTTAACGGCTTTTAAGGTAAGTATTATGCCAACATTTTTAAGAGTGGTAATGTAACTGCAATATTAGGATATAACCATAAGCAAAAATGCCGTTAAGGTATGCATAACGGCATTATAGTCATGTTTTTAGGGCTAGATATTTTAAATATTACTTAGCGAAAATATGAAATGTATATTTTCTTTGATTTACGGAAACGTTTTCGGCTGGCACCTGCACTGACTGAAAGAGCTTTTAATTACATATTTTTTGGTATATTAAAGTTTCGCATGCGACTTCAAGTTAGGAAGTAGCATCCATTTGAAATTATTTCACCGTTTTTCGCGCGTATCTCAAAATGTGGTTTTGGTACTTAACGGCATTATAGTTAAAGGACGGCAGAATAAGCTTCCGGACAACATAAAAAACCTAGAAATGACTACAGCTTTTATAAAAAACTTTTAGCCTTTTAATAGAAAAGTGTTGCTACACGATCAACGAATACCTAAACGATAAACAATTAAATTACACTACACAGACACATATAGGTACGTAAAAACACAGTTAAGTCAAATCCTTCAGGTATTTAGTTATTTCATATAAACATGTGCTCGGCAACTACAGGCTGGCATAAGTTGGGCTTGCCCCTTACTACGTGGCACAGAGAGGTATTTGGCCCTAAAAGTCAGACAAAAATATTTTTGGCGTTTTATAGTATTATTAATGTATTTCGTTCTATTTTGAGGCATAATAGATTTTTAAAAAAGTCATACATTATTCTTAACAAATTTTATTTCTAATTTTCAACATCTTCAGAGTCATTTTCAATACTAATATTGCAAATATCATTTTCCTCCAAAAGATTCATGGTATCCGCTAAAAGAGGACTCTTTCTTTTATGTTTAGCGTTCCTCATTCCCGTCAGCAAGGGATCTGATGTCAAGAGCAACCTATTTAAAACGTCTGTGTTGCAGGCTACTCTCGAAAATTTTCGGGCGTAGTTTAGCCGAAACGCTCGGATGTGCTTATTGCGGGCTTCTGCAGCTTCTTCAGACAGTTGCCCGATTGGCAGAATCGCCTCCTTTATCACGGCTGCCCCATGACTCAACACCTTATGTAATGTCGGCGACATTGGATGAAACTTGTACAAAGAAACGTACAATTCAGCAGTTTCTTTGCAGTAAATTTCGAATTTTTGGATGTTAATTTTTATCCCGCAGCACATGGTGTCTAGGATGACTTTTAATCGGTAGATTAAACTCTGGTCAATCCCAGTTATTTCTGCAGCTTTCTTGTATTCATCGAAAATTTCTCTTCGGCAGTCAGGCGAGCCCTCCACTTCATGACTGGTAATTTATAAGCTACATGCAGTATGCTCTCGAAAAATCTTATTCGAGCGTGCAGCAAAGATAGACCAAATCGCATGTTTTCCGTATTGCAGGGCCTTTCTTTTGTAAGGTCGTTGAAATCGGAGGATGTGGCGCCACATATGTAACATCTCATGGTTGACTTGGTATGGGTTGCTGCGTTACATACCTTGCCGTCCACCATGGTAAAAACTATTTTATGGTTGACGGATATGTCGTCGATCTTGGTCTTGCTCAGTTCTTTCATTTGATTTTCTACGTACTCAATTTCCTCATTAGTCACGTCAGTGTTTTCTTTCACAAATTGTAAGCGTATTGGTCTGCAATATCGTGGTGATGACGGAGTTGGGTTTTGCCATATAATTTTTTTTTCCGTTCCATAGACCAGTTGGAGTGGAACGACAGAACTTTGAAAAATGTTGGCGTCGGAATCAGTCTCATTTGCAAATTTCATTTTATATTGAATCTGCTGAGATCCGTCACAACCCCATTTGCTGATGAGCAGAAAGGACTGCTTTTCAGATTCAGTCAGTTGCTCCAAGACCTCCTCACCAAGATGCAATAATAATCGCTTGATGGTGTGATCCATTAAGCTTTGTACCCTTACTTCGGCACAGGTCTCAGTTATGCTGTGGATTTCGGGGTAACATTCTTTCTTCAACTTCTTTAGAATCGAATAGCATGGGTAAAAGCCTGGATTCGTGTCTCGAACCACTTCGTATTGGGCCTGGGTAAGCCCAGCTTCATCAAACATAAACAGGGAACGAAGGTGTGCCAATTTCGTTGAAACTTCTTTTTCTTGTTCAGCTGCTTGTTCTTTTATCGCTGCTGCATATTTTTTTGCTTTCCGGGGGCTTCTGGTAAGGACCTTTACGATTTTTGATGCTTCGACTTCGCCAGTTTCTCGCAATTTCATTTGTGCGTATGCCAGCACATCGAAGTCAGATGTTCGAAGATTTTCAGTTTTTCGCCTTTTGTTCCTTTCACATAAGTCTGAAAACGACTTTTGAGATCTACCTGGACTTAATCCTATAACAAAAGATAAACCTTTAGTCACTGATAAAATTCTATGAAATATAATATATATAAAATTCTCGTGTCACTGTTTTCGTTCCCATACTCCTCCGAAACGGCTTGACCGATTTTGATGAATTTTTTTGTGCTTATCCGGTATCTATGAGAATCGGCCAACATCGATTTCTCAAAAAAAAAAATAAAACAAAAAAATTTTGCAAAACAACGTTTGCCGGGTCAGCTAGTGAAATATAATAATGTTCGAAACAAAAGAATTATTAACGTAAATAGGTACCTGCTTTTGGTAGCGATATGGTGCCCTTGAGCCATTCTTTGTTCGCTTCTAGGAATCTGGCTTTGGTATTGCGGGCAACTGACCATTTCTGCTTGAATTGGTGACGTATAATTGACAACTTGTGCTTTGCATCGGCAATGTTTGGGTCATCTTCAGAGTATTGACAGAGAAGTTCCAACTCCATAAATTTCAACTTTTCATTGAAATTTGAAGCATTGGAGCGTTCCATGATACTTAGTAAATCGTTTCTAGTTAATACCCGCATCCCAGAGGAGCCTTACACGTGGTTTTTTGAGTCTATGCAAAAAAATGCCAAAAATGGAGGGGTGCGTTAGGGTGGCTGTTTTACGTATTTTAATACTGTAGAGTCTATTCTAAAACAAACCATATAAATTTTTACTTATAAATGTTCAGAAATACTTTAAAACGCTTAAAGATTTTTTAACATGCGTATTTTATAGGACTTTTTAAGAATTAGTTACTAATGGAGCTAAAGGTACGAAAACTCCCTCTTTTCATAACAAAACTAAATAAAATAATAAGTACATACCTGGTTGTGTAAGATCCATAGTAGAAATTCAAAAGAAATTGACTTTTTCACCATAAATTTTATATTTGAAAACAATGAAATTTGAGCGTATCGAATAATTACACGACCACGGCAAGCGAACGGTAATTTCCGACTGAGCGCATGGAGCGGAGGAAAGGCTCTAGCGCGTCGGGTTCACGCTATTGGTAAGAGAAGATACCATTGTATTTCGAGGAATAATAAAAACGGCGTCTAACTAAAACAAAAAAAATGGATTTCGCCCGACTTTTAGGGCCAAATACCTATCTGTGGTGGGTATTAAATACTTAGTTAGTTCACGTTTGCCTGGGAGAGATCATTAAACCATCGGTCCCGGCTGTCATGAACATTTTCGACTGTCGTTATGGGGAGTCAGTTCCCTTTAGTATCTCTCTCTCTCCTAAGCACTTATTATTCCCATCTGATTGTGGGTCTGCTTTCTTCGTTTTATCCTTCCACTTTGCTGGACGTGTCAGTGTCAGAAACATTTCAGCTGGTCATATCTTTTGTGATCATATCCGCCGTATAATTATCAATATACTAAATTGTTTCTGGCACCCACATTAGGTGTTACGCACAATAGGTGCGACTACGGCTCTAGCTTGAGCATTTCTGTACTTATACTTTTCTTGTTTCGTCCTTTTTAGACCCCTTTTTTTACGTAGTCGGGTTATAGTTTTCAAACTTATTTTTTTAATTCAATCCTTTTCCGTATCCCGGGCATGGGCATGTAAACTAACCGTGCAATATTTACATTGTCACATTTAAAGGAAGAAAGAACGAAAAATAAGTAACTCAATCCTTCTAAACCGCACGAATTGTAGGTAAGTATGTACAACCTGTGGTACAACCACATTTAAAACTTACTTATATTTTGACAGAAACAGTATAATATATGTACATATTTTTAATGTACTCACCAATACCTTTCGTTTGATACCAAACACGTAATGATTATCTCAGTTTTATTTTTTTTGAGGTTGGAATCTGAGGTATTAATTCCGTAACAGAAAATTTCGATAAAATTTATATAGCCTATGTCACCCGCGCCATTATACCGAATCTTTTGACACCCCATTTATTAAAATCGGTTCAGTAGTTTAGGCGCTACGGTGGAACATACAAACATACATACATACATACATAGACTGCCAAAAACATTACCCTTCCCTTTCGCTTCGCCGTAGTCGGGTAAAAAATATGGCAATTTTTTGGTGTCTAATCACACTGTAATTAATCATTTAATACATACTTAAAAATGTCAAATAGGCAGGATCAAAAAGGCTTATAGGCATAATTACATAGATTATATTAATAGAGATTATGGCGTAAACAGTGTTATACTGAGGTAATTTGCTTGCAGAGAGTGGAACTAGTCATATGAATTACTTTTTGCGCACGGTAGTACTAGTAAGTACTTTTTAAACAAATAAAATGCTGACACGTGACTAATTTGTTTTGCTTAGAACCTGCTCAAGATAGCAATTTTTTTTTATTATACCAAACGAGAGGATACTCGTAGGTAACAGATCCCATGGCAATTTCGAGAAATCCCTTCTTAGTGCAATCCTATGCTCCCCATGGGACATACAGCCAGTAACTTCGACTGTGCAGTGTGTGTCGTCTGTAAGTCAGTCAATCTTATATTATGTATTTTTTGTTTGATAATACTAGTTTGAAATTATAATTAAATAATTATTTAAATGCTGTTTTTTGTGGCTTACCAAATTTTATAATTGCTAAACCATTTATTTACTTCTCAAGAAATATTATAAAGACATCACTTATCAGTCTGCACATCATGGCAAGGCCAAAGGTTAAAGCTTGTTATACCTCGCTGACCAGACGAGTTAGCATTTTTGAGCGTTTGGCACCTAGACTCCTGGGGGCGGCGGCCGCCTTGTCGAGGCTGCTGCCAAACCTACGGGGGCGGAACGCCTCTTGCCGGAGGCTCTATGAGGAAGTCGTGCGGTCGATGGCCCTATACGCCGCGTTAGTAATGCTAACGTAGATCCCGTGACCCCGCCATTCAATGGGATCGGATAGAGGAATTCTTTCTCATGGTTCTACCTATTGCTTTGCGAACGTGGCAGTAAATGTTCATAAGCATACAGTAATAATGTTTTAAATTTGAGTATAAGTAATTATTTTATAAATTTATTATTTTGACGTTCATAAGCGTCACATTGTGAACCAAATGAATAAAGGATTTTGAATTTGAATTTGAATTTGGAACACCATGGTGGTTTTATTGAGTAGTCCCGGCGCTTATCGCTAGCATAAGCATAAGGTTAAATGTCGAGTTATCCGTCGCCTCCCTAAAATACTACATATTTGCTTCGTGAATTTTCCTAATCGTCTCTAACGACACCCACAGCATGAAACAGGGTAGTGGCTCTTTGTATTCTCAATCCGTCACCAAACGTACAACATTTATTCTAGCAACAATATAAACTTGAGGGATAATTTATTACTTGTTTGAATTCATAAAAAATAATACCATATTCGTATTCTTATTAAGGTGTTAATGAAGTCTGTAAATCTAATGATATATTTCAATAATCATATCATGCAATATCATCATAATCATCATCATCAGCCCTGTATATAAAATATCTCACTGCTGGGCATCAGCCTCTTCTCACTAGGAAAAGGCCAGGTCCACTGAGCTGACCAAGTGCAGATTCGTAGACTGCACATTCTCTCGAAAATATTAATAAAAACTCTCAGACAGATTTCCTTACGATGTTTCCGTTCACTGATTCGCAAGTAGTATGACATCCCCCCGTGAGATTTCTACGCTGATATGAGTACGTTCTATCATCATATGACTACTTTCATAGTTTGTTTATTTTTCGTGTGAGTGTGTGGTCATTGGTGCGCGAATTGAACCCGAGTCCCTATGTGAAGCAGTCTGTCGGTAGTATCTCCATTAGGCCATGGATGCTAATTATATCATTAGATTATACTAAAAATGCATAAATAATTATAATGATTACTAATAACCTGATTAAAACAGAGATAACTTACTTGTTAATATTATTTTAATTGTCAGAGCGACAAATTTTAAAACATTTCTTTTTTAATTGATGACTTTTTTTTTGTATAAAACAGTTCCTCGTGATCTGAATTAAGACTCAGTGGTTTAAGCGATCATATTTTATTTATCATGGATCATACGATACATAAATATACTTACTCATTCGGTAATATAGAACCTGGGTTTTCGTTTTGACTGTTTCAAATGATGAAAGTAAATTGAGGAAACTTTTTTTCATGTGCTGCTTTCTATTTATTTGGCTATACGACTACAATATCTTCCCACATACTTATTATAGATTTAATTACCAGTATCCGTGACGAATAATTTCGTTTAAATGGATAGCCTTAGTGAGTTGTTTATCAGGGAAATATACGACTGACTCCATCATATCATCTTCCTAGTGTTATCCCAGTTGCATCTAAGACATCTCGCCTTGGAGCCCGAGGTCCGCTTACTAGTCTTACCAGATTTAATAGAATATTAGCTTTTCTACAGAGCGATTGCCGTCTAATCTCCGCAACCCAAAGGGATAGCCATATTACATGGTTTAGACCAGTATTAGTTTATTTGAGGTTACTGACTCCACGTAACGACTGTCAAAGATCTTCATGACAGTCGGGACCAGCTCAACATGCTCTCCGAGGCACGGGGCAGGCGATAATTAACTATTTAATTCGCACATCACTTCGAAAAGTCATTGGTGGTTGGAATTCGCGACGTGGATTCGAACCTGATACCCTCTGATTAGCAGTTCGTTGGTCTCTCCACACGGCTATCTCTGCCTCTTTTATTTTTATATGACTGACTATTTGATTTTCATTTTTTTGAGATCTTCGACTACCGCTAGATACTAGAAGTTCCAAGTTCAAACTATGTATACTGACCTCTCATTTGTCATAAGAATAAATATGGCGCAATGCACACAAAGACAAATATTGCCCTTTTTAGGGTTCCGTACCTCGAAATGAAAAAACGTATACCTTATAGGATCACTTTGTTGTCCGTCCGTCTGTCAAGACCCTTTTTCTCAGAAACGCGTGGAGGTATCAAACTGAAATTTACATCAAACTAGCTTTTGCCCGCGGCTTCGCGCGCGTTAAATTCGGTATAACACAAATCTACTTTCAGTCTCAAGTTGTGTGAAGACACTCCTGATTATTCTAAAGACTTCAGAAACTCTATAGGGTACAAAGTAGCTCGGACAGTATTCATGACACTATATACCATTATACCTACCGAAAAGTACATAATAACATCGCCTTGCATACAGCCAAATGCTAAAGCCATGTTCCAATACATGTCCAATATATATTATCTTACTTTCGCATTTATAATATTAGTTGAAAAAATTTCAGCCGTTTAAGCGTAGTATATAATTATTAGTTTATATATGCGAACAATGAAATGTATTCACCTTGCACAATATTACATTGAGGACCGGTTGGCGCAGCGGTAGTGTAAGCGACTGCCACCACTGGGCATGGATGTTTGTCTTGGTCTGGGTGTTTCTATGTGTAATATGTATGCATTTACAAAAAAAACGTGTATATGTATGTTTATCCATTGTCTAGTACCCATAGTACAAGCTCTGCTTAGTTTGAGACTAGCTGGTGTTGTGTGAATGTGGTAGAACATTATTATTATTATTATGTATGATGTGTCAGTACTGACAGATATACGATAGCACATGCGCACTCAATTATTACAGCGCATGCGTTCTTACTTCCAAGAGGTAAATTTGTGCCAAACAAACTTCTAGCTTCCCTACAATCCCTTCCAGTTTATTTTTTGCATTTTATGGTAGCCTATGTCCGTCTCCATTGTCCAGTATATCTCTATATCAAATTTCAACAAAATCGGTTCAGGCGTTTTAGCGTGAAAACGGAACATATACATACATATATACACACATACACACTTTCGAATTTATAATATTAGTAGGGATAGGGATATTCAAATCTACTGTCCCATGCAGCTGATCGAACTGCTAAGCCAACGGAATCAAAAGATACAGCCGTTTATGCTGCAAATTTAGGCAAATATTCGAAACTCGCAAGGGAATCAAAAACTACAGGGTACTTCCCGTGAACTAACGTAAAATTCATATCAAATACTCGGGTCAATTATACCTTTAAGCTGTAACAAAATCAAACTTCTCAAAGGAACAGCAATTTTACTATATTTTCAAACTCGCAACTACTCGCAAGGGAATCAAAACCTACAGGGTACTTCCCGTGAACTCAGAATCACAAATAAAGGAAAAATTGCGAAAACCGTAAATGTTTAGTAACATCATACAAAAAAATATGTGTATTAATTTTAAAGTTACTACCCCTTTCCTTATGAAGACGTAAAGTTATTAAATTGAAATTCATATCAAATGCTCAAGTCAAAACTAAAGGGTATTTCCAGTCGATCTAGAATCTTGAAATTTGGCATAAAGCATCGTTTTTAGCACATAGGAAGAATTTTGAAAACCTTAAAGTTTTAGTCACATCACATTTTTTTTAAATAATTATATATACCTACAGGTTTGTAGGGAACCCTCGGTGCCCGAGTACGATTCACACTTGACCGGTTTATTTCAATTTACTTTACTAATGGAGTAAAAATATCGTCTCATTTGCCTAAAAACAGCGTAGAACACAAAGCTATTGGCTATGTACGCATGTCTTGGCAAATATGACATACGCAAGCTTCTCACGAGTAATCAAGAATAGCCCGGTTCAGTTGAGCCTTACTTTCTCAAGCAACTACAAAGCCTATATTTAAATTTATGATGTTTACGCCAGCTGAGTAAATGGCTTTAATTGTAATGACGTATAAAATTACATTCAAATAAATATAATAAAACTATTTTCAAAGTCAGATAGATTTGTCCCGCGGTTTCACAGACGTTTCAAAGAAAATATGAAATACTTTTTACTTTTCCATCACCAGCCAACCGTGTTCAGGAGTTGGAGTTGAGTGGAGATGATTCACATCCTGTGAAAAGTGTTGGTGTAACCCATGCTGAAAGGTCGGGGCAAATTTTTGTAAAATTTGTCTGTCAATATTTTAGTCAGTCATTACACAAATCCATATTTCAAAGGCAAGGTTTTTAAACGTATTGGTCTTCAAATACACTTGATTAAAGAAAAACATCAGAGAATCTGCATTTTTGAGAATTCTTCACGCGAAAGACCTGTTCATCTGCAAACCCACACTTTGCTGGGCTATCCGGATAAAGACGGATAGCTCAGGCAGCATGAATACTGCACTTATGATAATAATATATAACGGGAAACATTTACCTTCCTTTTGGCTTAGTCGCAGTTGGGTAAAAAGCGACAGCCTTGCCATTGCAAATGCGTTGCATGGTGGGCTCCATATGCCATACATAGCCCTATTTGTCTATCTCTGTGTCTATATATGTCTGATCTATGAATGTTTGGTCATGTCTGGGCGTTCATTGTCAGAATGTTTGACAAGTTGTCTGCGATACTACTAAGTATATGAATGCATAAGTAATTGACAACACGCCAATTGCGATGGGCATAAAAATAAATTGAAAGAAGAGCATGCATGAGGAATCTGATGGGAGTGAATGATGCAAGAGAGATATGCCAGGATCGTTGCAAATGGCGTTCCGTAGCCTCTGCCTACCCCTCCGGGAAACAGGCGTGAGTCTATGTATGTATGTAATGTATAAAAATAAATACTGACCATACCTTTACCTACCAACAAATTTTTAAGGCATTTGTTACAAGTCATAAATTTTGGGCCTTGATATTTCCGGTATTTAACTTAGTAGGGCGATAATACGACTCTTGAATACCACTTACCTTAAATACATTCCGTAGGATTATATTAAATAGTGACGTATTTTCTACTATTTATAGACGCAATGATTGCGACTGTGGATGGATGTTTGTAAGTCTTTGACGCAAAAATTATCGAGCAGTTTTTATGCAACTTTGCAGTCATATAAGCTTTATACGTTAGAAGAACACAGGGGCTATACCTATTTTCGTGACACGAAAAACAACGCGTGCGTATCCGCGACAAATCATTAGTTCAAAATTAAAGCATAGAGTAGCTACTTTCAATTAATAAATTAACCGCAAACGACCGCCCTTCGATATCAATAATGTACATTTTTAACCCAAATTGAGCCATAAAAATCATTATTTCGTGGTATTTCAATGGTAACTGGTTTAATTTGTTTATTGCGACATAATGACAAACAAACAGAACTCGAATACGTCCAAACGTGAAGGTGGATCGTTTCTTATCTAGTGATTATAATATTTATTCGAGCTTTTGTTTATAAGCAGTGATTTATCAAAGTAGTTTATTACAAAGCGACAGTCGTTAAGTGAGATTGTGTGCACAGTTATATTTGTCTGTGAAGATGGTGAATATAGGAAGATTAAGGCAATTCCACGCCGCTTTTGCAGGTAAACATTTTTTATTTTAAATTGTAGAAAATGGGAGCTTATCTTCGCAACAATTCTTGTGGCGAGCGATTCATTCGCAGGCGTGCCGCTACACAGTCCTCCTGCTAAAGGTTCTTGCTTATGCCAACTGCAAGGCTGCTTCCTTTTTTAATTCTAGTCAATCCCTCATTCCTAGTACTATCATAATGTATCCTAAGTTACCAGCATAGCTAATTAAAGGCTGCTTCCTTTTTTAATTATAGTCTATCCCTCATTCCTGGTACTATCATAATGTATCCTAATTTACCAGCACAGCTAATTAAAATCATCTAGCTTTAAGAATAGCGAAGTCCTGTTGCAAGCGACTTGGAAGTGTAATAAATAATTTTCCATTTCCTTCCTAGGCAAAGTAGGCAAAAATATCTTAAAATAGGTTAGAAGAGATTAGCACCAGTGAGCTATAATAATTGTTTCAGTAATAAATCGACTAGCCTGTTGGTCTAGTGGTTAGTGAGCCTGCCTGCTAAGCCGGTGGTAGTGGGTTCCTTTCCCACCCAGTACAAACCTTTATGATGAGAGTACGGTGATTGGTTGTGCGTTCGGGTGTAATTTGTTTTAAAACTAGGCTTCACCCGCGTGAATTATTCACCAAAAAAATCCTCAGGAATCACACTACATATTGGTAAAAACTGTATGTAAATCCGTTCGGTAGTATTTGAGCTTATCGCTATAATTATGAATAGATAGATAGATATTAATGTATAACAAAGTATCAGTTGTCTGAGTGCTATATATAGTGCCTAGTTCGAGATGAGATGGCCATGTGGATGGTCTCAGGATTTAATATTATTTGAGGTAGAAATACCTAATACATGGTAATTCGTCCTAGTAGTCTTAAGGCCTGTTTAATAATACACCATCCAGCGGTGACGTTTAGTCCGTCAACACCTTCGAGGTTAATTGTAATTATTACATACTAGCTTTTGCCCGCCGCTTCGCGCGCATTAAATTCGGGGTAACACAAATCTACTTTTAGTCTCAAGTTATGTGAAGACACTCCTGATTATTCTAAAGACTTCAGAAACTCAACGTAAGTAACTCGGTCAGTATCCATGACATTAGGTATCTACCGTTATCTACCGAAAGGTACATAATAAAATCTCACTTTTTCTACAGTCAAATGTCAAAGCCATGTTCTAATATATGTTAATAATAAACATTTTCGCATTTTTAATATTAGTAGGGTAAATCGTTTCAGCCGTTTAAGCTTATTATATAATTAACAGTTTATATATGCGAACTATTTAATCAACGTGCACAATATGACATTATGCATCACGTGACAGTACCTACTGACATGTCTGACATATATGCGATCGCACATGCGCAGTACTCAATTATTAGTGCATGCGTTCTTACTTCCAAGAGGAAAATTTGTGCCGTACAAACTTCTACCCTCCCTACAATCCCTCCGAGTTTAATTTTTGTAACTTATGGTAGGCTATGTCCTTCTCCATGGTCCAATATATCTCTATATTAAATTTCAACAAAATCGGTTCAGCTGTTTTAGCGTGAAAACGGAACATACATACATACATACAAACATACATAGACACTTTCGAATTTATAATATTAGTAGGGATTATGGATTATCCATTTTAGTCGTTATTCTAATATAATTTATGGGAAGCTGTAACCCTCTAATAGGGTTGTTTCCAACTAGTCAAATCAAGCACTTTTAATGAAATGTCAAAAACGGCTTTTGCCAAGGGTTTTGTATGAAATATGACGTAGTGACGTCATAGTGTTTTGCTGTCAAGTAGAATACTTATTATCAATAAATTGACGATAAAAAATGTTAAATAAAGGTTTTACATTAATTGATGAATGAAACTACTTTTATTTTGACATGTTTCACTAGATAAAAATACTTGTATAATTTATTTCACTTGCAGGAAACTGCCCTATTATGTGTCAATCATAAAATTCATATGTTTTTATTGCTACACGCATGTACAAAAATAACTTGTCCTGGAAGTTTTAGCTTTGCGATTATATGACAATATTATTGCTGAGCTTAACTACTGAACCTCAAATATATTTGAAGCGTGTTTCTATTATAACATAGGCATCCTACATCCTAATAAGAAATATCAAATCGTCATACATTTCATCCTACTAAGAAAGGATTTTTTATATTCCACATACCCAAGTGGGTAAAATAGGCTTGGCTGCTAGTAGTAGGTACTATGACGTAGGAATTGATAACGATGATGCAATTCGACATAGATACTTTTGATGTCTATATTATATGGGATCCTGCCGTTTTGCCGAAAAGATTTTGACAAAATTTCATTACCCAAACAAATTTTAGCAACCTTTTTTATACCCTTGCAATATTTCGAATGATTTTAGTACGCATATTTTTTTTTTTTTTTTTTTTTTTATTTGTTCAAATTTTTATTTGGCAATATTATACCAATACATTCTTGCTGTCGTTCTTAAACAGCACAAGTTACTGCAATACAACCCACACAATCCTGCGCTAATAAGACGTCGTTGCTTCCAGATAAGTAACACTGAATCAGTTAAATCTGCTTGCAGTGAAAGATATTTCTTTTTCCAGGGGGCACGTTTATACAACCTTGCCAATAAATTGCTCAATATATATCCTGATACAAGTAAGAAATGCAAAAGGAAGATCATAAACTGGCTTTTGACGCTAAGGTACGATGATACAGAAAAAATTATGAACAGACACAGAGACATTTAAATTCACTCACAGACACAACCTACACACACACACACACACACATGCACACAAAATACACGTATACACAAACACATTTTCACATACCCATTTCCTCTCACAATGTATGTATATATATAATAGAATTGCACTATGTATCTGGGATAAGGAGGCCAGGAGTCCTGTAACACAAGTTCCTACTTAGTATAGGCTCCTGTCTCCCTACCGTAATTTTTGTAAAAACCTGATTCTACTACGTGTATTTGCTGGGAGAAATAAATAAATTTTATTATTATTATTATTATTATTATTAAGTATAATGTCATTATGGCATTTGGCCTTTAATCAAATGATTTATTACAGCAAACAATCTTCAGACAATAAACGTTTGGTGATATTAGTTTATTTATGGAAGTAGTTAGAGTAGGTTAATAATTAAAAAAAAAAAAAAAAAAAAAAAAAAAATGGTTAGGTTAGGTTAGGTTAGAACTGTGACCTCCTCCCCCCCGTGGGATCTCCACCTTGTCGTGGTGGGGGGGCTTAGTAACCGTGGACTGGTGACCCGCGGTGAAGCTAAGAGGGATCCAGGAGGGGACGCTCCGCGTGGGCTTGACGGAGGCCTGCGCTGGATGCGTCCAAAGGGGCGGGTGCGAGGGACAGTTCTTCTGTCCCTCGCAGTCGGGTGCGGTCGCGGGAGGAGAGGCGTGTCGGTGTTGCGTTGCCGCGCGCCCTATCTCCCGCGACCAAATGGAGGCGCACCATCGTTGCGTCGCGGTGGGGCCGCAGAGGAAGAGGAGATGCGGTGTTGCGTTGCCGTCCTCCCTATCCTCTGCGGCCGCTGAGTGTTTTGGCGGCGGAGCCCAACACCTTCATCCGCCGCCAAGGGGGTTTTGTTCGGGGCCCGCCTGACCATCTGGCGGGCCAATACCCGTCGGGGGGTAGCGACGAATGCTTATGCGAATCCCCACCCTCCGACACACGGGTACATGAGGAATACGGGTTGGTTTTTAGTCAGTAAGAGTCTGACAGTCCCCTTCGGCCTTCCCCCGGGGCGGAGGGACTCCATGAGGATTTTCCAACCCAATACCAAAAAAAAAAAAAAAAAAAAAGAACTGTGACCTCCTACGCACGAGCCGAGCTAGCGAAGCGAGAGCGGTGCCGTGGTAGCGGCCGGACTTACATTAATAGAAAAAAGAGATAGATCTGAATTTAGATTAGGATAATTATTGATTTTGCGTAAAAACTGTTATTCCAACCCAAATATTTGACTAAATAAAAAATGTTAAAGTACTAGTTGGTAAACAAGTTATAGTTTAAGCGTTCATTTCCCAAACATTAGGTTTGCGTTACAATTTTTTGTGAATTGATTTTTGCTAAGTAATAATTTGGCAAATGAAATTATGCGAAAAATTTTTTGGGAAGTGAATTTTTGTCAAATTCCTTTCGGTCAAACAAGGGAGACCCATATTATACATATTATATCTATCAAGAAAACACAATTACCACATGTGTGAATCATTTGGTTATAGCTCAGCCAGTTAGAAAAAATAATTTTAAGTTGGGGAATCTCCAGAACAGGGTTGCTAGACAATAACTAATTTAAGACTTTTTACTCTCGTAATTTGGGATGTGTCACTGTTATCATCAGCTCAGTCTAGAGACCTCCACTGCTGGACATAGATCTCCCCCAAAGCTCCCCTCAGACCGATCTTGAGCAGCGCGCTTAACCCGATCGTAGCCTACCCCTGTTGCGTCCAGCAATAACTACAGGCAAAAAATTGCAAATCTTCGAGGCAAAACGTGTACAATAATGAAACTTCCTTTATTATTTTATCTTGGAATTAGAAATAAGAATCTGCCGAGTACTGCCAAAATGTAGGGACCCTACCCCGCTCCAGGTGTTAAGGCCAGCGCAAAAACTACATAATAGGTACGGCCAGGTCAGTGCGGTATGGTAGGTCAGGCTATTGACTGACAATGCAATTGTGACACAAATTACGAGAGACCTTTATACAGTACACTGCAAAAGGCTTAATGATGATCTGTGCAGTAGAATAATTATTCAAATTATGTTTTTACAGCTGGGTTCGGCTCCCTTATATGGGGCCTCGTGACAACATGGCCGTCATACACATCAGACTTATACAGTTCAAACACAACTTCATTATTGACAACGCCAATGACGAAATTCGAAGACTCCCTACTTGGCAGCCTCCCGTCTTTGGGAGCCATGGTGGGGACGGCGTTTGGCGGGTTTATACTTGATCTGTTCGGGAGAAAGAATGGTGGCATACTGATTTTATTGCCGTATTTAGTAAGTATGAATATGTAAGTTGTAGTACTTGTTTTTATTCACGGTCACACGGGTACGCTCCTTTTATAATAATAATATAATATTCTACCACATTCACACAACACCATATAGTCTCAAACTAAGCAGAGCTTGTACTGTGGGTACTAGATAATTGATAAACATACATATATACTTCTTTTTTGTAAAAACATAATATGTATGTATTTACAAAAAAGAAGTACAGAGAAGAAGATACATAGAAACACAACGAAAAGGGCAAAGATATAGTCCAGCTTGCGAGCCAAGTGCGGGTTCCATATATGGAGAATATTACTACAAGTAGCTGAAGTAGCTACAACAGTCAGTGCGTTATGTCCTAAAAACACATTACAACTCTTGGCAGCTGGTCAAGAAGAATAAGAATGAAAGTAGGATTCGGTTCAATGAACGAGGGGCCATGCGTCAAACCGCAGGGTAAGTAAGACATAGAGCATTATAATAAGGTACCTTAATTTTGTTTTACAGTTGGCGTGGACAATTATTGGTATCTCAAAATCAATAAACGTGATTCTAGCAGCGAGGTTTTTGAGTGGCATATCTGGTGGATTTGGCCTCATCATAATTCCAATAGTGACATCAGAGGTTGCTGAGGATTCAATACGAGGGTTCCTAGTATCAGGTAAGAGCAGCATCATCGTATTCCTAGCTCTGTCCCGATTGTGATCCAAGACGCACGCCTTGGAGCCCGGGGCTTCCGGCTGTGCCTGTAAGGATGGGTGTTTAGAGAGAAAATAAAAGATGTTGTTTGTTCAACGTACAGATTTATTCTGCAATGATTACAGTATATAATATAGATATCTATGACTACACTACACCTCCCTTCTCTTAAAAAAATAAAATAATACACAATATTTATTTTATTTGATTATACAATTCCGGAAACCTTAAGGCATACAATATTCATGATAAGTAAAGCATAGACAATATAATATTTTAAGTACGTAAACAGTATAAAAGTATAAAGATTGAGTAAATGTAACAAAGTCAAGTTTTAAATAATTTGGTTCTATTTTTGCGAACTGTCTGAATTTTATTGTCCCTAACTATTTTAATATTTGGTGATAAGTCTGCTAAAACTTTAAACGGACCAAAAGCATTCTGAAATTTGTTGCAATTTTCATTTCGTAACAGGATTAAATCGTTAGGTTTGTAAACGATAGGATTTATTTGCATATCATAATTACGTTTACGGTTTACTTTTGACAATAACAAATTTGCGCCACTTCCTACGGTCTTCAGCATCCCTGATGGCTAGTTGATTGGCACACATATCATCCCCTACGACGTCAAGCCAGCATTTCCTCAGCCTTCCCCGTTTATCGGGGGCAGCTGGAGGTGGCATGGCAAGACATTTGTTACACACATAATATGCCGGCTGTCGTAAGAAGTGGCCGTACCATCGTAAGCGACACTTTTGCAGACCTTGACCTGTCCTTGGAACTTAGGTAACCGGCATTTTTGGGTCACAAATGACAAATCTCACCTCACGCCATTTGGCCGCCGCTGCCGATGCGTATCTTGACGTCGAACTCGATGTCACTAAGCGTGTGGAGTACAGATTCCAGGTACTTGAACAGATCTTTTCCCCCGACAATGCCTCCACCTATGCTAATTGATGTGGAATCGGTACTTGATGTGGAATCGGTACTGTCGCAGGCGAAACACTCGTTCTTCGCCACGTTTATTTTCAGACCACCGTTCTCAAGCGACCCGTTCCACGTATTTACATGTTGGTAAGAGCAGCATGTCTTCGTTATTAGAGCTCAGATAAACGATATAAGATTATCCCTATAAGAATATCAGCCCTATTTAAAAGCCGTCCCATTGCTGCATACGGACTTATATCACTATTAGAAGGATTACGCTATGGCCCATTACACTGGAAAAGTGTGACGTGGCCCCAGCACGCTGACCAAGTGTTAAGCACAAAAATAACCATGTATGTATATCTATATCATGTTGTTGTTTTTAAGTATATCGCGAATAGACAGACAGGTGTCATATTTACGCAATGGATCTACAGCATTATCTCTTATGATTTCAGTGTCAATGTTCCAGTACTGCTTCGGCGTGTTATTATCCTACGTCATGGGATGGCTCCTCCCACACCACATTATTCTTTGGTTGAACACAGGCTTCTGCGTCATCGGCATTATTCTCATTGCAATGATCGAAGAAACGCCTTTGCATTTGTTGAGAAAGAACAGGGAACAAGTAAGAAATCTTTGCTTTTTTAATTTATTTTCGAAGCATCCACATAGGCTATGATTAGTTAGTTTTAAGAAGTACACAAATGCTAAGATTTCGATGAGTATATTTTATCCTTTTGAGCTTAAAAGTTTTCTAGACATACAAACAGGTTTTTAAAAAACACCCTAATTTCAATAGGGAAGATGGTTGGAATGTTCCTCCAGCTTGGGACCCTGTCATAAGGCTAATGAATCCCAAGAAGGACAAAGTCACCAGAAGACCTAAGGACACTGTGAGCTCATTCTGCGTAAATAGTAACACCAGTAGTTGAAAAATGTTCGGGTACTTTGAGATAACTTATACATTCAAGAAAAAGACAAATATCACCTCAGTCTGCCGTGAACATGAATTCTGTAAAGAATTCGAAACGTCGGCTAGTAATAAATTAAAAATATAGTTTCTAGATCTTTAGTTTCAAATGTAATAACTTAGTGAAACCAATACAACGCGATAAAATCCGTAAACTGTAGATTAATTTCAAAGGTTTTTTCTGTCATTCACTGCATACATTTTAAATGTAATTGAATATTACTTAGAATGCTACTGTGTTTCGGAGGTCGTCAGTCACAGTTAGGTACTGTCTTAGGACCAGAATCGTTGGAGCTCTTTTGACTCAATAAACTTCGATAACAGTTAGTCACACACTCACATGAAAAGAAATGTTGAAGAAGTTAACTTTATTTCTATGATTTCAGGAAGCCAGGCGGTCGTTAGCCAAATACCGTGGATTACCTTTTTCTTCCACAAAGGTACAGGATGAACTGTATATAATGAAACAACAACTGTCACCAGCGGTGGAGCTCAAAGCTATTCCTGGTAAATATTTCAATATGGATCCTCCAGTACTCTCACTCACCAAACGTAACGCAACAGTGGTAGGTACAGTTATTCACGTAGATATTCTGTGTGTGGCGGCCACACCGTTTAGCACTACTCTGTTAAAAATTAAATTCCCACACGAGCCTATACTTTATGTGAATTTTAATTAGTTTTTTCGAGAGTGGGTGTGTTATGTGTCTTTATTGATTGAATACCCATATTAGTTGAATGTTTGTAAAGTCCCGAGAAGCAGGATTTATTCATAGGTAATGCTATCGTTTTAAAAGAGAGAAAGAAGAAAAGGGAATGTTGTTTAATATATGAAAATCTTGAGTTTAAAAGGATTTGGCATCATAAGACCTGAATAAAAATAACCTTTAAAATGTTTTTTTCTGATACAGATAGTTTGGAAAAAGCCGAGGAAGCTGAAAATGAAAAGCTGAACCCTCAGGAAATAGCGCCAGTGGTCTCACAATTTGCTTCAGCCTTCAAAATGTTATGTAAGTTACATTTTTGGACTGAGGATTGGTAGTCATAAATATGGGCACAAATCTATTAATAAAAAGCTGTTAAATCAAATATTGAAAAATGAAGCACACTATTTTAATGAATGTGAAGTGACAAATCGAGAATGCAAAGTGTAATCATCCCATTTCATTCTGCGGGTGTCATAATAGACGACTACAGGAAAGCTGTAAGCAAATAATATCGTTGCGAAGATATCAAAAATTCGTATCACACCACATACCAACCCGTCTGGCGTCAGTGGGCGTGATTTGGCCCAATAATAACACGCTATTCTATTGGCTCACAGAGGCTCACATCCAGCAGTTGACTGCGAATATGGAAAATCTGATAAGGTATAGGTACCTTTATAATATTACTAGAGGATACTCCGGACATTATGTTTTTAATTTATCCGTTTCTTCCCGTTCAAGACCAAGAAGACATTGCTCGAAATTCCCGCGAGGTCAGGCAACATTTTTCAAATGTCTGGAGTTGTAACTGCGGGCATCCTCTAATTTTATTTATATTGGTCATTTAAAATATATAGAAGATTCCTACTATTAAGACTAGCTCACTTCTTTGGCTTAACCTCTTGAATGCCTTCGAACACACGCGTGTTCAAACGTCGCGAACCGGCCTAAACGCTTAATGAACACCCATAGGTGCTAACTAACTTTGTCTCAGTAAAACGTTATTCTCTAAGGCCAAACGCTCGCCGGGATAAATAACAAAACATTCCGACCAAATTGAAAGCTTGCTGCTGCCAATAATTTACTTTTTAGCCTCCATTTTGAAGTTGGTTATAAACTGAATTCTTGGCAGCTTGTGTTGTTTTCACTACATAGTATAAAACAAAGTCTGTCTTCTGTCTGTCTGTCCCTATGTATGCTTAATCTTAAAAACTACGCAACGGCTTTTAACGATGTTTAATAGATAGAATGATTCAAGAGGAAGGTTTATATGTATAATTGACGCGGGCGAAGCCGCTGACGACGTCTAGTTACCTATAAACGAAAGTACCCATGAAATTACATTTATTCATATGAATTTCTGTTTTCAGTTTTGGGACCAGTATCACGAAAGGCGTTCATCATTGTGACCACATTGATAACAATGCAGGTAAAAGTCTTTTAATCATATTCTGCTAATTTCTCCATTTATTTTGTCATTCACTGATTTGATGCATCGAGACCAAATGTTGAAGATACTTAATAGATTTAATGATACTTTAGTGACTTGTTTAAATCATTCAAGTTTATTTATTTATCTTATTTATAGTCTCACGCCTGTATCCCCGAAGGGGTAGGCAGAGGTGTAAATATTACACCCACATTTCGCCATGAATTTTAGGTTTATTTAACGGATCATAATCGCGTTGGATGACCAATTTATGGTGTAAATTTCTTTGTTTTTGCCTACGTTTCGATCGGCTTACGATTGTGGCCGCAGAGAAGGAATAATGCCAGTCAAAATAAATATAATCTAATATTCTACTCCATGCACCATCTGGTGGTAACTTAGAAGATATTTATTTGCCATAAAGATAAAAAGAATATATATTGCAAAAATGAGTTAATATTAAATTAAATATTAAACTTATCCTTTCAGATATTCATGGGCATAGTAGCAGTTATAGTGTACGCCAGCACGGTGTTCTCAGAGGCAGACCCATCCAAGTCTGAGTTGTACACCGTCCTGTTTGCTATCGTACAGTTTGTAGGCTCCCTCGGCACAGCGCTCTTGGCTGACAAGTTTGGTAGAAGAGTAAGTAAAAATATTTTGAGATTTGTGTTTGTTTACATGTATAATATGAATTGACTAACATAATATCACCGGAGGCCCCTTCTTTTTTTCTTTTTTTTTTCTCGCTGTGGAAATGCATTTACGCATACCCCCGCAGGATGAAAAGCAGGGGGTATGTGGGACTCAAAGGCTGGAGTGCTAGGCCGTAATACCCACTAAAACACACAGCGCATAATTCCACGCCTTTCCCCTGGCACCTCGGTGGATAGCCCGAAGGCCACAACCTCTTTGGCGGCGGATGAAGGTGTTGGGCTCCGCTGCCAAAACACCCAGCGGCCGCAGAGGATAGGGAGGACGGCAACCTGACAACACCGCACCTCCTCTTCCTCTACGGTCCCGTCACCGAAGGGCCTAAGTGACTAATAAACTTTGGACAGTGGGTTCCTTTTACAGCGTAATACAAATGAACTTTTATATTCTCTTTCGGAATATTATTTATTCCATGTTTCAAGCGCCACGATCACAGATTAGTAAGTCCATAGAGTGTTCATGGCGATTGCAGTAGTGCTGAAATATAGAATACTCAAAACAAACTAAAAGTGCGTGGTATATATCCCGAAAGGCGATTTAAAATTAACGTTAATGTCTAAGAAATCTGTTAGCAGTACCTAATGTGATTGTATTTTAAATGTTACAAATACAAAGAGAAAAAATACGCCCTGATTCGCCATCACCATTCATCATTCTCCTAGCGTTATCCCAGTTGCAACCTGGGGTCCGCTTACTAGTCTAACCGGATTTGACTGAATATTAGCCTTTCCACGGAGCAACTGCCTGTCTGACCGCCCACCCAAAGGAATAGCTATTTCCCATGGTTGGACTAGTGTCAGTCTATTCAGAGGCACCGAACTACCGACTTCCTATAACGACTGACAAAGATCAACATGACAGCCGGTATTGACTGGCTGGCTTAATGCGCATTTCGAGGCGTCAGGCTAGCGATAAATAATAATTGAATCGCCAAAATACATTTAAAATATTGTTGTTTAGCATGTACTAAGAACACGGACAATTTTACTGATTTACCGTACCATTGTTTCGAGTTACATAATTAGATTTTGGCACTATCTGCAAGGGGTTCCCTACGTCACTGCGAAAGTTGTTCGATCGATGCTTTATTGGTGCGATGTAACGTTAGTGCGAAAAATGTTGGTGCGAAGTACCCCACAGCGATTGCTCATTATTTCGATTGTATACAGGGCATTGAGATCACACAGATTAATGAAACAGGGTGTAAAAAGACCCTTAACGAAAAGTAAAAACCCATATTGTACCAATCATTACGAACATTTTTTACTTCGGCTCTATACCTGGGATATTACTGGTTCTGAAGATATTGAGGCTCAAAGTCACCATCCCTCCCTTGGGATCTCCACCTTGTCGTTAGTTCAGGCTCAGTTACCGTGGTTAGGTCACCCACGGTGAAGCTAAGCGAGATCCCGGGAATGGACGCTCCGCGTGGGCTTGACGGAGGCCTGCGCAAGATGCGGCAATGGTGCGGGTGCGAGGGACAGTTCTTCTGTCGGGCGCGGTCGCGGGAGTAGAGGCGTGTCGGTGTTGCATTGGCGCGTGCCCTATCTCCCGCGACCAAATGCGTTGCGTAGCGGTGGGGCCGCAGAGGAAGAGGCGATGCGGTGTTGCGTTGCCGTCCTCCCTATCATCTGCGGCCGCTGGGTGTTTTGGCGGCGGAGGCCAACATTCTTCAAAAAAATCGTACACACATACAATAGGTCTTGTGACACCCTGTTTACAATATACTATCGAACTATCGAACATTCGGTGTAGGGTACTTCGCACCAACGCACAGACAGGTATTTGTCCCTAAAAGGTGGTCAAAATCCATTTTTTTTATTTTGATTCACATGACACCAACATTTGTTTCCAAAATTTCAATAGACCTTTCAAACAATAGCGTAAATCCCACGCACTAACGATGCCCCGCCGCTCCATGCGGTCAGTCGGAAGTTACCGTTCGCTTTTTGTGCACGTGTGACTGTTTGATACGGTGAAAAATACTGTTCTTACATGTGCAATTTATGTGTGATAAAGACAATTTCGTGTTCGTTTCCACTATGGATTGTGCCCAATCAGGTATGTACTTTATGTTAAAGTTAATTTCACCGTAAAATCTGGAGATTTTTCATATTTATAGCATAATTAAATGGTCCCTAAAAAAAGTTGAAATAATAGTTCCTTTTTAAATTTCACAAGGACTTTTAAAGTATTATTAAGTATTTCTAAGCTAACATTTTAATAGTATTTCTTAGAGTAGACTCTATTGGCAAGGTAAACGTGAAAAACAGCCACCCCAAACCACCCCGCTATTTTTAATGATTTTTTTTCAAGAGCCCTTTGAGTACTCCGAAAATAAGAAATTTCGAATAATTCATTTATTTTCATTTCAGGCTCTTCTGGAATGAAGATATTGACTAGAAATGATTTACTGAGCATCATGGAACGCTCAAATGCTTCGACTTTCAACGAAAAGTCGGCATTCACGGAGTCTGAATTTCTCAGTCAATAATCTGAACATGACCCAAATATTGCTGAAGTGAAACAAAAATTGTCGTCTATACAAGACCAATTTAGGCGGAAATGGTCTGCTGCTCGCAACACAAAAGCAAGATTCCTAGAAAACAATAGTGAATGGCTCAACTTGGCTGGTCTCCATCCAAATCGAGAAGGAGAGGTCGTACATCACAGAAAACATGAAATTCGGGTTGTTTTTAGTGCACGCTCGAATCAGGTTCTTCGAGAGCATCCTCCACTTAGCCTATAAATTACCAGTAAGGAAATGGAATGTTAGCCTGACGGACGAGGAAAAGCAACTGGTGGAAACCCAAAAGAAAAATATTCAAAAGAAATTTCGAGACCAACTGGGTTTACTGGTGGACATACCAAAGGCCAATTTTGGAAACACCAACGATGGCAATATACAAGTAGACGATTTTTTGATAATCATCTAAAATCGGCAGAAATAACTGGCATCGACCAAAATTTAATTTACAGATTAAATATCATACTAGATACCATGTGCTCCGGGTTGAAAATAAACAATAAAAATTTCGAAACTTACTGCAAGGAAACTGCTGAGTCATACGTTTCACTCTATCAGTTTTACCCCATGTCACCGACATTACACAAGGTGTTGCGGCATAGGGCAGCTGTGATAAGGAAGGTGATTTTACCAATCGGGCAACTATTTGAGGAAGCTGCAGAAGCTCGGAACAAGCACATCAGATTGTCAGAAGCAATTATGCTCTACAATTTTCCAGAGTTGACTGCAACGTAGATGTGCTCAACAGGTTACTCTTGACATCAGATCCACTACTGACGAGAATAAGGAAGACAAAAGGAAGGAAAAAAAGTAATCTTTGTGCTGAAGTCCTTAATCGTTAGAGGAAAGCGGTAGTTTAATTTCTAGTTATGTAAATGATAATGAAGATGATGAATAAATGTTTTTTTTTTTCTATTATTTTCGCTTTATTTTTCAATACTGAACCTTAAAATACAATAATAAATCAAAAGAAAATTATAATAGGCAAAAAATATTTTTGACCACCTTTTAGGGACAAATACCTGTCTGTGCAACGTTACATCGCACCAATAAAGCATCGATGTAATAAAACATCGCACAATTGAATTATCGACATACCGTGTTCGATATAATGAAAATCGAACCAACAACTTTCGCACTGACGTAGGGAACCCATTGCAAGCGTTGTATACGGATGTACGTGGTATATATGTATTCTGTAGCAAGATGTAAAAGTAATATTAATGATCCCGAAAGTTTAAATTCCTAATTTTACAGGTGCTTCAAATCGGCTCATCGGCGCTGGCAGGCATCTGCCTCGCCGGGATGGGGTTCTTCCTTCAGTTCAGAGTGGCGCCCGCGTGGCTGACCGTGGTGCTTGTCATGATGTTCTGCTTCTTCTTCATACTGGGCCCAGGCTCCATTCCATATGTACTGCTGGCTGAAGTGTTTGTTCCAGAGGTTAGTACCTACCAATAATTTCATTATTTTAAATATTTAACTAGATACCTATATGTATTTTATTTTCAAATATGTGAGTAATGTCAGGCATCAAACAATACCTTCTTACCGCCGGATTCAATATCCAATATATCCATGGATTTGGAAATTAGAGATGCATATTTAATATAAGTTCCATACAAAATATATCAAATATTATCTCTAATCTCAAAAGCTACGGATAGACCATACTCGTTTATTGGAACCAGCTGTTAATAGATTGCATGTTCTTGCGGGTTATTAAGCCTGTTTCTTTTCCACAATTCAACACATGGATATTACCTGCCCTACTTAGAGGGTAATTGTATAATTTATTATGAACAACATTACATTTTTGAGCAATAACAACTGTTTCATTCATTGGTATTGTGTAAGTAGACTTTAACTTTTCCTTGAAAAATATGATCTATTTGTTGTGTTTTCCTATTCCAGCTATGTTCAATTTCACCAAAACTTTCACTTCTGCTAACCCCTTAATTTATACATCCTTGATTTAGTAATTGTCACCTTGTGCGTTCATCACCCTTGTTTAAATGCCTCATTACGATTAATTGTCGTTCATTTTGTTATCTGTACTTATTAATATGTATATAACGGGATCCAGCAGTTTTTTCCAAAAAGATTTTGACAAAATTTCATTACCTAAACAAATTTTAGCAATCTGTTTTATACCATTGCAATATTTCGAATGATTTTAGTACGCATGTTTTTATTTGGTCAAATTTTTACTTGGCCAAATATTACCAAGTATAATGTCATTATGGCATTTGGTCTTTAATCAAATGATTTATAACAGTCTAGTCCAACCTCTCTGATCACAGCAAACAATCTTCAGACAATAAACGTTTGGTGATATTAGTTTATTTATGGAAGTAGTAAGAATAGGTTAATTATTAAAAAAATGGTAGGACTGTGACCTCCTACGATCACTATCCTACGACCAAAAACGACTTGCATTAATATAAAAAAGAGATTGTTTTTAGGAGGTTACCCGGAACTGAACTATTTAGATTAGGATAATTATTGATTTTGCGTAAAAACTGTTATTCCAACTGAAATATTTGACTAAATAAAAAATGTTAAAAGTACTAGTTGGTAAACAAGTTATAGTTTAAACGTTTATTTCCCAAATATTAGGTTTGCGTTATAATTTTTTGTGAATAGTTTTTTGCTAAGTAATAATTTGGCAAATGAAATTACGCGAAAAAATTTTTGGGAAGTGAAAATTTGACAAATTCCTTTCGGTCAAACAAGGGAAACCCGTATATAACAAAGTGATTATGTATCATTCATTGAATGAATTCTCATATATTATCATAGGCAAGAAAATATTGTATTGTATAATATTATAGGGTTTGGTAATCTTAACGTTCAGTTGAAAGGCTACTTACATTAAATTTCTTTTTTTAATTCCTTAAGCTATCAACAGAGTTCTGAAAGTGTATACAAATCCTTTTCAGACGTGTAATTAATAATCTGTATTTATCATTTCAGGTATTAAACTTAGCTTCTTTAATCATCATCGAGTGGGTCTGGTTGATGAATTTCTTCCTCATCGCCGTGTTCCCGTACGTCACCGATTTGATTGGAATTTGTGGAGCATTTTATGGATTTGCTATTATCAGCTTCATCAATGCCATAACCAGTTATATTATTATGCCAGAAACCGCTGGACGGTCTAATGAACAGATACAGGAGTTGCTTCTACCAAGCAGGAAGAAATGAGATTAGAAAATTGAACGAAAATGTGAAGTAGTGTGATTAATTTACAGTGTTCCTGAATGTAGAATGCAATTTTAAACTATAAGATATTTGGCGTATGGTTGTAATCGTTACATTGTCATAATACTTTGTAGTTCTTAAGTTTGTTTTAAAAACGGATAAAACGACTCTTTAATAATCCTAAGAAATGAAACGGAGAAACATGGAGATTTAATTGGGATATATAACTCATATATTTACAGTTTACTATTGTATACCTAGAGATTTTATTGAGGTGATTTTTCTCGAATGAGAGAAAAGATCCAGTGGTCTTTGTGCCTTCTGTTAAATGTGTGATAATTTTAGGTTACATGTACGCTTGGTTCTAACAGTATACCTACTTAGTTATACCTAAAGATCTTATTTTGCACTTCTGTTAGACGTCATTTCAGCCTGCGTCCACTGCTGAACATACACTGCTTCCCCTAAGGCTCTCCGATTTTGAGCAGTTTGCCCTTAAAGTATTTAAAATATAGTTAGTGTTATCAGTTTTAGTTATAACTCATGGTCATTATAGTGACTCGATACTCATCGTCATAGTTTAATTATGTTAATATTACGCCACAAATAGTAATTGTGTCACATTCTATGTACTTATAATTGTAAGTATATGCTTCGATTGCTAATGTCAACAAATTATTCTAATTTTATTTTATTACTGTTTCTTTGATACTTTATATTCTTTGAGTACCTACCTACCAATCAACTCCGATGTCTGCCTCCCAAAGACTATAATATGCCATTGTTTTAAATATCGTTTATGCATTTTTTCCTCTTTTATAATTCTTTTGGTGTAAATAGTTAGTGAAAGTTGAACCCAGGCAGGCCAGGTATAATGCTTCCGTAATTTTATGACAGTAGTACAACAAGTCAACAATGTTAGTAGGATTAGGTGGGTGTTTTACAGCTTAGTACAACTTGTGGTTAGTGCTGCCATATTACTTTATGTTTAAGGTACTAAACGATTGTATTATATTAAATAATGTACGAGTATGTGATACTAAGTTCACCGGGTCACCTAGTATTACATTAAATATAGATACGCCTGATGTTAAAGTATAGCATTACACGCCGACAGTTCTTATATATAAAGTTCTATAAAGGTATTTTAAATACATACCTAACACATAGAACTGTTAATACAACATTTGTCTTATTAAATATGATTATTTGTATGTTTCGTCACTATATTACCTTACTTAAGTAATTTTATTATTTTTGTATCGCCAGACCTCTTAAATTATTGAAACTACATATTTAAGCTGTTTTATTATTATGTGTACATTCGGTAGAAAATGATGATCCTTCTTCAAAATATCTTCAAATTATGGGTGCTTCTACACGATGCATGTAGCTGGAGCAAGTAAAGGTGCGGGTTACACGCGTGGGTAATATGCGCAAGCTACTTGATCAAGTTACTCGCTTGTACTTGTACATGGTGCAAATAACTGGAGCAAGTAAAGACGCGGGCTACTTGCGCAAGCTGTACTATGTACAAGTTATTTGTTCGTGGTCAAGAGCTACATGTGCATGCTATTCGCGCGGTAGCTTTATGACTTGAATCGCGTCAAATGTCTCGACGAACGAAAATTATTTTAAAATCATATGTTAAAAATGTAATTTTAACAGACAACATGCGCGAGTGACCCGCGCGCGTCGCAGAGCACGCGAATTACTTGCGCGGGTGGCTCGCTTTGGGACATGCTCGAGTCGCTGGACCCGCACATTGTTTTAAACGATATGTTTACGGTGCATGTAACCCGCGCAAGTGCCTCAACATGCTCAAGCTACATGCGCCGTGTACAAGCACCCTTAATGACCATGGTCCACAGTCTTTAACACTACCTACTCTTATAGAATAATAAGATTTTTGTTGGGTAGAGTAAAAGAAAACTGAACTTTTCTCTAGAGTCGTTCGGAGCATACTCACTGAAACCTCTGCGATGACCTTTTGGGTGCTTGTACACGGTGCATGTAGCTGGAGCAAGTAAAGGTGCGGGTTACATGCGTGGGTAACATGCGCATGCTACTTGTTCAAGTTACCCGCTTGTTCTTATACATGATGCAAATAACTGGAGCAAGTAAAGACGCGGGCTACTTGCGCAAGCTGTATGTACATGTTATTTGTTCGTGGTTAAGAGCTACATGTGCATGCTATTCGCGCGGTAGCTTTACGACTTGAATCACGTCAAAATGTCTCGACGAACGAAAAATCTTTTAAAATCATATGTTAAAAATGTAATTTTAACAAGTAACATGCGCGAGTGACCCGCGCGCGCCGCAGAGCACGCGAGTTAGTTGCGCGGGTGGCTCTTTGTGTACATGCTCGAGTCGCTGGACCCGCACATTTGTTTAAACGATATTTTTACCGTGCATATAACCTGCGCAAGTGCCTCAACATGCTCAAGCTACATGCACCGTGTAGAAGCACCCTTAAGTCACGCAAAATTCACGGCACGCTTTGCCGTGTTTAAGGAACAATAATTATTTATCTGTACCTACTATACAATTTTCCTTTTACCTTCTCTATATACTACAGACGGCCCCTTCTCAGCCAGCATTCTGCTCTTTTATTTCTTTCTATTCCCCTCGTTCGAACCGGAGTTCGAAGTGTTTCCTTTGCAGTGCTTTCGAAATTCTACGAGAATTTATGCTTGTGTAAGATGCGGTTATTACAAAACCATCAGTAGTACTAGAGCCTCGACTTGTCGTTCGTAATATATCATTGGAAAAATAAAGCAACGGGTAGAGGTCACCATTTGTATAGATAACCACTTGTGGTAGCACAATAAAGTGCAATAACTGTGCTTCGGAAAGCCTTAGAATCTATGAAAGGTTTTCCAATTTATTCAGCTTGCTAAGTTTGAGTCATATTTACTCAGCAAGTAATACCTATTACCTAAGCTTCAAAAGTGATGAGTTCAGTCAACATGTGATACCTATCTTAATATATAAAATCCTTGCGTTACTGACTGACTGACAGACACGCTACAGCCGAAACTATTGGGTGCAGGAAGCTGAAATTTGGCATGTATGTTCTTTGGGGACCGTAGGGGTGCACTAAGAAGGGATTTCCCGAAATTTCCACGGGATCGGCCAAAACGCTTAAATTTTAAAAAAAATGCAGCGGTATCTGCTGGCGTCCTCTAGTCTTAAATAAACATGCCATAGGTTTCAAATATATTTTTAGAGATCGATCGCATAAAAATTATTAATTTCTGAATGTTTTTTTTATGATTAGGTACAATCAAACAAGTCGGCGGTGGAGCAGTTTGAAAAAAAATCCCTTAGCTCGTTCATAGACTCGAAGCTCACTAGAAACTGGTTTTGTATAATGTTGTCAATGTGTGTGTAAAAGTAGCACTGGAAGCGACGATGTCTTGCTGAGTGATTCTCGTCCTTATGGTGGTCTAGCGGGAAGTTGTTCGACTGTACATGAGGAAGCTGATCTTATTGTTTTTGGTTCATGTCTCTGAGAAAGACCTAGGCACTGGTGAAACAAGCAAGACTCACAATACTACTAATGCAATAAATGAGTATCCAAAGACATATCTATTAATCTCCCGCGCGGCTTTCGAAGACAAGTCTTTTCTCACCCAGAACAAAACTTTCTGTGATGAGCAGAATTATTGTTAAAATATGGCTTATGTTTAACTTACCACCAGATATAGTAACATATAAAAGACAAAAAAGTAAATGATCACCAAAATGAAACCTGCATTTTAATGTAAAATTATAACTAAAGTTTTAACATTTCGCTATCCTATTTAAGCAAAATGACTCCAAATAAATCATTGTTAACCCAACAGTAACAAATGATCACCAAAATTAAACCAGCATTTTATTGTAAAATTATAACCAAAGTTTTTTTGTTAGTTGTATGAAATACCAACACATAAATTGGATTTGGTTACACCACCTACTTTAACAAACTAAGTTGACGGAGCCCTGTTTCGCAGGGCTCCTATTTTTGACTTAAGGGTCACAAGAGAACCTAACATAACCTATTTATTTGGTGATCATTTACTACATTTGGTGTTCGAATACAATTTGAAGTGCAGTCGTGACTAAAATAGCTAGTACTATTGTAATTTTAGACTTTATTTTTCTGGTGTTAAGTATATGTTTTTGGTTAAAGAACTAAGGGTATCAAAGCATTTTATGGTGGTCATTATATTTAACCCCTTAAAATATGTTCTGCGTCAATTGTGTTGTTCGGTACGGCACATTTCTGCCTCATTTGAAATATCAATGTTCGATCGATTGCACGATTAGATCCAATAATCGTTTGTTAGGTGGTCCATCTTTTTTTTGGTGTCGGGTTGGAAAATCCTCATGGAGTCTCTCCGCCCTGGGGGAAGGACGAAGGGGACTGTCAAACTCTTACTGACTAAAAACCAACCCGTGTTCCTCACGTACCCGTGTGTCGGAGGGTCGGGTATCGCTGAAGCATTCCTCGCTACCCCCCGACGGGTATTGGCCCGCCAGATGGTCAGGCGGGCCCCGAACAAAACCCCCATGGCGGCGGATGAAGGTGTTGGGCTCCACCGCCAAAACACTCAGCGGCCGCAGAGGATAGGGAGGACGGCAACGCAACACCGCATCTCCTCTTCCTCTGCGGCCCCGCCGCGACGCAACGATGGTGTGCCCCCATTTGGGCGCGGGAGATAGGGCGCGCGGCAACGCAACACCGACACGCCTCTCCTTCCGCGACCGCACCCGACTGCGAGGGACAGAAGAACTGTCCCTCGCACCCACCCCTTTGGATGCATCCTGGTCAGGCCTCCGTCAAGCCCACGCGGAGCGTCCCCTCCTGGATCCCTCTTAGCTTCACCGTGGGTGACCAATCCACGGTTACTGAGCCCCCCCACCACGACAAGGTGGAGATCCCACGGGGGAGGAGGTTGTTAGGTGGTCCTAGGATATCAATAGGTATTATTATAAACTTTAAATATCACCCTCAAATCGATCACAATACAAAACCTCTAATTATAACTAAACCTTACACCATAATACTAAAACCTCCGCTTACATTTCACAATATCCATCCAACATCAAAGTACCAGGCAAACACCAACCAAATATATCAAGTTCTTCACTCGCGTCTCGTCAAAGAGATCGGAGTACTAGGCAAACATAATAAACGAGGATATCGAGCTAACATTACATCGGTGACGGCGTTCAAACGCAATACGTAAGCGGCTATAAAATAAGCTTTATGACTGAGTTTTGTAATAAAATGTCTCTTTATAACGACTTATTTCCTAGTACTCAGTGTCAAGTTTAAGATGACAATTTCTTGGAATTAGGTAGCTTGGAATGCAAGACGTGTGTGACAGACCGTTGCTGTTATGTTGCGTTCATTGTCAAACAAGGACCGAATGAAATACCAGGCTTAGTCTAGAACTTTAAAGATACATAAATTCCAATAAAAGGTTAGTTACCTATTTCTTTCTATGTGACTTTTATTACAATGGATCTTTAAACCAGTACTTTACCATAGTGGTACCAGAGACAAGGGTCCTAAACTAAAGATAATACCTTTAGTTTAAGAATTGTAAATTTTCACATTAACAGAGTTAGTACTAAATTTCAGAATGTATTTAGTCCACATTTTATAAAAATGTATGGAAGATTCCGATTGGACGCTACTTTTAGTCCCGTAGTAGCCTAAAGAGCGAGGCCTCCTCCGCGCTTATTGGTCAGCCTCTTTTTAAATATCTACAGAAGCAAGTAAATAGAAGTAGCTAAGACTCTCTAGAGTGTGACAGAGGAACGGACCGTATTATCCGCATTAAAAATATCCTAGCGGGATACACATATTTTTTGTTTAGAGTCTGCGTGTCATTTGTGTCCGCTGGTTGAAAAATATAAAAGCATATATATACGAACGGAGCATGAAGCTTGTAAACTTGCACAGAAAAGCGTCATAGCGGTTTAAAACGTGCATTTCTAATAATATGAGCAAATTCTGGCTCCTACTCACCCCTTCTTCATTGGAGCTGCTTAGCGACTAAATCTACCTACTACACAGGATAATTTATAATAATAAATAATCATTTACTTCGAAAAATTCCATACTTATAAGACAATTTATATTAGACACACAAAATAACAAAATAATATACCACTCTGTCTAATTCAAGTAAGTACTAAACTCAGTACTCAGTCAGTGTGTACGGGATCAATGCATCAGGAATGGTCAGTCTGGTTTATCTGTAATGTTTATTAGGATGCTAATAATAAGCTCATTATAAAGGCTTTAGCTGAGATACACAAATTGCGATTTCTTAATGCATAGCCATCAAAACCAACAGATATGTGAAAATAATACATAACTGATTTGACTAAGCTTTACGCAAGTACAATCTGCGAAAAGTCTGAGTACGCTGCATAGATTTCAAACCAACGGTGTATAAACTTTGCTGTGTCGCATTTGCACACCCCAGTCGCTTTTACTGCAAGTTACAAAAAAGCTATAAAATGTGTGTCTAGCTTTTACGTGTATCGAGTCTAGTCTAATCAAATTTAACTAAATAAATATAAGTTTTCCACAGAGAGAATGCCGGCGGACCTCCGTGAAATAAAGGCATAGTGATATTCCATGGCTTCGACCACAATCAGGTTAAAGGTTTTAAGTAACGATTGTGAAACAATTTCATGACAGCTGAGACCGAAGGAATGACGTCAGCTCCAAGATACAAAGCAAGCGATCATTAACAAATTACAATTTGTATTGCTCTAACAGTATGAGTATTTACCTCCCGTCCATGATTTGTAAGAGGCATTTTAGGTGGTACCAGAGGCAAGGGTCCTTAGGAATCAAAACGACTCGTACATGACAAAACGAACTGAAATAACTCTACTAATGAAACTACTATATACTACTATATGTTTTTACATTAAACGCTGTCAAAATTTAAAAACAGATGGCAATTTGGCTATCATTTTGCGGCGGATTTTCCAAATGACGTCAAATATTTTGCTTCAACCTACTTAGCTTTAAAATAACAGAAATAATTTTATTAACACCATATTATGGAACTACGTTTACCAACGTCTCCTCCATAATCCCTCTGGGTTAACAGAACGTAACAGTTTTTATTTCGGGTTTTCAAGTTCGTAAAACGATTATAAAATCGTCACTTCTTCAAATATAATAATATTCTATACACTCATACACAAGATACTGAAATGTGTAATCATTATCAAGATATCTGGATGTTTGTTTTATCAACGTAGAGACAATTTAGGTATTTACGTGGGCATTCCAAGCGCGATGATAGTGTAAAAAAACATGAGTCAAATGTCACGGATATTAGATACTAGGTCATTGACGTGGTTTTGAAGAACATAGTATTTCGGGATATGTTTCAGGGGATGACTGCCTAACTGTGTAGTCCAGCGATAGTGTACGCGACTAATCGATTAGAAAATGGTTTCGATTTCCAGGTCTAGCAAAAAGTTGATATTCAGTTTTGTGGTTAAGATAATCAGCATTGATAATTTGGGGTGTTACATTGGTGGCTCGCATTTGGTCCTGCGCCAAATTTTCTTCTTGTCTGATATGCAGTTCCATTTGAATATAAAAATGAGGGAAAAGTATATGCACTTTTGTTTGTAGTCACTGTTGGGCACAATTATTATGTCCTTCTGAACAAAATCCAGAAATACATAAATCGCCCAACGTGTGCTACAGGAAGGACACAGGGATAGAGGCAAGATCTATGTGACTTTCAAAAGAAATGGCCCAACTTGGCACAGGATAGTAACCTAGAAGATTGTAAGGGAGACGTTTGCAAAGCAGTGGGACAGTATAGGTACATATAACATTAATCACGTCAAAGCAGAGCAAGAGACACAATCGGCAGCCTTGCGTCAAGCGATTTGAAAAACTGAGAACAAAATTGTTTATCAAGCCTGTTCAATTGAATCCCATAATTATAATAACGTGCGTTGTATAATCCTATAAGAAGTTTACACGAAGATAATAGTTATAAAATATAGTCTTGATAGTTAATTATTGCCACATGTCTTTGTTAATAATACTATGTATGTAAAATCATGCTAGATTTGCAAAACATAGGTTTGTTAAGCCCAAATTCTGGCAGCTTTGGTAAGCTATCCTATTTTTTTTTTATATTCTGCCTACACTATGCCTGAAACCTGTGTCGCAGGAGACTTGGGATAGACACAGTGATGACACAGATCCGAAAAAGATATTTTCAGATGATACAAATGTACGCCAGTGCAGCTAAAATGATCATCGTCCTAACCTTATTCGTACTGCATACAAGACTTAATTACAGGTCTGTTGAGTTTTTACAGCATTGATTTGATTATCTTGTCATTGCTGGTTGAAGACGAATGCCATATAATCCTATTCTTATATCGTAGACAGAGAATCCAAGTGATATTTTTGTCGCACTCACACAGGAAAAAGAGCAACTTATGCCGATGTAATGTAAAGAAATGAAACAGCACGATACGATTTTTTGTTTCACCGAGCGTGCCACTTTTTTGTAGGTATGCTAACTACTTAGCTAAACAAAATTTGACAGCTGACGTGTAGGCAGCTATCGTCTCCATAAAAAATACAGTTTTTACGTGCTAAAATAAAGTAATTCGAGCTATATTGTGTTGTGAACTATTGAGACTTGTGTTAAAAGCACTATAATAACAATAATAAATTCTAAATTCATTCAATAAATTAAATCTTTGGTGTTGCCAACTTTCCTTTAAATAATTACCCTCTTTTGAGGGTAATTAAAATAGGGTATAATATTTTGAGATTTGCAGTGCCTATTAAAAAAGTATATCATAGTTTGAATGGCTTGTTTCAGTTTTCCTGAACATGAGGATTTATTTAGGTATTATATTTAAAAAAGATGGTGGCTTTATTTATCCTTCCCGTGACGTCCCGAAGGATTATCATTCTTTGCCGAAAAAATATGTTACAAAAACTTATTTTCACGACTTTCAAACGATGCCAGGATGTATTTATATTGGATCATTTTGAAAGTCAACCATTTATTGGTAACCATAAAGTTTTACTTATTAAGGCCATTGTCATGCCTTATTTTGAACTGCGTATACATCACGCAACAAAAGGATTTGAACCCAAGCAAAGAATTAGAAACTTTCATACGAAGCTTGTTTTATTCAAAGGACAACAATGTGTGCAATCAAATATACATAAAAATTAATCATAAATAAATATGTTGTATTATTTGTTCACAAATCCAGGACGTACATACATAACCACCTATGAAATGGCAGTTTAACTACCAACAACGAAATGTCAAAAACGATCCTTTTTTATGAATTTTGCATTGAAATAGCAACATAATAAGTATGACGTCATCACATTTTTGCGTCAAATAGCATACCTACTTATTTTATGTAAATTAATTAGAACAATTCGAAAATTAAGTATATCATCAAAATAATGAATGAAAGTGGGATTGTATTCGAATATTTTATTGTATTGAAAAGTCGAGATAATTTATTTTTGACTGAGGAAACAACTAAATTAGTTTGCGTTTGACAGCATAATATTATCATCCCCGTATCTTATATCTATCCTATGCCGATAAAATCAATAAGGCAGTGTTACTTTACGGACTTCATATTATTTTCTAATTGTATCAATAAATAGGGGTAATTTTTGCCTTAGGTACGCGGTAACCCTGAATTTAGAGTGACGTACTATGTTTGTCTCTTTCTGTGACACGCTTTGCCGGTGTCTATAGGATTCTCTGTCTACGTCTTATATAGACGTTTTCTTTCTTTATTTTTCTGTGTGGCCATCTCTTCTGTCGGAGTTTTTAGACCGCCTTAAAGCCATCAACATGGCCTAACGATTCTTGTCCTGTGACAAGAACAGAATACGTTCCCTTTGAAGCGCGGTAGCCCACCATAAAGGCGAAAATCGCTCAGCAAGACATGGTCGCGTCCAGTTCTCTAGTCAAACGTAATATGGGGGAGTGGTTTTGTATTAAACGGAAATGTCCGAAGTACCCGAAACCGGCGAGCATGTATGAAAAGAGTAATGAGTGTAGAGGAAGCGCGTGAGGTTTGTAAGGATAGGAGCAAGTGGCGTTCTGTTGTCTCTGCCTACCCCGACGGGAAAAAGGCGTGAGTATCTGTATGTATGTATGTTTTGTATTAGTGTGCGTGTGCTTCGACTCTATGAGCGAGCCAAAGATTTTGTTTTCGACCGACCATTGTCCGTGTGGTGACGTATACCGTTTGTCACCACACCATATCATCCCATGGGTGTCGTAAGAGTCGACAGAGGGAGCATATTATGGCTGCAGAGAACAGCACTGTAAGAGAAGGAAATACAAACAAACCCTATACCATAATATAAACTGACGGACCCATAAACTGCATCAAAGTTCAGGATTACTTTGAAATTTTTTTTTTTAATAACATACATACATACATACATAGACTCACGCCTGTTTCCCCGAAGGGGTAGGCAGAGACATATTAAACGCCCACTTTTCGCCAGTGTTTTGATCCCACATAATAGGTGGCGAGCCTATTGCCGCTTATTGGGACATTTTGTTTGCCAGAGCCTCGTCCGTCGATCGGCAGGTGCACCACTTGCAGGTGAGGTTGGCTTGGGACCCTAAGTTCTTGGTAGGAACCCTATGCACCCTTTATTTTTTAATAAATATGCAAACTTTTTAGATTAAATTATATAAAATGGAGAGACTGGCTCTTAATCTCAAAAAAAAGCAAAATTTAATAATAGAACTGCAGTAAAACAAATGAATATAGCCGGGAAAAGAAAATTTACTCGTAGTATCAGATTTGCGTGTTATTTAAAGCAAAGTTTTAAATTGATTCGCATTGATTTTTTATTCTTTTGTCTATTGAATTATTGTTACCAGCAGAATTTTTGGGTTAGTTTTTTAACTCATCGAGAGCTATTGAACCATAATATGGATATTTTGTCCGAACAAGCGACTCAAATTGTAGCACTGGTGCGGGAGAGCTTGGATCAACGAACGATTGGTAGAAATTTAAATTTAAACCAGTCTACGGTTTTTAGAGTATACAGAAGGTTTGTGGAGACAGGTTCTTATAGAAGGAGACGTGGTACAGGCAGGATTCGGGCAAGCACCAGTCGTGATGACCGATTTATTGTTACAACTTCCCTGCGAAATCGTTTCCTCACGTCAGTTAACATCAAAACAGAGCTTAATGAAGTGCGTGGACTAAATGTGAGTGCACGAACAATAAGAAGAAGGTTAAAGGAAGCGGATATCACCCCTTTTAGACCAGAAAATGGTCCAAAGTTGTCTGTACCTCACATACAAGCTCGCTTAAGATTTTCGCGTGATCACTTAAATTGGACAGAAGAGCAATGGGTCTCCGTATTGTTCACGGACGAGTGTAGGACATGTTTATATGGTGCAGATGGTCGCAGAAGAGTCTATCGTCGACGTGGGGAGCGATATGCTCAAAGTTGCATTGAGGAGCGTCTTCCTTTTGGAGGCGGTTCGTGTATGATCTGGGGTGGCATATCGATGAACGGGCGAACAGAACTTGTGTTCATAGACATGGTCCGTCAAAACGGTAATAGAGGGGGTTTGACTGCACAAGTTCGACAATATTGCGAAGAGGTTGGAATACGTACAATGAATTGGCCAGCACGCAGCCCGGATCTTAATCCCATTGAGCATGTTTGGGACATTTTAAAAAGAGCTGTATATGCTAGAAATCCTGTGCCCACGACAGTGGCAGCACTAAAAACAGCACATTCAGCAGAATGGGACAATATGCCGCAAGATCTTTTAATAACCCTAATAAAAACTATGCGGAACCGATAAAGATCCGTAATAAGGGCACGTGGAGGTAATACCACTTATTAAAACATAAATAAACCCTTGCATAAAGTTTGTGTCTATTGTTAAAACCAATTTTTTTATTAAACCAATTTTCCAATTTCTGTTTTTTTTTCAAAAAAGTCTTAAGGTCATTTCCAGTATACAAACTTAAACTTAAGGATATGACCCTACGCTGTTTTAAAGTTCACGAACCAATCTAGAGGTTTCAATTTAAATCTGTATAGAAAGTTTGCATACTTGGTTAAAATATTTATTTCAAAGTCGTCTATTACTTTGAATTACTTTGATGCAGTTTATGAGTCCGTCAGTGTAATATGTAATCCTGGGCTTTTTGCTCACTGTGGAAATTATTTTTAAAATGTTATTTATGTTAAATATTATAATATAGTTTGTTAAATTGCTTATTGGTTTTGACGTCCGCGTCTACTGAGGAGCCAGTTGAAAACCAGCGCCGGGCACATGCGTCCGGCAATATGCTGAACTGGCCTCCTATTTTTATGCAGGCGACAGTCGTGTACAGATTATTGTAATCTCTTTTTGTTCATATTGTCTTGTTTGTTCATGTCTTTCGTCTGGTAGAAATAAACGCTTTTCTTTCTTTCTTCTTTCTTTCTTTCATACCAACTCGTTTGGCCAGCGTGGTAAAATAGGCCAATTCCTCCTTTCAAAGGAGAGGTCTAGTCCAACAGTGGAAAAATTATAAAATTACCTCGTGGTTTGTGATCTAAGACAAGTGATAAAAGGCAACTCGCAGACATAACAATACTGAACGTTTGCAAACATTTATTAAGATATTTAGATAAAACTTATATCATATTTAAAAAAATGACATGTTATATTTGTATTAACAAAACCAAGAAGAAAAATAAACACCACGAGTACTTATCAAATATCTGTGACTGTCTTTATAACTGCTTTTATTATTAAAAGTATATTATTTTTGATGATAATACCTAAGCAGTTTTTAAGATATCGGTGAGAGCATACATTGGCACGCTGAGTTTAGGAATTGCCTAAATGCCAAACGTTCATCTATCCTACATACATTTTACAAACAAGCTTGTCAAATAGGTTTGCCTTGGTAAGAATCTAGGTTCCACTGTCAGCTGCATAGAACGACCTAACTATTGCCGCTGCGACTCGTCTACATGTCTGACATCAAGTTCACTTGAAATTGTCTAAAATGATTGCTATCCGAGAGTCATTATGGGTTACTATGTTATGGGTTGCTATGGTTAAATGGGTTACTACAAAAAAAATTATGCTGGCTAGCAGATAAGGAGAAGTAGGATTTAGCTACGTCACAGCATAATACTAAGTCGGACACTGTGGTTGTTTTAAGGTGTGTCATAAATAATGTAGAACTCACAAAATAAATACATACATACATACATAGAAGCGCCTGTTTTCCGGAGGGGTAGGCAGAGACTACGGAACGCCATTTGCAACGATCCTGACATACCTCTCTTGCTTCATTCACTCCCATCAAGTTTCTCATGCATGGTCTTCTGTTTAGGGTACTTCTGACATGTCCTTTTTTCTCTACTAAAGAGATTTACTGATGTTTATAATTATAACGTATAAATACCTCTATTTCCTCTAGTTTGCGACTGGTTTAAACCTCATTTTCTTTCTTTTTTCTAATAACAATGTATGTCCTTCTCAGGCATAGAATCCGAGACTACACGGGCTATCTCCAATAGAATTTCTTTGGCTTTTATTACATAAATACATTGTTGCCCATTGCAATAGAACTAGTTCTGCGCGGTTAAGGCGCTATCTTATCAAGTTATCACAGTTTATTTCAGAGTATTACGCATGTTTGAAATAACTCCATCTGGAATTAACTGGCCATAAAAACTTAGAACTGTTGCCTACATTATTATACGTTGTATCACTTGTATCTTCTCAAAGATATAATCTCTTCTATTGAATATAGGCTAGTTTAGGTTTGACTTATTTTTCAGCGTCATATATCCCTTTAAATTGTATTATCAAATCTTTGCTGTTATTGTGTAGCTAAGAAAGACGTAATTTATGGAATTTCGTTTAGTAAACTAATTAATTTAACTAGGTAATTTTTTTGCCATCCAGCGTGGCAATGCTGCCAGTCTTCTGGGCACGCTACCAGTAGACAGCGTTGCGGAGGAATTCTTGGACGCAGTATAGCATATATATTATTATATTTTTTTTTTCGTTTTCGTTCTTTTTCTTTTGTTCTTTTTTTTCGTAATTGTAGATTAGTTTTAGGTTTAGCTCTTATCTTTAATATTTAATTATTACAATGTATATATATATGTTTTGTACCTGTTAATAATTTAAAACAAATAAAAAATTTACTATGAGTAAAAAAAAACAAAAAAAAAATTAAGAAGATTAAGATTTTAATAAATATTTTGGAAACCTTCAAAAGAAATCATAGATCTGCAGATGCAGAGATGCAGAAGAACATAATCTTATATAAAATGATTTTTGTCTAATAGCCGTTAATTCTTCAGTAGTAGTCAGCGCCACTATTAAATGATAAAATTGTATTAAGCGTAGACGACATCACGATTGCCCAGGCAACCCAAGTCACTGCGGCTCTGGTTGCCGGGATTCTCATGAGCTAACGTATGACTTTGACCTCACCTGATACATCCAAATTGCCTTAAACCTAGCCATCAAGAAACACAGACTCAAACAAAGATTTGCCTGGAAGTACGCATTACAAAAAAGGAAGCCAATGCTATTTCTAATTGGTTTCACACTACGCGTCTTTCCCCCAAACTAATAACACGCTTTAAAGATAGAACTGCTAGGGGCCTAGGCCACTTAGATCTTCATGAGCTATGAATAAATCTTCCCGGAGACCAATATAACATGTCTTAGTTGATATATTTTTCTTAGTTGATTTCTGCCGTGTGGTTGACGGCATAGAATACAAGTGTCACCACCCCCTATCTTCCCGTGGGTTTCGTAAGAGGCGACTAAGGGATAACACGATGCAAATACCATCTTTGCGTAGAGACGGAAAACTCGACATCAAACCCTATACGACTGCCTCGCTGGTCTCGCGGCATATATGTGCGCGTGGGATCGGGAGGTCCCGGGTTCGATTCCTGGGTCGGGCAGTGTTATTGGGTTTTTCTGTCACGAAATTCTCAGTAGCAGCACGGAGTCTGGAAATATGCCCGGTACGGCAATAGGCTCGCCCCTTATTACGTGGGACTAAAGTATATCTGGCGAAAAGTGGGTGTAGAAAAACACCTCTGCCTACCCCTTCGGGGATAAAAGGCGTGACGTTATGTATGTATGTATGTGTATTAGTTGATATATTTGTTTTATTTTGCATACAGCCACAATTGACTGTAATATTATAAACTAGAGGACGCCAGCAGCTATGCCTGCATTTTTTTAAATTTTCCCGTTTTGGCCGATCCCGTGCGAATTTCGGGAAATCCCTTCTTAGTGCACCCCTACGGTCCCTAAGGAACATACATGCCAAATTTCAGCTTCCTGCGCCCAATAGTTTCGGCTGTAGCGTGTCTGTCAGTCAGTCAGTAACGCAAGGATTTTATATATTAAGATAATATAATAATAAATAAGTAAATCTTTACTTGCATGAAATCTTAACATCAAGACCTATGAAGCCTCTGAATTCCGAGTTATGCATTGGCTACCTGTGTTACGGAAGTCAGTGTCTTCTCACATGTATGGACACAAGAAATATTTTATGCTAGCAGCACACTTATGTTACAAAGACACACTATTACTTATATTGCTAACTGACTACACTTATATTGCTAACTGACTACATTTATATTGCTAAGGTTAGACACACATACACTTTATGTTTTTATTCAGTAAAAGAATACTTAAATTATAAACTTTAAATAATGCCACTGAATGTAACATTAATTATTTATTATTCTATTGTTATTTAATTATGAATGTGTTCAATACTGTTCAAATAATATAATGTAATACTTTATACCTTTATGTAATAAATTTAAATATTTATATGCCATGTATAGAAGATGGCAAAAGTGCTCGATATTATATAATAATGTAACACCTATGTATACCACATTTTACAAATAAAAGATTTGATTTGATTTGATTTATTATTTTTCTAATTATAATTTGCTATATACTATATTCTAGCAAACATTCTGTTTCATCGTAATCTAAACTTAACACCCAGTTCTTAAATGTGACTTCAATTCAAGTTATTTTAGACGATATATGTTAGTTATTTTTTTAATCTTATTGTAGAGACGAGGGGCCATATATATTTGTTGTCGTCTTGCAGATGCAGTGCGATATCTACCTAGTCAAATATAAACGGCGTGAAAATAACTTTTTAAAAACTTTATTTTTAAGTTTACAAGTTATGTGCTCAGCGTGAGCAGTACAATGAGAATGACGAACATGACAAGATACCTGGTTTATAAAAGGCTTACAAGCTAAGGTGGGGTACGGGGGGTACCAAGCATGGGACCACCTCTGACATGGAGACATGGCTACTGTTACTGGGTATCGTCTGCTAATTGATTAATTACAATAAATTTAATGATGACCAAAACAATAACCATAAAACTTAATATTAGTGTTTGTTCGCCTTCATGGAACTGTTATGGTGCGAACCGTGCGAACGGTATGTGGGGGCTGCATAACTCCTCCCTCCATAAGATCAAAATCATCATTTGAAGAAGGGTGATTTTGTTCAAAATTACGTAGTAATTTTGATCTATATTTATACACAAATACAAGAAATACAATTATTAAAATTACGTAAATTATTAGAGTTCCTACACTGATGCTATGCATATTCACTATGTTTATAGACTTTTCACTGTTTAACATTTCACTTTCACTTTTCAGGACGTGTGACAGCAACTGAAGGTTTTCCATATCGATTTCATCGAGGCTGATAGATTTTCTTTGCAGGAAATCCGCTGGCGTTGTTATACTGGGTAGATGTATACACGGTGTGCTTCTGAAGGCAATTTGCGTTGTTTGTAGCCGACGTCTTTTCAACTTGATTGTTCCAATCTTCACAGTGCATGTATCGTTAGGAGTGACGATATATGTTCCTATGATATCTAGTTGGGTGATATCATTTTCACAATGTTCTGTTAAGAATATATGTGCGCCGGTGTATACAATCCATGAGTCTGACCGTATGGATTTTATCTTGACATCGGAGGTTTCGACGGATAGTGGAAGGCACGATGTGATGCTGGTAGAGTAGCTCAGCAGATCTGCTATGCATTTGTCTTCCTGACCGGATGACACGCTGGTTTCATGACAAAGGTACTTTCCTTCGTCTATTTCTTTGCAGGGCTGTGACAGTGGTAATACTTTCGACCCTTTCGCAAGGATGTAGGAATATTTAGGGGTCAAAAGGAACGTTCTATTGAGTTTAGGGTTGTACATAGGAAAGGGATGTAATCTATAGTAGTTATAGACATCTAATTGGACTATCGGTACTGACAGTATAAAAGTTATTTGTTTGCCCTTTACATAAGCTTTAATGTCTAGAGATTGTTCTACGTTAATAAGATTATCTAATGTTACAGGAAAAATCAATTTATCGACTTTCTCTATGTCTTTAAAAATAGAAAATATTTCATTTGTGTCTAATATCGACTGGTGTAAGACGTTTACCCTACTGAAAGCTACTGCGGTTTCCACTTCATCTAATTGTGTTAATATTATTTGAAAATTATGATTAAGTAAATTAAAAGTGTTTAATACTAAATTTTTACTCCTTTGGAACTGGGTTTGATTCATAAAGGCTTCTATTTCTAACACAGATTTTTCTAACATAATAAAGTTATATCTTGAGTGATTAGTGTAATTAACAAATGAACCAATTATTTCTGTCACTAATGTCATTTTATTTAAGAGTGCATGTTGCTTCGATTGTATACTGTTAATTGTTTTATCATACCTTATTGCATCTTCGTTATCCAAATTACCAGTTATTGCTTTTATCATTGATCCAATAGTGTTAACTAAACCTCTTTTTATTCTAATATTCGGAATTAACTGATAATACCTTTCTATTGTAGTGTTCATAATATATTGAGTCTGTAAGTCGGCGTCTATTAAATTACCATCTAAAATATATATGTTTTCTAACCTATCATGCATGTAACTAATAATTTCCTTATATTTTCCTATGTTATACTCTAAAGATTTACTAACTAATTCTAAGTCTAATATTTTAACTATGTTCCAATTATAAAAACTAATACTAGCTTGACCTTCTTTCACTGGGAGAATACCTGGGTTTTCCTCAAGTCTTTGAAGTTGAAGGGCCCGGCTGGGGGTCGTTAGTGTCACTACCACCAGGACGTACCTGTGAAGGACGCTTAATGTCTTTAAGTGGGACCTTTGATAGCCGATTTTGTTTCTGGACTGTAACTGTGTTTCTATTGGGGCTACTAGTTACTACAGCCTTTTGATAACGTGGCTTGTCCTTACTACGCCTAATGTTGACGCCTTTAATAAACACATTGTCGCCCGGCTTAATCTTAAACTGTTTTTCTCCGCCGCGCTTTTCTCTAATTTTCTCTTTAGATGCTAACATTCTTTCAGATAAGTAATCATATAAGTATTTAGTGCGCTTAACATGTTCTCTAACTAATTGCTGTGTGTATTGTTTGTTATAATCGACATCAAAAACATTTGAAGAATCTGTATGACCAAATACCACTTCGAAGGGTGTAAGGCCCGTTGTACTATGAATCGATTGATTGTAAGACATAACTGCGTATGTCATCACGGATGCCGCGTCTGTGATCTTTCTTTCGTACTTAGCTAGCCTGTAAATTTCTAATATTGTAGAATGAAAGCGCTCTACTAAACCCATAGAGTTAGGGTTGTGAGTACCTATGTGTAAATCAATCTTGTAAAAACTAAGCATTTCCTTTAACAAACTATTATTGAATTCCGAACCTGGGTCCGAACTAATTTTCCTTGGTACACCGTATAGTGAAAAATACTTAATTAACGCTCGGATTATTTCAGGGGTCGACCTGCTTGACACTTCGAACGCTTGTCCGAGTTTACTGAATGCATCTATTATAGTGAGGAAATAAGTTCCTTCAATTAAGAATATATCTATAAAAAGTTCTTCAAACGGTTTCGACTGCGTTTGTGTTAATTGCAACTCCGGTTTTAACGGATTTCTATCATACTTCATTTGTTTGCATAAATCACATGAGTTTATAATACTAGCTACGGTTTGACTTAAATTATTCCAATAAAATGTTCTTTTAAGGTGTGCAATAGTTTCCTTAATGCCGCGGTGGCATGTTTCTCCTACGTGATATTTTAAAACAATTTCCTTTTGCTCGTTTTCATCTTCCACATACACAACTCTTTCAGTACACTCATATAACTGAATAGAATCCTTTTTAAAGAGATTCGTGATTACATTACTAAATTGTTCTCGGTGACGTGTATCCTCGAAGTATAAATAGTACTTAATCTTAGGTCGTATATATTCCTTTAAAAACTACTTTATTAAATCTAAGTTGTCTATTGGCATATGTACTTCTAAAACCTTTTGTCGATCCCTAGAAAGGTTTTTGACACTAGTTTCATTTTTATGCCATGTAAATACTAAAATTTGGTTTGGTTTGGTATCAATCGCCTCATGGAGTATTGGTATATCCGATGAGTCGGTATTTTCCTCCGAATGTACGGTGGCTATTGTAGACTCAGGCTTTTCTGAAGCTGTAGCTGTCCTACTATCTAATGACATTATTGAATATGGGGAATGCGGTCTATCTGGGTTCACAGAGGGTATACTTTGAGTATCCTCATCTGACGAAATTACTATAGGACTTGGGGATTTCTTATCTACGTTAACTATCATCGACTCGTTGTCGTCGTTTAAAATATTCAGTTTTATACGGGAAAGTGCGTCTGCGTTGCAATTCTGTTTACCTGGTTTATGCTTGATTTCGTAATCAAACTCCGCTAATCTTAAACGCCATCTAGTCAACCTACTACCGGGTTCTTTTAGCGAATGTAACCACGCGAGTGGTCTATGATCGGTGACTATGGTAAACTTACTACCGTATAAGTATGGCCTGAAATGTTTACAAGCCCATACAACAGCTAATAACTCCTTTTCTATTGTACTATATTTAATTTCCGCACAATTTAATGTCCTACTTGCATATGCTATAGGTCGGTCGCTGCCTACAGGACCCTGTGATAATACTGCACCAAGCGCAAAGTTTGAAGCGTCTGTGGTCAGTAGAAAAGGCTTGGAAAAATCAGGAAACTGAAGTAAAGGGGCGTTAGTTAATAGCTCCTTACATTTTTCGAAAGCTTCAACATATTCTTTTGACATTACAATTTTTGTACCTTTCTTTAAACAACTAGTTAATGGCTGAGTTATTTTTGAGAAATCTTTGATAAATTTGCGATAATAACCTACTAGTCCTAAAAAGCTCTTAATTTCCGTGGGCGTTTTAGGTAAAGGAAACTTTAAGACTGCTTTAATCTTGTCATTATTCGGCTGTAAGCCATCTTTCGATATTGAGTGTCCTAAATATAAGACCTCTTTTCTTAAAAACTCACATTTATCTAGTGTAACTTTAAGATTAGTTTTTCTAAGTCTATCAAATATTTTTTCTTAATTTTTCTATATGTTGAGGTAAACTTGACGAATAACAGATAATATCATCTAAATAAATAAGACAATGTATGCCTTGAAGGCCTCTAAGTACATTGTCCATTGCGCGTTGAAACGTAGCGGGTGCCGTTTTCAAACCGAATGGCATACGCTTAAATTCGTAGTGACCTGACTGTGTAGTAAACGCTGTTTTCGGTTGATCCTCTTTTTCTATCTGTATTTGATGGTAACCTGATGCTAAATCAATTGTGGTAAAATAGCTTGCATTACCTAATCTATCGAAAAGATCAGTAATATTTGGTAAAGGATATTTATCGTCTATGGTTACTTCGTTCAAGCGCCTATAGTCGATCACCATGCGATACTTTTGTTCGCCTGAGGCGTCTATTTTCTTAGGTACTAAATGAACCGGGGCACTCCACGGGGAGTGAGATTCCCTAATTACGTCATTTTTTAATAAACTTTCTACTTGTTTCTGAATTTCATGATTTTCACTAGGGGAATGCCGATATGGGCGAATATAAATAGGATCCTCATTGGTTGTCCTAATCTTATGTTTTACTGTATTTGAAAAAGATAATGGTAATTGATCACAATAAAATATGTCTCTATATTCGAAACAGAGATTGGAAATACACGCTTTTTCCTCTGGGTTCAAATGACCTAACCTTAACTTAGATAAATTTTGTTGTAACAGTTCGTCCAAGTTATAATTATCGTTGCAACTTGTCGTGTTTACGTGGCAAAGTTTACTATCATATGGAAAAATTTCTAAAGGCTTATTAAATGAAATAATAGCTTCTCTGTCAGTCACGTTTTGTATAACCGTTTCCGCAAAAGAATCGATACATCTAACTAAAGCATCTGGCATACGAAGACCTGGAGTAAATTCTGTAAAATGAAGTATACCTTCGCCGTTTTCTAACACGGTTGGTACTCTAACGCGAGTCTCCGATCTAGGAGGTACTTTAATTTCATAAAATGGATTATATAATATTGGTATATTTGTGTAACGGGTTTTCAATATTTGGGTCTGCATATCGACGTTAGCTCCTAACTGTTTCAATAAGTCAGAACCTATCAAACCATCATACTGTGGTGCTACTTTATATACATAAAACTTATGACATAGGTCCGTTCGGAATATGTCGGGCAATGGTATGCGTACAACTTCATTATGTATACTACGCCCATGCGTACTTATAACCTCGAAGGGTTCTATCTGCTTATAATACGAATAAAACTGTTCTACCTTTTCAGGGCTAATAAATGAGCGCGTACTACCGGTGTCTATCATAAAAATAGATCCTGTCTCCGGTATTTCAATATGCGGTAGTCTCAGTACACCTGAGTAATTAATTTGAATTACTTCGGTCGATGTGTCTGCGAGGCTACTATAGGAAAATTTACATTATTTTCGTAAGAGGTAGAGGGCAAATCCTGACTATCTGTAGATTCGTTAACATAATACTGCTCGTTTGGGTAATAAGGTGGAAACGATTCACCTTCGCTACTAAAATTGTCTGAGTATGAATTATTGAACTGCGTATTAAGCGAGTTGTCGGACTCGCACAGCATATTGTTACGAGCCGTTCTCATTGAAACGTCCGTATTCTGTTTCGGTGGCATTTGGTTAGGTATGCCGAAACGAAACTGCTGATTCGGATTGGTTTTAAAGAAACCTGATTGCTTGTAATTGTTCAGAGCTCTAGGGAATTGTTGAGGTTGATTATTACCTATCCTAAATTGAGGTCTATGTGATGCAAAACCTTGTTGGTTATTATTATTAAACTTAGGCACTGGATTATTATTAAATCTAGGCATTGGGTTCTGAGGTGTGTTATACCTCTGCGGGTTATTCTGGAAGTTATTTCTAAATGGCTGATTTTGAGGTATACCAAATTTAAATTGATTTGGCGTTACAGGGTTAGACTTAAAATGATTTGCTTGATTACTACTACTATGCCCTGTATTCAACTTAGTTTTATTTTTAGAGTTATATTGTGTTAAGAAGTTTACTTCTTCCATAACGACACTAAGGGCCGACTCGAGAGTCGTACATCTATTTAATCTAACAAACCTAATCATTTCCTCAGGTAAATTGTAAAGAAAAACGTTTAACGCTGTGTTATTGTAAATTATCATTTTAGCTGCTTTGGTACCTTCATCAGTTAATAAATTTACCTTTGACATAAGCGAACTCCTAGTATTTTGGATACGATGGCAAAAGTCAATGTATGATTCGCCGTGTTTGATTCTAATGCTCTCTAACTCGATAGCAATGCACGCTTCCGATCTAGGATCGCCAAAATGTTGTACAAAAAGCTCTTTTAAGCCTTCCCAAGTATTAATATTTTCTCGTTCACTTATTAATACAGCGGCTTTGCCTACTAATTTGCTTGTAATGCAGTGGAATACGTAAGTCTGTTGAGCTGGTTTATTGTCCCCTCTAAAATTTCTAATGACATATTCACACTTAGAAATAAATAAATTTAAAAGTTTTTCATCTCCATCAAAACGTGGGATGATGCTCTGAATTTCCTTAGGGATAAGCTGAATTTGATTCATTTTAACAATTTAAATATAACAATTAAGGCAAATAAATAACGTTTGTCGAATATTTCGCGAAACTTAACTAAGTAACGAGTGTACCGGCGATGTTTGTCCAGTAACACCGTTCTAAACCTAAATAACGAGTATACCAGCGATGCTTGTCCAGTAATACCGTTCTAAACCTAAATAACGAGTATACCGGCGATGCTTGTCCAGTAATACCGTTCTAAACCTAAACTTAACTATACGAGTTTTAGCGATTTTTGTCTAATAACACGATAAAATGCGTTAACTAGCGATGTTCAGTCCAATTAAACGCTAAGGATAGACACGGGAAAGGAACAGTGCGAATAAAGGGTCTACTCACATTAAACTGCCCGTTGCCATGCCGATTCTCGAAGTGCTGCCGTTGCTCGCCGTAGTTGACAAATTTGTAAGTTCTTTTCGGATCCGCTGGTAAATGACGACGCCCGTAAGTACCGATTTATGTGTACCGAACGCGATTTACTTTGTTTGCGAAATCCGCCCCGACTGCGCCAGTCAAATATAAACGGCGTGAAAATAACTTTTTAAAAACTTTATTTTTAAGTTTACAAGTTATGTGCTCAGCGTGAGCAGTACAATGAGAATGACGAACATGACAAGATACCTGGTTTATAAAAGGCTTACAAGCTAAGGTGGGGTACGGGGGGTACCAAGCATGGGACCACCTCTGACATGGAGACATGGCTACTGTTACTGGGTATCGTCTGCTAATTGATTAATTACAATAAATTTAATGATGACCAAAACAATAACCATAAAACTTAATATTAGTGTTTGTTCGCCTTCATGGAACTGTTATGGTGCGAACCGTGCGAACGGTATGTGGGGGCTGCATAACTACCTAATAAACATATGTTTGTTTTTGTGCGTTTCGTGCTGTCAGTGCCAGGTAAGCTATAAAATGTATTGATTTATGATTTTTAGCTACAAGCTGAAAAATATATAGCTGTCTGACAGATAAAAAATAAATCCAAAAACAGTAACATAAATCCAAAATAAACTTTATCTTAATTGTATAAGGTTGATTTTGACTAAACGTTCTGTTAAATATTAGTAAATTGAAACTGTTCAGAAATGCCTAGAAAAACTGGGAAATTGTTTGCAGATGGCAGTGGAAGCGTGATTATATTCATCCAGTTGTTCTAAGGCAAGGCAAAGAGTCAAACATATGTACTGTATTTCACAGCGATGAAATTACAATTACTTACCTGAATCTTCACTGATGTCAGGCTCGAGCTAAATAATACACACACAGAACTAAATTGGCCAATATTAGCTTATGAGTGAATTATAGGTATCTTGGCTTCCGCTGGTTATGAGTTGCGAAAATGGATCTCCAACTCACTAGCGCTTTTGGAGGACTTACCCGAGGATTATCAGCAAGATCCACATTTATTTGAGATTCTTGACAACCTCGCCATGATGGCGGTTCTCGGCGTTCAGTACAGACCAGTCCAAGACATCTTTACGTATAACGTAGACTTGAAATTGCCTTATTCTTGGACTAAACGTCTCGTGTTGTCTACTGTCGCCAGAACCTTTGATCCAAACGGTTGGATTTGTCCTCTTATATTTTGGGCAAAATGCTTCTTGCAGAAGCTTTGGACAGCAGGATTGACTTGGGACGAACCTCTCCGCGGTACTTTTGTTGAGGAATGGACCTCTTTTGTATCCTCACTTCCTGCCGTCAAGGAGATCTCCTTGCCTCGTCCCATCCTTCCTCCCGGGAAGTATAAGGCAACCCTTCACGGGTTTTGTGATGCTTCAGAACGTGGTCACGCGGCCGTGGTGTACTTGCGCACAGTCAGTGCCTCAGGTCAGGTGAGGGTTTCCCTGATCATGGCGAAGAGCAAGGTTGCACCTCTACGGACATCTCTGACCATTCCGAAATTGAAGCTCTAGGGAGCAGCCCTACTCGTACGATTTTTTTTTTCATAATCATAATCATAATATATTTATTTGATAAAACATGTGTTATGCATACAGGTGTGGAGGAAGAAAGGTGTGGTGTTCCTCCAACTAGAGGGAGGATCCTCTAACCAGGCTGGGTGATATTGCCTGGTGGACTGTCAGTCCGACGGACATATTTCGGATGTTGTATGTATACAACTCGGCGCGCGAACTCTGCATGTGCGATTCAGCACCTTGATATCCGTCGCATTGTGTCCGATAGATGTCGCCGTGTTGTTGTTGTTGAGACTTCGTCGTCGCTCGCTAGATGGCCTCAGTTGTATGTAGCTACCGCTACACAGGTGTTGAATGTTAAATAGTTACAACATGTTTTGCCTTGATAGGCGTACAAATATTAACGTCAGATCAGATTACAAGCAGGTCTTCAGAAACAAAGTAATATCTACAATAATTATTGAATTATGACCAATATTTAAAGCAATAATAGTATCTGGTTAAATCATGCTAATTATAATATTATAATACAATGTCAAAAGTAAAAGAAAAATTATATAATGCAATACAAATAATAATACTATAGTAATACAATGTCAAAAAAGAAAATTTAATATGATACAATGTCAAGAGTTATTATAATACGGAGTCATAAGAAAATATTTTATAGGGAGTCATTTAAAAAATCTGTAACAGCATAATAACATTTGGATACCAAGAGTTCCTTTATATGTTTACTAAAACATGCTACATTTAAATCTTTATATGATTTAGGTATCTTATTAAATATTTTAGGTCCCATGCAGAACACACTTTTGCTCAATAGTGTAGTTTTGGCATGATTGACACAGAGCCTACTGTTATCGCGTCTGTTGCGTATAACACCGTCTGATAATTTTGGGAACAGCTGCGGGTTTGTCTTCACAAACATTGCTACTTCGTACACATATAAGGACGGAAGTGTTAAAATTTTATGGTTTATAAAATACGGTCTGCAACTGTCTGTTGTTTTTAAGCCAAACATCGCTCTAATACATCGTTTTTGCATTTTAAATATTAGTTCCCTATCTGTGGCATTACCCCAGAAGATAATGCCGTATCTAAGTCTTGATGCCACTAGACCATGATAAGCAGTGAGAAGGGAATCTGTGTTAACAAGTGGAGCTAGTTTATATAAGGCATAAGCGGAACTGCTGACTTTTTTACTTATTTCGTTGATATGACCTTTCCAATTAAGCTTACTATCTATAATCAATCCCAAGAACTTGGCGGATGTTACTTCATTTATAGACTGATGATTGTAATGTACATTAATGTCATGTATTGTGGTCAAAGTTACTTTCTGGCTAAAATGCATAATATGAGTTTTATTAAGATTAATTTTTAAATTATTATTATTTAACCAAGATATTATGGATGTCAATGAATAATTAATGTCAGTTTCGTAGGAGTCAGATTCAGTGGAAGGTATTGTTCAAGTGCTGTCATCAGCAAATAGGGTAATGGGTTGTTCGATAAACTTGGGTAGGTCATTAATATACATATTAAAAAGAATAGGTCCTAATTATATTATATTAATAGGTACCTTGTGGCACCCCATATTTGATGAAACGTTCATTTGATAAATAAGTCACTTCTTTTTTTAAATCGTTGATTCTGGTAATGGCCGTTACTTGTTTTCTATTATGCAAATAAGATTTAAATAGTTGTAAAACATTACCTCTTACTCCATAAGTTTCTAGTTTTTCTAATAAAATTCTATGATCCACGTAGTCAAAGGCCTGTGTCATGTCGCAGAATATTGCACACACAGGGTTTCTTTTATCCACATTGGACATGACTGTTGCTAAAAAATCATAAATAGCCAAATTAATGGACCTATTTTTCCTGAACCCCTTTTGTGAATCACATAGAATATCAAATTTATCCAAGTAAGAATAAACCTGTTTATAGAGATATTTCTCAAATATTTTTGCGAACACAGGTATGAGTGCAATCGGTCTATAGTTACACATTAAGTCTCTATTTTCTTTTTTGAACAGTGGTTTGACTATGGACGTCTTCAACTCATCAGGAAAGATGCCACTATTAATACTGATATTGATTAAATAACTCAAGTGTTCACAAATAATGTCACCAACAGACTTTATAATTTTCGTACAAACTCCATCGATTCCTACGCTGTTCGTATTTTTGAGTTATTTTATAATATTTAAAATATCTGATGGTGAACTTGGAGCCATATAAATTGAGTTTCTTTTCCTAATAATACGCGAAGTTACTTTTTTGCCTGATTCAGATATAGGTATAACTTTGTCAATAAAATAGTCGTAAAACTGATTTGCAATAATAGTTGGTTCCGTAATAATATTATTGTTATTAGAAATTTTATGTATGTAGGTTCTTGGTAAATTTTGTTTATGTCTATTTATGATGTTCCATGTAAATTTTGCCTTATTGTCTGAATTTTTAATGCCGTGATTATTTTGCGCCCGTTGGATAAGTCTAATAATTTTCCTAAGCAATTTATTGTATTTAATATATGTCATCTTATTGTCTAGTGTGGGGTTCATTCTATATTTCCACAGAAGGTTTCTCTTCTTTTTACTACAAGCTTTAATGCCACGTGAGATCCATTTGGGCCTTTTATTTGTTTTTATGGTGATCTGTTTATATGGTGATCTGTTTATATGGAAAACATAGGTCATAGAAAAGTTTAAATTGTTCTAAAAATATATTATAAGCTGCATTTGGTTCATGTGTATTGTACATATCAGTAAACGATATTTTTTTTATACATGATCTAAAAAAAATATTTTCTGGGGCATAGTCACGTATTATTTTATGCCAATAGGGAAATCTGCATATTTCCTTTATAGGGAATATCAGCAGCTGCGCTGTATGGTCTGATAAACCAAATTCTATCACTTCCGTCTTACATCGTTTTTTAAAGTTATGTGCAAAGTTATCCAGACATGTTTGACTTTTTGATCTAGTTGGTTGATTAATAGCTAGTTTTAAATTTAATGTTAGTAGCACACAATTGAATTCTAGGCAAACATTATTCCTTTTTAAGGTGTCAATATTGAAGTCACCTGCTATGATAATATTATCAAAACTTTTTTTATTAACATATGACAGTACTTTTTCAAGTGTTGAGAAAAACATATTTAGATTTGCTACTTTTGGTACGCGATAAACACATACATGTAATAAGCAGTTTAAGAGAGATAACTTCTATCCCGCAGCACTCGAAGATGTTAGCCACAGAAAATCTCTCAATCTCAGGTAGTTCACGCCATAGGTGTCCATGTCTTATCAAAATACATGGTCCACCTGTCTTCACTGTTCTATTATAACAAGCAGCGAGGGTGAAATTTGGAATAAAGAGATGTACTTCATTACCTTTCTTCATGAAGTGTTCAGTTAAACAAATCACATCTACATTTTGTTTTCTATCTAATAATTCATCCAAACATATTGACAGATTATCAGATTTATTAATCAATCCTGCTATATTTTGATGCAAAATTGCAAAATTTTGTTTACTGACAAAAAAAAACTATCATTGGACTGTGGTAAACTTGTGTTCTTGTCTGATTCACTTCTTTGTAGATCATTAATTAAGATATTCAAGTCATAAAAGATTGTAACCTGAACCATTGTTATTTATTTTGCCCGTTCTATTGTCAAACATTGTGGAGTCATAACTCAGATTAAGATTAGAGTCTAGCAGGTATGCGTGTTTGTGTGTTGTAATGTCCAAGTAAAGCAAACTGTTGAAGTGTTCCACTCTGCAGTTAAACAGTGACATATTGTTATGGCCTTTGAATTTGTAAGTCGGCAGACATATGATAATGTTTGTATTTTTGATAGTTTGTAGTATCTGTCTGATTACAATAATTTTTTTATAGTAATTATTCGTTGTTTTAAAGTCTTCCTCCCCTATAAGTATAATTCCGTAATCATCTTTTGTAAATGCTGTCAATTTTGTTGAAATACTTCTAATCAAGTGTTCAATGTCAACATGGGGTGTGACATAGTGACATAATTCAAAGTTGTCTGCAATTATGTTCATGGCTGTCGATAATATTTGGTTGGTGTTGTTGGTACTCAATAGACATATTTTATTCTTTGGAACAGATTTTATTTGTGTGTTTTCTTGCGTGTTTGGTTCCTTGGGTGTGACTTTGTTCAGTATTTTTATGTGTGTTGTTCTCTGTATTTGACTTTGCTGTTTCTGTTTATTAATGATATGGCCGTTTTCGGTTTGTGTATGTTTTGAGGTTGTTTCTTTGACATGTACTTTACTTTTTAGAACCTTATTTGGTGTTTCGTTTTTTATTTTGACAAGGCTATTTGCAACTTTCTTGTTTAGTTCATTTTTCTTCGTAAGTTCTTCATTTTTCTGTTTAAGATTAATAATTTCTAAATAAAGTGTTTCAATTTCTAAATGTGCACTTTTTAATTCTATTTTTAGGTTATTAACTTGTTCTTCCAACATTTTATTTCGTTCACACTCATCCTCTGACAACTCTGGCAAACTTCTAGTTGTATTGTCTAGGCATTCAGACGTATCGTTGACGGTATCGGATTGAGTACGTTGTCGACGAAAGGTGATGTTTTCAAGGAAGTTCATTTTGTGGTTTACTTATCTATTTATGTGTATTCAATATTATTATCCAGTTTTAGTAAAAAGTAAAGTATAAAATAATGTTAAATTATTCCAAAGTGAGATTGTTGAATCACGTGTCTAACACCTTGGGTAAATCAATTTGTATTAATGGGACCTACGCCTGGACAGACAGCCAAATTGTTCTTTGTTGGTTGAAGGCGTCTGTCAACACTTTGGAAGTATTTGTCGCTCATCGCGTCTCCCAAATACAAAAATCTGAAGTCAAGCTTGTTTGGAGACACGTGCCAGGTGAGCTCAACCCCGCTGATTGTGTCTCGCGGATGCTTGACGCCTAGTTTAATAGGCCATTCGCTGTGGTGGGGTCCGGAATGGTTGAGTCGACCAGAAATTGATTGGCCTCGAACACCAGTTTTAAATACTTCCAATTTGCCGGGTCTGCGAACACTCGCTCTTGAGAAGGTGGAATGCGCCTTCGACTCCGATTTTTTTTAAATCGCTACAGCTCCCTTGACAAGTTGTTAGGTGTTACTGCTTGGATAAAGCGTTTTGTTTTTAATTTTAGGCACCCACAACAGAAACGACTGACACCGTTTCTTTCACCACAGGAACGACAGGAATCTCTCACCTTTTGGATTCGTTCTGTGCAATTGGCGCATTTTGAGAAGGAGATTGATATCCTTAAGTCAGGGAAATCGAAATTGTCGGGAGCAGTATCTGAATTGAACCCCTTTTTGGACAATACGGGTCTCTTGCGCGTTGGAAGGCGTCTCAAGAACGCCAACCTCCCTTACGGGACACGTCACCCCCTTTTGTTACCCAAGGACGGTCATTTGGTACGCTTGTTGGTAACTGACTGTCACCTTAAAAATTCGCATGCTGGTTGTAATGCTCTGTTGGCCATTTTCCAACGCGAGTTTTGGATTTTGTCTGCCCGAAGAATTATTCGAGTGTAGTCTTTCGCTACATCCCTTGCTATAAGCTCAAGGCTTCTACCATGCAGCCGTTGATGGGAGACTTACCGGCAGATCGCGTAACTGAGAGCAGGACGTTTGACGGTGTTGGCACGGACTGCGCTGGTTCCTTTTTGGTGAAAACGTCGACACTTCGAAACAGCAAGACTGTTAAGGCCTACTTGTGCGTCTTCGTTTGCCTCTTCACAAAGTCCGTACATTTAGAACTGGTCTCATCGCTTACGACCGAGGCGTTTGCCACATTTGACAGATTTCTAGCCCGCAGAGGGCTGCCTTCCTTGATCCGTTCTGATTGCGGCACTATTAACTTCAAGGGCACTTATGGGTGATTCTTTGAGCAAGGCATTATTTGGTGATTTGCGTGGCAATTTTTAAATTTAATATTTTTTTTAAATCGACATGTGTTTCTTAAAATATACGTAAAAGTAATATTTTTTATAGAAGAGGCACCTCAGAGAGCGATATACTTACAGAAAAAATCGAGGTTAAAAAATTGGAGGCCACGCAAATCACAAAACACCCACGAAAAGTTATTTTTTTTCATTTAACTTTCTCAAGTAACTTATTAAGTTATCAGGTAAAAGAATAAGTAAGTAACTAACACAGAAATATATTTTTTTAAAGCTTTTATTTATAGTAAAATCAGTCAACATTACTTATTTTGAATTTTCGGTACTTGTATAAGTTTTTCATGAAGACAACGTTTAGTTTTATTTCTTTCTTCAAGTTATATTTCTGGAAACTTATTCGACTTTTCTCTCGTCTAGGTTTTTGTTCGCGGTGGTTCAAGTCATGAATACTAAGTATTTTTCCTTCAGTTTTTCTTTTATAATATCTTGCCCGGTTTTTGGCCTTGAACTCTTCATTCTTTTTCAGCCTCTCTCTTCTTTTTCTTTCAGATAACTTCTTTCTTTCTATTTTTTCTTCTATTGTTAATGCCATTGTGGTCTAAAAATAATTCATTACAATTTTAGCTAATTCGACACTATTTTTTTATTATTAGGTACTTATAAAATCATTTTAAGTTTGATTTAAACGAATTTACATTTAACTAAAGTAATACAAAATGTTATCATACAATACTATTACAAAACTCAAAGTTATTTAATTTGCATGGCCAATAATTGATTTGCGTGTTACAAAACTACCACGTAAACCACGTAAATCACGACCACGAAAATCAAGATAAATCCTTTATTCTAAAAATATATAAAAACCCTTTAAGTAAATATACTGTGTTTTGAATATAAGTTGCGTTACCTTATATTTGTTCGCTACAATATTTTATTCAATAAACAAATTCACAGACACCGGAGAAAATTGTACCACGCAAATCAACGTTTTGAGAAACCAAACCCACGAAATGAAGTTCTTACCTGAATTTTTCGGAAACTCGACGCGTCATCACAGAAGCTCTCTGCTCGGCCGTCGCAGCGGGGCTAGTTGTAACGTAAATTAGAATGACGCAACATTGGGCCGCGAAATTAGAGATGGGCAAATGAATTTCCAATGGTCCACGCAAATCAATAACTACCCCGGGACAGTTACATTTTTATTTTTTTTAGATAATGTAATTCTTTTAGTACTATGATCTAATTTTTCATAGCATTGTCAACTTCTTAGGACTTCATGTTTTTTTTTTTGTAAGCATGTACCGTTTAGTTTAAAATATATAATTTACTAAGTGACTAGATCGGGGTTTAGGACACTCTACGAAAATCAAAGAATGGGGGTGTTTTATTTTTTTTATGATATAAAATATATAGATAATTGAATAATAATCAATAACCCAGATAAAGGAGGATTAAAGGAAAAAAAATAACCGCCCGAAAAAAAAAGTGGCTTGCTAACTTTTCGATTTCTATTTATTTAAGGTGATGCCGCTTAAAAAACGTGTCTCGAAGAATGACCCTTATAATTATTTGAATGACGTAGTTAATTTCCTTGAAACCAACAAGGCTGATATAGGCAATAGGCTTGCCCGACGTGGGATAAATTGGTTGTTTTCCCCACCAAATTGTCCACACTGGGGTGGTATATTTGAGGCCGCTGTAAAATCGGGCAAGACACACTTGCGCAGGACAATTGGTGAATCAGTCCTTACATTTGAGTAACTCGCAACTGTGTTTTGTAAGATTGAGGCCGTTTTGAACTCTAGGTCATTGTGCCCGCTCTCCTCAGATCCGAATAATTTGGAAGCCCTTACGCCGGGCCATTTTTTTATTGGTCGCCCCCTTGTCGCCTTGCCTGAGTATCCCTATATTGATACGAGACCTAATCGTCTCTTGCGTTTTGAATTGGTACGCCAGATTACTCAGAGCTTTTGGAAACGCTGGAGTTTGGAATATTTGCACATACTCCAGCAACGCGTTAAGTGGACTGATAAGACCGATCCACCCAAGATTGGTGACCTCGTTTTGATCAAGGAGGCTAACCTTCCGCCACTCAGATGGCGCAGGAGGCGCATTCTTCGTTTGGTAATTGGGCTGATGGAGTTCCCCAATTTGCTGAGGTCTTGGTAGACGGTTCGATTCTGAGGAGAGCGGTTGCAACGTTGTCACGAGTACCAACCGATTAGCGAACCGGTAGGCCAGTCCAGGGCGGGTGGATGTTTGAAATAGAAATATTTTCTATGATAAGTCAAATCGATTATATCGGTTTAGTAACGTTTTTTTTTTGTCTATTGTAAATTTTGACTATGGTCACACTATGAACGGTCAAATCATTCTAATTCTTGTTTTATAAGTACCTACTAAAATAAAACGAATACTCAAATATGTATACAAAGTAAATTTATAAGTATTTGTAGATCAAACAATAATAATCAGGCTATGATCGCCAATCAATAACTTCATAAGTGGTACATCGGACACAATCTATTTAATCATTGCCGATCATCAATGATGGATGTGACATATCCTACTTTAAACATTTTAAGATGACCCATCAATTACGTCCGGTGTGTCAAATACTACAAGAAACAATATTAGGTTTGCAATCAGTAACGCCGGATGTGGCTGATCCGTCAATATGAATTTTATTATATACGATCATTAATGTTGGATGTGCCCGATACTAATTTTTTACATGGAATAACAACAACAAATTGGTATAACAACCAAATTTATGTAAAAAGCTATACAGGGTGGAATTTTGTAATGCCACCTGAAGGGGAAGTACTCTTAATACTTTAGATACAATTAAATAAAATTTTACTCAAAGAAAACATTCCTTTATTTTTGAAAAGAAAGAAAACGGCATTCAAAGATTTTTAAAAATTCGCTTGCCACACACGGTAATCGAACCGACTAAAATCTGTAAAAGTTGCACCCTGTACTTTTATTGCATCGATTGTTAGGGTCCATAAGGATGAAATCTCTATAACAAACTTCATAAATTGAATCAAATGAAAACAATGAAATCTTAAATTAATTTAATTATTTACAAAAATGGTAAACTAATTAATTGCTCGAAATGGGCTCCATTTTCTTGGATACACAAATTTATTCTTCTAACGAATTCATTTCTAGTAACCTAGTAACCTTTAATAACGTGTTGAGGTGAATGTTATAAATCGTATTCTGAACTTCAACTCTCAACTCGTTTACATTCTCATAAGATTTAATGTAAATTTGTTTTCTTACATATCCCCACAAAAAAAAATCTAAAGGGGTGAGATCTGGTGATTTCGCAGGCCATCTGATTGTGCCGTTTGTACCAATCCAGGTATTAAAATGGTTATTAATGTAGGCAGTAGTGATTCTGCTGTTATGGGCTGGAGCACCATCTAGCTGTAGAATTATTTGGTTTCGCTCTTCCTCGGGGAAACCATTTAACTCATTTCTTAATAAATTCAGTATTTCTAAATACTTGACAGTGTTTAAGTGACCTTCGTACACATGGACTAACACAACCATATTTCTCATAATTCCGCACCAAACATCATCTTCTTGCCCTGATCCCAATCTATTTGGCGCAGTACTTCCTTCGCTTCCATTCTTTTCTGTCGCCCGTCATCTGATCATTTACCTCTTTCTCTTTCATATCCATCCTCACACAGTCCATACATCTTTTCCTTGGCCTCCCTCTCCCTTTCCATCCCTCTACCTTCATATTCATCACTTGCTTACCTACATACATATCATCTCTTCGCATAATATGTCCATACCAAGCCAAACGACTTCCTTTCACTTTCTCGTCAAGAGGCGCCAATTTCAGACTACCTCTCACGTATTCATTCCTAATCTTATCCATTCTCGTAACTCCACACATCCATCGCAACATTCTCATCTCTGCCACATGTAATCGTTTTTCATCCATCTTCTTAGTAGCCCAACACTCAGCTCCATACAATACGACAGGCCTTATAACCGCCTTATATATGCGTCCCTTGAATTTCAAAGGCATTTTAGGATCGTATATTGTGCCCGAGACTTGTCGCCATTTTATCCATCCTGAGTTGATCCTTTGCCGAACATCTCGGTCAATTTCGCCGTTGTGTTGCAGGAGTGAACCGAGGTAGCGAAAGTCAGAGCATACTGGTAGGGGTATACCGCCGATTGTAACCGGGCTTGGACTAGAGAGGCCGCCAAAGTCACAGAACATGTAATCAGTTTTGGTTCTGCTTATCCTAAGGCCTACGTTATCCAGTATCTGCCGCCACTCCTCCAGCTTGCTCTGCACCTCCTGTCCACTTTCTGCTACCAGGACGATGTCGTCGGCAAACAGCATGCACCAGGGTGCCGCTTCCTGTATGTCCGATGATATGGCATCCATAATCAACAAGAAGAGGTAAGGACTAAGAGCCGACCCTTGGTGCAAACCTACAGCCACATCGAATCTGGCTGATTCCAGCTGCGGACCGGACTTGCGTGTGGCATTCAGGATACATAGCTCGGATCAACTTCAGGTACTTTTCAGGTACTCCTTTCTTCTTGAGGGCCCACCACAAGACTTCACGCGGTACCCGGTCATATGCCTTTTCGAGGTCAACGAATACCATAATTATGCAGATTTTTATGCGCCTCCCTGTATTTTTCACAAATTTGGCGAAGTGCAAAAATGGCATCCACCTACCTCGACCAGGCATAAAACCGAATTGGTTACGTGAAATCTCACACTCTGCTCGCAAACGTCGCTCAATTACTCTCTCCCATACTTTCATACTATGAGGCATTAACTTTATTCCCCGATAATTGTTGCATTCTTGGACATCTCCCTTATTTTAAATAATGGGCACTAGGTAACTGTTGCACCATTCCTTGGGTACTGTCTCCTCATGCAACATCTTATTGAAGAATAATTCCGCACCAAACGTTGAAAGAAAATCTTACTTGACTGTTAGTTTCATGAACACGAAGAGGATTCACTCGAGACCAATAGTGATTGTTGCGGCGATTGTACATGCCGTTATTGCTGAAGTTGGTTTCGTCAGACCATACAATGTTACTCAAAAAATTAGGATTACGGTCAATTTCTCTCAGCATGTTTTGACAAAATTGTAGTCGTCTCTCCCCAGGATGCAATTTTTGTACCAACCGACCATCACGATAACATTTAAACTCATACATTTTCAGCACTTTAAGTACGCGAGTGTGGTTTGTTTGTAATTTTAAATTTTCTACCATTCTTTTCAGTACAAACCGAGTTGGTGCCTGACGGTCTCGATATCTCTCTCCATACCACCGCAGAGCACGATTCACATCTTTGTTATTTAAAAAATAAGCTTCCATTAAATCAAATTGTTCTTGATAAGCCATTTTTACCGTGAAACAAATATGAAATGATTTGTAAAAACAATCAAATGTGAATAACAGATGAAAATCTATTTTCAAATGTAACATTCCATATTTAAACTACGACATACACGCAGTTATGTCGCATCTAAGAAAGAAGTCTGCATTACAAACACGTGCAAATTCCAATCGTCTTATCTAAAATAGTAATTCGTAATTTCAATGGATAAATGTCGTCAATGATAATAATTAATTAATAACATAAGTACACAGATGGATCTTTGAGTAAAAGTGCTTTAACTTGACCCATTGAAATAATTTAAGATTTTGTAGGTACAGTATGACAGTCAATTATGTACGTGTATGGATGTAAGGTTTGTATGTATGTATGTGTAAGTACTAGGTACGTAGAGACGGCTGCGCCCGTCGACTAAGTTTACCCCAGTCGCGAATAAACGCAGTTTGAATGAACACGTTATCTTTAATTCCTCTCTTTTATAACCTTGACCCCAAACATTCCCAATTCCCTTAAGTGGTGACCCCTGAAAACTGTGTTTATTAAATACGTGTTATAAATTTCGGTATTCGGACAATGGCTACCCCTGGAGTGAATATACCCGCGATGCGTGCCCCGGAGCCGAGACTCGAGTCAAATCCAGAAAATGTGACCGCACTCGCTAGTATTACGGTATCGTCGCGTATAGCAGAGTTTTGGGCGGACCAGCCGCGACTGTGGTTCGTTCAATTTGAGGCGGTAGTGGCGAACCAGAAGCTCAGCGATGCTGCAAAGCAGAACTTGGTTGTGACCAAGCTGAATAAAAGCGCCATTCAGCAGGTCAGTGATTTACTTTTGACGCCACCGGAGGAGCGTAGATACGAGACGCTCAAGGAGAGGCTACTGCAAGTCTTCTAAGAGTCGGAGACACGCCAGTTCCAAAAACTTTTGGGAGAAATGGAGCTCGGGAACCAGAAACCTTTCCAACTCCTGAGGCGCATGAGGGACTTGGCACGGGCGAAGATACCGGACCCTACATTGCAAATTATGTGGAATAGCCACCTTCCGGCAGCGGTGCAGGCGGTACTGGCAGTCACAGATGTCAAAGAATTGGACAATTTGGCTGTCATTGCAGACAAGGTCATCGAGGCGACTCGGCCAGCAGAGGTAGCGGCGGTGACGTCGACCCCCACCTCCCAAGATGCCAGCGTAACTTCGGACTTGGCTGCTGCGGTGCAAAAGCTGTGCGTCGAGGTCGCGGAACTGCGTCGCTCGCGGCAACCATTTCGCGGTACGCGTGGACGTAACGGTTATCGTAACTCAAGGTCGCGCGATAGGAACGCGAGTAAAAGTCGGAAGGACCCCGATTGGTTATGCTTTTACCATTTTAAGTACCGGTCGAAAGCTACTAAGTGCGTAGATCCGTGCAACTGGAAGGAGCCGAAAAACGTTACCGCGCCGGAAAACTAACGGTGATACAACTTGTGGCGGAGGTCTGTATCAACGCGGCAAAACGCCTATGTGTTCTTGACCGACATAGTGGGTTGAAATTTTTAATAGACACTGGTGCGGATGTGTCGGTAATACCGGTTTCGTTAACCAAAAACAAACAATTCGCGAGTGAAAAATACAAACTTTACGCGGCTAATGGTAGTGAAATAGGAACATATGGTGTGCGTACTTTAGTTTTAGACCTTGGTTTAAGAAGATCTTTCCGATGGACTTTCATTGTGGCGGCTGTTAGGCAACCTATAATTGGAGTAGACTTTTTATCTCATTATAGATTGTTAGTTGATATAGGCGCGCGGCGACTGGTAGATCAAGTTACGCGTTTAAACGTTATCGCGTCAGTCGTATGCCATGGCGAGTATGAGTCAACGATTAAAACACTAGTTAATAACAATATGTGGCATAATATTTTATCTGGTTATCCTGATATTACACGGCCTGTATCGTACAAAGATATTCCGAAGCATTCAGTGTGCCATTACATTGAAATTTCAGGGCCACCAGTATATGCGAAGGCGAGACCGCTGCCTCCGGATAGGTATAAGAAAGTTAAAGCGGAATTTCAAAACATGCTAAATCTAGGTATTTGCAGGCCATCCAAAAGTCCTTGGGCAAGCCCGTTACATGTGGTACCCAAGAAAAATGGGGCACTAAGGCCATGTGGTGACTATAGGTGGCTAAACGCGGTAACAAAACCGGATCGCTATCCTATACCGCGTATTAACGATTTTAAATACCTATTAGCAAGAAAAAAGACCATTTTTAGCAAGTTAGACCTAAATAGGGCGTATCATTTTATACCCGTCGCACCCGATGACATCGAGAAGACCGCAATCATTACACCATTTGGGCTATTTGAATTCCCGCGGATGACGTTTGGTTTGCGCAACGCAGCGCAATCGTTTCAGAGGTTTATGGATACGGTAGTGCTGCGTGGCTTCAATTTTGTATATAATTATATAGATGACGTATGCATTGCTAGCGATTCGGCAGAAGCCCATAAGGAGCATTTGAAGGCCGTTTTCTCGAGGTTCAACGAATTCGGTGTGACAATTAACATCTCTAAATGTGTATTTGGCGTATCTAAATTAGATTTCTTAGGATTTGAGGTGTCAGCGGATGGTGTTCGTCCTCTTGATGATAAGGTAGAAGCAATCGTAAATTTTCCGAGGCCAGAAAATATCGAACAATTACGTCGGTTTCTCGGTATGGTTAATTTCTACCGCTCGCACATTCCTAAGGCAGTTGATTGCCAAGCAGAGTTAAATGCGTATCTACATAACACCAAAAAGCATGATAAAACCTTAATAAAGTGGACTGATAAGGCTATCGAGGCGTTTGAGAAATGTAAGGATAGCTTAAAAAGCGCCATTACATTATACTATCCGTTGCCTGATGCGGAATTATCTCTAATGTGTGATGCTTCAAACACTAGTGTGGGGGCAGTACTACAACAACAAGTTAATAACTGTTGGGAACCGCTGGGATATTTTTCTAGGAAATTAACGCTCATGGAAACCAAATACTCTACGTATGATCGCGAGTTGTTAGCAATATTTATGGCCATTAAACATTTTAAAAATTTGGTAGAAGGTCGAAAATTAACAATCTTTACCGATCATAAACCACTTATATACGCATTCACAAAACTCAATAGCGATAAGGAAAGTCCCAGACGAATTCGTCAACTTTCCTATATAAGTGAGTTTAGTACGGATATTAGGTACATAAGCGGAAAGGAAAATACAGTAGCCGATGCTCTTTCTCGCGTAGAGACAATAAATTGTCCCACGCTACTGGATTATGCGGCGCTAGCGGAAAAGCAATCCAGCGACGCGTACCTACAGCGAGCGTTACAGGCTTCGGACTGCAGCTTGCAATTTAAGCAGTTTTCCATACCGGACTGTGAGAAACAAGTTTATTGTGAGGTCTCACACAACAAAATTAGACCTTACTTAACGGAACATTTTAGGCAAATAGCTTTTCGATCAGTGCATGACCACAGTCATCCTGGTATTAAATGTACTAAACAATTAGTAAAACAAAAGTTCTTTTGGCCAGATATGGACCGAGATGTTTCCAAATGGGCCAGGGCTTGTCCTGTGTGCCAAAAAGTTAAAATATATAGACATACCGTATCAGGAGTAGGTAATATTGAACGGGTTGACCGATTTCATCATATGCACATCGATATAGTCGGACCTTTGACGATATCGACAGATGGATATAAATATTGCGTAACGATGATCGACCGTACCACGGGTTGGCCCGAGGCCGTTCCTGTCCAAAATATCACAGCGGAGACCGTAGCTAGGGTAGTATTTGAGTGTTGGATTTCTCGCTTTGGATGCCCTTCGATTCTTACTAGCGACCAGGGTAGACAGTTTGAGAGTGATTTATTTAGCAACCTCATGAAATATTTGGGCATTTACAAATTACGGACGACTCCTTATCATCCACAAAGCAACGGCATGATTGAACGTTGGCATAGAGCACTAAAAGTGGCTCCCATGGCACGTTTGCAATGGAACAAGTCATGGGTAGACGAGCTTCCGATCGCATTGTTAGGTTTGCGTACAGCTATCAGGAGTGATAGCAGAGTGAGCGCAGCGGAATTAACCTACGGTAAGGCAATTCGATTACCGGGCGAATTTTATGATCAATCGAAAGTTTGTATGTCGGACTCGGAGTATTTACAGTTGCTGAGGGACGCCATAAATAAATTCAAACCACGACCAGCGAGCCATGGCAATTCTAGATCATTATTTGTGTCCAGTGATCTCAATACGTGCAAAAGCGTTTTCGTTAGAAATGATGTATTAAGAAGGTCACTTCAGCCTCCATATGACGGTCCATACACTGTCGTAAAACGACAAGGAAAGGCGTTTATTATTAAGATAGGCCATAAGGACATTTGCGTTTCAATAGATAGGCTAAAACCTGCATATATTATTGATAACGAAAATGATAGTTCTAGTTTAGATATTGCGGATAGTAGTACGTACAATACAACAGACAAAAGTACTAATTTTAAATGTAATAATAACGAGGACACTTCTAGCAATGTTTTACAACATAAAACAACGCGAAGTAGCCGCGTTATCAAAATACCATTGCGTTTTGCATAGCTTGCAGTTTGCAACATGACACTTGCATATTGTACTCAGTTTTACTGTATTCAATAATGTTATTATAATAATTATGATGTACGCTATTGCGACATAATTTAGTTTATAGATTAAGTATACACCATTATACACCTTATTGCATTTTGTATAGATATGAGTTTTCTCTTGTGTTTTTGTGTACTTACATATATTTTTGCTTTTTGTAACCATTTATCGAACGATTTCATTACTAAAACGTATGCATACCTATTATTTTTGCACACTTATGAATTAGGCAATAATTTTAGTCTGATTAACGTTAACATAATTTACTTTTGCACAAACAGTTTCATTATTCTACGTTCTTTACTCATACGAACATCATTTTGTGATAATAGAAGCAAACAATATGGGTTCAAGTCAAACTAAGGAAGAACATAACTCGAGCAATAGTTTGATAGCCCAGACTGTGAACAATAATTATTTTCACCAAAAACTAGATAACCTGGTATGGGTTATCATAGCTCTGGTTGCGATTTTATCCGCCACCATTGGGTGGATGGTTTGCCAGCGCTGTAAGAGGGCGGCAGAAGCGTGGGTGCGCAAGCAGACTGGCTGCAACCACAGCGCGGTGACTGTCCAGACGGTGCCCGTCCAGACGTTGCCCCAGCAACAGGCACCAGCGGCTAGCTCATACATGTAGGCAAAGTGCAGTGCAGTGCTTAGTAATGAAATCGGGCAGTGTATTACGGTTCTTGTATTTCGTGTTAGCTTGTAAGATGTTATTTTTTTTCTTTTTACGAGGGGGGTTGGTGTAGGTACAGTATGACAGTGAATTATGTACGTGTATGGATGTAAGGTTTGTATGTATGTATGTGTAAGTACTAGGTACGTAGAGACGGCTGCGCCCGTCGACTAAGTTTACCCCAGTCGCGAATAAACGCAGTTTGAATGAACACGTTATCTTTAATTCCTCTCTTTTATAACCTTGACCCCAAACATTCCCAATTCCCTAAAGATTTCATTGTTTTCCTTTCATTTAACTTATGAAGTTTGTTAAAGAGATTTCATCCTTATTGACAATATTGACCCTAACAATCGATGCAATAAAAGTACAGGGTGCAACTTTTACAGATTTTAGTCGGTTTGATTACCGTGTGTGGCAAGCGAATTTTAAAAAATCTATGTATGCCGTTTTCTTTCTTTTCAAAAATAAAGGAATGTTTTCGTTGAGTAAAGTTTTCTATCTAAAGTATTAAGAGTACTTCCCCTTCAGGTGGCATTGCAAAATTCCACCCTGTATAGTACCGATTATAAATTTCAAACACTAACAATGTTACGCGTGTGCTTTTTCCGCCCTTAACTCGGCAAGTGGCAGATCGGGCCACGCGCTCGCTCAGTTCGCGCCATCAATATCGTCGCAAAGTAAGTACCTACTATTTTGAACGAACACAATTATCAGTTATGACAATGTTGACGTAATTATCTTCGTTAATAGATGCAAATCTAGAAATTTAAAACGATGGGTCTGTTCGTTACGCTATTCTAAGTGATTTAGAATAATAAAACAAAAAATGATTTTTTCAGATCCTACTTTAATGATAGGGCGTGGCGATATGTCAGATTGACATCAAAACGCAGAAGTATTCTGTAGCATCTAACTGTCACAGCCAAAGACAAAAGCAGAGCTGCATATTTTAAATCGATTTTATGTGAAATCGATACAACATTAAAACGATGCTGTGACGTTTTTATTTGATTTAAAAGTTGTTTTACTTCAAAAATATTAGCTTATTGATATAATGTTGTTTAAAGATTAAATAACTGCATTTTAATAATTTTATTTTAAACCAAACCAACCCTATAAAGATCGATCGTATCGATTACTTATTTAATAATCGATACGGATCAATGTCAAACGTCTATTCCTGTCACACCATAAATGAAATCTAATCCATAAAAAAATCATCAAATAATAAAGTAGGTACCTAGTTCATAATCAATTGGAATGCTTTTTATCATCATAAAATACTCCGGCTTTATAGAGAAAAAGTGAAAATATTAAAAATCGTAGGAAAAAATAACAATTTGTTTTGTTCATATGAAGTTAAAGATCGCCACAACAAACCCAGACCAAATTCTGCCATTGTCCTTTTTGTAGGCAATTGTTAGAGTTCTATCATCGGCAAAGAGCGATATGGGGTTATTTGTTACATTGGTCTACCCAATGTAACAAGTAACCCCAACATTAATATATAAATTAAATAGTAACGGTCCTATGACACTACCTTGGGGGATACCATATACTATCTCACCCTCTATTCATCTGAATATTTCTTCTCGTTTGGTAACCATATTTACATTTCTTACCTCAGTAATATAATTATAATAGCTAACGGTTACATATGTAGATAAGATTTGATTAGATTAAGAATGTTACCGCGAATACCGTATGCTTCTAATTTTTCGATAAGAGTTTTATGTTGGACACAATCAAACGCCCTGGTCATATCACAATAGATGGCTGCTACTGGTATTCTGTTATCAAGGTTAACCATTACAGTCTGTAGAAAACTGTAAATCGCGGTGTTGATATTTTTATTTTGTCTGAAGCCTTTTTTTGCATCATTTAAAATATTTTGTTGTACCACATACTTTTTTTTATGGATATGTTTTAAAACTTTAGTACAATAGGTCGGTAATTTTCCATTTAGTCTTTTTATGAAGAGCTTTAACTATGGAATTCTTTCATTTATCTGGAAATGTACCTTCACTAATTGTCAGGTTAATTATATGGCTTAAATGATGAGAAATTGTATCTGATGCAGCTTTTATTATTTTGGTGCAAATAACATCGTAACCGACACTAGATGTATTCTTTAAGAACATTATATTTTTTTTGCCGTCAAGGGGTGTACAAAGAGCCATAAACATGGATTGTGTTCTAGTACTAATGAGTGATGTTGGCTTCAATCCTGAACTTTCCAGGCATTGAGTTTTATTTAAGAAGTAATTACTGCAAGTAGAAGTGGGTCCCTAATAACTTTATTTTCATGATTTATATTTGAAATAACATGTTTTGGTATATCAAGTTGTGCTCTTTTTATTATTGGCCAACTTAGTATTCACTTATTACTAATATTTATTTTCACGTGATTATGAAAAATGAAAGTACAAAGTTCTTAATCTGCCCTAAATTAATAAAAGATGACGGAATGTTAAGATAATGCAATTCTAATAACAAAAGTAATGACTAATGAGTAATCTAGGAAGGTACAATACGAAAACATAATAAAGACTGAGGAGCACAGATGGCAGGTCGCGGCCTTTCAGCTGACGCCCTGACTTGTGTGAACAGAAAGTTCCTGAGGGGACTGGACTTTGCACGACCAAAGCACTGAAATGAAATGAAATGCAGAAAAATTGCAGTCTCGGAAGCTTTTTTTTAAGGCGCTGTTATACCTCAGAAGCCGTGAAACACCAAATTTTTTGTCGCGCATCTAGCCATAACGGTACATATTACAAACTAGCAAAAAATAGAGCTTAAAGTCAAAAGTCTGAACAAAAGACTTTTGAAAGAATTTTTCATGTATGTAGAATTGAATCACGATAAAAAATCACAAAATCGAGGCAAAAAATAATTTTTCGTCTCACTGTTTGCAATATTTTGATCGTAAGCTGTCATATTTTATTTGATAATATTGTAGAAAATCTAATGAACTAAAGAATTACCCTATTTATTTTCATATTATACGTGTATATTTTGTAAATTTAAATAAAATCTGCCAAACGTCTATGATTTTGACGCTCGGTAGATCCCATCAATATCAAACGCTTCAACAATTTAAACCTTATTAGCATAAGCGGTGTACTGAGTGTCAGTTGCTAGTTTACGCCCCGCCCAGACCTCATCATTCGGCTATGAGCCCTGTGAGAGATAGGTCATGTCGCTTGCGTCTCCGCTGCACGAAATTTTACGTAAACCTGTTTGTTATTATTAAAACGCCAAATTGAGTTCGTAATTTCATGTTCTATGTTATAGACTGAATACTTTGAATCAAATAGGCTTTTCATGTAACTATGGGCACATATAATTAGGACCTAAGTTTATGCTCTTGTTGCGTTTAATGTGTTATTGTTTCTGTGCTTATAAATATATAGTAAGAAGTATAAAATATGGACAATTATAGAAATGAAGTTCTACGAAGGATTTGTACAAGAAAGCGTCGTAATAAAATAGAAATTCACCCATGGTCAAGTGATTATGAAATATGTAACATTTTTACACAAATTATTTTCATAAGAGTAATTTATGACTAACTATGTTATAGATTATCGATTATGCATAATATAATTATATTAATTATTCTCACAATACATAGCTGCCACAGTTTTCAATTTTTGAAAAAGTAATAACATAAAATCGAATCATTTTATGTACCTATATTCCAAATTCATTAGCTTGTTAGAGCGCCGGGAGCGCTAAGATGCCGCCACAGCGAACAATAAACAGCGCTAATATGGCGCTCCGCAATCCGCACACAAGCGGTAACGAATGTTGTATTATTGTGTTGTGAACATAAACCTATTTAGGTACATCGGGTAAAACTTTGATTATTCATAAACTATTAGGTATGTCTCAGTACATCTAATATCTTTTTAATTTCTAAAATCAATCATTTATAAGTAAGAAGGTGACTTTTCTGTTTGCTATAACACAAGATATAGTATTTTTTTAATAATAAAGTACGTAACTAATTATCTTTATTGTAATTACAGTGAAGTTAAAGATAACAGTTCTGCAACGTCTTACACACATTTGACTGCAGTCATTCCTAACACGATCTGTTCAAGAGCTAGCCAAGAAATGCCAAACAATTTTTTTAACAAATTTGACTCAAATTCCGTAGTGATAAGCAAAAATTACAAGAGGGATAGCAGTGACTGGTTCAATTTGCGTAAGAATATGTTGACAGATTGAAATTTTGGTATAGTGGTAAAACGAAGAGATAACAGCAGTAAAGCCAACTTAGTAAAAAAAAATTTGTACAAATAAAATATACATACATACATATCGTCACGCCTTTTATCCCCGAAGGGGTAGGCAGAGGTGTATTCCTACACCCACTTTTCGCCAGATATACTTTAGTCCCACGTAATAAGGGGCGAGCCTATTGCCGTACCGGGCACATTTCCAGACTCCGTGCTGCTACTGAGAATATCGTGACAGAAAAACCCAATAACACTGCCCGACCCAGGAATCGAACCCGGGACCTCCTGACCCCACGCGCACATTTATGCCGCGAGACCAACGAGGCAGTCGTATAGGGTTTGATGTCGAGTTTTCCATCTCTACGCAAAGATGGTATTTGCATCGTGTTATCCCTTAGTCGCCTCTTACGACACTCACGGGAAGATAGGGGGTGGTGACACTTGTATTCTATGCCGTCAACCACACGGCAAAATATTTGCAAAAAAATAAAATATTTGCAATGTAAAATCAGTTGCGCATGGAATCTAAAATGAACAACTGACTTTGCAACAACTGGCGAAGTAAAAAAATGTAACAATCGAGCCTTGTGGATTATCCGATTATTGGTGCCACGCCAGATGGATTAATAGGTCCAAACACGATTGCGGAAATTTTATGTTCTATAGTTGCCTATAAGAATGGCCTGGAGAATAGTATAAGAGCAAATAAAATACAAACATGGAAACATGATAAAAAAGTGAACTGACTAGTTGTTTGAAATAGAATTAGTTTTTATTATAAGTCAAATCGATTAGATCGATTGAGTAACATTTTGTTTAGTCTATTGAAAATTTCTGACAATGATCACACTGAACTCCACTTCCGTTGGCGCCTTGAAAAATTAACACGCCGTTTGCACTCTCGCGTGCCTTGTACCTAATTAATAAATTGATCGCCCTTTGAATTAACGAAAATTGAATCAACTTGTAATTAACTTAATACGTAATTGCCGCTTTTGACTTCCGGCAAAGTTTGTTGTAAATTGATGACTTATTGACCATTTGTGAAAAGTTTTGTGAACCGCAAACGTGCATCGTGGTCTGGAGAAGGACTTCGCCGAATTGTACACTGGTATCTATTCGATTCTCTTGTTATTTTGGCCAAAATTATAAGTTAATCTATAGGTCCACTTCAAGAACATCACCAGGAGATATAAGGTAAAATTTTCATGTACCTACTCAATACTTTACTCACTGTGCAACGCAGTGCTTTGTGTCTGGATATATTGTCTATCGTGGTCAGGTAGATGTATTACACCTTCCACTGTAACTCTGTCCTGAAAATTCCTGCCTGGCTACGGTAATTCTAGACATAATTTTGGGTGCAGAGCTGTAGTTGAAATTTAGCCGCTGTTGCATTACTGAGTATAAACTCAGATTGGTATGAGCTATATATCTCACCTTGTAGACAGTATTGTAGTGTTTGTCAGGTCAGTTATTGTCTAAAATACATAATATTTAATTGTATAAGTTGACCTAGATAATTTGAAACACATTGTCACACATAACCTCAATCAGTAATTGTTGATTTGTATTGTTGAAAAATCTAACTTTTTGTTGTTGCATTAATAAGTCAGTTTGTTTGGATACATAACAGCTGTATGTATCAATAAATTTAGTAAATTTAGTTTATTGCATATATTCATAAGCATAACAACCAACTTGACCTTGCCACTTGGGCGGGTCACATTAATAAACTTTGTTTTGTTATAATATAGATAATATTGCTAGGTAACACATATTCTGTGCTTACTCACTATTGTATATCTCAAATAACACAGCCAGTCTGTCTGTTGCAAATAATTCATTAATTAATTTGAAGTTCAACTTCTAATTTGTTATAAGTTACAACCTTTGATAACTTTTGTGTTTGTTTCAATATATATTGAAACTATTAATTTTGTTGGACAGTAGATACCTGTCACTTGCTTGTACCAGCAGTAAACAGGCTAATATTTAGTTGGTTTCAAAGAATTAAGAAAAATTAAGTTTTGATTGTTAATTTTATTTAACGCTTGTCCGGGCTCTTTTGAATTTTGATTATGTCAGCTATCAAGGACTTGCGTGCGGCTGCTGGTGCTATTGCATCAGATTTGCGCTGGTTTGCCTCGGCCAGTGCTTTAGTGAACCGGCCTGATCGCCAGCAGGCCTTACTTCAAAGGTACGAGCGGATCGATGATCGCCTGGCAAGTGTGGAACAGCAATTCCGCACTTTCAGCACTTGCTGTCTTGTAGTGTCAGTCACTGATTTCACCGCTGACCAGCGAAATAAGGTCAGCGAAGACTATGCCCAGGTCTTAGACCTGTATGATGCTGTCTCCAATAGTGCGAGACAACTAGTTGCCGATAGGGAAGGGCAACCCGGCCTGAAGCAGGAGCTTCCTAGGTCAGCACCGGGGCTGGTGAGTAGGCTCCCTACTTTGGACCTCCCCCATTTTGATGGCTGCCTAGGAAGCTACCTGGGCTTCGTTAATTTGTTCGACAGCCTGGTCAATGATAGGGCTGACCTTCGGCCAGCACAAAAATTGGCATACTTAATGTCGGTTCTGGATGGGGAGGCTAAGGGCCTCATCCAGCATCTGCCCGTGTCTGATGAGGCGTACCAGACGGCTCGGGACCTAATCACTCGTAGGTACCATAATAAGCGTGGCCTCGCCGACACGCACATCGAGCAGATTTTGGGTTTGCCGACGCTCACCCGGGTCTCTGGGTTGCGCACCTAACTTTTGAACCCGCTCTTGGTGGCCATCAACGCACTTAAGTGCCTTGACCTGCCCGTAGACCAATGGTCCTATTTATTGGTGCACATTGTGTTAAAGAAGCTGCCTGCCGACCTGAGGTCGCGTTTTGAACAGCGCTTTGGTGGGGATAGCGCGACCCATCTGCCCCCCTTTGCTGACCTGGAGAGGTTCCTGGAGGATGAGTGCCGGGTCTTGGACAACTCCGGTGGTGATACGCCGGCTAAGACGCAGCCGCCCAAGGTCAAGGAGCAGGCTCGCGTTCACACCCGAGCCAGTGTTGACTGGCGCCCTCCTCGCTTTGCAGTCACGCAGAGCCCAGTGGAGTGCTCTTACTGCAAGGTCACGGGGCAAAGAACGGCCAGTTGCAGGGCATTTTTGGACCTTCATGTCGCCTCTCGTAGGCGCATCGCGAATGCCCGCCGCCTTTGCTTCTCTTGCTTGGGGTCCCACTACCAGCGAGACTGCCCAAACTCTCGCCCCTGTCCTCACTGTGGAGGACAGCATTTGAACATTCTCTGTATGAATGCCAGAGAGGTTGGCCGCTTGTCCAACCAGCCGACGCCGCGCACGGGCGGGTGTTTTGAAGATGGCAGCCGAGGCTCACCGGCGCGTAGCCGAGAGTCGCCTCGCTCAATTGATCGCCACTCGCCCCGCTTGGAGAACCGTAGCGTGCGCACGCCTCCTCTCTCTCGCGCACCTGAATGTGCTGTTCAGCGTCACCAGCACCATGACTGCTGCCCCAGGTATTCCCCTCCTTTGGCGGAGCGTCGCCGCCTTGACTCGCGGCCACCTCGTTTTGGGCGGGTGCGTCACTATGACCCCCCACATCTGGCGCGCGGATCGAGTCATCGCGCTTTTGAGGACTTCAAGCCGCACTCTCGTTTTGACTTGCCTGGTCCTGGCCAACGGTCGCCGCCCAGGCAACAATAGGTCGTTGACCCCTGCCCTATAACGCCAACCTCCCCATTGAGACCGTTATCCTACCAACGGTTGCTGTTAGGGTCTGGGGACCCACGGGGACCTCTGTTGTTGTCCGTGCTATATTGGACACAGGTTCACAAGGTTGCATTGTTTCCACTTATTTGGTAGGGCAGGTTAAATTAAATATGGGCTCTTTTCCAAATTGTATACGGGGCATAGGTGACGTAGCCTCTAATGTTGAAGGGCAAGTTAAGGTTTTGATTGGCCCTGTTGAATCTTCACACCCGAGGATTAAAACCTCGGCTATTGTGTTGAAGAATATTTTGGGTATGCACCCACAGAAACAGCTACCCGCTGCTGTGGTGAATTTGACATCGGAATTGGAACTGGCAGACCCCAAATTTGACACACCGGGACAAATCGACTTGTTGATTGGCTCTGATGTCCTCGGTGGAAATTTGATTGGTGGGAAACGGGTCTTGGTGCCAAATAGTTTGACTGCCATCCCGACCATATTTGGATTTGCTTTGATGGGACCTGTACCTAGGGACCCCCCTCCACCCGAACTTGATAATTTGTTGGCTGTAGGCTCTGCTCTCTCTGATGCAGTTCAGAGGTTTTGGGAGGTCGAGAAGCCCCCTCAAGTTGCCCGTTTGAATCCAGAACATGAGGAGTGCGAGCTGTTCTTCCAGAACAACACTGGTCGACTCAGTTCTGGTCGGATTATCACGAAGCTACCTTTTCTGTCTGTTCGGCCTCCGCTTGGTGAGTCACGACCTTTAGCCGAAAAGAGATTGTTGGCTATGGAGCGCCGCATGGGTCGTGATCCGGAGCTCAGACAGAAGTACATTGAGTTCATGAGGGAATATGAACAATTGGGACACATGTCTGTGTCAAATTTGGATTGGCGTTCGGTGGAGCACTACTTTCTCCCGCATCATGCGGTATTGAAGCCATCGACTGGTAAGCTGCGCACAGTATTTGATGGTTCTGCGCAGACTTCAACAGGCGTATCCTTGAACCAGTGCTTGCATTCTGGTCCCAAGTTGGTCAAGGACCTTTGTGACGTCATCACCAGCTTTCGGCGACATCAGGTTGTCTTTGTGGCCGACATAAAAATGATGTTCAGGCAGACTATTATCCACCCTGACGACCGTCGCTTCCAGCTGATCCTTTGGAGAGAGTCTCCTCGCGATCCCATGGTCGTCTACGAGCTCAATACGAATACGTACGGGTTAAGGTCAAGCCCCTACTTGGCAATACGTTCTCTTTGGGAGCTCGCAGACCGCGAAGGCTTACGTTTCCCACGAGCCTCCGCCATCTTGAAAGACGATATTTCCGTCGATGACATTTGCTCGGGCGCCTCCACAGCGGACGAGGCGATCCTCCTGCGGGACGAATTGATAGGTATTTTGGCCTCCGCTGGTTATGAGTTGCGCAAATGGATTTCCAACTCACCAGCGCTTTTGGAAGGCTTGCCAGAGGATCATCAGCAAGATCCACATCTATTTGAGATTGTTGACAACCCCGCCATGATGGCTGTTCTCGGCGTTCAGTACAAACCAGTCCAAGACATCTTTACGTATAACGTAGACTTGAAATTGCCTTGTTCTTGGACTAAACGTCTCGTGTTGTCTACTGTCGCCAGAACCTTTGATCCGAACGGTTGGATTTGTCCTATCATATTTTGAGCAAAATGCTTCTTGCAGAAGCTTTGGACAGCAGGATTGACCTGGGATGAACCTCTGCACGGCACTCTTGTTGAGGAATGGACCTCTTTTGTATCCTCACTTCCTGCCGTCAACGAGATCTCCTTGCCTCGTCCCATCCTTCCTCCCGGGAAGTACAAGGCCACCCTTCACGGGTTTTGTGATGCCTCGGAACGTGGTCACGCGGCCGTGGTGTACTTGCGCACAGTCAGTGCCTCAGGTCAGGTGAGAGTTTCCCTGATCATGGCGAAGAGCAAGGTTGCATCCCTTCGGACATCTCTGACCATTCCGAAATTGGAGCTCTCGGGAGCAGCACTACTTGTACGCTTATTGAACCACGTGTCTAACACTTTGGGTAAAAGCATTTGTATTAATGGGACTTACGCCTGGACAGACAGCCAAATTGTTCTTTGTTGGTTGAAGGCTTCTGTCCACACCTTGGAGGTATTTGTCGCTAATCGCGTTTCCCAAATCCAGAAATCCGAAGTCAAACTTGTTTGGAGACACGTGCCAGGTGAGCTCAACCCCGCTGATTGTGCCTCGCGCGGATGCTTGACGCCTAGTTTGATAGGTCATTCGCTGTGGTGGGGTCCGGAATGGTTGAGTCGACCAGAAATTGATTGGCCTCGAACGCCAGTTTTGAATACTTCTAATTTGCCGTGTCTGCGAACACTCGCTCTTGAAAAGGTGGAATGCGCCTTCGACCCCGATTTTTTGTTGAATCGTTACAGCTCCCTTGACAAGTTGTTAGGTGTTACTGCTTGGATAAAGCGTTTTGTTTTTAATTTTAGGCACCCACAACAAAAACGTCTGACACCGTTTCTCTCACCACAGGAACGACAGGAGTCCCTCACCTTTTGGGTTCGTTCTGTGCAATTGGCGCATTTGAGAAGGAGATTGCTATCCTTAAATCAGGGAGATCGAAACTATCGGGAGCTGTATCTAAATTGAACCCCTTTTTGGATGATACGGGTCTCTTGCGCGTTGGAGGGCGTCTCAAAAACGCCAACCTCCCTTACGGGGCTCGTCACCCCCTTTTGTTACCTAAGGACGGTCATTTGGTACGCTTGTTGGTAACTGACCGTCACCTTAAAAATTCGCATGCTGGCTGTAATGCTTTGTTGGCCATTTTGCAACGCGAGTTTTGGATTTTGTCTGCCCGAAGAATTATTCGGAGTGTAGTCTTTCGCTGCATCCCTTGCTATAAGCTCAAGGCTTCTACCATGCAGCCCTTGATGGGAGACTTACCAGCAGATCGCGTAACTGAGAGCAGGACATTTGACGGTGTTGGCACGGACTTCGCTGGTCCCTTTTTGGTAAAAACGTCGACACTTCGAAACAGCAAGACTGTTAAGGCCTACTTGTATGTTTTTGTTTGTCTCTCCACAAAGGCCGTACACTTAGAACTGATCTCCTCGCTTATGACCGAGGCGTTTGTAGCCACATTTGACAGATTTGTATCCCGCAGAGGGCTGCCTTCCTTGATCCGTTCTGACTGCGGCACTAACTTCAAGGGCACCTATAATTATTTGAATGATGTTGTTAATTTCCTTGAAACCAACAAAGCTGATATAGGTGATAGGCTTGCCCGACGTGGGATAAATTGGTTGGTTTCCCCACCAAATTGTCCACACTGGGGTGGTATTTTTGAGGCCGCTGTAAAATCGGCCAAAACACACTTGCGCAGGACAATCGGTGAATCTGTCCTTACATTTGAGGAACTCGCAACTGTGTTTTGTAAGATTGAGGCCGTTTTGAACTCTCGTCCATTGTGCCCGATCTCCTCAGATCCGAATGATTTGGAGGCCCTTACGCCGGGCCATTTTTTGATTGGTCGCCCACTTGTCGCCTTGCCTGAGTACACCTACATTGATACGAGACCTGGTCGTCTCTCGCGCTTTGAATTGGTACGCCAGATTACTCAGAGCTTTTGGAAACGCTGGAATTTAGAATATTTGCACATACTCCAGCAACGCGTTAAGTGGACCGACAAGACCGATCCACCCAAGATTGGTGACCTCGTTTTGATCAAGGAGGCTAACCTTCCGCCACTCAGATGGCGCAGGAGGCGCATTCTTCGTTTGGTAATTGGGCTGATGGAGTTCCCCAATTTGCTGAGGTCTTGGTGGACGGTTCGATTCTGAGGAGAGCGGTTGCAACATTGTCACGTCTACCAACCGATTAGCGGACCGGTAGGCCGGTCCGGGGCGGGTGGATGTTTGAAATAGAATTAGTTTTTATTATAAGTCAAATCGATTAGATCGATTGAGTAACATTTTGTTTAGTCTATTGAAAATTTCTGACAATGGTCACACTGAACTCCTCACTTGAAAAATTAACACGCCGTTTGCACTCTCGCGTGCCTTGTACCTAATTAATAAATTGATCGCCTTTTGAATTAACGCGAATTGAATCAACTTGTAATTAACTTAATACGTAATTGCCGCTTTTGACTTCCGGCAAAGTTTGTTGTAAATTGATGACATATTGAACATTTGTGAAAAGTTTTGTGAACCGCAAACGTGCATCGTGGTCTGGAGAAGGACTTCGCCGAATTGTACACTGGTATCTATTCGATTCTCTTGTTATTTTGGCCAAAATTATAAGTTAATCTATAGGTCCACTTCAAGAACATCACCAGGAGATATAAGGTAAAATTTTCATGTACCTACTCAATACTTTACTCACTGTGCAACGCAGTGCTTTGTGTCTGGATATATTGTCTATCGTGGTCAGGTAGATGTATTACACCTTCCACTGCAACTCTGTCCTGAAAATTCCTGCCTGGCTACGGTAATTCTAGACACTAGTCTAAACAAATATTGTAATTGTTATTACCAAATTCAGGGGCAACGCCACGTTACACGCAAACAAAAGTATTTATTTGCTGTGTGGAGTGGCGAAAGTATACCACTAAAAATAGAAATTATAGAAAGAGATGATGTTTTCTGGGAGAAGAAAAGCTTGTGGCGTTTTATATGAATTGGCAGTTGCCTGAAATTGTTGATTCTCGTCAAGCTCAAGGGATGGCATTGTGAGATCATGGAGAGGAAAATGTTGCATCAGTGCTTGAAATTTCTACAATACCAAGCCGTAAAAGGAAATTAAATGAAACTGTGCCTCGTGAACAACAGCCAATAATAAGTATTGAAGCCTTATCACCTCACACACTGCCTTTAACATTCGATGAGAATAAAGAAAAGGGTTGTAACAGACAGCTAACTTTTGATGAGCTGTATTTCGTTAATAAATGAATATAAATAAATATCTTTTAATATTTATTTTCTTTGAAACAACACATATTTGAAGCGAAAGAATTTTTTTAATATTTTCCATACAAATATGTATGAGGAGAGCTAACGAAAAAGCAGTAACTCAAATTCTAATTCTATAATTTTCTAAGTGACATAGCAGTATCTCATGAATAAGGTGTATCCACATATATTTTTGATGTTTATCTATTTTGAAAAATAATAATGGGTTTCGAAACGAGTCGCCTGAATTTGAGAGTATTGGTAGTGTAGGGGGCTTAAGGGAGTTCGTTTTAATCCCCTAAAAGTAATTTTGGTTGCCGGAGTTGCGTCTAAATATTTTTAAACAATTTCCAAAATTTTATAAATACTTCGGCAATTATGCAAAACGGAATGTAGTTTTTATACTTTAGTACAGCTTTACAAATGTCATTTTTAGGTTTTATGTGAAAAACGTGAAACGAAACGCAAAACTGCCATCTTGGAATGATCATATTGACAGCTAATGTCAAATTTGTGCGTCATTGCTTTCGAGTGCCTAGGGTTAGGTGCGACTGTAATAAAAAAATGTAATAAATAGGTTATGTTAGGTTCTCTTTTGACCCTTAATCCGAAAATAGGAGCCCTTCGCAGGGCTCCGTCAACCTTAGTTTATTAAACTAGTGTGAAGAATGTGGAAGTTGGCAGTGCCATACACACCGATGTTTGAGAATTATTTTTTCAGAGGAAACCAAGTATTTCCGGCAAGTGAAAATTGTGAGGGGGGTTTCAAGACCTCCCCTCCTCCCTCTCCAATCACTCACAACCCCTAAAAACGGCGACGTATTTCGAAACCTTTACCATAATAATTATACTTATAATAACAATAACATCCATAAATAAATAAAAGAAATCAACTTTTACTAAACTTCAATTATCTCGTAACTCGCTTTAGTTGAGATACGGCTTTTGCGCTTAGTAGAACAGTATTGTGTTTTTTAGGGTACCGTAGCCAAAAATTGTAAAAACGGAACCCTTATAGATTCGCAATGTCTGTCTGTCTGTCCGCCCGTATGTCACAGCCAATTTAGTGCAAAACAGATTTGAAAACTGGCAGGAATGGAATTAGATGTAGGTATTCTATGACTTGCTTCACTATTTTTATACAAAAACAAAACAAACATAATAATGGCCTCTCCATACATGGAACTGACTTAATTATTTTTATCATCTGACGGTGCCGTAAGATGATAAAAATAATTAAGTCAGTTATCAGTAGGTATTTACCTACTTTCGTCAACTATTAATACCTATAACGTCTAATGTTAACCAGTTTTGCTCATGGCAGCAATTTTAGCGCTATTTAGTTTATCATGCGTACATTAAGATTAACATAATAATCACTTTTAAGTACTTAATTAGGGCAGTTCGTAAAAAATGTTAAGTAACTTATATTATTAGTTACAATAATAATATGTTTTTATATGTTTGTTTGTATCGCAGTTGTGTGGTAATGAGCACAGAAAAAATTAGACACTATTTCTTATTACGGAAGTACACTATGGCCATCTTATAGTTTTGCCATGTCCATCTATTCATCATAACTCTCTGTAATGATTGATTATTATGGTGGCCAAATCTTTCGAAATACTTATACAGTGATAAGTGTAAGTACTTTGCGAGATTAGATGTTCTTTTTTTTTTAATTTTTACTATTCAGAGATCCGAAATATTTAACCTCCACAATCAATCATTACACGTCTACCAAGAAAACCGAAGTATTGGTTCTGTGTAAACTATTCTGAATAGTTAGTCCCTTACACAATAAAGTTACAAAGAAAATATCACAATTAAACGAGTGTACCACGTGAGATCGACAAATGGGAGTTCGACTAACACTTGAGCGACAAAACGGCCTGCAACTCACTGTAGTTTGAATGCACGCTTGTGCGAGACACTAAAGTTCGACTTTACACGCGACATAAAGTAATTGATAAACTTTTTTAAAAGTGCTAAAGTCACACTGTTTCAGCATGAATGGGCTTGACCGGAGAAGAAGTATTTCCTGAGAAAATCGACATAAAGTAACATTTTACTGCTGCGCTTCGCACGGAAATGAAGTGCAATTTTTTTTATGGTCAACGCCAGAGTGGATTTGAAGGTTGAGGTGCGGGGCCTGTTACAGCAGTATGCGATGGACCACCAGAGTACTAGTGGAGTCATTGTGTGGTTAGTCTGGGTCGACCCGTCAGCCAGCGAGACTCGTAAAAACGGTGGTTCCGCTGTCCGCCCGCAGTATAGTACAGGGGCCCAACCGGGACTAACCATCTCGGGATGCTGCCCTACCAAGCCGCGTTTAATCCTAGAGTAGCTAGCCATGCTGGTTATGCATTATCACGACTCTGAATTGCCCGGTTATACAGTGGAAAAGAACTTCGTAGCCAAAGTCATATTATAAAAAAGTATCAACTGAAGGCGTATTCGAGTGCTGTGGAATAGAGCTAATTGATCACAAGCTGTTGATAATATGTATTTATAGAGTACCAAACTTATCGAATATAAGGGGGCCAATTCTGCTATTTTTATGTGACATTGATATCATATTTTGAATGGATTTAAAAGCGGTATTCTGATAACCTAATGTCATTATCGTAAGAATTTAAAATAAACAGTTCGTCGTTGACACATACGATCTCGTTACAATTTCATTCAAATATTATATAATTTAGAAGAAAACGCTTTTTGTGACGTAAGTATGACACTGACATGATATTGCTACTATATTTATTTAGCGGAATTGGGCCCCAGAATAGTTTTGAGAAATTGGAAATTATCTTAAGAATACTTGTCAAAAATTATAATAAAAACATAGTACTAGCTGGCGTTATAATATAGATATCATGTAGAGATTATGTAAAAGTAGTTTTCAATCTCAAGAATTTGAAGCTATTCTCTTGAGTTTTAATCTACACTTGGCCATAAGACAGCCCACTTGCCTTTGCAGTCAAACATGTATAGACAACTTTGCCTATAATTTTAATAGGTTATGTGAAACCAATACAATAGAACTTACCCTATCTGACCACACTGCCCAATTACTAAAATGCCCTGTAAATATAAAATGTGCTCTTAATTATTGGCGCAGAACTGAACGTAGGTATTCTCAAGAACACATAAATAAATTCAGAACATTTATAGTGTCTCACCTTTCAGGACATGTATCAAACACAAGATCCTATTCCTGCCTTTAATTATTTTAGTGACATATTTTCATTGTTAAATAACCTATGCTATGCTTTCCCCAGAAGATAACAACAATCAGTACTATAAAAAGTAACTTGGGGGTCGCGTGGTATTAAAAAATGCAGCAAAAATAAGAGAAGATTATTATGGAAATATCGTCTTAATCCAAGTGAATACAATAAAAATAATTTTAAAAAGCATTCAAAATTATTTAAAAAATAATAAAATTTACTTACGGGATTGGGCGGGCCACGTGATCCGGATGCATCCTAGCCGATGGGCGAAGATCGTCACGCAATGGGTGCCGCAAGACGGGCGGCGGAAAAGAGGCCGACCCCGAAAACGATGGCGTGACGATCTAGACAATTTTGACAGAGACTGGCCCAATTTGGCAGAAGATAGGGACGCTTGGAGGAGTGTAAGAGAGAACTTTACCCAGCAGTGGGACAACATAGGTTAAATAAAAAAAAATTTACTCACAAGTCACAAAATGATCATAAGATTAAAAATTCTATAAACAAATGTAAAACTAGTTGGCTCATATTAAAAAGAGCAAAACTTGACATACCAAAACATGTTATTTCAAATATAAATGATTAAAATAAAGCTGTTAGGGACCCACATCATATCCCTACTATTTTCAGTAATTACTTTCTTAAATAAAACTCAATGCCTGGAAGGTTCAGAATTGAAGCCAACATCACTCATTAGTACTAGGACACAATCCATGCTTATGGCTCCTCGTACACCCCTTGACGTCAAATAATTATAATGTGCTTAAAGAATACATCTAGTGTCGGTTACGATGGCATTTCCACCAAAATAATAAAAGCTATATCAGATACAATTTCTCATAATTTAAGCCATATAATTAACCTGACAATTAGTGAAGGTACATTTCCAGATAAATTAAAGAAATCCATAGTTAAAGCTCTTCATACAAAGACCAAATGGAAAATTACAGGCCTATAGCACTAAAGTTTTAAAACATATCCATAAAGAAATATATACCTATGAGGAACAACATAATATTTTAAATGATGCAAAAAAGGCTTCAGACATAATAAAAATATCAACACCGCGATTTACAGTTTTCTACAAACTGTAATGGTTAATGTTGACAACAAATACCAGTAGCAGCCATCTATTGCGATATGACCAGGGCGTTTGATTGTGTCCAACATAAAACTCTTATCGCAAAATTAGAAGCATACGGTATTCGCGGTAACATTCTTAATCTAATCAAATCTTATCTACATATATAACTGTTAGCTATTATTATTATATTACTGAGGTAAGAAATGTAAACATGGTTACCAAACGAGAAGATATATTCAGCTCAATAGAGGGTGAGATAGTATATGGTATCCCCCAAGGTAGTGTCATAGGACCGTTACTATCTAATTTATATATTAATGATCGGGTTATTTGTAACATTGGGTAGACCAATATAACAAATAACTCCATAACGCTCTTTGCCGATGATAGCACTCTAACAATTGCCTGCAAAAATTTAGATACTTACGTATGAGAGCTACATCAATGAAACTTTAGCATCTGTAGCAAAGTGGTTGCATAGTAATTAAAATATTAATTTAAGAAAGACATACACAAATATTATGCATTTTATACAACGCATATTGTCTGCTAAAGATCTCAATATTAACTGCCATAGTATAAAAATTGCCTCAAGTGGCACCACAGCTTATGCTCTTCACAAACAATCGGATATTGTAAGTGTAGACACATTAATTACTGCCTACTACGGATTAGTTGAGTCAACCCTAAGATATGGAGTAATTTTTTGGGGAAATAGTACACACAAAGAAGTAGCTTTTAAAGCACAGAAGCGATGCATACGAGCAATGTTTACCCTTAAAGTAACTGACCGTTGCGTTGCAACTTCTACTTTAAGAAACATAGAATACTAACTCTGCCATCGCTTTATATCTTGGAAATAGCTATGTTTGTCAAGACAAATACGGATCTATTCCCACAAGTGTCGGATATATTTCCCCGAAACAGAAGAGATAACAGTAGATTCTGCTTACATGACTCAAAGAGTACACTAATGCAGAAAAGTGTGTTCTGTATGGCCCCATAATAAATAACCAGGGTCATAGAAAAATCTGAACACAACACAATTTAAAACAAAACTCAGAAATTATTTATTATTGAAAGGTTATTATTATATACTTATCAGACTTCCTTGAAGAAAAAGTAGCAGAATAATTTAAGTAAACTGAATTATATTTTACGACTTATATTTAATTTTTTATTATGACATTGTATTCTTATATTGAAATTTAATCTTGACGTGTATTACCAATTTCACATTTATTTAATTCTGCACATAAATTCAATACTGGCATTACCAAGCACTAATTCTAGTGTAGATATTTTAATGTATGTTTTAAGTATGATCTCATTTGAATTTTAATTTATTATTGTGAGATTTGTGTTAGTGGTATTATTAATTTAGTTTACAGTTAAAACTTAATGAATAAGGTTATTATAGAAATAAGCAAAATGTACCCTGCCTAATTCTTATGTACTTATAAAATTTGTACGCCATTAACAGGCTGAACATATGAAACTATGTATTATTATATTGTAACATCTTGCATGTCATGTACCACTATGTTCAAACAAATAAAAATTGATCTTATCTTATCTTAAAGTAGCAGTAGCCTTGTCCGTCAGGACGAATGTTTGCTGTCAACGACTACGCTACCTGGAGGACCATTAACGAAAATGTTGGCCCATTTATGTGTGTATCTACCGATCCCATAGTGAAATACTGAGCCAATCATACAGCAAATAATGCGCAGCAGCAGCTTCCCAACGCTGTATTTGTATTTTTGGGCCATTTCTGGCTGAGCTCTTCCAAAACCGACCACGCGGGACGTGCTGCTTAGGCATTTGCCCTCACGCATGACCTGACTCAACTAGACCATCATGATACCAGATATATTGAATCAAGCGCCCTCGTTGTTGCCGACCCTTTGTTGACGAGTAACATGACCCTGTAGTCTGTACAGTATGTTGGTGGAAACCCCATTGGGAAACTTAGACCGTTGTTTTGGTCTCAATCACTTTGCGAGTTACTGCGCCGCCAGTGCGGGTTGTGGTAATGCGACGCTTATGGCACTACTCGTCGGCTTAACTTGCTCTGCGATGCAGTGGGCAAGCGATAATTACCAATACAATACGCACGTAACTCCGAAAAGTCAAAGGTGCATACTGTGCATTTGAACACGCTACCCTCTTCATGGCAATCTGTTGGTATCTTCAGTAGTTTAGTGCTAATTATCCGGTCTTTGCATCTGATAAAAAGCTTGTAATTATTACCTTTTTTAATGTAGGTATTTTTAGAATAATATAAATATTTTTTTTTAGAATTCTTAGCAATCCAAACCTAACAAACGATGCTCTCAGCATAAAAATGTGTGCGTATTTTCAAGACAATATAAAATAAACAGGGAAAATCTAATCAGCATAAAATCTTATACTAATTATATAAAGGTTAATAAACATTATAGCTAATTTCTAATCCTATCTTATTTATATTTGTTTAGCATAATACGTGTTCTTTGTTCTGATAACGAGTGATATAACAAAACAAAGACTCACAAGTATTTAGTTGTATTTCTGCAACAGGCAGAGAAAGTTTTATTTTTGTATGGTGTCATTCTGAAATAAATAGTGCTATCAAAATGGGAGTGCTGATCCAAATTGTTTGTACGGCAATAAGTAAGTAAAACAATTGGGTGTTGTTCCTTAAAAGATTGTGATTTATACTTTCTTATTGATTTTGTGTAGCGCTCATAGCATGTCATGACTTGCCTTTCGTAACAGGGCCAGTTGGGCCAGGTAAAGCAATACTAACAAAGGTTTTAATAGATTTTAACTTGAATGGATGACCGCTTGCACTTGCTTTCATATCGAGCGCTACCGTACTAAGGAGGCCACTTAGAGCCATCGCTGCCTGTTTTTGACTCAGGACCAGAACTCGTAAGGCATGTCCATCTTCGGGCTGCCTTTAAACTTTAACACTGGAATAGGGTTGTTTCCAACTAGTCAAATCAAGCACTTTTAATGAAATGTCAAAAACGACCTTTGCCAAGGGTTTTGTATGAAATATGACGTAGTGACGTCATAGTGTTTTGCTGTCAAGTAGAATACTTATTATCAATAAATTGACTATAAAAAATGTTAAATAAAGTTTTAACATTAATTGATGAATGAAACTACTATTATTTTGACATGTTTCACTAGATAAAAATACTTGTTTAATTTATTTCACTTGCAACAGAAACTTCCCTATTGCTTACATGATCGCATATTTGATGAGAACATCGATTTCGGGATGATCGAGTAGATATATTAAGTGGCCAAAAGACAGTTTTGAAGTTAATCCGCTTCCCAGAATATAAATAGAAAACCTTACTGGATACTATACTGACCGCCTCCGCGGTTCAGTAGATAGCGTATGCGAGTACTGATCGGAGGTCCCGGGTTCGATTCCCCGGTCGGGCAAAAGTGTTACTGGGTTTTTCCGAATTCTCAGTAGCGGCTCGGAGTCTGGTGACGTGCCCGGTAACGGCAATAGGCTCGCCACATAACATAACATAACATAACTTCACGCCTCTATCCCTGAAGGGGTAGGCAGAGCTGTATTACACACCCACACTTCGCCAGTTATGTTTCGGTCCCAATGTAATAGGGGGCGAGCCTATTGCCATCTACCGGGCACATTGTTAAGCAAGCGATATTTAACATTTTAATACACACATCACTTTGAAAAGTCAGAGGTGGGTGCCCGGGGTAACTGGGGATCGAACCCGAGACCATCGTCTCGGCCGTCCGTTACGTAAACCACTGGGCTATCGCCGCGCTAAAAATATACAGACATTCGAAGAAGGACATCACTAATGAAATTGCGTGAGTAAATAATTGGTTGATACTCAACAAATTAGAAATAAACTGCGAGAAAACCAATGTAATGAGTTTTTTATCAGAGAACAAATGGACTGTCACTCACAACATAAGTTATGCAAATGAAAAAATAGCTGTAACAACTTACATTTGATTTTTAGGACTTCGGATGGTCATTATCTGCAAAAAACTGAGCCAGTATTCCTTTGCTCTATATAACCTTACGAAAGTAGTCAATGAATCCACTGTTTTGGTTGCTTACAATGCGTATGTAGCGTCTATTTGCGCTATGAAATTATTCACTGCGGAAACTCTACAGATGTTCAAACTCATAAGGGCCACAAAAATCACATTAAAATCCTGAGAGAGTTGAAAACTATAGTTCAAAAACCTTAATCTTTTGACTTTGCCTTGGATGTACAAATGCCAGCAGTGTTCATAAAAACTCATATGCAATTATTCGAAACACTAAAATCTAAACGTCGTAATAATGAAATACGTATCAATGCGTACGCAACCAAGTTTTCTGGGGATGGCACTAAGAATCTATAATAAGATTCCAAAATTGATAACTTAAAATGATCTTCATAGTTTTAAAAAGTGTTGCTATCAGTTTTTAACCTACAAAGTGGTTGTGATCTGGCGGATGAAAATTTTATTTAATGAATAGTATTTAGTCTTAGAATTGTTTAGCTGTAGCACATAAATATTGTATTTGAATCCTATAAAATTGATTAAGTACTATACATTTATTGACATTGCTTTTTTAGCAAATATCATCTTAATCAAAATCTGAATATTATGTGTATTTCGTCTTTATAAATTAGAATTTGGAAGCCAAAAACGGCAGGACATAGAGTCGTCGTCATCATCCTTTAACAGTCCACTGCTGGACTAGGCCTCTCATTTGAAAGGAGGGATTGGCCTACTATACCACGCTGGCCAAACGGGTTGGTATGTATCAAGTTTTCCTTCTCTTACAGAGCTGTTCTCTGCATAATATGCTCCCTCTGTCGGCTCTTACGACACCCATGGGATGATAAGGGTTGTGACATTCCGTATTCTTAATCCGTCACCACACGGACGGGACATAGAGTATCTACCTATATATCCTGTATGTAACAGCTATTTACCTGTTCGACAAATAAAGAATCTTGAATTTTAATTTGACATTATGAGTATACAAAAAAAGTTGTAGCATTCTGCAGTGCCTCAATGTTCTGAGGAGACCTGGAATTGGTAATATTAAAATTCATTGACGAATTCGGTACCGAAAAATGCGGCTTTCTCAATCAGATCTTGACTCATCAAAAAGTCTGAGGACAAACTAATAAATAATAGCCTCGGACACCATGGGCTATCCTGCAGCAGAAGCGCTGGTAGGATTCCTCGTCATGCTCACCTAAATGACATAATCCGTCGTGCTATTGTCGCGTCTGGTGTACCAGCTGTACTTGAACCAAATGGTTTGGTACGCGACGACGGGAAGAGACCTGACGGTATGTCACTGTTGCCATAGAAAATGGGTAGGCCTTTGGTGTGGGACGCAACCTGCGTAGACACCCTCGCGCCATCCCATGTTCCAAGCTCGGGCGGCCATGCTAGCGCTGCTGCTGCATCTGCGGAAACCCTCACACGGCGCAAATACAGTAATCTAGTAGCTAATTACGTATTTGAGCCGTTTGGGGTGGAAACGCTAGGCTCATTGGGTCCAAGCGCTCGTTCTTTATACCGAGAAATATCTAAACGGTTAGTCGACGTCTCACGTGACCAGAAGGCTGGTTTATTCTTTGCTCAAAGAATCAGCATTGCCATCCAGCGTGGCAATGCTGCCAGCCTTCTGGGCACGTTACCCGATGATATTGATGCGGAGGCATTCTACGACGCCTAAACACACATGTATCTATTTTTACTCTTTATTTTTAGTTTTATGTACATATATTGTATATTCTTAGACAGTATGATTATTTAAGATAGTAATGTATATAGTTATAATTAATCATCTGCAATGTACCTAATTATGAAAATTTTACAAAATAAAGTACATATTTTAACCGAAAAAAATTTTTTAAAAAAAATTGATGAAAAAACGTTGTAACGACCAAAATACAACAATAACAAACTTTTTTTTTATTTGCCAAGTAATGACATTTGCAGGATTACGTGTTAATTGAATAAAGCCGATAGTCTAAATCGTATTATATTCCACGAATGATTTTAGCAGTTAAAATCTATACATATAATAAAATGGTAGGAAAGTCAAAACTGTACATTGAATATTTTTTTAAAAGAACACTTGGTGTGTGATCTACTATCGATACCGAGGCCAAAAATATAGTTTTTAGAATTTTTGTCTGTTTATCTGTTTATTTGTTTGTCCTTATATCCGGGATAAAGTAAAAAAGTACTGCATGGATTTACTTCAAATTTGGCACAAATATTATTAAAAAGTCGGGTCACCACATAGGCTACATATTATCACGCTATGACCTGCAGGGAACGAGCAGAAAACCTTTATTTCTTCAACGCATTCTGTACCAACGTGTAAAGTAACAATGCATATTTGGATGTTGTTATTATGTTAACTATGCTATAAGCTAGCTTCACACTATAAAATCACGCAATATAAGTAACTTAGGCTGATAAAAATAATTATTTGAATATAAGTAGAATTAAGACAATTTTAATGCAGCGCCATCTAAGAGAGTTCAAAAACATCAAGTCGAATTACATGTGTAAGCCCTTTTTGGATATAAATAATTTAAATTTGAACATGTTGGCGACGTTAATAGTTGCTTTCAAAAGTCATAGATGGAGTTGTAAATTTTCTTCTTAAAATTTTATTTTTAATTCGTTTCTGAGATGAGCAAGACTATTAGTTGAAGTTATTTAATTAATTAACTACACCATCGCCACACTTGATTGCTAACATCATTTCTGTCAGAATAAATAGTAATAGAGTTAGTACAAAATAAACATTTTGGTCACATTGGTGTAATTATTGCTTCTAAATTAATATATGTTCATGTCGCATGTAAACTTGCTTTAAATTGTCTTCCGGGATATACATATAGCACGTACCTTTGTTTGGATTAACTTTATATAAAAATTAGTGAGATGTGGAACTAGCTAGATTATTTTTACTCACACACAGCCACATTTATTGTTACGTCTGAAGCGGTTTGTCGGATACTGGTGTTCTCTATACATGAGAAGCATCCTACCGTAATGCATTTAAACGACCACCTAGAGAACGGCCAGCGCATATATTTTGATCCCGACAGCGTTGCTGAGCACTTGGAAAATCCGCGTCAAACAACTCTCTTGGCATTTTACAGGCTCTGTAAAATCGATCAGTTTGGGAGGTCCCTTACATATGACGAGATGCCTTCATATTACACGTACGATAAGCAAAAGGGTGTATTTAACCGACGTTGACGAGGAGGTGCTGTGGAAGGTTTTCCGGTAAGTTTCAAGGACACCGCATTTTGTAGAGTTTATACCGTACACACAAATAATGTCGAATGCTATTTTCTGCGGTTGTTACTTCACATGGTCCGAGGCCCAACGTCTTTCGCCTTCTAAGGACATTTGATGGCTTGGAGTATCCCACTTGCCGCACAGCCTGCGTAGTACGTCACTTTCTCGACGGTGACCAATACTGGGATGACAACCTCGCGGAGGCGAGCGTCCGTGACAGTCCCAGCTCCCAGCAGACAGTCATCTGTTTGACGTCATCTTGGTGTTTTGTGGAGTCGCGAACGCGGTAGCTTTCTGGGAGAAGTATCGCCATCATCTGTCTGAAGATTTTCTACGAGCTTTGAGGCGTGTTACTAGAGACGAAGTCGAAGTAACTAATGACCGCGTGCTGAACACTTCTCACGTCTCAGTTCACTTCAAGACGTGGTCATTTCTATCAGCGGCAATCCACTGGTCAAATATTTGTTACCAGCTTCCCAATCATCACCGCATCAAGACCGTGAAAATTGGAAGTATAACGCTGAGATAATTTGAAATGACCACCTTACGAATTTTACGACACCGTCCTTGAAAGCGTTGGGCAAAGCCAGGCTAAAATGTTTTTCTTGGATGCTCCTGGTGGAACAGGAAAAACATTTGTTACTACTGGCATACTTGCAGAGGTCAGGAGGCAAGGCAAAATTGTCATTGCTGTAGCGTCGCCGGCAATCGCTGCCACACTGCTTCCGGGTGGCAAGACAGCACATACCATGTTTAAATTTCCCATCGATTTAGAGAGCGCCGTAATACCCGTTTGTGGTGTGTCACGTAACAGTGATAAGGGACACCTGGTCAAGGATTGCTCTCTAATCTTATGGGATGAGCGTACGATGGCCAATAGGAAGGCAGTTCAGGCCATGGACAGAACCCTGCAGGACATCCGCAGGAACGAGCATTTAATGGGTGGTCACAGTTCTGTTCAGTGACGATTCCCGACAAACGCTTCCCGTGGTGACGCGGGTATCGAGGGCTGACGAGGTGAGTCATCATCATCATCATCATCAGCCTTTAACAGTCCACTGCTGGACTAGGCCTCTCTTTTGAAAGGAGGAATTGGCCTACTATACCACGCTGGCGAAACGGGTTGGTATAGGGTTTGTATCAAGTTTTCCATCTCTTACAGTGCTGTTCTTGTTCCCTCTGTCGGCTTTTACGACACCCATGGGATGATATGGGGTGGTGACATTCCGTATTCTTAATCCGTCACCACACGGACAAGGTGAGTGCTTCGTTGAAATTATCTTTGTTGTGGTCACGAGTTCGTATGCTGCGCTTGACCATTAATATGAGAGCTCAGCTTGGCGTCAATGCACGTGCTCAACAAATCTAAGATGTCTTTCTAAGTCTTGGCGAAGACACTCTACCAGAGGAGAGAGGTGTACAGGTGGTGCTTCCAGAGTCTCTCAGTAGAGTTGTATCCAGCTTAGAATTATACAGCTGTATACCGTTATAGCAGAATTCGTGAGTGTGTGTGTGGCCTAATTTGACGCCCAAAATTGATCAGGCTGTAGCAATTAACGTATGCATTCTCTCGGAAATTGAGAGGAATGAAGTGATCTACAACTCTATAAACACTGTCGTCGAGCAAGAAAACGCCACACATTATCCCGTGGAATTTCTGAACTCCCAGTCAGCAAGTGAACTTCCAGCGCATAGCATCAAGCTGAAGATCGGTGTCCCGATAGTAATTATGCTTCTTCGGAACCTATCTCCTCCGAAGTTGTGTAACGTGACCCGCCTGAAAGTCATCTCGCTGCACAGACACACCATTTAGGAAATTCTTACGGGTTGTGGCGTCAGCGAGGCAGTATTTATACCACGCATTCCTCTCATACCTCATAATTCAAGCCCATACAGTTCCCCGTGAGTGTTTGCTTCGCGAAGACCATCAATAAGTCGCAGAGGCAGACATTGAGGGCAGCGGGTGTCCTGTATGTCGCTTGCTCCTGCGTCACCAGTCCTGACTCTCTTTACATTTTGGCTGCGGAAAGCCAAACCACTAATGTTGTATATCGAGAAGTCCTATAAGTATGTATATTACCCTGTTCTGTATTCCTTATTTTCTCCATCCACTTCAGTCACAACTTATGACTTAATTCAGCAGAATCGCCATAAAGTCATTTATTCAAAGCCGGCTGAAAATCAGCACTTTTTGAAGGTCAATTTTACAAAAGACAGTCTCCCTCTGTTACTACACTTTCTGCAGGTATGAAATATAAAGAAGAAACGGGTAAATTTCTCATATCTTCACGCCTTTTATCCCCGAAGGGGTAGGCAGAGGTGTATTACACACCCACACTTCGCCAGATATGTTTCGGTCCCAATGTAATAGGGGGCGAGCCTATTGCCATCTACCGGGCACATTGTTAAGCGAGCGATAATTAATTAATATTTTTTAATACACACATAACTTCGAAAAGTCATAGGTGTGTGCCCGGGGTAGCTGGGGATCGAACCCAAGACCATCGTCTCGACAGTCCGTTACATACACCACTGGGCTATCGCCGCCGCGTATTTTTTTAAAGGTATAATCGTAGGTATTTATTTAATAGTTAGGTGCTGTATAGCGTTCACGCAGACGACGTCGCGGGCAGCAGCTAGTATGGAATAAATTAAAAAACGTAAAACAATTTTCGGGATAACCTAGTCACTTTTTAATTGTATTAAACACAGCTTTTCTCCGACGCTTCAAGCATCTAGTCACAGATACGTAGTTATCTTATACTAATGTATAAAGCTGAAGAGTTTGTTTGTTTCTTTGTTTGGTTGAACGCGCTAATCTCAGGTCCGATTTGAAAAATTCTTTCAGTGTTAGATAGGTCATTTATCCAAGAAGACTATAGATTATATAACATCACGCTATGAGCGACGGGAGCGGAGCAGTAGCCTTAAATAACGCGGGTGTAACCGCGGGCAACATCTAGTTTACCTATATAATTATAGAACGCAATTTGCAAGCGGCACCAAGTAACTGCACCCTAAAATCACATCAACCCAAATCGTTTTATCCCGAATGAACGCTACCCTGAATATTTTAAGTCCAAAATTACATTAAGCCTAATGACAGTTTTACTGGTTTTACTTTAGACTGCACGCCGCAGCCGCATAACGTTTTGAATTCCGGGTTTCCTCAAAACTGTGATGACATGTTTCCGTCTTTATTTGAGAATTTGCTTTTTGAGTGTTCATTTTTTAGGGTTCCGTAGTAAAAAATGGCAAAAAGCGGAACCCTTATATATACATTCGCCCTGTCTGTCTGACTCCGTCCGTATGTCAGCCATTTTATTCCGAAACTATTGAGAATACACATTTGAAAAGTAGTATGTAGATAAAGGAATTTAAATTTCGTGGTCATTTAAACTTATTTTGAATTGTCTTTCGGGATATAATTATATAATGAGTGCATTCCTGAACATGGCGAAAGCTTGCAACAGTGCCGAAATATCAGTTACTCCAAACAAAGGTAGGAGGTATATATCCTGAAAAGCAATTTAAAACTAGTATGAAGATATAGTATGTGGTGTGTGGATACCACTAGGTACTACGGAACCCTTCATTCTTGAGTCCGACTCGCTCTTGATTCAATTATTTAGATTCGGCAGGATTGATAGTTAGAGTTAGTTTGTAAATTATGATTATGTGCTAAGTTTATAGCACTTGCAAATTTTATAGTTTGGTTTGGTTGTAATGAGGCTGGCATTATTTCAATTTATCACGAACGGCAAGTCAAGTTATGCTATAGAAGTATATTTTTATGTATCAATAATACCAATATTTTCTCTTGTCTTCAGTTTGCACCATGGGCATAAACATGGGACTGATATTCGCCTGGCCGGCAGCTACCATCACTATGTTTGCCTCAGGGAACACTACTCTTAACAGGCCCATGACAGACACAGAGATATCTCTGCTTGGTAGTATGTCATCAATAGGAGCGTTGATCAGCACACTCTTTGCAGGATTTCTATTGGATAAATTTGGCAGGAAAAAATGCTCCATCCTAATTGCTCTGAGTTTAACTGTAAGTATTGAAAAACTTACTATAAGGACATACATAAAGTAATAGCTCATTCTTGGGATGAAATATTAACAATTGAGTTTACGTAATACAACCACTTTTCAATTACATTTAGCAAAACTAAAAATTAATAATATTATTGTGGTTAATTAGTCATCCAACTTTAAAATGGGAATTTAGGTAGTTTTACTATTTTGAGACTGCCTCGTTGGTCTCGCGGCATAAAAGTGCGCGTGGGATTGGGAGATCTCGGGTTCGATTCCCGGGTCGGCAAAGTGTTATTGGGTTTTTCCATTAGGAAATTCTCAGTAGCACCACGGAGTCTGGTAATGTGCCCGGTATGGCAACAGGCTCGCCCCCTATTACGTAGGACCTAAAATTCATGGCGAAATGTGGGTGTAATATTACACTCTCTGCCTACCCCTTCGGAGATACAGGCGTGAGTCTGAGTCTATATACTATTTTGGTTTGTGAAGGTGGACGGATGGATGTTTATTACTCCTACTTGCAAAAACTATTTTGATGAAACTTTGCACTCATATACGATTTGTCACGATATCCATTACCCACTCTGGCGAATCTGCTGGCAAAATCTAGTTTTTTTTTTTATTATTTCAGGTATTTTGGGTTTTATTAATAGTCGGCAAATTTGTGGAAGTTGTGTTAATCAGTGTTTTCATATCTGGTATGAGCAGCGCTGCATACCTAATAGCGACCGTGTACATCAGTGAGATCTGCCAGGACTCCATCCGAGGCGCCATGACGTCGACTAACGTGGTCTCATATAACTTGGGCATGCTGCTCTCTTACGGGCTCGGAGGCAGTTTGAGCTATGACGTCATGTTGTACGTTGGATTATCCATGACAGTTGCAGCCGCCAGTCTTTTAACCATTCTTAAAGACTCGCCGATTTATTTGATGCAGAATGGGAGGGAAAAGGTGAATATTATTGTTTTTATTTAACATCTATATTACACAGTAGGAAACTGCAGCTACTCTCGTATATTTTAACATACAATCAATTTTTTGTTACTAATAATTCTGACGGACCAGTGGAAGAATGTGGGGGAGACCTTTGCCCAACATTGGGACAGCAATGGTTAAAAAAAAAATAATAAAAAAAAATATTCTTACCAACTAATGTCAGACAGTTAGTAGCAGATGCAAAAACTTTCTGCATTAGTCCTAAGACTCAGCTTAAACAATAGAATGTATTTATTTTGCTATGAGACCATGAACTATACGTACAATTTAGAGGTCTTTCAGATTCAGACAGTTGTGGCAATGACATATGCGATCAAATTAATTACTTTCAGATCAGACTGGACGGTTGGCGTAGTGGTTTAAGCGGCCACCTCGCCGCTTGACACTGCGCCGAGTGTTGTGGGTTCGATTCCCACACGAGACAACACTTTGTGTGATCCATAAATTGTTGTTTCGAGTCTGGATGTTCATTGTCCGCGTTAGTTGTATGTTTGTAAAGTCCCCCGCGACACAGGATTTAGTCCTAATGCGGGAGTTGTCTTTTTCTAAAAACTAAAACTTTCTTTTTCACATGCAAACTTGCACGGTTTGCGTAGTGGTTTAAGCGGTGATCCATAAATTGTTAGCTGGTACGCGTCTGTGTATAGTGCCCGGTAAAGGCAATATGCTCGCCCCCTATTATGTAGAACCTAAAATTAATAGGGCTAAATGTGAGTGTAATATTATACCAATGCCTACTCCTTCGGGAATACAAACGTGACGAAACAAAAAAAAAATACACAAATTGGGTTCGTAACATACATATGTAAAATTGAGGCAGCCCCGTAATTTAAAGAAGTTCTTGTATTAGGGTGTAAATTTATATGACGTGTCGGATTATGCCGCAATCTTTAAAGCTTTATATGTTATTATTATCTTTTGATAGGCATCCAATACCTAACGACTTGATAAATACGACTGCACGTTTGGCGTAGTGGTTTAAGCGGCCGCCTCGCCGCTTGACACTGCGCTGAGTGTTATGGGTTTGATTCCCACACGAAACAACACTTCGTGTGATCCATAAATTGATATTTCGAGTCTGGGTGTTCATTGTGTCCGTTGGTTGTCTGTTTGTAAAGTCTTTTGTCTTTTTAAAAACGAAAAAACGAAAATGTTATCTGGTTTAGCAGTTTTATTTGGTTTGTTTTGGTTTATAGGAAGCTGCACAAGCAATTGCTTTCTTTAGGAGCTTGAAAGTTGAGGACAAAGCGGTCTTAGAAGAATTGAGCGCGATGAAGCGATCTTTGAATCCTGATTTAGATGGTAAGCTGTAACATGTTTTAAATTATATACTGAAGTCAGCAAACAGCATCGGCAAATAAGGTTAAGTTTTAATTCATACACTGAAATCGGCATGTAAGACTTTGGTTATACCTGACAACTAACCTAGGAGATACATTTGACTTCCATAACATTTAGGTCATGTAATATTATTCACGTTCGCATAACACAACATAACCTACACGACATAGTTTATTTTCAAGTTTGAATCGGTATCCTCACAGTGTGATTCCAGTTAGAACCCGCCGTCCGCTATCTAGTCTCACCGGATTTGACTGAATATTAGCTTTTCCACAGAGAGACTGCCTGTCTGACCTCCGCAACCCGAAAGGATAGCTATATTTTATGGTTAAGACTAGTGTCAGTTTATTCATAGGTACTGACTCCTTTTATCGTCTGTCAAAAATATTAATGACAGCCGGGACCGACGGCTTTATGTGCTTGCCGAGGCAAGGGATAATTTACAATTGAATACGCACATAACTCCGAAAAGTCATTGGTTACTGGGTGGTAGACTGCATGGCAGTCTGCTGGTATGTTCACTAGGCTATCACTGCTATCTAATGCCGCTGATACAGCTGAGAATTCATTTGTAACGGCACAGCGAGCATTCGCCGTTTTATTGTTTTTTCGGACCGAACAACGAACATTGCTACGAACATTTTCATGATCTCTCTAGCGAACACTCTAATCCTTAGAATACTTATACAAAAACCGTTTTACCCAATATATTTACTTCAGTTTTACTTATGAATTCTTTCCAGAGTAAGAGTAAGATACGTACACTAATGACGTTTCTAGATGATAAAATGCAGATCTTGAATTGAACAGGTTTAGTAAATCACACAAGTGTCCGTTCCTACGTTCAAATTTATTTATCGATATCGAATATTTATCAATATTCTACCGAATTATACCGTTGTCCATGATGTTCTCGAAAGACATGTGAAGTCTGCCAACCCGCACTAGCTCAGCGTGGTAGACCATGACCCTTCTCATAGTGAGAAGAGGCCCGTGCCCAGCAGTGGGACAATTTAAAGGACTGATGATGATGATGGAATAATTATGTCACTGGATTGAAAAGGCAAAAACTTAATATTTCTTGAGATTTTATATAATTCAGGCTTACTATTTTTATATAATAACGTTATCTATTAAGACTGTTAATATAATAATAAAAGTAAGATAGACTAGATCTCGAATAAATAGTGCAATCTTAGTTATGCATACAGGATTACCTGTTATCTGATCTTTTCTGACGTTCTAATATAAATTGCACTAGGTTATTATTGTGGCCTTGTGTTACTAGAAGAAGCAGGAACTCTTAGTTTTCTAGGAACATATTCTTTTCTTTTGTGTTGTTTTGCCGTTACGGGTGTTTTAAATTCAAAGTCATAGTTCACATATTTTTACATCCAAACTAGATAGACAACACATAGATACGGATAAACAGTGGTCTATGAGAAGAACTTGGGAGAAACTTATGCCAGTCCTTGTAATCTAACTGCAGTCTTGGTCTTACGCACTAAACACTTTGGCTACTAATAATAATAACGTTATTTACTACTAGAGTGTTGTACTACTTAAATATTGTTCCATGAATACCTTAGCCACTAAAATCTACGGCTTGTTTAAGGTGTGATAGTTCATGCCGAAAATATCCTCATCCTCGTATCGTCAATTTCTTCATTGCTGAGGTATGTGATTGACGTAGAATAGACGTAGAATAATCTTCTGCAAGCCGATCATTCACCACTTGTTGCTGTCTTTGACAAAATATAGAGCGACGGATCGTTCGGGATTTCGTGGAACTAGTCCTATCGGATATATCTTTATATATATATATATTTCTTGTGTGCGTGTGTAAGTCACTGAACTCCTCCTAAATGACTGAACCGATTTTGATGAAATTTTTGGTATGTGTTCAAGGGGACTTGAGAGTGGTTTAGATTCACAATTTCGGCCACTAGAAAATGTTTTTTTTAGTTAATTTTCAATTTGTAAGTTGTTGTTGATTTTGGAATGTTTCACATTGGAACCGACCGACTGCGCTGCTAAAATCGCAGTGTCAAATCTAATATTAATAATTTCGTTGAGGGAACGGTAGACTCGATCCAAACCTTACTCATAATAAAACATAAAAAAATAAAGATTTCGTGTCGACAACATATATCCGCAAAATTTGGATTGTCGAGTAGGTATTTTGTTACATTTTAATGGTTCTGACCAAGGAGCAATTATTCTAATGATAATTGCTCCTTGGTTCTGACAGACAAATCGCAGTCGCCATATTGGCCACTCTAGCGAAATGTCACTGATACCGATTAACATTTTGAGTCCTTGTTGTGAGTATTACTAAGTCTTAGTACTAAGTAGTTTGTATGTGTAAATACTTTTTTGCAGTAATATTTTCGTAAACAGTTAAAACGACAAACTATCCGTCCAATAAAGGAGATTTGTGTTACCTCGAACATAGATGATATACTATAACTAGAGAACCCCGAATTTACGCGAGCGAAGCCGCGGGTAAAAGCTAGTACATATATATATAAGGACCACATCCTGCAAGCATTTTGCTGCCAAAAGCCAAACATGGAAGATAATGATGTTGTACTATCACACTTATTGGGCCTCAGTCACAGAAATTAATAAATCGATTTCCGTAGATCCTGCTCTAGTTTTTTCATTACTGCTTTTGTTTTATTAATGTGATGATAATAATTGTACTAAATCTTGATTCATATTGCTGGTTTATTTCAGATTCAACACCAGAAAACGAAGAATTGAAACCTGATCTGACGAAACCAGCAAAAAAGCAGCAAAAGTTGTCTTTCTGGCAGTTTACCAGTATGTAGCCATATTTTATATATTGACATATTTTCAGTGGAGAGGCTATCGATAGCCTTGGTTACCATGGTCTGTTATGCAGCAGGGGCGCAGGTCGTATTTCACAATACGCCAACCTCAATGACATACTGCGCCGTGCTCTTGTCACCGCTGGCGTTCCAGCCCAACTTGAACCTCAGGGCTTGGCACGCGACGATGGCAAAAGGCCGGACGGAATGTCTTTGCTGCCGTGGAAGCTGGGTAGGCCTTAGAATTTAGATGCGCCGTGTGTCGATACCCTTGCGCTATCTCATTTACCCAGCACATCAGCTTGTGCGGGCGCTTCTGCTGCTTCAGCGGAGACCCTCAAACGGCGCAAATACGAAAATTTAGTAGGAGATTACATATTTGAGTCGTTTGGGCTAGAAACCTTGGGGCTATGGGGTCACAGTGCGAGATCCCCTTTTAGAGATCTCGCAAAAAGACGCCTCGGGTGACCAGAGGGCTGGCACAAAAGATGAGCATTGCTATCCAACGAGGCAATGTTGCCAGTTTTCTGGGCACGCTTCCAATTGACTGCGATGCGGATGACTTTCATGACGCCTTCTAAATTTATTTTTTAGTTTTTCGGTTCTTGTATATCATTATGCTTATTTTAGAACTTACGTTTCTTTCCAGTTATTGTATCTTTATTGAAATAAAAACCACAATTAGTTTCACCATTTAAAAATATTTTTTATGTAGGTAAGTTATATGCGTCAACAAACATCACATTTTGCCTTGACATTTTGCCTGGGACATGAATCTGTGGTGTTTCTGACATACGTCTCTCTTAGTTCATTGAAAGATGCTCTATGATGAGAACCAAAAGTGGTGGCTGAAGATATGATTTTCATTATTTTACCATTTAGCTGTTATTGTCATGCAATCAACACTAACAGAACATACATAAAAAACAAATATGCAGAACTGAAGGTAATCTTTGTTATTTGTATTTGAAAATTTGGAATGATCATGTGTCTTCATGCTTATTATAAAAATGTGAGACCCATGACGGTTAACTATACAAAAAGCTGTCTACCAGTACCTCCTAAGATTTTTTAGAGTGGAAACTATTTTAAATTGTGGTTTTGAAGAATATTTGTATCCAGAAGTGTATAATCAAAATTATCTAAACCACATTTGTTTCGTCTCCACAGAAAAGTCCAAAACCACCCGTCGAGCGCTTCTTATGAGCTTCGTCTTGGTCACGGCATCGATCTTCCAAGGCTACGTGGTCGTACAGATGTACGTAGAACCTCTGTTCATGGAGGCCCTGCCGAATGTGTCGCCTACAATCTGCAGTGTGGTGATGGCGGCAGTGGGCACACTCTCTGGTATACTCGCTGCGTATCTCACTGATGTCGCTGGCAGAAGGGTGAGGCTCCGTACATTGTTTTCTTGCCTTCAAGAATGCTTTATGGGTTTGAAACAACCTTTATTTATGTTAGTATTTTCATAGAATGACTTGATTTCTGACCAACCTTAACTGCCAAGGCGGAAACCGTGTTTTCGATTCCCACGCAGATTTTTGGGTGATGAGCACGTTTATTCTGTGTCAGGGTAAAATGTATGTACAATTTGTATGTTTTTCGGGATTCATAATTATTTAAGTAAGTTTATCAGTTATTTGCCTGTTTGTCTCTCTGATTAGTTTGGAATCAGATGACCTTGATTGAGTTGTTTCAAGAAATTCTTCTGCCTCTTTTGTTCACCGGTATTTTTCTATATATCACTTTAGAAGCTTAAGACAACGACATGGATCCTACCAATCGACACTTGTACCTATAGAGTTTTAATCAACAATGGGATATTACACATGCCGTGAACCTCTGTAAGTGTGCTATTAAGTACCCAGCACATTGATGGATTAACATTTAGGACTTACTATTTGTATGGAAATCTAATAATATCGGGCTATTAGTGGGCATGCATGGGTGTGGCATGTATTGGTCTAGATGAGCTATATAGAAGAAAACGGCATTATGAATGAACGAGCAGACCTTATTATTATTATCTATTTATCTTTCACTGCCTCCGTAGTACAGTAGATAGCGTATGCGACTGCTGATCGGAGGTCCTGGGTTCGGTTCCCGGGTCGGGCAAAAGTGTTACTGGGTTTTTCCGAATTCTCAGTAGCAGCACGGAGTCTGTTGATGTGCCCGATAACGGCAATTGGCTCGCCCCCTATTACGTGGGACTTAAAAAAATTATGGCAAAATGTGGGTCTAATATCACCTCTGCCTACCCCTTCGGGGATACAGACGTGAGACTATAAATAAAAAATAAATGAAATTTATCTTTCAGCCCCTCATGATCTACGCATCATTCGCCGCGGGGGTCAGCTGCGTGCTATTAGGTACTCAGATACACGTCCACTGGGGTCCCAACTGGATCACAGCTATGTTTACGTACACATACAGCATAGCTTACATGTGTGGAGCAGGCGTTGTGCCTTATGTGTTGATTGCTGAGGTGTTCTTGCCTGAGGTGAGTCTATATATTATGTACATTAAAAAAAAATATCCTAAGAGTGCCAAGATTAAATGCCACCACTGTCCGTTCGTCTACCTTTTGTCTGTCTGTCTGTCTGTCAGCTGCAGTATCTGATGAACTGAAGCACTTATGTAGAGACTTGACGTTTTCTGTATACCTATGTATTCCTAGAGCCACTATGTCATAATTACTGGTTATTCATTGTCTATTATCATTTACGAAATTTATTCCTCTAATAAAAATCACTGATTTTTTTCATATCTTTACTACAGCTATTTCGGTCTTTCTTGCGTCAGTTGTTTTATGTTCGTAATATTTCTTGTGTTACTCGGGCCTTTTTGATAATGAGTTATGTTATCTTATAGGAGTACAATGAATATGATTTCATATTGTTTCAGGTTAAGAGTATAATGTCCATGTTACTCATCGAATGGTTCTGGTTCTGCAACTTTATCATCTTGTTCATCGTGAACCCTATTATTAAGGCGCTTGGTTGGCCTCCAATGTTCTACATCTTCTCAGTATGCTCCTTTTTGACTGCTGCCTACTGTGTTTTCTTCGTACCAGAAACCAAAGGCTTGACAGTTGAAGAAATTCAAGCGCTGTTTGTGAAGAAACGAAAAGAATCAAGACGAAATAATTGCTAGAGATTATTTTCTTTATTGTAAGGATAATATAGTGTATAGACTTTTTATATTATTTAACTATGATAATATAAAATTATTTATAAGTCAAAATGTGTTTTATTTCGCCTCCACCTTCAAAATCCACTAAAGTACAGGTTAATCAACTCAGAGAAATCGCAGAAAAGTATTCTAACAGCAATTTGCGTGACCCGTTACTTAAAGTTTAGGACACCGCGGTGGTTTTGGTTTTTAGAGGACAGGCTAACTTACAGGAGGTACGTGGAACTTGAGGTGGGCGTAAACACCCGACGGGAAAATACCCAGGTATATTCCCGTTTGGGTATAAACCGGGTATTTACCCGGGTAAATACCTGAAGCATGGTATTTTCAGAAAATGATTGAGATAGTGCATAATTCATTTGAACTTCAGTCAATACTCGCTTAAATGTTCTTTTATTTGATCTTACAACCTGATATACCGTTATAGATGTTTCGGTAATATGGAAATAATATATTGTCATCACATGGAATAATTTTATTTGAAAAGCTTATTCTGCTCGATCGCTTCTTAAAAGCGCTTAGTATTGTGCGCCAACTAGAGATCTGTCTATTGAAAAGCTAATAGGTTTACATGTCATGTTGTCGGAGAAGAGCATTAGCATTTTAGGCCTTTTCTGTAGGAGCTCCGCAGACGACCACCTATTTTTGCAGTTTTATGGGGCTCAAGAAATTAAGAGCCTATTGTATGGACAGCATTCATCGATCCCTACACTGAAATTCTTCACATCTGCGGACTCGCTCAGGCGTTCAAGCTGATAGCTATCAAAGTTTGCTAATGAACGGGTGCTGGTCGGAGCGTAGACTTCATGAATCTTAACCGTTTGAAGCTTGTACTAATAACCAGATGGTAACAGACCACTTTAAACTAATAGCTCTCAGAGACATCATAGAATATTTGTCTCTCCGTGGACATGATATCTTATGGAGTCCTTCCTTCTCCATGAATTTAACAAGCAAGTCACCACGTCAGTTCCAATGTCCATAATAATATTCTAATTACCCGACTCTCAGCTCAGTATCGCGTTGAAATCGTTTATGACAACGGTGTAATCGACTTTGAAGCTATGTATTAGTTTAAGATAAATCCGCATGCATATCTCCACCTCGTCATCGAGTGGGCACCTCCTTGTGATTTTTGGTCGCGCCCTCCCGGTCCTAGTCAGTCTTCGATCCTCAGATAGGCTTATCATATCCCATCGCAAACTTGCTCGATCCTGTTTCTACATCGACAATCTTCTCGTCGCTCTGCAGTGTACATGTGTTAAATGTTTCCTTGGCAAATATTTTTTAGTGGTGGTAGCTGAATCTCATGGAGATTCTCCATACCCCGCTATTCCTGACTTGGGTAGCGGCCATAGTAATAGTGGGGCCACCGGAGTAGGAGCCAGTTTATGGTGTGGCAAATTTTTGGGAGCTTCCGGGTCTTCTCACGATTCCTCTAAGGTAAACGGGGGGAAACTGATGCAGGTTGTGTGCTGTCTCAGTGGGTTTGGCCGCCGCCGGGTGTGGCCCTTGCTGCTGGTGTCGTATCCGGGCGTCTAATGCGGGTGTGCTTCACGCCGCTGGCGAGACCTGACCCACCGGCGGTATTGCCAAGAGGGGAACGTCCGGTGAGCGATCCACGAGCCAGTGGCGGCTTGTTCGGTGGGGGCTTCGCTTACGTTGGTGAGATCGAGTTTGTCAGGGGAGGCTCCCGACAAATGACCGTCAGCCGATGTGAGTGAGCTGGAAATAGTCCGTTGTGGTTGGTCCGGTGAGTGCTGATGGTAGGGCGCTTGCTCCCGCAGGTGGCAGAAGGATGATCCCGCAGCGCGGGTGATCATGTTGGCGCTCAGGCGACCGATAAAGTCATCCAGGCTCTCCATGCGTAGGTCCCTGGAGATAACGTCGTTTCTCACGTAGCGATGGGCGTCTACAACGACGCGTGGGGCGAGCGACTGCTGCGCACGCAACCGTTTGCGTCTGCAAACGGTTGCGTGCGTAGCAGTCGCAGCGTAGTACGCGCTAGTAGTGGAGACTAGAGGGTCTCAGTGGGGAGAGGGGGCACAAGTGAGGCGGGTGCGGATGTATGTCTTGTAGACGGCACCAGCTTCGCACTGAGGGGAAGTCGGGACGCCAAGACAGGACGCACTAGAGCTCGAGCGGTTCGCGCTTGGGCAACAACGTTTTTGACGTGTGGGGCCATCGTGAGATGACGGTCTATGGTCACGCCGAGGTATTTCACCGTCGGGCACCAGTCGACGTGGTGTCAGATCATGGTGAGAGGCGGTTGCAATCTCCGTCCACTTTTGGGATTTATACAAATCGTTTCACGATTATACAAATCGTCCCAGTAATTAACACGATCTACGAACCTTATATTATAATGGCTGTTATTTTTGACACATGAATCCACAGGGGATGCTTTGCCATAGATATAGGAGCGTATAGAAGCATTAGTGACAAATACAGCTAAAACCTTTTATGGTTCCAAAAACACCCTACCCTAGCACACTAAACTAACGACTATACTCCAAAGGCATCGAAAAGTGAAAAAATATAACCAAAATATTTCTGTTGTGCCTATCCAGCGGCTTATGCTGCTAAATGCACGGTAAATTCACCGAGCACACTTACTATACGGCCAGTCTCAATAGATCAAAAATATTAAGACCGGGATCGTATATGAATACTTTGCCAGAGAATAAGACAGAGTGCATGATGTTGGTGATTTCTTTACTTTAATCGTTTTGACTACTAGAGATACATATTCCACATAAGCTCCATACAAATTATGTCAAATATGTAGTACTCTACTAGCTAAATCCTTGAATAGATCGAATTAGGACCAGCCGTTAGTATCAATTCTAAAATTATGACAGAAAATGCCATTATTTTACTTTTATAAGACATATACATAAATGTTCGTTATACATAATTTAGGCTACATGCTTTTATTTACAGTTAGTAAATCAACGAATAAATAGTATAAAATCAAAAATGTAAAAATCTTTCGATAAATACCCACGCTTCGAGTATTTACCCGGGTAAATATCCCGTTTTTACCAAAAAAGATAAATTCCCGGGTCTTTACCGGGTACAATCTCATTTCTACGTAGAAGTGTCCTCTAACCTTAATAGCCCGAAATACGAACAAGAGTCTCGGAGAGGAGAGTTTGCAATAGAGCTTCCACCGCGAAAACAAATATAATAGGATAGCACGGCAACACATGTAGTAACATTTTACACTACATTTGCAGTCTTGAAGTATTGATATGTACACAGTTCTTTTATTTGTTTGAAAACAATAAATTACCCTTTGTTTTTCTTTTCTCTCTTATTAAATTCCAATATTGTGAAACGCTGTATGACATGTGACGCCTTCTTTTAAGTGTGCCAAATTGACTTTATCAATAACCTCTTACAAATTATAACCGTAGTACACCTTGATAATATTATATTCACGAGGTACTCAGCCAATCGGAAATCAGTCAATCCACATTTACCCAGTGCGTCAGACTTTGTCCATCACATAGTGAGAAGGCTAGCGTCATCCTGGCTGACCACGGTAGTGGTGCAGAGAAGGGACGAAAAAATAATATGAATATAATCAATATTTGTCGCCCATCCCTGCTTACATGTATACATGTAAGCCACTTAACTGTTGAAAGTGAAGTAATCAGTCCTTTTGGCCAACTATAACTTACACTTGTCAAAGCTGTGTGAAATACTAAAACTATCTATGTGAACTGAATCTTAAACCTACTTATTGTTTAAAAAGTTCCGTTTGAGAATAAGCATGTAGCAACTGTGTCAGAAGACATGAGTGAGTTTACAGTCCTGTTTCACAACTATCCCACTGTTATAGACAAGTCACTGGCACGCTGACCTAGTGAAACTTTTCACATCTCTAGAGTTCCGGGGTGGAAAACAATGAGGACAAAATTGGCCAAGTGCGAGTCGGACTCGCGCACTGTTATGAGACCTTGAGTTAAGTGTTTTTAAAAAAAAGAAATTATTAATTGAAGGACACTTTATTTGACTTTCAATTTATACTAAGAATATACAAAATTTGGTGTTTGAGGCAAGTGTCACCGGCGGGAGATGGAATCGAACTGATTTAATAAAAGCTGAAATAATAATGAAGAATCAAAAGTGCTGACTAAAGGTGTTAGGAAACAGGGCTGCGCTGCACTTCCATGTGCATTCTATATATATATATAACAGCCCCCGGGGATAAGACTAAACTCACACCTGAATGGTGAAGTTTACGTAAAATGTATAACGATTGTAGCTATCTAGTGTCTAATTTTAGGTGCAGAAGTTCTCGGGGATTCAGGAGCCACTTCTGAAAGCTCTTCAGCTTTTGTATTTCAAGATTAGTTTTGAATTTTGGTGCAACACACATGCTCAAACTAAAATATTTATATACTAAGAATATAATTAATAACGAAACAATAATCGAGATTATAATGGTTGTATAGGAATAATATTCCCCATATAACACAATATGTGGTTTGTCAAGGACTTTGTCAAGATTATTAACAATTAAACTTGATGCCTTGTTATGCTCTGATACTATAGAGTCAAGGTTAACATTTTTCAAGTTAATTATCGGGGTATTTTGTTTAGATTTCTGGTGAGTTTCCAAATTGCAACAGCTATCGTTAATTAAGTCAAAGTTGGAATATATTTGTTGAAACTTTATAATTTTGTTATATTTTGGAATTAACCTTGAGTCGTTATATTATGCTATACAATGTGTAGGGAAGCTTAAGATACCTGTGCCGGAAATTGTTATTTCGGAATTACTCAATTCATGACTTATTACTTATATCTACTTATTATTAGTCAATTGTTGCCAAATTTCTAAGTGGCCTTGAAAGAATTTAGTTTCGGAATGATTGGGTATAGATATAAGGGCTTTAGATATTATTTCCGATTCGCAGATCGGCGGAACTAGAATATATGTTTAAAGTTTCACAAACATAATGAAAATTATATATTATCTTACAATTACTTAAACAATCTAATTGGTAGAGAATGTGTTATTAACTATAGCTATTGGCAGTGGTAGGCAGTGATACAGATTGTATTCTTTGGGTGTTACTAATGGTAACTTGAGTACAAACACTATTTTGTTATCACTGTAGTAATTCGCGATTCCAGATGTGTTTAATAACATGTAGATATTTCTCAAAGATAAACTAATGGGTAATTGTCTATAGCTTTCCAAAAATCTGTAGTTTTCCACCAATTCAGCAAACAATTGTTTTGGTGTGATAACAGATGGGTATAAGATATTAGATTTGCTAAAAATTATTCCATTTATAATATCTTCAACTTGAAAAGATAATGTTAATAAGCTACTTTCTAATAAATTCATGATTTCGTTCATTTTTGATTTAATTGATAAGGTATCAGATAACAGTGTTAGATTTTTCTGATTAATGGATAGACTTTCAATTGCACTATTTAACTGTTGTTCATTCACATTAATTTTGTTTACTAATCCCTTTATAGAATTGTATATTATTGTCGCGTTGCCGAAGCTGTGCCGAAGATTACGTTTTCTTTGTCGGGGTCTCCAATGTAGGGGTATGAGAAGATGATATATGTGTGTAGAGATAAAAGAAAGATGCCAAAAGAAGAAATATATACTTTTACTGGTACCAGTTTACAATATAAATATACTACAAATGTACGACCTAACTGTTTGGGAGCGGGAAGACGACTGCTGCGCCGCACTTACACAATAGTGTGCCTTGTATATAATTTGTAGGGTCAGCAGCCGCTACAGAATAAAGGGTAGAATTTGTAATTAAAATATTTTCTTTAACTAATTTCGATAACTGAGTATGGTCATTTTCAACAGATTTAATAGCATTGCTATATTTAATAGCATCGTCTTCATTTATAACACCAAACAAGTGTTTAAAAATTGTGCTGACACCACCAAACCAAGCTGATCTTTTGGACCGATTTTCTAATAAATGAGAAATTGATTCAAAGTCGCGTATTATGTCGTGATAACGAATAGTTTAAGGTTGATGCATATTGTGACATTCAATTTCACTGAATACATTGCTTTGCTTACACAAGTACCGGGAGGTTCCTATCACACCGTTCAGATTATTTATGTGTGGCTGTATAAAAGAAATATCAATTGGAATTACTACGCTAAGATAACCGTCTATCACTTTTAAAGATCCAACCGGATCAAAATATATACCGGGACTATTCGCCATGGGTTGTACGTAGTTTTCCTGTGCCAAGGACAGGGTACTGTAATAAAATAATACAAAATAATTAATAAAGGTGAATCTAAACTAACTAACTTAAGAGGCGCGCCGTCGCGCGAGTTTGACCTTTAGTAATGATGGGTCACGTGACGTCTATTAATTAATAAGGTAAGGTTGTTTCTATTATTTATTTTTATCACCTTATAGGGGCCCTTCCATACTGGCGACAGGGCTTTTCGCATGCTAAGATGATTTTTCAGATATACATAGTCACCGATCTGATATTTAATGGGGCGAGTATGCGAGTCGTAATATGTTTTGGAAGCTTCCTTAGACTTTTGGATGTTCTCAGCGGCCTTATCTCTTGTGTATTTTAATCGATGCTGCAACATTTTTACATAGTCCGGGTAAGTAGCTCTTTGAGCAGGTTCATATATGGAATTTGGTAAAAAGGGTTTGTGACCAAATATTAATTTGTAAGGTGAATAGTGAGTAGTGGAATGTATAGTTGTGTTATAATATAAGCTAACATTGCTGTATATACGTATTTAGGCCAATTATCTTGGTTTTCCCAAACGTAAGATTTTAAATATTCCTTTAAAGTGTGTGTGGTACGAGTATGTTCCTGTGTTTGCAGATGATACGGCGAAGACCACAGTTGCTTTCTTTTTAAGAAGGAACATGTTTCTTTAATTAATTCTGCTGTAAAATTAGTGCCTTGGTCGGTTAGAATACACTTAGGTATGCCAAACAGAGATATGAAGTAAACCAGGCACTCGCTAGTCTCCTCAGCAGTGGTGCTTCTAATTGGATAGGCTACTGAATATTTGGTTAAGTCATCCTGGAGGGTCAAGATATACTTTAATTTACCGGGCCCAGATTCGGGAAGAGGACCAACTATATCTAGAGATAGTCTTTCAAAGGCGGTAGTAGATGTGCTGGTGATTTGCATCGGCGCTCTATTTACTTTACGTAAAGCTTTGTTAGTCTGACAAGAAATGCAATTTTTGACATAAGTCTCAATATCGCTACGCATGTTTTTCCAATAATATTGTTCCCTAATGTTAGCAAACATTCTGTTAGACCCAAGATGTCCTGCTACAGGGATGTCGTGGTTTTCTTTAAGTATTTTCACAATTTCGCTAGGACAAGGATAGTATATTTTATTATGATAGATATGAACAATTATACCTGTGTTATGAAATAAATGAGCGAGCATGTTGTAGATTTTGACGTATGCATGTTTCTCAAAAGGGTTTTTACAATCTGTAATACTTATACTTTTAGTGCGTTCGGCATTGTTTAAAAGATGGTTTCTAAGATTTTTTTAAGGACTCGAATATTTCGTTATAGGTACATTCGTCAAAGTGATGCACTTTAGTGAATAGAAAGTAATAAAGTTTACTATTGGAGGCAAGAAGTTTGAATGAATGTAATGTTCTTTCTGATTCATTGAATGTTTTGGATTCTGTGCAGTTTTAGACAGTACTTCCTGAATGTAGGGAAGAGATTCGTCGAGATCTAAAGAAGTTAGGATTATTATAATTTTATGTTGACTTTTTAGTAGATTATCATTATGTTCAATAATTGCCGTATTATATGATGTAGTTAAAGACATTTAAAAAAAATTGAATACGTGTCGTTAGGATCAGGCAGGGTTGGAGCTGGAATATTAATTTCTGGAGTTGGATATCGTAGGTTTGGGGTCTGTCTGCTAGTGGATGGTTGTGGGTCATTTTGAAGTTCAGGGTTTGGTTCAGGATTATTTGGTAGGCGTTGAACATCTGGGTGAGCTTCAGGACTTGGAAGGTTCAGGGGACTAAAGTCATTGATTTCTTGGTTAAAAGGGCTGAAGTCTAATGGGCCAAGGTCGATAAGGTCATTTTCAGGGTTTTCAGGATGAACGGGGTTTATAGGATATCGTGATAGGGCGTCAGCTACCGAGTTTAATTTTCCTTTGCGATATACAATTTCATATTCGAATTCCTCTAGCTGTAGGCGCCAACGTTGTAGTTTGCTGCTTGGGTCAGTGTGATTAAAAAGCCATTTTAAGGGACGGTGGTCGGTCACAATTATAAATTTACGGCCAAATAGATATGGCCTAAAGGTTTTACAACCGAAAACAATTGCCAAAAGTTCTTTCTCGGTGGTGCTGTAATTGGTTTCATTTTAATTTAAGGTTCTGGATGCGAAAGCTATAGGATTGTCTTTACCGCCTTGACTTTGGGATAGAATTGCGGAAATCGCGTAGTTGGATGCATCACAAGTAAGTGTGATGGTTTTCGTGAAGTCTGGGTATACGAGGACGGGAGCTTGATTTAAATTGTCTTTCGGGATATATACCAGGTACCTTTGTTTGGAGTAACCGATATTTCGGCACTGTTGCAAGCGCCATGTTCACGGATGTACTGAGGGTATTGCGGATGAATGAATGTTACGAGCAAGTATAACAGTCTACCCGCTTTCTTACTCGTTTTTTGCGTACAACACCACTGCCACTGTTGTTGTACGCAAAAAACGAGTAAGAAAGCGGGAGTGGTTGTTAGTTTATTGTTTAGGCATTCGAAAGCTAATTGTAGTTCATTAGACCAAATAAAATGGGTATCCTTTTTTAAGAGGGAAGTAAGAGCTTTGGATAATTTAGAGAACTCCGGAATTAATCGTCTATAATACGAAATAAGGCCTAAAAATGGTTTTATATCCTTGTGACACTTCGGGATAGGAAAATTTTGAACTGCTTTAATTTTGTTGCTGTCTGGTTTAACGCCACTTTCTGTTATAACATGCCCTAGATAGCCTACCTCCTTACGTAGGAATTCACATTTGTCGGGCTGTAATTTGAGGTTAAAGGATCGGAGTCTTTGGAAGACGGCTGTAAGGTTTTTGATATGTGTAGATAAGTCATTTGACTTATCTACACATATCAAAAACCTTACATCGTAATTTACTCATTTGAGTAAATTACGATGTCATCCAAAGAAACGAAGCATCTTTCGCCTTGAAGACCTGTGAGAACATTATTCATTAGCCGCTGGAATGTTGACGGCGCATTTTTTTAGCCAAACGGCATCCTGGTAAATTCAAAATGGCCTTGAGGGACACTAAAAGTTGTTTTACAAGCATCCTGAAGAGCCATTTCTATTTGGTGGAACCCAGAGGCAAGATCGAGAGTTGAAAAGTATTTAGAGTTGCCTAGTTGGTCGAGGATCTCGGTGATGTTAGGAATAGAGTATGTTTCTCCAATGATGATTTTATTCAATTTTCAATCATTCAAATCAAAATCAAAACAATCTATGACGATCCGCCATTTCTTTTGGCCCGATGCGTCAATCTTTTTGGGTACAATCCATATCGGAGAAGACCAAGGAGATATGGAAGGTTGGATAATATTCTGATCCAACATCTTTTGAATTTGTAACTGCACTTCTTGCTTATGGATTTCAGGGAAACGATAGGATTTTACATTGATAGGTTGGTCAGAGGAGGTTTGAATTTTATGATGGATGGCTTGAGTAGAGGTTAACTGATCACCAGGTAAGTGGAAGATGTCAGAATACTTAGAACATACTTCATAAAGGCCATTTGATTCTTCTTCGTTCAAGTGGGAGACACGTAAAAGTTTTAGGACCTCTTGGGTTCTATTCAAACATGACTGATTGGATTGTATCGCGTGAGATGATTCATTGTCGAAGGGATGTAATGTCAGTTGAAGGTTGGAGTTCACTGTTACAGGTTCTTCTGATGTATTTAACACCGTAAGATTAATTCTATTATTGTTTTTGACTCTAACTAGATAATTTGCAATATACAGTATTTCATTAATGTGCTGGTCAAGAATAAGACCTTCTTTTAATTCGGGATTTAAGACTAAACATTCTATGGTAATTTCAGATCGAGCAGGGACATGATATACAGGACGTGTAAAGTAAAGATTAATTTTATTTTTGGCAAGGTTCAGAACTTTACGAGTATAGTCAACTGTGCACTGGAAATGGGTAAGTAAATTATTTGCTATTATACCGTCATAGGATAAGTATATTTTATCTACTACGTGGAATGTAAAAGGAATTGATTCTCTACCAAATATTAGGTTCATATTAACCCGGCAAGCATGAGGTGAAAAATTTTTACATCAACAATGAGGCAGGGTGTGACATACCCAGAACATAAAGTACCATAACCCTAATCCTATTATGTTTCATATAATTGTATTAATCATATAGTGTAGTATATAGGATCACTATAATGAAATAGAACACAAAAGTTTTAAATTATGACATTATTATTTCTTATTCATTGTTTTCTTATACAGTCTAATTATAGGAAAAATATTTTAGAGATTTAGAAAAATCAACACTTATAAAAAGAAAATCGTTTTTAACATTTTAAATCAACATAAACATAAAGATTATAAGATCTTCCATCAGAAAAAACAAAAGTGATATTATTTTTACAAACATAAGTTACTAGTCACTACTCTCAAAATCAGTACAATTTTTACATCCGAACTTAGCATACTCCATACATATAGGCTTGGCGAAAATGTTGCAGGAATACTTAGTTTTTCTATCTTTCTTGTTTGGGCATTCAGTCCTGACATTTGACACATCGTCCAGTCATATTTGCAGGTTCAGGTAATGGTTCACCAAGCTGATTCATGATTCGCTGGCGTATAAAAACTGGAATATTTTTCTTGCACTCTGTACCATCTGAATGACTTAAAAACAAATAAAATAATAAGTCGTTAAACTAAAAAACCACGAGACATTACCTGATTTTAAAAACACACAAAATTGAACAAAAACGAAGACAAAATAATACAAAACAATAAAAAATACATTACTTAAAAAAATACGTTGAGCATGTGGCAGGGTATAACGTACCCGAGACAAGTTAGCACACCAATATTCCAGCCGACGCTCGACGCCAAACTGCAATCACGCCACTATCCCCTCCCGCAGTCCCCTGGCTCCAGCTATTCAGTGCGCTAGTGTAGTCAGACGTATATTTACAAAAATAAATACACATCTTTAGGATTGCACCAGGGTGTGACATACCCTGCCTCATGCTCGCAGGTAGAAACGGTAGTGTCTTCATTATTATCTATACCTTTTAATTTTATTGTATATTTTTTTAGTTTCAGATTGGAGTATGACTGGATGGAGGACTTTTTTACAAGACAAACGGAGGAACCGGTGTCTACAAGGAGCATCAGTGATTTATCGGATACTGATGTTTGAACCAGTATATTAGGTAAGGACACTTTAGCGGGTTTGCAGGCTATTTCGTAAATTTGATCTTCCTTTATAACAGAATTTAGCTTTTTAGTATTAATATTCTTAGGAGCATGTAATTATAACGTTGGATACTTATTTGGGGCTGGTTACCCTTGCGGTCCTTGGTTTTGCAAATATGGACACTTGTTTGGGGCTGATTACCCTTGTGGTCCTTGGTTTCTGAGATATGGACACTTGTTTGGGACTGGTTACCCTTGTGGTCCTGGGTTTTGGAGATATGGACACTTGTTTGGGGCTGGTTACCCTTGTGATTTGAAGGGGTGCCGTTAACATTAATGGATAGCGTTAGGAATTGTGATTTGGGTCTCACGAGACACCTCCGTGAGCCCATTACTCGTTTAAATGGCCTACGTCGTGTCCTTGATTATCATCATAATCATAATCATTCTGGGTATCGTTGTTGTAAATATTGGATTGAATTTCGGAAGGGTTATCATCGATATTTTCGTTTACGCAATTAACGCGAGCTGGTACAGGCCTAGAATAATCTTGGTTATACAGCATTGGTCGTTGCTGAAATTGAGAAGAGCCTTGAGGCTTAAACCTATTGTTGTTGTATTCCCGTTTTTAACAGATTTCCAGGGTGTGCCCTGGAGTTTTACAATATCGACAAAAAGAATTTTGGAATATCTGATTGGGCTGCTTAGACAGCTGAGGCTTAGTGTTAACATTATGAATTGCAGGTCTGAACATGAAATTCTGCTTTGGAATAGGGCGTTGTGATGTTGCATTTTGGCTCGTTGTTGGCAAATTACGTTTATACATCATATTTAGTATTTCTCTTCTGACACTGCTTCGTTAAGGGTTGAAGGATTCTTTCCGCGGACTAAGTTTGAAATATTTGGCTGAAGGCCAAGTAGAAAAGTGTGGAGGGCAAGGTCTCCCATGGCGGCTGTGCGGCCAACCAGCTCAGACTTTTTATTATTAGACAAGGTGACTTCCGTTAACAATTTTGAGAGACAAGTTTCAAGGCGAAGTGCATACTGATTAACCGGTTCGCTTGTTAGTTGCCGGCATTCTTGTAAATCTGTAAGTAGGTGCGCATAATGCTTTCTTGCTCCAAATTGTGTTTTTAAGAATTCTCTTAATTGGTCCCACGAGTCAAACTCCTTTATGGAGCAAGTGGTTTCGGCTTTCCCTTCTAATTGTGATAGAATAAATTTAAATAATATTGATTTCTGGGCTTCCATGGCTAAGTTTATGGCATTATCGCAATTATTCACAAAAGAATTTAATTTTTCACGGGTACCGTCAAAAGATTTTATGAATTTAAATAGGGTACCGATTTGAACTGACTCACCCTTTTCTAATTTGATTTGGCTTTCCTTGGCAGACATGGCTAAAAATAATGTTTGGTAAATACAAATACAATTAAATTACGATACGGTGTAACAGGCGGCCCACCGAGTAAATCTATATCGAATACGGTGTGGTCCTGATAAGCGCAGTTGTGATGTGCGGTCTGTTATTAAGAATTAGCTGGTGAGAATATTATTTAAAGTACAACAGCTTATAATTATATTGGTAATTATACTATTGTGAATACAATTATAGCGAGATCAATAGTTTCTTAAACGCAATACTTTATTTACGCATTTGATGGTTTAGATGAAATTTGCCCATACACTTTCACTGAAAAATTATATTAAAAGGTCACTTAAAGTAGCACGCAGAGGTAGACAAACCAGTACATGATCAGTACACCTTCCTTACGCTCAGGAACGCGATGCTCTCGATGACTGGAGGGTTGCCCTCTCAGGCTTTTGCTGTCGCGCCGTCTAATTTTACAGGAACACGGAAACTTTGATTTCTTTGAAACGGTTTTCTTTCAGGGTCAGGACGTATTATCTCTTACAGGTGCAAGCTAGAGTTACTGGAGAAACGGCGTAGTTAAGGTTTAGATGACTTTCAACTCAGGAGATACATGTAGGTATATTTTCCACTCGCAGAAACGATACGAATTCTCAGTAATATAATATTGTTCTCAGGATTCAGCGGACTATACTGGATAATAAACACGGATATCGTCTTTGCAGGCACGAGACACTATAGAACACGATAATAGGATAGCAGGATAATATAAAATGAATTCGACGATTTTATAGAAAGTTTTGGGTTTCCTTTATGAAACTCGCGAAATAGTTAATTTTCACATGAGTTATCGCGGATACGGAAACGAACCGAGGATACTCTACAAAGTATCCCACCAAGCTGCCACCAAATTTGTAATGAGACCTTGAGTAAAGTGTTTTTAAAAAAAAGAAATTATTAATTGAAGGACACTTTATTTGACTTTCACTTTATACTAAGAATATACAAAATTTGGTTTTTGAGGCAAGTGTCACCGACGGGAGATGGAATCGAACTGATTTAATAAAAGCTGAAATAATAATGAAGAATCAAAAGTGCTGACTAAGGGTGTTAGGAAACAGGGCTGCGCTGCACTTCCATATGCATTCTATATATATAACAGCACGAAGGGTTCCATACCATCATCTATAAAAGAAGGATCGTATTTAACTGTTAGTCAAAAATACTAATTTTCCACCAAAAATACTAATTGCACCACTAAGCTAAGTTGACGGAGCCCTGCGTCGCGGGGCTCCTATTTTTGAGAGCAGGGTCACAAGAGAACCTAACATAACCTATTAAGTTTTCTGAGTGGATAAGTTTCTCGAGCGGACGAAAATTTTCATATCAAATGATATTTTGTAAAGAGATCATCATATTTGGTGTACAAATAGTATTTTTAGTGTCCAAGTCAGTATTTTAGTGAAATAATATTTTTTTTTTTGCGTAACTCACTTTAGTGTGTTACATAACAATTTTGATACGCTGTTAAAAATATTCCATAAAAGAAAAGGACGTTTTTTGTATCTATACAACCTTTTTATTGACAATAAATTGAGGTACAAATGTTATATAACAAAATTAGACACTGATATAACTCACTACAAAAAATATAATAGAGTATTAAAAAAATGTATAACTGTATCCAAGAAACTTAATAACAGTGTGTATGTAAATAAGGCTAAAAATAAATGTAAGGCATCTTGGGAAGTGATAAAAAATAAACATGATTTTATGCGCTGTTATCAAAGCATTAAGGCAATAAAATATAAAAATAACATAATTAGTAATCCCAGTAATATCGCTAATGCTTTTAATGAGTACTATACTACAATGAATATCTCAACAAGTAGTAGCAAATGTAATTATGATAGTATTAAGGTCATTAACGATTCAGTATTCTTACATCCATGTACACCAACTGAAGTGGAATCAACAATTAAGGCTCTTAATGATACAAAAGCGTTTGGGTATGATGATGTGTCTACAAGGATATTGAAATTGTGTGCAGACTTAATATCATCGCCACTTGCACATATTATTAATTTATCTTTTATACAGGGCACATTTCCGTCAAAGTTAAAGGTTTCTGTTGTAAAACCTATTTTCAAAAAAGATGATATCCTCAATCTGAGTAACTATAGACCGATAACTTTAATCCCTACTTTATCAAAAATATTTGAAAAGCTCATGTATACTCGTATCACCAAGTTTTTAAATAAATTAAATGTCATTAAACCAGAGCAGAACGGTTTCCAAAAGAATAAGTCCGCAACACTTGCAGGTTTTTGCCAAATAAAAGCCATTACAGAAAATATTGACAATAGAGTTCCGGTGACGGTGATATTCCTGGATATGTCAAAGGCTTTTGATTTCGTTAACCATTCCACCCTTTTAAATAAATGCCAGCTCTATGGGATCAGAGGACCTGCTTTCGAGTGGATCCAAAATTACTTATTAAACCGAACACAATGCGTTGAGATTAACCACCTTAACATCAATTTAGTATCGGTTCCCTCGCGATCGAAATTTCAGGTAAATAAAACAGGCGTACCACAAGGAAGCATAATCGGACCTCTTTTATTCCTTTTGTATATCAACGACCTGCCTAATATTACAAACCACCAATGCGTATTATTTGCCGATGATATATGTGTAATCATACCAAACACTGACCGTATAACAAAAAATCATGAAGTCGAGGTAAATAGAACATTAATGAGTATAATAAATTGGCTAACATACAATGACCTTAACGCTAACTTAAATAAAACAAAGTATATACAATTTTCTAACTACTAAGCAACAATACATAGTATATCAGTTAAATATGACAATGTTAATATAGATTTCACTAATGATATTAAATTCTTGGGCATATCAGTCGACAACTACTGCAACTGGAAATCACACATAAATAATGTATGCACAAAAATAAATAAATTTGTTTATGCATTAAAAAAACTACGCGAAACAACTACAGAACGTACAGCAATCACAGCATACCATGGATATGTTGGCTCAGTTCTGCGGTACGGCTTAATATTATGGGGAAACTCAACTCTGATCAATGATGTATTTGTATCTCAAAAGAAATGCCTAAAAGCTATATGCAATGCCAAACCTCTAGATTCTTGTAGGCCACTTTTTAGAAAAACTAAGATATTAACCTTGAGTTCTCTTTATATCTTGGAAATCGGACTATTTGTGAGAAAACATCCGCATCTATTTAAAAAAAGGTGTGAAAATAGCCTGTATAGCCAAAGAGATGCAACAAAACTCGTAGTACCTAAGTGTAAAACTTCTCTTTATCACAAAAATTGTATGTTTATGTGTGTCAAAGTTTATAATAAAATACCCCAATGTATAAGAGAATTACCCTTAAGACTGTTCACATTACGGTTAAAGAAATGGCTTACAGAAAAATGTTTCTACTCCCTCCAAGACCTTTTTGTGTACAAATCCTAATGAAAATTTGTGTAATTACATTATTGTGTCCTTATATTATGTAAATGTACTAAGCTATAACTATTTAAAATTATTGTATGTCCTGAAAGGGCTGATTGATGTTACAATTTAAACCTGTGAACAACTGTATTTACTCAATCAATGGCAATAAATATTTACTTACTTTACTTTACTTTACTTTTACTTAAATATTTTTTTAACCTTTTACTTAAATATTTTTTTAATTACTATATGTTTATTAAGATCGAGAAAAAAATTGCTTAAAAATTACGTTTGTTGTATGGGAACCCCCTTTAATATTTACTTTATTTTTATTTAATCATTTATTTTGAAAGGTAATTTACAACTACATATTTTGTGAAAATTTTAAGCGTCTACCTGTTACCGTTAGAAATATTGAGCAAAAAATACTAAAAAAAAACACGTTTACCTATTGTATCCCCCTTAATATTTTTATTTTTTTTATTTTTAGTATTTGTTGTTATAGCGGCAACGGAAATACATAATTTGTGAATTTCAGCTTTCTAGCTATCACGGTTTATGAGATACAGCCTGGTGACAGACAGACAGACAGCGGAGGCTTAGTAATAGGGTCCCGGTTTTTACCTTTTAGGTACGGAACCCTAAAACTAGTTATAAAAACTAATAACAAGACTTTGAAATAATTTTCTCCAAAATTGAATTGTATGGAGGAAAATAAATTTAAAATATATATTTTCACTTTTTATTTTTAGATTTATGTACATATTATATATTCTTAGAAATTATGATTATTTGAGATAATAATGTATATAGTTAAAATAAATATTTTAAAATAAAATAAACAGGAGATGAAGATAGTATTGAGCTAAGGTAGTATTACTTCCTAATATACAATGTAAACTTATTAAAGTATCTTGTAGACATGTGCCGCAGGCCAATCATGATTCATGATAGTATCATGAAAAACATCGTTCGTTATTGTATCATTTTAGCACATACTACTTTATAATGCATAGTAGTAAAAGATTTTACCTTATCACACCCCACATCTACATTCAGATAAAATTTAAAGCAGAAATCTTTTATATATGTCAAATCAACACATTATCAAGTAATGCCAACTGCAATTGATGTCCTAGAGGGGCCCTTGATAACTGACCTAGCATCGTCTAACCCGGAAGTCCTGGTTATCATTATGGCCCCCGTTGTAACCGAACCAAGCTGGCCAATTGAAATTAAACTACTCGTCATAGAATAGACTGAGGATGAGACTATGACACAGTAAACATTTTAGTCATCAATAATTCAGTGTCTGAACGACAAGCGACGGTAGCGAGCGCACTATATGAAAAAGTATCATCAAAAGTGAAACATTCTTCGTGAGAATAAGTTAAGATAAAATGTGTAACGGTGTGTTTTTAAATGTTCTTGTTGTATTTACGCAGGTGTTAAGAACTTTCGTAACAATTAGGCAATACGAGAATTTGTCGTGAGTGATGTACGCACTATATTTTTACCGTGCGCAGCTGAATCAACAGCAATTATGTGTGAAGATAAGAATCAGATATGAATAATCTTTTTAAACAACAATTTAGATGAGTTGACATAATTAGGTGCAACAGATGAACGAAATGCTCAATGACTGTAAGCAATACTATACAGAGAATTTATGATAAAGGTTATATATTATTGTTTCTGGATACAAATCTGAAGCAGACCTTAAGTGAAACCTGCATGTAACGGATAATAATACCTTAATGTGTAACCAATCGGTAAGTTTAAAATATAACTTCTTAAGAAGCTATTAAATCAGCATGCAACAATGGGATCTTTTTGCGATTTCAATTGACTAAGAGCACCAGTTTAGCTAAGCAAGTAAGAAAAAGTGTATGTCATAGGCATATGTTATATGTGTTTATATTTGGGTTTACCTATTTACAAAGATGATTATTTTGATACACCTGAACATTTAATAGTAAAGAAGTAGAAGATTAGCCGTCTTGAAATATTAATTGATTCTTGGTGCCTAAAATCGTATCATGCATCGCAAATAAAACCCTAAGCTTGCTGCTAACCTAAAAAAACGTTAAGCATATACCTACCTACCAGTGATAAGCTAGCAAAATGTGGATGTTTTATAATTAATTATGTCGATTTATGTTTAAACATTGTAAAATTAAAAAAGTTGAAATGGACACTGTGGGCAGAATCAAAATAAGGAATAACTTATCAACTACTCAAAATCCTCCGAAGACCAAAAATCACAACAAAATATTGAAATTCTTTTAGGACTTGATGATTTTACATTACTTGTCCTTCAATCTGATGTCGCTGAGTTAAATGATGTGAACACCACGAATTTAAACAACTTCAGAGCATGCTACTTCAGGAGATTAAAAAACAAAAAGATAAGGCGCACATTTTTTTAGAAATTATAATATTATTATACATAATGTGATATTTTTGATCTATTTTAATGGTATTGGTTAAACAAAAGCAAAGCAAACAATACTACCTATAATATGTATTTATTTGGGTTTATGATACTGAATTCTTTATCCAAGAACTTATCAAAGAAAAATGAAGTATCATAATTATCTAATTTAGGTACATTTATAACATATTTGTATTTTGTATCGTACATTATTATATGTAAAAGATTTGATCATTCAAAATTGGTCAAATTTTATATTTGAATGCCGTTGTAATTAGGTTTCAAATAATGTTTGAATACTGAAGTCATACGTTCAAGACATGGAATATCTCCCTTCTGGTTGCAGAGGTCTGATAGGCAGTCGCTCTGTGGAAAAGCTAATATTCAGCCAAATCCGGTTAGACTAGGAAGCGGACCCCAGGTTGAAACTGGGACAACGCTAGGAGGATGATGACTGAAGTCATACGTTAAAAACTTCTCAATAAATGTATCATGTAATTACGTCTATGGGTTTTCAGTGACGATATTCTTACTGTTAAAGAATACGATGAATGGTTGCGATTATTTTACCTGAATCTGCTGTATCTACGTCCATTTGAATGTATACGTGTCGGATAGTCTGTTTCATTGAGACAGTCTGTAACAAATTTTAACGAATTTTGACTAGTCTTCCTGCTTCGAGGGCTAGAAGAGTGAGGTTATATTGGCCATGTTAGTCGCACTGCATAGATTTCGATATAAAATGTTTTTAAGTTGCAAAAAGCGCCCAAAATGGCCATGAAATGTAATAATCAGTGTGTGATGATAATGTGCTGACTCTGAAGACTTTTTGCAAGTGGTATGAGCTATACAAAAACAGGAATAAATCGGTTTAGAACGACCGATGGTTCGTGGGAAAAACAAAATCATAAGTTGAAAACGTGCAAAAATGGGCAAAAATGGTTCCATCCACCAACAATTCGATTTGACGATACTAGCTTGCTAAAGACCTGCACATCTTGTACGGGTCTATGCAAAGCATTGTCTGACGATTTGCAAGCGAAATAAGTCAATGTGAAATTCGATCCCAGACTTTTGAGATACGAGCAGAAGAAAATTGTATGTCATGCTACTTAGTAGGTCTCCCCAAAAATAAAAACGGTGCTATAAAGCCGTTTTGATACTGTTCACGACATTGAAACAGTTACGATAAAGCAGCTTAACCCTGTCAAAATAGGCCTTCCAGAAATGCTTCAAATCATGTAATCAACGTTGAAAAATGGCTTTGCTAGCCAATGAGAGTACTTTGAAGGTGATAAGTTTTGATGTAAACTTAGTACTTTGTTCGCTATTATACTATTCAGCGTATTTTTTTATCAAGTCATGAATATATTAATCTGGCATCAAAATCAGTTGTTCTTAAGCTAGCGGTGACAATACTAAATTTTTGTACATAGATATAGACTGATGATTAAACTAGATGGGTCTTATCTCATCTCGTCAGCCTATTGTAGTTTACTGATGGATATAGGCCTCGCCCAGGGTACGCTATTAGACCCAATCTCCCGATTTTTTCATCCATCCACTATCAGCTATCCTCTTCGAGTCATTGTCCGGAGGGCGTTCAACACTACATTTGCTAAGACGTGACCTCTATTTGAGAACCTGCTAACTCAATCATTTTATCTACACCTAACTTGAACCGTGCCAATAATAATAATGTGTAAATACCAAAACATGATCTATGTTGTTCATTAAGCTATGTTCTATTTGGATTATTGACACATTTTATGATCACCAATCACGCTAACAGATTAGATTATATGTAATGCGATGGTATTACAAATGCCAAGCTTTGTTTATTACTCTGATAACAGATAATATAAACCAAAATTTTGATCTCGTATTCAGTTACAGCCCTGAACTTGTTCGGGTCACCACGAATGAGCTTGGATGCTGTCGATAGTCTTGGATTTTTGGGATAACCATTCTGTGCCTGAAGCAAGATGGGTGTGCTGTTTCAAATTATTTGCACGTGTATAAGTGAGTATTCTATCCTTTTTAATACTGTCGCATTATTTTGTTATTGAAATGTACGAGTAGAAGCTTAGTTGTAAGTTAGGACTAATAAAATTCAATGATTTAAGATAAATGTGTTCAATAAGATCAAAGATACACTTGTAAGTAAGTAATAATATCCTTTCTAATTAAAAAAATATATACAGAGTGTTTGGTAATTCAACCTATTCCTTGAAGCAGGTTATATTTGAGGTTATTTACAACAAATTGACCCCCATCAACAATGGGTCCAAAATTAACGGTTTCTGAGATATCGTGGCCAAAAGGTTTTTTTTTTAATTTTCCACCTTGTCTTCAAACGAAATTTAAAAAATTTATTCACTTCTTGGCTCTTAATTGTTACTTTTTGGAAAGCCTGTTAAGTAGCAAATGATTTAAATTAAAAGATCCGTGAAAATATCACAAGGTTTCAGAAATAAAGGGTAGGACCCTTTATTTCTGAAGGCAGAGCATTTCGTACATTAAAATTCGCTCATCCTTGATTTTTCAGTTTTTTTTTAATTTACGTGACCTTAAACTATTTCCACCGACAAATGAATAATACCATGTCACTTATTTGTATTGGTATGATCAAAACTGCAGTCGTCAATCAAAATTTTCAATATAGATTTTCAAAATTTCGTTTATATCGATGACAGGGCGGAAAATTAAAAACAAGGCTTTGGGCCTCGATTTTTCAGAAACCGTTAATTTGGGACCCCTAGTTGACGGGGGTCAATTTGTTGTAAATAATCTCAAATATAACCTGCTTCATAGAATAGGTTGAATTTGTTGCAAATGATCTCAAACATAACCTCCTTCAAGAAATAGGTCGAATTACAGTATTAAGTAAATAATAAACATTTTATTTTGACGGCCTTTTATGGTTTAAGTAATAACAAAAGGCTTATGTTTAACTTACCACCAGATATAGTAATATATAACAGACAAAAATTGTAAATGATCACCAAAATGAAATACGCATTTTAATGTAAAATTATAACCAAAGTTTTAACATTTCGCTATCCTATTTAAGCAAAATGACTTCAAATAAATCATTGTTAATCCAAAAGTAGTAAATTATCGCCAAAATTAAACCACATTTAATGTAAAATTATAACCAAAGTTTTTTTGTTAGTTGTATTACTTACCAACACATAAATTGGATTTGGTTACACCACCTACTTTAATGAACGAAGTTGACGGCAGGGCTCCTATTTTTTAATTAAGGGTCACAAGAGATCCAAACATAACCTATTTATTTGGTGATCATTTACTACATTTGGTGTTCGAATACAATTTGAAGTGCAGTGACTAAAGAGTGACTAAAATAGCTAGTACTATTGTAATTTTAGACTAAATTTTTTTGGTGTTAAGTATATATTATTGATTAAAGAACTAAGGGTATCAAAGCATTTTATGGTGGTCATTATATTTAACCCCATAACAAAATAAATGATTCTGTCATACCTTATTTATGTTTGTAATCATTTATATCTAATGCTACTTAGTCATTATGCAGTAAAACCACAGTATAAAGGAAACTATGATACCTAACGAGATAACTGCTGATACTTGCGTTCTCCAATCTCTTAGAAAATAACAATAAATTAAATAGTTCAACAAAAGATTTATTATGTTTCTACATATAGCAGTTTCCTTATGATAATCTATTGATGATAAAATTATTAATAACTAGCTTCCGCTGCTTGGTATATTGGATTGCGATAAATTACACCGCACACTTGTGAAAACCGCATGAAAATTCGTTCAGTAATTTTAAAATTTATCTTGAACACATTCACGTTATGGTGTGAATCTAGACAAAGCATTTATATTGAAACCAGTTTTTGTAAAAATGTCATGACATTTTAAAATTGACAATTCAAAATTCTCAATTAAAATTACTCTGAGATAAATGATCAAATACTAGGATGCCCGCAGCTATGGCTTTATATCGCTTTATACCGCATTACCTTTTTTCCCGATCTCGTTAGAATTTCGGGAAATACCTTTTTAGAACACCCCTAGGGTCCCCAAGGAACATTATCATCATCATCATCATTAGCCTGCCAATGCTAAATATAGGCCTCCTCAATGGCACGCCACGCGCCACTGAGCCCGATTATCGGCTTTTCGTGTCCAATAGTTTTGGCTGTATGTTGTCTGTCAGTCAGTCAACTACGCAAGAATTATATATATATATATATATACAGATTATGTATAGTGCTACAGACTCCTCTACTTTCCGTGAAAACCCTATGAAATTCAGTTAAACCGTTCCAATTATTGCTCCCGGTAAACAAGACAATTTTTATAGCATGTAAACAATAAGAACATGAGAAAATGTAGTTATTTTGAAATAGCAGATAGACACATCAGTTGTAATTATATGTATAAGTAATATTCCTTCTTAAAGTTTTTGATTGAAGTTAAATCTTAAATATAGCCCATAAATCACTGAGTTGGTTCTTTCGGTAGTAAATATTTTTTTATGAGAAGATGTAAACACTTGATTATACAAAGTAAAAGTACGTAATTATAAAGATTGCGACCTGCTTCTAAAAAAAAAATAACTCTAAAAGTTTATAACATAAAGTTAATCATCTTTAATAAGGATAGTGTAGCTAAGATTAATTCAATTATGCACAATAAATATAAAATCAACTGTCTAATTAAATTTTCTTAATAACAACTCACCGTAATAATCATAGTTTAGAAATAATTTTACTGACAGAGGCATTACATTTACTTTGGCATTTGTAGGAGGCTGGATTAAATTTATTTTTTCTCAATAGGTCTATAGAGCTCCGACATATCTTGGCCTACATTATTTGAGTTTTTACAGTAAATACATATTAATTATTTTAAAATTTAGTACGTACCTAACAATAGCTGTCGTCTACGTTTTCAAATGAATTTCTAGCATTAATATCGGCTGACTTTAAAACAAACTTTCAACCTGTATTTTACCCTATAACCAAAATTTTCTATGTTTCTATTTTTAGCACAGGTTCAGGTTCTGCGATGATAATTTGATGAATGTCAGACATTTTCTTAATGATTTTTGTTTACAGTTTGCACAATGGGCGTCAACATGGGACTAATATTCACATGGCCTGCGTCGACTATATTACTGTTTGCATCAGAAAATACAACGCTCAATAGACCTATGACGGAAACAGAGATATCACTTTTAGGCAGCCTGTCGTCAATAGGAGCGTTACTCAGTACTATGTCTGCTGGGTTCCTATTGGATAAACTAGGGAGGAAGAGGTGTTCCATCATAACTGCTTTGAGTTTAGTTGTAAGTAATGACTTTTATATAACACTAGCTGAGCCAGCGCTACTGCTTTGCACTCGTGTATAACCTCTTATGAATGGGCTATTCAACACAAAAATCATTACCTATGTCAATTGCACTAGAAGTTCTAGAGACGAACTCATTCAGCTTCATAAATTACTATAGATTTTTGGTTCGCTATTACTATTTATTCCTCAATACAATTTGTAACGGTACGTATGGTGGTTTGTGCGCTCGAATCGCCGTTTAGCCAGTTTTACTACCGGCTAAACTAATACTAAATAATACTAATACTTTGTATAATCCATACATTGTTGTTTAAAGACTGTGTAATTTTTTTTTTATATCAATTATTCCTAGAGCGTCAGTTGTATCTTTGATAGAGCAGAAAACCTTCCCTTTAAATGTTGTTTATCTGCTTATTATACCCGAATACTTTTAAAATAGATTTTGACCTTAATCATTTTACATAATCCTGTACATTGACCTGTATAACATTTCTGTGTAAATATTTATATTTCATTATAAATTTTTGTTGCAGGTCTTTTGGGCGATCCTTTCCGTCAGCCGAGCTGTAGAAATTGTCTTAGCTAGCGTCTTCATGTCTGGAATCAGCAGTTCAATATTTTTAATAGGCACGGTCTACATCAGTGAGATCTGTCAAGAGTCCATTAGAGGAGGCATGACCGCTTGCAACATGGTGTCCTACGCTATTGGCATGTTGCTGTCATACGGGCTTGGCGGCTGCCTGTCTTATGCAATGATGATTTACGTTGGCCTTTCTATGGCTATTGGAGGAACTAGTCTTCTGTTCCTTCTGAAAGACTCACCGATTTATTTGATGCAAAAAGGAAGAGAAAAGGTGAGTATTTTTTATCAAGGATACATAAAATATCGGTGAGAATGACTTTCATCTTCTTACGCCAAAAACTAATTGTAGAAAAGTGGTATTCGATGTAGAAAATATTCTTTTTTATTTCGTGTACAAATGAGTCTGAAAAATCTGCCTATTTGTAATAAAATTGAAAAAACCTTATGCAAGTCTCTTATCATAAAATGAACTCAAAAACCAGCGAAAAGATTTTATACGGTTTTCACCAAAGTTTAGTGCGACTACTGAGAGGTGTATAATTCATGCTGGCGAAGTCGCGGCTGAAGTCTAGTAACACATTAAAGTGAATTTAGATTAGTTTTTAACTTTAAATTTAACACGACATTTTAAATTATTTCAGGAAATCTGGAAAATCATTAGCAAATCTGTTTGCTAATGATTCTTTATATTAGAAAATTTAAATAGGCTATGTTATTTTAGGAAGCAGCGGAAGCCATAGGATTCTTCAGACGTCTAAAAGTAGACGATAAAGAAATCAGAGAAGAAATAAATACAATTAAGCGATCTTTAAACCCTGATTTAGACGGTGAGTATTTATAATGTGTTATGAATTATATTACGCTATCGGCTTTCGTATGAAGTGTATTGGGTTTAGATCAGAGGTTTTAATCGTAAGGTGTGCCCTGCAAACTGCACTGCCAATAACTGCCCACGTTTCAAGTCAATCTGACAATGCGCGCGCAGTGCTTGGTAGGCATCTGACAATGCGCGCTCATTATTCCTAAATATGATACGTTTTTATGCGCCACATATATGGTATGGGCATATCTAACGATAATCTTAAATCTCTGGTTTAGGTATGTTTATACAGCAGTTTCACCGATCAACACTCCGCCAATCGTTGTGGATTTCATTGTGCTACACGGAAAAACTCCAAAAAATTCATGATTTGAGACTTATATGTTTTATATGTTTGTGGAAGACTCTACGATACGTAAATAATACATAACTTGCGGGAGATCTCTTTTCTACTTGCCGGACTCCGAACATCATAGACATTGGCTACAAACACACTTTTCGTCCTGCTAGTCAGTAACTGCCTTATTTTTCGGTAAGAGTAGCTTTATTTTAAAATAATCCATGTAAAAATAGCCGATTTCTATATTTTCTAGTTTTAATAAATTTTATTCCTTTCTAGTCCGAGTAAATCTTAATATCATTAATAAGAAAACTAAAATTGTTGTCGTTTGCCAGTTATTGGGCCTACAATATTTAATCTAATGTGTTTATATAGTTGGTATATTCGTAAGCTTAGTCTATCTAAATGGTCCATATAAGCCAATGAATAGTCAATATTAGACAGACATAGATAAAAACTGACAAGTAAATAGTTGCTGATAATGTGATAATCAACTTAATAGTTTGTCAAGCACCTATTATATAATCTAAGTCAAGCCCAAACAAATCATTTGTATTTTTAGGTTGCGTTATTTCATTCAAATAATATATATAAAGCACAGCTATAGGCTAGTGGACAGACTGACAGACTACTACGCAGAGAGTCTCGGGTTCGAATCAACATCTTTGAACACGACGCGCACCAATGTTTTCTCGCAATGTTTTCCTTCACCGTTAAACATGCGATAATTAATAATTTAATACACACTTAACTTCAAAAGTGTAATGAGCGCAGTGGATTTGAACTTAATTAACGTGGATGAATACCCGATCCACGATATATAATTAATGTTCACGTGGTCAATGTACTGAAGTACCAGGAAATAGAAAATAAACTTTTAATCTTATGTAATGAGGCTTTAGTCTAAGTTTGTATTTTATCAACTATGTTTAATTTAAGCCGCTATAAAACAAAGCTGTGAAAGATGTTAAGCAAATATCATAAATCGTTGTTTTCGTCTCTACTGCTCTCTAATCTTGATTTGTCTGCAATGTGGCAAATGTGAAATTTAATATATTGACAAATCCTTATGTTTAGTTTTAGGCTTTATTATTCTTTAGTATCCACCCAATAGTTCAGAATGCTTTATTTATTGTAGGTACTCATGTCGATGTTATTTCATTATCATTCATTTTAATAATAGAATTGCCGCAATTGGTATAAATTTCGTATCAAAGGACTTAACATTCAACTAACGGATACAAAAATCATCTAGGCTCAAATCCAGTCAAATCAAGAAACAATAATTTGTTTATCACACCGGGTTTTCTCCGTGTGGGAATCGAATCCATAACACTCAGCGCAGTGATAAGCGATGAGGCGGCCGCTTAAACCTTACGCCATCTCCGCAGAATTTTTACAAATATAAAGCAGCAGTTTTGGTGTTCAAAAGGGCAGGTATATAATAGATTTTGTAATTATTATGGATCAACTTAATATTTTTCCTTTTTTTTCAGATTCGACGCCTGAGCAGGAAAAATTGACGCCTGGTTCAAAACCACATGCAAAATTGTCTTTCTGGCAGTTCATGAGTAAGATTTAACAAATTATTGAGACTAGCAAACAGTAGTTTATAAAGATATATTAGATAGTTACTTTAGTTTAAACTAGTGAAAGTTAAGTTTATGTGTTATCAGATTTACTCATTTATCCATCATCATCATCATCATGTTGCGATGACTGGTCGATAGCGGTCTTATGGCTGGTATAAAATTTTTGATATTTAAATGCATTATTTCCATCATAGTTCTGAACATTTGCGCGGATTGCCTGCATTGTTAGGTGCATAATGTAAGTGGATGCTCCTGTTTCACCATGTCAAAGTTCAGGAGGCTAACTAAATGAACATCAAAATTTAACTTGATTATGCTTGAGTATTATGTACAGTAAATTTATACAAATAACATAGAAGGTATAACAGTTGCAGCACCTTACAACAGTTTAATTGTTATGTATTATTAAAAACCTGGCGATGAAAAAGAGTGACCGTGAGTTTTATTGCCCGTTCTTTCTCATGGTTCTACGCCCTTGCTTTGCGAACGTGGCAGTAAACGTAAATGTAGAAGCATACAGTAATAATGTTTTAAATTTGACCTTCATAAGTGTCACTTTGTGATCTAAATGAATAAAGGATTTTGACTTTGACATCAGCCTGCCAAATTTCACTGCTGGATTTGGCTTTAGTAACTACCTAAGTACTGTAAAATTTCATCAAACTTTAATCAAAATGTTATTTTAATAAAATAGAAAATAACTGCCATCCATCTAAACATCCAAACACGCAACGGATATTCAAAGAATTCTCATAAACTTAACCTTTATCCGCAGAAAAATCTCAGTCTACTCGGAGGGCGTTACTAGTATGCTTCGTGGTGATAACTGCCGCCATCTTCCAAGGCTTGGTAGTGGTTCAGATGTACGTGGAGACGCTATTCCTAGAAGCGATACCCTCGATGTCTCCAACAGTGTGCAGTGTCATCATGGCCGCAGTAGGAGTTGTGGCGGGAATGGTGGCTGCGTATCTGACTGACGTAGCTGGAAGAAGGGTAAGAGACATTTAAAGTTTCTTAGTTTAGTACTCTTTAATTGAGTTGACTATCACAATAGATATGAGAAGTTAAACAACGCTTAGCATAACCAATTGGCTGAATTGATAGTTTGGTGTTATTTGTACCCGTTGTTAGAATAGTCTGACAGAATTGATTTGAAGATGAAAAGAAAAGATAGTTTTGAGGTTACACAGGTAATATAGCCGATTCTAAGACCGAATTCTAAACTTTAAATTGAGGGTAAACTTTTATTATAAGATAATTATTTGTATATTTAACATTTTCTTTAAACAGCGATAGCCTAGTGGAGATACCAACAGACAGTCATGCAGGCGGTATTGGGTTCGAATCCACGGCGCGCACCACTGTCTTTTCGTAGTTATTTGCGTATTGAATTGTTAATTATCGCTTGCCTCGTGCCTCGGAGAGCACGTTAAGCTATCGGTCACGGCTTTCACACTATTTTCGAAAAAAATTAGTCAAAATCTAAGTATCTCAATACTTAGATTGATAACGAACATATAAGTATGTGTATAAATAGCATAACTTCAGAAGTATTTATAACCATTATCTTTCTTCAGCCTCTGATGATCTACGCGTCATTAGCCACGGGCGTCAGCTGCGTCATACTGGGCACCCAGATGCACCTTCACTGGGGTCCCAACTGGATCACTGCCGTCTTCATGTACGTGTTCCCCGTCACGTATACGTTGGGAGCAGGCACGGTGCCTTTTGTGCTTCTTGCTGAAATATTCCTGCCTGAGGTAACATTGTTTTTCTAACTTTATACTTTTGATATTTTCTTAAGAAGGGCGATAGTAGTATCTATACTAGTACTAAAAAGCTGAAGAGCTTTTTGTACGGTTGTAAGCAATAATCCTTTTTCGCTCCATGAATGATGGACTGATTCCGATTCTGTCTTTTTTAAAGCTTACTTTATTACTTTATCGTATATGTCTTTAATCTATCGCAATTTGTATACGCCATACAATTCTATTTAACAGATGTTAATAGCGATGATGTTTTTCCTTTACATTTTGACTGGCTCACTACGGTCGTGGTCGCGGTGGGACAACGTGTTTTTTAATTCATGTAGGTTTATTCGGTTGTTACTTACTTTTAATTATTTTTCTATTTCAGATTAAAAGCATCGTCTCAATGTTGGTTGTGGAGTGGGCGTGGTTGTGCAACTTTATCATTCTCTTCATCGTCAATCCTCTTCTGAAGGCCGTGGGTTGGGGACCTGTCTTCTACATCTTCGCGATCTGCTGTTTTCTCACTTCCATCTTCTGCGTTTTCTTTTTACCGGAGACAAAAGGCTTGACAATTGAAGAAATTCAACCATTGTTTACTAATAAGAAACGGGAAATTAAACCGGAATGTTAAGACCTGGTGCCGTTATTGTTAATGAAAAGTATTACTGTGATACAATAAAATAGTTCTAAGGTTACGAGTGATTTTCTTTATATGTACTTTACCCACCTACCATCCAAAATATTGCAGATAGTAAGCTAAAAATAAAACAAACATTGGCATTGAGCTAACATAAATAGGCCAGAAACATTGCTTTCTTTGAAAAGACAACTTTGCAATTTGGAAATTATAATTAATTGGTTATCTCGTAAAATTATCTTTATGATAGCTTATTTAATTGCAATGTGTAACGTTCGCATGAACCCAAGTAAAAACTATGTTCCATAATCTTTATAATAGTGGCCATAAATGTTCTGAGGTCATATGTTTATGCCCAGCCATTTCCTAATTCCAGGGTTATTCAAATGGCGACAAAATGTATCAAATCTTTATTTAATGAGCAAGATTATCTGTTCTGTGTCTAGATGTAATACATCGAAAATCTTTTTGAAATAAAACAATGGTTATTATTAGTTCTGAGTAGGTTTCGATAGGTCAAACTCTGCTTAGTTGATGATTTCAAGATCATGACCATGTATAAGTTGTCCTAGTACCTTATTGACGACCGGTTGGCACAGCGGGTTCGGTTTAAAAGACAAACATTTGTGTGCTTGAACATGGATGTTTGTCTTGGCCTGCGTGTTTATACGTATATTATGTATTTCTATGTATGTATTTACAAAAAAAAGTATATATGTACATATGTTTATCATTATCTAGTACCCATAACACAAGCTCTGCTTAGTTTGGAACTAGATGGTGATGTGTGTATATGGTAGAATATTATAATATTAATGTCAGTAGCTTAACATATTCCTCAAGCGCATCAACAAATAAGTATATTTCTAGAAAGTGTGCGAAATATTAGTCCGTACGTACCCAATAAACACACGGAGTTACTTTCGCATTAGTATGGATAAAGCGCAACAAAATATTTCACAGCATAAAGGCAAATTGTTCATGCACATTTTGCACCAAAGCTCCATAGACCCCCTTACGGAGTCATAAAGCCACAATGCATTGTGCCGTGCCATTGGCATACTACCCCCGATATGGATAATTCTATCTACATAGTAATTGCATGCATCTGCGGCAGAGGTTGCCTAATTGTCATGTCTACAAATAAATATATAAAAGTTTTACTACCAATATTTTTTTGTTGACTTTATGGATATCGTAGTGGTTTATGTGCATAACATTTTCTGTGGATCACAAGCCGTTGCTGTTGCTTGATTGTTAGGCAAGTCCGCCGTTGCGCAAAGTTTATTCCTAGTGCGGCAAAATAAAAGGTCCAAAAATAGTTCACATGACAGACACCGCTACCTTAATTTATATAATTGTGACACTGTCACAGAATGACTCCATCAGACCTCCTTAACCCGAAGGAAGCGGGATATTTTATGGTTAATATTAGTGTCAGAGCTTTTTTCTTTTAAGTATTTATTTCTCTGAGGGCCTTACTTCCCTTCAAGAGTTTCAAAGACATATTATAATTATGACATACGGTACCAACGGCCGAACATGCTCTTGGAACCACGGGACAAGTGAGAAATAAAACCTTAGTAGGTAGGTATACATTTAAAACAACTCCTCACAAAGGACAGTGATGGATGCTAAGGATTCCAACCCAAGAACTTGTGCATTTTGGTCTGTTGGTGTCCTTAGTAATAAATTACTACTGATTGCAAAGCTTAAGAATAAAGACAGTGTTCTGCCAAGGAAGTCTTCTAGTAGCATTTACAATAATGAAATTGTCTATGGGCCGGCGCTGACTGACGGCACAGCACGGCGCGGCACGGCATGTTTCGGTAGCCGAAGGACGCCCCACGCGGCATGCTGCGTCATATGGAAGCATCCAATTGACTGGAATTTTGTATTAATAGCACTTCTTGCTGAAGATGAAGACAGACAAATACAAACTGATACGTTGAAGAGAAATCAATTCTGGGTACATAATTTATGGAGAACAAGATTTAGGTACTAACGGTGAATTCAGCAGCTTATTTAATTATTACGCCATGGCATACTGCAGGACGCCGTAGCATACTGCGACGTGCCGCGGCGTCCCGCAGTATGTCACGGCGTGCCGCGATATAATTGTATCAAAATAAAGTAAAATGAATTCTAAGCTCATTGAAATAAGAATGATAATAACTTGATCAGTAATAAAATCCTTTGTGTCCGTATATGCAGCAGGACCCTACGTTTAATTCGATTGAAAGTTAACTTTTTACGTGCGTGGTATTTAGTACTTTTCGAATTGTATAAGTAAAAAAATAGTACCTTCATTGCTACAGCGAAATCTTGAATTATTACCCAGCAGGACCCTCCGCTGTTTGAAGGTTTTCAGACCAATAGTATATGTCACCGTTTAGCGATGTATTAGTACCTTTAAAATACCTTGGTTTCATTTTAATATAATTATTAGTTTATGAGGAAAGCGCCTGCAAAACTTTTATCCATACCATGCCAGCAGGACCCTTTTTTGTTTTGACGCTTTCGGCCCCGACAGTCATATTTCTTGTTAGCATTTTAATAGTACTTTTCAAATAACCTTACGTGTTATTCAAATATTTTCGCTGCCCTACGAATATCATCGCCCCACCTAGCTACAGGACGCCTTACACCAGGTACGTTTGCCGAGACGCGGACGCCACTCAAGAACCTGACAGCCCCAGCGACCATCGGTTCTGCGGCGTATATGACCTGGCCACTGCCACTTCAGCTTTAGGCAATTACAAATCACCATGTATATTAATCCTAACAGACAATTTAAAAGTAATAAAATGTCTTCCTTGTTCTACATACGTTCAGCTTTCTTATCAAAGTTGCTTTAGATGATCGCGCACGTTAGGCATTCACGTTGATTAAATAAAGAGTAGTAGTCTTTAAGCCAACAAAATGATAATTGGTTACAATAAGTGACATCAACTCTAAACCTATGACCCGCCATGTGCGATCATCCATTACCCTAGAACTTCAACTTCAACCCTTTATACAACACTATGCCTCTTGCTCCATTACAATTAATTTTACTAGGTTTCAAGTATTTAACAACTTCGTACATTTTAAAACTATTGATATGCGTTACATTTTTATATGCTATAAAAGAAAACTCTTTTACTGCATATAAATCATGGGTCTCGGGAGATTTTACAAACATTCAACCAATGGACACAAAGAAACCCTAGACTCTAAACAACAATCAAATTTATAAATACACAAAGTGTGATCTCGTTTAAGGACTATGGTGACCTTTTGAACCACTACGCTATATATGAATGAGTTTACACCTTGTCCTAGCGTAGTTTCCGGGCAGGGATTTACAGGTGACCTTCGTAAGAATGTAAAACAACTACGTGCGATGCATGTATAGGTACCAACAAGGAGGATAATATAAACAAAACATATTAAAGAGAAAATAAATCACGCATGCAATCAGTACATGGTTTATCCTGCATATAAAGGTGATATATTTCCATAGATCAATATCATTGAAAAGTCATTAATGCAATGAGAAACGTATCCTAAGCTGCTACTTAAAGCAATATGTGATCGAAATCCGAAGGCGGTATTTGATGGTAATTACTTGGCATGTACTTGGAACTATTCGCAATTAGATGTTCCTTGGATGTAATTGCCATACATTCAACCTTTTTCGTTGAACTGAGATTGAAAAAACGAATGAAGCTGCCGGTTGCCACATGGAGCTCTTGGAATTTATGGGCCTTTACGAAATAAATCATAATATTCTGTGAAATCTGATTAGTAAGCGGATGCAACCGCATTATGCCAGGTCTACGATGATAATGACTTCATCTCGTCATGATACGTACCACAGAATACCTATTAGTTCATGTTGAAGTCTTCCCTACCGCTTATGTTTACCTGTTATGTTAATGATTTGCGACATAGTTGTATCAGTGAGGTAATTAGTTATGGTTACCATAAAAACTCACTGATTTAGTTTATCAAGTTTGTTGGTTGCGATATTTCCAATTTTTCTTTCGACAAATGATGCGATGTGGCGAGTGGAATGACTGGTCTTTAAAATAATCACGAAAAGGATTAGGATATCAAGATACAAACCTTGAAACGTAACCACTGTTACTACTTGTATAAAAGATTCATGTTATCGGTCTCAGTTCTGATGTCGTGAGCGCCGTCGTCTATATGTTTTTAACCCTCGACCGGTCGAACCCTTGCGCCGAATACGAGCAGTCGCGCGCGGTCTATGATTCCGCAACTTTACATTTCTATTTTGGGCAAACTAATGGATATGTCAAGACATTGTCTAGCACATAACCAAAAGAAGTCCGTATTTAAGTATACAATAAAAATAAGTTACGTTTTCACTTTTATTTTTAAAATTTTACATGTTAGGACAAAGGTCCATAATTGCTTAATATTTTTCTCTTTAGGCACAAACCTTTTATATAAATGTACAAAAACAAAACAAAATTGGTTTTCTTCAATAGTTCTGATAACGAACAGATATTAATTGAGATCTATCAATATGTATTATCAATAGCGTCAATTTATACGAATTCAAAAATCACAATTAATTTTCAAATATTTTCTTTCTTTATTTGCTATTATCTGAATTCTTAAACAATTAAAAATAGAACAAATTAAATAAACTTTTAAAACTATTGGGTAATACCTAAAAATTAAGGGAGTTCTTCGATTTTTTAATTTTGGTCATACTTTCATCTGATGTTGCCGACTCCATTAGATCGAACAAAGAGATATTCGACATTCTAAGTCTTTGTAACTCTTCTTCGTAAGAAAGTGTTTAAATTTATATAACTTATACCTTACGTCTAATATAAAGCAATTAGAAACAAATAACTTAAAACACATAATAAAATGTAATTTTATTTTACTGATTAGTCTCGTACATAATCGGTCGCGCGCGGTCTCCGAGACCGCAAATCCAAATAAAAAATCGCGTGCTGACGCTAATAATGTCATAGGGCTTTTAACATGTAATACCACACTTCCTTGAAGATATCCCGAAAGTGCAATCGTCTTTTGTTTATAGTTATAATACACTGACATAAATAAACTTGGTGTGGTCTCCAATTTCCAATCCACATTTAGCGTTTACCTCCCTATGTTAAGGATATTAAATGTATTACCAATAACTTCGCCGAAAGTAGGATACTGCTGTCCAAATTTCTTGATTCTGCGTTTAGTAGTTGAAGGCTCTGCGGTGACACGTTGTCTAACTCATTGTCAGACCTGCAGCGTCGCATAAAGCACCTAATATATTACGTGTAGAAGATGTACACTGGCTCTTAATATGTGATAGAATAGTCTGTATCCTAGTAAACTTAATGCTTACCATGGTATGGCATGCCAATTGAATCGCTTCCTTTTTTACCAGGATATAATTATCAGCACTGGAATTGAATTATCTTTTAATAACTGTTTGGTACTATAGACAAAGTAAAACCTTACAAATTAAAACAATAGGTAGTGAACTGCATTTTTAATCGATGTATGTGCGGTTTCTACGACTGCATGGAGTGATTTGGGTAGTTTAGTTAATGAGTGTTTTTTTATTTTGGGCTGTAATATCGTAGTGTGCACGAGAAGTAAATGATAGCCTTTCATTTACTTCTCGTTTTTTAATAATAAAACAAAGAAGGGAAAAAGTCTTCAAGGTTATTATGAAATATACTGTCATTTTCATCACTGATTACATTATAAACATCTTTTTATGTACCACGAACCTAATCTCATCTCAATTATAAGACTGCTTTTATTATTCTGATAACGTGTTATATAAAGGATAAAACTAAATTACACAATCATTTGTTAGTTTAAAGTAAGCAAGGTGGTGACTGTGGAACAAAATCGTCAAAATGGGAGTGTTATTTCAAATTATTTGTACTGCTATAAGTGAGTATTTTAATCAAAAAGACTACATAAATATAATATTTCAAAATTGTTCTCCATGAATTCCAGTGGAATGATTTCGGGTTAAAAAAGTTCTAGTGAAAGGATTTGCGCAGTTCGTTTAACTGTAAGTTTTTTCATAAAGTTAAAGTGACCAGGAAGCAAACAAGCAGCACTACTATTTAATTCCCATCATCACATTTGACTACCAGCTGTAGGGAATAGTACTTGGAAAGTATTCTCAGATCTGATTACGACTGGACCAGAGGCGGCTCGTGAAGATTATATTGGGTTTTCCTAAAAAAAAATTATTTTGTGAATGCTTTTTTATTTAATAGTAAGATGTGCTAAATCATCGATACCTAAACCGTCCACGGCTCCACGCAGTATCAACTCCGGCGCCACTAAACAAAATACACGGAAAACAAATCAGCTTCTTACTTCCTTCGCAACCACATAACCAAGGCGTTTTATCATATTGGTCGTTTTTTAAACTGCGATTATGTATGTTTTTGTTTTAGTAACACATTTTTGCGTAATTGTAATTTGTGGCCGAAGTGGTCCCTTGCTTTCTATTTCAACTCTCATTTCCAAAGTTTTTTCAGTTTTTTATACAGTTAACGCTGTTATGTTCCATATTAGTTACACAATTTAACTGTCTCTTAAACATATACACACAATCACACATACAAATAACTATAATTTAAACATCAATCCTTTTCTAATTACCAACGCACTTGCAGACAAATGTTTTGCTTTTGTTTACATTCAAATGATACCGGCAAAATACTATTAAAAAAACGGCGCACACGTTTTAATTTTTCTTCGTGACAAATGGTCATATAGTCGAGTCATTTAGTCGGGTAATATATTCGCGCATGCGCACCTCGTCAAGCTAGCCAGGAGCGCCGCTCCGTATTTGGCTTATTTCTCATACAAATCTTTTGTCTCACGCGCCCATCGCATAGAACGCTCTCTCTTTCGCACTTATTACATTTCGGTATTAAGCGCTGTACTAAGCTTTATCACGCTCCACTCATCAAAAATACCTATGTATGTTTCAAGAGTGTTGACAAAATTATGATAAATAGCTTAGTAGTCAAATACTTATTTGTGGATATGCATTATAGAAAAGAGAATAGGTGTGTATTAAAATATTGAGTATGTTTATAGAAAAAGTTTATAATCGTTGTACACCTACATATTATATTTTATAATTTTGGGAGTTCACTGCTCCAGCGCTCCTTTGAACGAGCCGCCACTGGACTGGACTAAGCAAAATGTGGACTGTGTATAAAATAAGCTAATTTAAAGAATCAGTATACGAGAAGGATGTAAAAGTGCATGCAAACGAGGCGATGTGAGGGTTTAATGGACTGGGTGTGGCGGGTGAAATCCTTTTATATTTCACTCTGTAGTAGTAAATAACAGCAGTGTATCTATTTTCAGTATGCACGATGGGTGTCAACATGGGTCTTATTTTCGTATGGCCAGCGTCAACCATCACTCAGTTTGCGACTGTAAACACCACATTGAACAGGCCGATGACCGACACAGAGATATCGTTGCTAGGAAGCTTATCATCCATAGGAGGTCTGCTTAGCACGTTGGCAACTGGATTTCTGTTGGATAAGCTTGGAAGGAAAAAATGTTCAGTCGTTTTAGCATTGACTTTCATAGTAAGTGATATTTTTCCAACAGTACTTGGTAAATATTTCTAAATCTGTACAATAGCCTTCGACACAACAATTATCTGATATATCTGTACAAGGTTCAGTTTGAAAACAGTTACGGTCCTACTATATAACAATTCATATATTTATTAGCATTTATAAGCACACATGGTCATCTGATTCCAAACTAGGAAAAGCCTGTACATTAGAAATCAGATTGTTGATAAACACACACATGTTTTGTTTCTAAATACCATAAAATCTAAATTTATTACACCGAGAGAGAACAAATCATCACACCTACTTCAACAATTACTCTGGACGTGAAACTAACGGAGACAACAAACCATAAGATCTACTCCAAAATTTATAGGCCATTTATCAACAGATATTACATTTTCCAGGTATTTTGGACGATTCTTATACTCAGCAGACAGGTGGAGCTGGTATTGTTCAGCGTATTCTTCTCTGGTACCACCAGCGGCGTTTTTGTGATCGCTTCTGTCTACATCGGTGAGATCTGCCAAGAGTCTATTCGAGGTGCTCTGACGTCCGCAAACGTGGTTTGTTATGGCACGGGCATGCTGCTGTCGTACCTTCTTGGAGGATATTTAAGTTATGAAATGATGCTGTATGTCGGACTGACTTTGACTGTGGTCAGCGTGTGTCTACTGTTCCTGCTGAAAGAATCGCCCACTCATCTGATGAAGAATGGAAAGGAGAAGGTAAATGTAATTTATTTATTTATTTATCTTTGGAAAACCAGCAGCACATAAAAATAGTAGAAAAAAAAACAGAATATAATACAAATGGGCAATTACAGGTCTTCACGATTAAATAATAGTATATACAAACAGTTAGTGAACATATTGGCTATTATTACGTCATTGATAGGTTTAACACATATTAACTATTATGTTTTGTGAAAAAATTAAGGCTAAGCATCCGTCTCACTGATTCCACTTTGGAGTTAAATATATCTATATCTATTTCTTTACATTCGTAATTAAGATTTCAGCTCGCTCGCCACAGAAATGCATTTTGCCGGTAATGGAAGGTGAATGGGATTGTGGTGTCTAGTAACTTTGCCAGGTACATTTAATAAGATTTTTGATAGCAGATCAGGGCAGTCAACCGTACCATTTAATATACTTAAAATGTAAGTCACATCGGCTATGTTGCGGCGTGTAACCAGAGGAAGGATGTGGAACCTAGCGCACTGTTTCAGATAATTTGCCGAACTGTACTCCAGTTTCAAACGGTAGCATAAATATTTTATAAACTTCATCTGAACATTCTCTATGCGGGATATATATATATATGTCGTACCTAGGGTTCCACACTTGACTAGCGTATTCTAATATGCTGCGTACAAATGTGCAATATAAAATTTTGAATGTCTTTGCCTGTGTGAAACTGGACGACGTACGCATGACAAACCCTAATGCCTGAAAAGCCTTTTTCGTAATATTTTCTACGTGGTCTTGGAATAGTAATTTCGAATCATGCGTAATACCCAGGTCTCGTATTGTGTGACATCTTTCGAGTTGTAATCCCTTTAAAAAGTATTGAGAAGGAATGACGTTAGTTTTTCTGCTAAAAGTAACAACTGAGCATTTAGATGGGTTTAGGTCGAGTTTATTAATTGCACAGTACTCAGATAAACGAGTTAAGTCACTTTGGAGAGCGGAAACATCAGTAATGTCTGTGATAGCTGAAAAAATCTTCATATCATCCGCGAAGCACAATAGCTGAGAGTAGTGGAAGCATTGATCAATGTCATTTACAAATATGAGGAACAAAAAAGGTCCAAGCAATGAACCCTGAGGAACACCACTTGGCACCAAAACCCAGCTGGAAATGTAGTTATTGACCACAACTGCTTGAGAGCGGTTAGATATGTAAGATGAGAACCATCTTAGCAAGTCTCCTCTTATCCCGATATGCTCTAATTTACAAATTAACCTATTGTGGTCAATTCTATCAAAACACTTGGAATAGTCGGTGTAAATGACATCGACCTGTTTCCCTCTACTCATGGCGTCAGATATATAGTCATTCATCAATACAAGATTTGAAGTTGTTGAACGTCCCTTGAGAAAACCATGTTGAAAACCACTAAAACAATTCCGCAACTCTGCATATAGTTGATTATATACGATCTTTTCCATTACCTTTGCCAATATACATAATTTAGAGATCGGTCTATAATTAGTAACATCCGTTTTACTACCTTTTTTGTGAATGGGGGTAAATAATATATGCAGACTTCCATATTGATGGAACGGCACACTCTGAGAAAGATTTCTCGAAGAGTAAAGCTTTAGGCACTGAGATACTATCGGCACATCTAGCTAGTAATATGGGAGGTATATCATCAGGCCCTGCCGACTTGTTGACGTCAAGGTTTTTTAGGATTTTAACTATGTCTGAGTCATAAACAGTTATGTTACCAATGTCTGAAGTTGAGATATGATTATGCACGCTGCGACTAGTTATTGTTGGTGTTTGTGAGGGCTGCAAAAAAGTTGAGTAGAAATATTTTGAGAAAACATTACATATATCTTTACCATCGTTTGCTATTACGTCACCATATTGCACAGAGCTAGGAATACTAGATGTTTTACGCCTAGATTTAATAAAGGTCCAAAAGTATTTGGGATTCTCTTTAATCGAATCTTCCACAGAAGTTATATAATTAGAGTAGCAGTCACTCTCTAACCTTCTTACTCGTTCTCGTAACAATTTTTACGTTTCGAAATAATAATAATAATAATAATATTCTACCACATTCACACAACACCATCTAGTCCCAAACTAAGCATAGCTTGTACTATGGGTACTAGACAATGGATAAACATACATATATACTTTTTTTTTTGTAAATACATACATATTATACATAGAAACACCCAGACCAAGACAAACATCCATGTTCATGCACACAAATGTTTGACTTGAGCGGGAATCGAACCCGCGACCTTCGGCGTAGCAGTCGCTTACACTCCCGCTGCGCCAACCGTCTGAGCTAAGCTAAATCTGACCTATTACCGTATGTTTTGTGTTTATGAAAGAACTTATATTTTTTCTTTATAGATTTTTTAAGCGCTGCAGAGTACCATATCGGATACGTGTTATTATAGGTCAAGGTGAAGGACGGTACATATTTATGAACGAACTGCTTAATTAATTTATAAAAATAATCTACTGCATCTTCAATACATTTGTTCTTAAACTCGGTAGGCCACTCAATTTTCTGTATTTCGTCGCTGATAGCAGCAAAGTCAGCCAATTCAAACTTGTATCTTATTCGGGGCGCAGCTTGTAAGGATGGCATTTCCAGACATCTCTCTACAATAGTAAGCGCTTTATGGTGTGGGTCAATTGGCACTAAGGGATCATTGCACTCAGATACGAATTGAAAATCATTTGACAACACAAGATCTAAAATCCTACCATACATATTACTCACATGATTATATTGTTTTGAGTTGTGGGTATTCAGCGAGTCTAATAAGGAATACTCGTCAATTGAATTATTAGCATTGCTAGGTAATAATTCACGATCGCAATTACTACGTTGCCATGATATTTTGCTCAAGTTAAAATCCCCAATTATTAAATATTTATCATCTGGGTGACTGATTATTATATCATCTAACTTGTTTAAATAATTTGTAAGTTGAGTAGAAAACGTTAGACCCAAGTTTTGTTTACATAGGTAAAGAACGCACAAATACAAATTACACCGTTCACGACTATTAGACTGCTTGATAGGTAACACTAGCCACAGATCTTCCGCAGTAGACATGAAGTTCGTTTGAAGATTCAAAATATATTCTTTTTTAACTTAGGGCTAAGTACAGAAAATGATGAGAGCCAATCCAAACTTAGCTAACAACGATAAAAATGGCAAAATACTTCACCTCTAAATCCTAATAAATTGCAGATTAAGTTTAACCTATTTAAATAAATATTATCAATCTCGTAAAACGCATATTATTTATTATACTCAAACATCAATATATATGTACTAACTACTCAAATAATTTATACCTTTTAGATATTTTAACCAGGCAATAGAGGCAAAGTCAAGCAGTGTATAACGATAATGAATTACACGTTACAGGAAGCAATTGAAGCTATAGCTTTCTTCAGGCGTCTAAAGCTTGGACATAAGGAAATTGACGAAGAAATCAATTTAATAAAACGTTCATTAAACCCTGATCTGGACAACGAGTTGACACCTGAACACGAGAAATTGAACGCTGATGAAAAGATGGATGTCGATTCAAAAGTAAAAAATAAAGAAAAGTTGTCTTTTTGGCAGTTTATAAGTAAGTCAAGTAAACACTTTAATTTATCATGCTGAATTGCATTCTGTTCAATAATTTTAGAGTAATCTCATACAGGATAAAAATCAGAATGTTCCATGTAATTATTCCATGGAGATATACCTAGCTTAATAGGTATCTCCTAATAATTATATGGAACATTTCACCTTGAGAGAAATACTTTTGCCCCCGGTTGAAACTGGCGGATTCATATTTTTGCGAACCCTGATTCATTCCTGTGGATTTAAGTACCTCAAGCTCTTTTTTGTATTTTTCTCCTGATAACGTACCTATACCTTGACGTGACGCCATCTTAACGTATACACCACCGGGCTGTGTGAATACACCGTGATTCTATATATTCTCAAAATTAACATACATTCGGCATCGTCTAGACTCTAGAGGTCATCATCGTCTTAGCCTTATATTTATCCCAGGTGCATCCAAGAAGCCCTGGGTCCGCTAGAGCCCGTGGTCCGGCATCGCGGCATCGTCTAGAAGTACCTAAGGCGATCTCCAAATTATTTTATATTTTCACGCCTGTATCCCCGAAAGCGTAGGCAGAGGTGTAATATTACACCCACATATCGCCATGTTTTTTTTTAAAAGCCTATTGCCGCTACCAGGCACATCACCAGACTCCGTGCTGCTACTTAGAATTCGGAAAAGCTCAATAACACTTTTGCCCGATCCGGGAATCGAACCCGAGACCTCCGATCAGCAGATGCATACGCTATCCACTGGACCATTGAGGCAGTCAGTTCAATCTCCTTTGAAAAACTTGACTGCACTTATTCAAACCTTAAATCTTGAAACCTTAATTTCACCGCCAAATAGAAATAATTATACTCTTTTTTCATCCGCAGGAAGGTCGCGTTCAACACGACAAGCTTTTTTAGTAAATCTAGTCGTTGTGATGTCATCACTACTCCAAGGTGTAGTCGTGGTTCAGATCTACGTAGAATCACTGTTTGTAGAAGCTTTACCTAGCGCTTCGCCAACCCTATGCAGCGTGCTATTGCAAGCCGTTATAGTGGTATCTGGAGTGGTTGCTGCTTATTTGACTGATGTTGTCGGACGACGAGTAAGTATGGACAGATTCATAAATTGTGTATAACAAGAGGTATTTTGAGCGTTTTGAGAGGGAAAAAATGATGGGAAAACATATGTCACACTATTACGGCTTCTCTGCTCCGAAACTAAGTATATAGACCAAATGAGTTGACATTGGTCACTCATATACTCTTTTGAGATTCAAAGACGGATAGTCTTGCCAAGGAGCAATTATTAGTCTTGCGCACTGTATTTTGTGACGTATCAAGTAAAATGGCTTAGCATAGAGACCGAAAATATTATCTTTGATATAGTTCAATAGTCTATCATCATCGTTTCAGCATAGAGATGTCCACAACTGGACATAGTCTTCCCCAAGGCTCTCCGCTCAGACCGATCTGCATACTGATTCATCTCAGTACATTTTATAAAATGTAGTTTGTCGGATTTCTTGTCTGACTCTAAGAACGTTAAATCAAAAAAATTATAACTCATCAATAGATATTGGTCAGTTTGAATTTTATAGGAATCACACTAAATAGTGTGATTTCTGACGAAGGTTAAGGTATTTGTGTTTAGTCTAGTATAATAATAGTTTTAAAGTGATTTATCCTTTTCCGTCCTTATCATTTGCTCCGAAACTATAGAGTCAAGTGCGCTGAAATCTCGATACTCGTATGCTTTTTGAGGTCTAAAGTCTGCCAAAAGTATTATTTTACGTTATAGTTTCGACGATGTAAAAAAACTAAAATCTGCCATAGCTCTTTGGTAGGCACACAGATGCCTTCAACAAAAATATTCACTGCTTTTAGGCTCTCATGATCTACGCTTCACTAGCCGCTGGGATCAGCTGCTTTGTACTAGGCACGCAGATGCAACTCCACTGGGGTCCCAACTGGATCACGGCTGTGTTCATGTACGTGTACCCCGTCGCATGGTCGTTAGGAGCAGGCACGGTGCCTTTTGTACTGCTTGGAGAGCTGTTCTTACCTGAAGTAAGTGTTGGATTGAGTTTCATCATCATCATCATCATCAGCCTGCCACAGTCTACTGCTGGATAAAAGCTTGTCTCTGTTCTGAGTTTACTTAGAGGAAATTCTGCTGTAACACTTTAATGCTGTGAAACTACATCGTAATGACAACTACATTTTGAAGTCACCCCAACACAACCGCTTTAACCTCAGCTTGATCGCATTTTATCGGGACGATTTCGTGTGGTTACAACATCCATACGGGTTGTCGAGGAAATCATTAGTTGGGGTCGGGGTTGACGACACTCACCTTCCGGTTAACTCAGGTGTTCACCGGCCACGGCTGCTTAAGCCGGTTCTTGCACAGTATTGTCCGTGAAAATACATCCGGTTGTCATCACTACGGCAACAGAATAAAACTGGGGCTCTGCTTCTCTTCATTGTTTTTCATTTACCACTTGAAAGATATAACCCAAAATTAACGTCATAACAAAATCCCCTCTTCCATAGCTATCAAATTCACAAATTTTATTTCATTGTTTTCAGGTGAAGAGCATAATTTCTATGTTGATCGTTGAATGGACCTGGATGTGCGATTTCATCTACCTCTTCATCTTTAACCCACTATTGAAGGCCGTAGGCTGGGGTGTTATATTCTACATATTTGCTGCTAGCTGCTTTTTGACTTCTGTCTTCAGCTTCTTTTTCTTACCGGAAACAAAAGGCTTAACAGTAGAAGAAATCCAGCCGTTATTCGATAGAAAGAAACACCGTTCTAATACACAAGCGTAGCATTGCTTTGTAAAACTGTGATAAATCGTTGACAATCTTAGGCCCTAAAACTAAGGGTTGGCCGTAGAATATGCTGTAAAACATTGTAGGTATGTGCCGTTTGTTATTTAATTGCAGGACATGTAAATATATGAATTATCCTAAGACATCATTTGAGTTTTTTAACCGACTTCAACAAAAAGAGGAGGTTCTGAATTCGGCCGGTATATATCTTTTTTGTATGTACATATGTACACCGTTCTGAACCGATTTACGTGATTCTTTTTTTGTTTGATACGGAATAGTATTGAATTGGTCCCATAAAAAATTGATTCAGGTAGGCCCAGTACTTTTTATTTTATGAGCTGTTTTTGGCAACTTTTTAATTTTCTCACTAAAACTGTGTCCCCAGTCATTGGGATGAGTCAGGCTTTGTCACAGGGTCTGATTAAGTGCCAGTACTTATATAATTTTTGGTGAATAAATTTAGAGGAAAGTCGCTTTTTGTCGATAATTCATCAATTTCCTCTATGAATTTTGATATCTCCAATAATTTGCTTGCAGGAGTCCCCAGAACATTTAGGCATTGCAGAACACATTACAGTATCCTCTGGCTGGGCAGACTATCAACTGCAGATGCCCAGAGATAGAGGTTGCCTTTTTTATTTTTCAACCACGGTTTTTAGGGTCATTGTTATAAGTGAAAATTGGACCTTATGGTATTGCAGAGTCTCAAGTTGGAAGACGGGGTTGTGTTTGAAAGAAGAAAAGACAAATTAAATGTACGCTGGCAACAAAAAACTTTTAACAAATTGAAAAAACTAAAAATGCGTCCTATGACAAATGCACGCTAATTTGTAAATGAGTAATTAATTCAATTCCATCTCAAATTCGAAACAAGTCCGATAATGTTTTAAATGACAGTGCCAATTAATATGGCACCTGATTACTGATACCAGATTATTTTTTGTTCGGATGGATATGGGTACCTACTTCCCAAATGCGGACAACGAAACTCCAGAAAGAAAGCGTGAGAAGACAGGGGATGTAGTTAAAAGATGTATTCGTTTTATTAATCCATTAAAAATATATTACTGTCGACGCCGACTCGAAAATTAAAAACGTTTAGTTATATTCTTCAGTTATTGAAAGTCCGTTTTTATGGTAAAATTCTCGTGCATAGGACATATAAATATAATAGTTTAAATATATTTTCATCATCGAGCTACATTTTCGCAAAGTTGATAGAGCCTTTGGTATTTTACCGAGAACTATTGAGAGAGCCTCAATCCTTCGACTATATATAACCCACGATTAACCACATAGGTATACCATAGGATTAACTGACACACATTAATGTTGATAAAATATAGACACCTTTAATTTAAAAATGATAATAGGTACTGAAATATTCAAACCACATCCAGTAATTCTATCACTATAAACTACTACCCTAATTTATAATCCTATCATATCTCGTTAGTGTGATAGGGCCATAATTCGTGTCTTAGCTAGTTATTACGGAGGCCTACTCTGTACAGCCGTGTAGCCACTACAAGCAACCTCGAGTCGAGCGGTTGCCTCGACCCTTAGCTGTGTAAAAGGTGAAGATTATTTTTGGTGACACGGTGGAGACTCCACAACTGGAAGAGTGTAAGACAATGTAACACTCTCCCTTAAAAGGCATCCGGAGCGCACCAGAAACGCAGTTAGTATTTTTACCTTCACCTCGCAAGGGATTCGCTCCACCGTTTGATGCTGGCGGGCCCCGTCGTGTGAGTTTTCCACGCAGCTGTTGGAAAAGTAAATTTACATAAATTATAGTATGTACTTATTTTTTATAGACTCACGCCTGTATCCCCGACGGGGTATCCAGAGGCGTAATATTACAACTACATTACGCCTCTGCCTACCCCTTCGGGGATACAGGATAAATGATGCAATAAATGATTTACTTACTTACATTTCGCCATGCATATTTAGGTCCCACGTAATAGGGGACGAGCCTATTGCCGTTACCAGGCACATCACCAGACTCCGTGCTGCTACTGAGAATTCGAAAACCCCAGTAACACTTTTGCCCTACCCGGGAATCGAACCCGGGACCTCCGATCAGCAGTCGCATACGCTATCCACTGGACCACGGAGGCAGTCAGTATATACTTTAATAGATTTTAAACTTTACAATTATTTCACATGATATAAGTTTATTTAACGGGTCCTTAATAAAACCGGCTTACGACAGTCGTGGTCGCGGAGAGTATTACCGAAAATCGTTTTCGAAACGTCGCCACATCGGTGAAAACTGTTTTTATATAATATAATATTAGAGGATGCCCGCAGCTACGCTCGTACATTTTGTTTTAATTTAGTCAATCCTGTGGGAATTTTATTTTGTTTTTATTTTATTTTCTTTGAGATAACAAGCAATTGCGTAATGTGCTTAATTCTAATACAGTATTAATCCTTAAAATATACTTATGTAATCACGCAACCAAGACCGTTATCTACAACTTAACTCATGCCGGGCAATCTCTTATTAAAGCATCCCTACGATCCCCAAGAAACATATAATGCCAAATTCATCACATACAATGTTTATCTCTATCCCTTCTATTCAGAAGATGAACATTCGATGCAGTGTTGTTGAATAACAACACTGCGCATTTTAATAGCGCAGTGATGATTCAAATAAATGCACTATCCATAAAGTTCTTTTTAACATCAATTAAATTCACCAACAAACCAATCTTATACAAACCGAATCAAGTTTTTAACTCTCGCTTTACACCATTATTTTCCAATTTATCTGAACATGAACAATCGCCTTTCGTGTCCATAAGCCTGCTACGTATGTCATTATGTTTGGTTAACTTTAATTGGATTAAGTTTAGCTTGTAAGGGATCTGACCCTACTATTGGTAAGTTTGTTTCTGAACTACAGTGAGAGTAGTTTAGTATTCTTGTGTTACTTTTTTAGTATTGTATTTACGAATGTAAATGACAGACTTGCTAGTATATAAACACTTTCAAACTTTCACGATTTGTAAACATATGTTATGAGTAAAGACAAATATACATAGTACCGACAGTTCTTTGTTTTTAAATATTTTTACATACACATACATACATATACTCACGCCTTTTTCCCGTCGGGGTAGGCAGAGACAACGGAACGCCACTTGCATCTATCCTTACAAACCTCACGCACTTCTTCTACATTCATTACCCTGTTCATACATGCTTGCCGGTTGCGGGTGCTTCGGACCTTGCCATTTTTAAAGATGTCCACAATCTGATCGACGAATGTCCGACGAGGTCTGCCGCGTCCGACTTGCCCACACCTTTTAAATTTGATGCGTCACTCTTTCTTCACTCATTCGCTCCACGTGCCCAAACCATTTCAGCATTCCTTTCTCAATTCTTGTCACGACATCTTTTTTCAGGCCACATCGCTCTCGTATTTCTGCATTCGGGATTCTATCAATCAGTCTTACCCCATTATTAAATATTTTTATTTCATGTAAATAAAATAAATATATTCTTAACTACGTATTTAAATTCTACTCTGAGTTAGATGTTCCTTTTAGGCGGTGTGTCATAAAAGAATTTTCTGAACTGATACTAAATGTAGTAAGGACAAGTTTTTCGTCACTAAAGGTCAACACAATATTTTTGAAGTCACGGGTGAATAAGCAAACGTTCTCCATCGTATGCTGTATAAGCCATTAAGATTAGTTTTGATACTGGCCAAACGTTAGCCTATAACCATATCCTGTCACCATCGTAGGTAATAAAATTCCGTCACGAACGACACGCAGCAAAACCTATGACTACAGTTTTAAGTAGTAGTTTCTAAAGGATGTTCTTCTTAAACATTAATGTACTCCTCCAGACCTCATTTTAACTACAGCGGACAGTATTAAAAGGTACTAGCCAACTGCGCAGAACATATAGTGCACGAGTGCGCAAACACATGAGCACATCCTGTGCTCTCTTAGTCTCATAGTCCGACACAACGGTATATCAATCACGACCGGAGCGGGATATAGCGCAGGGACATTGGTTTCATGTGCTTTTGCCATGCACAGAGGTTGGCGGTGTCACAGCACCGCTAACTGTCTGACTCCGAGTTTCTATTGGTAAAACCCCAGTACTTGTTCATCACGGGAATTGAACGTTAGACTTTATGATTTCACCATACCACAACCACAGGATTGAAACACAGGAGTACTCAACATTAACTACAGTAGATAAACCAATAGTAAGAGTAACACGCTCTTCATACTAAAATAGTTTACAGCCAGCTATTAGAAGTTACTCCGTTAACGGCTGGTTAATAAACTGTTGGCTAAAGATAAAACTGTCTTGATGAAGGACAGAAAATTAGTCTCGGGAATGTGTGAACCACGGCGTAGAGACGCGAGAGAAAGCTCTGATTAATTGCTTGGAAAACCAACGGCGCTAGAATATGTTGTGGTACTGAAAATGTTTTGAAATATCGTGGACTGCACAGGGCAACATATTAAGGCAACACTGATGTTAGTCTTTTTAATTGAGTTGAATGATGTTTGTGATCTAGACTTCATATCCACGGCGTGCCCAACTAACATTTCGAAGTCAAGTGCGTATTAACCTATTAATCCATTGAAAAGTTACATTTGTCAGAGGACGCAATTTTATTTTACAGATGTGTAGGGAGGGCTAGTATAAAACTTGATCCAAATTTGTGAGGTCGAGCCTCTTGTCCCTCAGCCGCCATCTTAGAAAGAGTGCGGGCGCGGATGGTTTTTCTTATTTATCGGGTATATATTAGCTATTGATCCCACAGATATCTTGTTCAATCATTTTTAAATTCTCCACAACTTTGGTTCTGATAGTTTTGGTAGTAAAACCATAAATAAAAAAGTTTTTCTATGATATTGTTTTCTTTAGGTTATTATCACGTTTCTTCATGATTGCTGTGTCTTTAGTCTTTTTAGGAGCCAGGCTGCGGCTTATGATCTAATAGAGCTTCGGTATTCAAATATTGATGAAGAACTATAGAAAAACCGCATTTCGTCGGTAAATCCCTTTATGAGGATTCTAGAGCTTGTGTGAGGATAAACGGGGCATACACTGACTGGTTTACCATCGAGAAAGGTGTTAGACAGGGATGTGTAGCGTCGCCGTGGCTGTTTAACCTCTTCATGGACAGTTGTTTGCAAGATTTAAAACAGTGTGACTGCGGATTAAGGATGAATGGGTTACTCGTCAAATGCCTCCTTTATGCTGATGATCAGGTAATACTTGCATCTTCAGCGGAGGAGTTGCAGGAGATGGTAGCAATCATGCATGGTGCGTTAGAGAGGAAAGGAATGAAAGTGAATGTAAGTAAAACGAAAGTTATGGTTTTTGAAAAGGAGGAATGCGTTACGGCTTGTAATATTTTGAGCGATGGACAGCGAGTGGAACAAGTGAATGAGTTTGTTTACTTAGGTACGTTGTTTACAAGAGATGGTAAGAATGAAGAAGATATTGAAAGGAGAGTTATTGCAGGTAATAGTGTGAATGGAGCTCTGAAAGCGTTTATGAACAGTCAAAACGTGTCCAAAAAGGCACGTTTGGCTGTACATAGAGGCGTGTTAGTGCCTACCCTTATGTATGGTAGTGAAAGTTGGGTATGGCAGGAGAGATTTGAAAGTAAAATAAATGCTGTAGAAATGAGAGCACTGAGAAGTATGTGTGGTGTGTCTTTGACCGACAGAGTAAAGAATTGTGTGATACGAGAGTGGTGTGGTGTAAAAGAAGATGTAGTGACAAGCATTGAGAAAGGCATGTTAAGATGGTTTGGGCACATGGAGAGGATGGATGACGATAGACTGACAAAGAAGATATATAAGGCAAGTGTGAATGGAACAGGACAAAGGGGAAGACCTAGGCGGACGTTCTCTGACCAGATTGGAGACATCCTGAAAAAAGGACAAGTCAGAAGTACCCTTAACAGAAGAGCATGCATGAGAAACTTGATGGGAGTGAGTGAAGCAAGTGAGGTATGTCAGGATCGTTGCAAATGGCGTTCCGTAGTCTCTGCCTACCCCTCCGGGAAACAGGCGTGAGTCTATGTATGTATGTATCATAATTGCCATTGATTTTTCCAATTATTTTGCTGCATATCTCCCCAGAACATTAAGATGCTGCAGAACATTGCAGTTTCCTTTGCATGGGTGAAACATCAACTTAACACGATGGCTGCGGCAAGTAACATAAACCTTCATCTGGTGCGGCGGCAGGTCGAAATGCGACCCTAACGATTTTTCCGCCAGTTCTTTCTCGACTTTCCGGCAGGTCTTTCTCGACCTACCAGCACTAGGGTAGTTTAAAATGCTGTAACTTTGCGAAAACATGATGTATACATTTTTTTTTGTTCTGTTAGAATAACCTTGAACCCAGCTTCGTTAGGTTTGATTCGCCCCGGAATATACCAAATAGGAAATGAGAAATAAACCAGGAAAAGCGGCGGGCTGATATCGACCTGAAGCGCACTAGAAAATATTTTGAGCAGTTATGGGACAGGCCAAAATAAGGGGATATCGAAAATAAAACAGAATTATCGTTAAAGAAATGAAAAATGATGTTTATTTACTTGTGCCTGTCTTTAAAACATGTCACGCAAAGATTTTGGTTGCAGTATTTTTTTATAGTTTTATTTTTCCATGCTGACTTGTTTCTAAATAGGCACTTCTTTTTATATTATAAATATTTCTTCACTATTGTCACCATCAATATCAGTAACTGCAGGGCAAATTACTCTATTTTCCAAAATTCGGATTTTTCTTTTATTGCTTGCCATCGTTGATTATATCGAACGAACGCTACATCAGATCGGCTACATAACACAACACTAACAGGCGGCGCCTGCGCTCTTTGCAGTATCGGGTCGCCGGCGGCCTGTTGGGTTGGCGCCGTTGGCGGGCTGAAATAAACCCACTGCCGCACTGAGTAGATGTATTTCACCGTTAGTGCGTGGTAGGCCGAAAGAGGCCTGCCATGATGTTGTTATGGGGTTATAATTCCAATTTTGACTACAAACTGAAATATATATTTGTCTCTGTCAAATTCCTACAAACACCTGAAATAATCGTTCCGCACCAGCGATAGGGCCATAGTTTTCTTGGACCGACTCTTGTTTTAGAGGCATTAAAGACAAATTAAATGTATTTTTTTGTTCCTGAGAAGGAAAAATCTACAACACATTGAAAAGAAAATTTGTAACAAATTGAATTCGATTTTCGTTTGTAATTTTGTTATTTTTCATTTTACGACTAAATGCTACGGGAGCAAAGTTGTAGGGAATTTAACTCGTCATGTTTTGATATTTTTTGTGCGGTCAGTAGTTTGCCAGGTATACTAGAAAACCTATTTGTAACACTCTTTTCAAGATGGCGGCTGCAGGACAAGGTCTGCAACCCCACAAACTTGGATTTAACTTTACACTCTTGGCATCTATGAAATAAAACTGCGTCCTCTGACAAATGCACTCTAAGCCCAAAAAATTTAACATGTCAAGGGACTATATTAATTATCGCTTGATTAACGGCGAAGGATTTCATAATATTTTTGAGAAACATGTACGCAAATCTGTGCTTGCCACCAACGTGGCAGATTAATTAATTCTCATAGAGAGAAGAGGCACGGGGCTCTTCTTCTGCGCAGTTAGATATTTTATTTCTTTCATGTCGTTTCAGGGCAAAATCCTGTATCGCTGGCAACAATGCAATTATTTAACCAACAGACACAAAGGCAAACTAAACTCAAAATATCAATGAATAAATCTCACATAGTGTCGTCCCATGTGAGAATCGAATTTAAAACACTCGACACAGCCTGAAACGGTTAGGATAGGGCAGGGTGCTTAAATAATTTCTCTATCCGTGCAGGCAATAAATTAGAACAAATGTTAATAAATATCTTGACTCCAGTAATAAACATTTATCGGTAATTTACTATCGCTCTCATCATACTCGCCTCTTTATCAGTCCTCAGGGAATTAAGGCCAGTGCTAACACCTCTAGATTACTATTAATGTATAAAATACAGGGCACGATGCAATTCATTTAAATTTGGCAAAGTCTTTGGAGCTTGAATTTAACTAGTGATTAATCAAAACTAATAGTTTGGCAAGTGATAACACTTGAAAAAACTGTTATTTTAATTGTAGGTCGACGGTTAAAAGATGCCAGTAACATATAATATGGGCACTGCTCTACAAGAAATTATGTATATTTTTACACACGCAGATTACAAATTGCAGTTGCAGCAGTTAAAAAACGGTTTTCACGATAAAATTGCGTAGCCTATAGTCATTTTCATTATAAAGTAATAAAAATCACTTTAAACCAAACACAAATCTTTATATAATAATATTAAATATTGGGCGTTTGGGAATAACCCCATGTATCTGAAAACCTATGTAATGATCTTGTAGTCACGATATCGCATCACGTACCTATCCCATTACGCGATCCCTGTAGTAAAATATCTAATCACATCGTAAATAGTGCCAAGAGTCATTGGTTCTTTCTGATATGTAATTAAACTGACAGAGCAGAATCCTGGTACTATATCCGGTAAACGAGAATAATTCCAAACACGTAGTCTCTAAGCATATGGAGCAAAATTTGCTGCAAAGAATCCGTAAATGAATTTGTATTTATAATATGCAATGACAAAAGTGCTTCGGAGAGTAAAGCCGTTTATAATTATACTCAAATCCCAGAGTTGGCAACATTGCATAACTCTTTCTTCATTGTGGCTTTAACTAGCTGTCTCCATCGATTGCATCTCGTTGCTTCATGTAGAGTAGCACTAAGCGGGATCACCAGCAGTTTGGATATCTGGTCATCACTTAAGACTTCCACACACACAGGTACACGCAAAAAAGAGAGATGTGACAAACATAAGTTGAGATACACTTTCAAGTTTATCACCTGTTTAATAGGGTGACGCAGAAAAAAAATCTAGTATGGGTCAAAAAGCTCTAAGAGGTCGTTCACATATTAATGAGGCTTCGGAAGCAGTAAATAATTAATATTATAATTGTTTTCGAAGCAACCTCAGAACTTATGATGTATTAAATACGACTGAAATGTGTAGACTGGCTGTTGGATGGACCCCAAGGCTAAGGTCTTGGATCGCAACCGGGTCAGCGCTAAGATGATGTATTGACTGACACAGCAATTATTTGCCTATTGGTGCCGATACACTTGAGCATTCACTTGTAAGTCTTGTAACAGAACAGCATACGCCTTTTTTTGTTTTGTCGAACTGAACAACGAACAGAACCGAACATTGCTACGAACATTCTATGATTTTTCTAGCGAACACTCTCGTCAGCAAAAACGCCAAAGCTAATTTACTGTCAATCCGCTATAATGCTCGCCAGAACATAAGAATACCCGCTATAACACTTTCGGATGTTTACAGTTTTGTATATGCTAATTTATTGTATAGGGAATGGAATTATTATCTCATCTATTCTTATTTTGAGACTCATATAATAATAATAGTAATAAACCTGGGGCAGTCGCTATCTCAACATGAGACTAACGCAAACTCGGAGGACAGAGTAACGGCCTTCAAACATCACCTTCATCTTGTGATATAAACAAAAAATGTATTACAAGATGAAAAGAAAGCTGAAAACCGCAGGGCAGCTTTGTGGCGAGCTGTATGTGTGTGGCGACACTGGAGTCCCGAACACTTCAGGGAGTCGGTCAAGAACTCGTCTCCGGCTTCGGAGTGGATTTCCAAGGGTGCCCGCAGGACTCTCAGGCGTTGCAAGAGCTATTAGCTCGGGGGTGGAAGTGTCGTTTTCAAGGGCGTAATTACGAGGAAACCCGCTTTGGGTCACGAGACCCGCGATGGCGAAACTGGTGCCGCATCGCTCGACACCCCTAGCCACTCGCACCGGTGTTGCCCTCTGGCTGCCTTTATGGCAGAGTTTGTTTGCTTTGGGCGGCTATTTAGAAAGGGCCCTTCTAGTGAGTTGGCGAGTCACCGTCTGCCCCTTTTCGACGTACTATAAGAGCACTTAGGGCAGACGCCGGTTTGCATCCGTAGTTTCCATAATAACTTATCCATTGAACACCCATCACAATAGCATAGAGCAATAAGTTTCCATACAAGTAGCAATAGTCCTACACCTGCTGTGGCTAATCCGTGGCTGTACTTTATAGTGCTGTTATGGAGGCTCCACAGTAGGTGTCCCATCACATTCTATATTAAGACACTCAAAGGGCCTCTGCGCGTTGTACCTATGTCTCCGTGTACGCCTGCCAAAGGGCCGGGTATTGTTCTAACAAATTAGAATAATACCCGTGACAGAGAAACAAATAGTAATAAAATCATCGATATATATGTGCAAAATTATATGATAAGTCATATTAAAACGTACTCTCTACAATCATGCCTGCCATTAACAATGGATCGTTTTAAGAATACCGCCGTGGTTTTAGCGAGTAAGTCCGAATTCCTCCAGGGAAATCTCACCCTCTTTCTTCCAGCAAATCTCCTTCTCCTTCTTTCTTTCTAAAATTTCAACTCACGCACTACCTATTTCACCAGGACTCTAAAAACATTCAATCAACTGAAACAAAGTGCACCCAGACACGAAACAATAACGTTTGTATCACATAAATCATCATTCAATCGAACTCTCAACACTCAGCGTAGTGTTAGATGGCAAGCTGTCTGCCACTACTCTATACAGCGTCAACTCACATTTTGAATGCAATTCAGCTTCTGCTGAATCCAAAAAAATTTACGCATTTCCATACTGAAAGTCCGTTTCGTTGCTTTAAACAAACTTTTTGCTTTATAAAAGTAGAGTCAACATTTTCAACATTCGTGTCAACATATATAATACTAGAGGACGCCAGCAGCTACGCCTGCAATTTTTTTAAATTTACCCATTTTGGCCGATTCCGTGGGAATTTCAGGAAATCCCTTCTTAGTGCACCCCTACGGTGCTCAAGGAACACACATGCCAAATTTCAGCTTCCTGCGCCCAATAGTTTCGGCTGTAGCGTGTCGGTCAGTCAGTCAGTAACGCAAGGATTTTATATATTAAGAAGATGTGTAGTGAGACTAATCGAAATACAAAGAGTTAGCAACGAAGAGTTTGTTAAGTGTGAGTAAGCGTTCACTTCATCAGTTTTCCGTTATGTTATGATGCACGATCTTCAAGTCAATATCTTATTGTGGTTGTTGCTATTTCAGTCTGAGTTACTAGGAACCTTCTTTGGTGACTGCTCAGAGTGACGAGATTACACTTGCAACTGTTTTAGCGATTAATTAATTAATTTAGATATTAGGTATTAATTATGATTGCATAACATAACATAACTTCACGTGTTTATCCACGACAATTAAGATTGCAGTGTAATATAATATCTCATTTTGCAAATGGTATTTCCGGAAACACTGAAAACTGCCTCCGTGGTCCAGTGCATAGCGTATGCGACTGCTGATCGGAGGTCTCGGGTTCGACTCCCGGGTCGGGTGTTACTGGGTTTTCCCGAATTCTCAGTAGCAGCACGGACTCTGGTGATGTGCCCGGTAACGGCAATAAGCTCACCTCCTATTAAGTGGGACCTAAACATTCATGGCAAAATGTGGGTGTAATATTACACCTCTGCCTGCCCCTTCGGGAATATAGGCGTGAGTCTATAAAAAAAAAATATTTCCCGAATTAAAAACTAGGTATGTATGTAGGTATATTGGTTTGTCCATTGTTCAATGTTAACTGAATGTACATAGGTTAAGATATTATTATAGTAACATCCGTGTACTAAATATTTGTTTTGTAATAATGTTTAACGTAAGTGATTTTTACTTATGTCACGTACATATTCATTTATAAGCAATGTTTCCATATTAATTAATGTAATTAGTTTTATTACCGTTTAAATTACTATAAATAAATAAATATTAATATGTATACGAGTCATCATCATCACCTCTAAGCGTTATCCCCTTTGGAACCCGGAGTCCGTTTTCTAGTCTAACTGGATTTGACTGAATATCAGCTTTTCCACAGAGCCACTGCCTGCCTGAACTCAGCAACCCAAAGGGATAGCTATATTCCATATTTTAGACTAGTGTCATTTTATTTATAGGTACTGACTCCCTGTAACGACAGTCAAAGATCTTCATGACAATCGGGACCGACGGCTTAACGTGCTCTCCGAGGCACGGGGCAAGCGATAATTAACAATTCAATACGCACATAACTCCGAAAACTAATTGGTGCGCGCCGTGGATTCGAACTCAATAAACTCTGCATGACAGTCTGTTGGTAGAGACCCAACCTCCTGTGATACAGTTTTCTAACCAGTACAGGAGATTGGTGTTCCTCCTTTTTTTTTTTTTGGTGTCGGGTTGGAAAATCCTCATGGAGTCCCTTCGCCCTGGGGGGAAGGACGGAGGGGACTGTCAGACTCTTACTGACTAAAAACCAACCCGTGCTCCTCATGTACCCATGTGTCGGAGGGTAGGGTTTCACCGAAGCATTCCACGCTACCCCCCGACGGGTATTGGCCCGCCAGATGGTCAGGCGGGCCCCGAACGAAACCCCCTTGGCGGCGGATGAAGGTGTTGGGCTCCGCCGCCAAAACACCCAGCGGCCGCAGAGGATAGGGAGGACGGCAACGCAACACCGCATCTCCTCTTCCTCTGCGGCCCCACCGCGACGCAACGATGGTGCGCTCCCATTTGGTCGTGGGAGATAGGGCGCGCGGCAACGCAACACTGACACGCCTCTCTTCCCGCGACCGCACCCGACTGCGAGGGACAGACAGAACTGTCCCCCGCACCCGCACCTATGGACGCATCCTACGCAGGCTGTCGCGATTTCTCGCGATTTGTATGTAGTCTTATAATCTTGCCCGGCGGAAGTGTCGCGATTTCTCGCGATCTGTATATAGTGTACAGGGCAGCAACATTAATGAATTTAAAATGAGCCACAGAGAAAGAGTAAATAATAACCAACCTCTATGTGAATACTTAACCAACCTCTATGTGAATACTTAACCAACCTCTATGTAAGTACTGGCCACAACCGACGGTTCTACGTTTGAGGTTTGAACTCTTGTTTGAACTTGATATATGAAGAATACGAAATTACTTTATTACTTCATAGTATTGACATTGTCATTTGAAACATTGTATACTGTGTAAAATCATATGAGAAATGTATTATTATTAAATATGCTGATGTGCTGATACAATATTAAATGTGTTGATTGCATGCTGATCTGCATGCTGATCTGATAAAATCACAAATGGGCGCTGGAGCTAAATATTATGTGATTCCAATTGTGTCTGAGTAGTTTAGTATTGTGAGTCTAAGTATTTAGTGATTCCTACTGTTTGCGAGTAGCTAGTGTTGTAAAGCTATATATATGGGATCCTATTGTTTCTACGTATCTAGAAATTGTTAATGTATTGTATGGTAATTCTGTATTGTAATAGTAGAGATGTTTTAGAGCTCGGCTGAGGATAAAGACGTTTATGCCTCAGTCGAGAAAAGAACGGAGACGTCCGTTACAGAGCGGTGATAAGACCGACAGTTACAGAGCGGTGATAAGACCGACAGTTAAAGAGCGGTGAGAAGACCGACAGTTAAAGAGCGGTAAAAAGACCGACAGCTAAAGAGCGGTGAAATATCCGACAGATATAGAGTTATTGAAAGACCTGTATACAGGTAGTAGATATTATTATGAAATTATACCCAGAAAGTTATATATTTGTAATCTTAAATAGAAATTGATAGTACTGTAATGCTAGACTGCCGGACAGTGGAATCATATAACCTTTTAACCTACAGGTCACACTGAGATGATTGAGGAGGAACCATACTGACAAATGCTTGGCATCGAGGTCAAAAGAGCTGTCTACGTTTTGAGATGTAAGTTAAACATTCCATCTTTCCGCTCACATTAGTCAAACTGTAATATCTATCGGCGTTCAGTTACAAACCCCTTAAGCAACATTATACCCTCGCCGACATGGTGGAGATGCTGGGATATTTTGATCCTCATTTTAAAGGCAATACAATATTATATCTTATGAAATAGCGTGGCGGATGGAATGTTTTGAAACTTCTAGTGACATTTAGCGGAACTATTTTCAAATTTTAAAATTGGAATAAAGAAATAATTCTTAACAATTCAAACAACATTTGTCAGTGTGGAACTTCAGTTTCAAACATTATGTGAACTACAATTTTACCAATTCGAGATTATTGGTAGACAATAATTTAAAACAGTTGGTTTATCATATTATTTTATATTTTTATGATATTTTGTTTTGTGAGATTTCGTGTTGTGTTCGCTATCGGCACATGCAGTAAGTAAAAGGAAATAGATTATTGAAATTATATCTTAAAGGTATAATACTATATTTACTTAGATTTAATATTAAGTACTTATTTTAGGTACAAAATTGATCAGCATTGATGGTATACTACAATAATGGAGAACATAATGTTAAATCGTTTATCTGTGATTGCTAAAGAGATACAATCGCTAAGTAATGATTATGCCGGCCTGTGGTCAATAACGGATGAAAATATAAAAGATGCACGTATAATATCGGCTAAATTTAAATCCCTTCTGTCTCGCTTCAATACTGATTTGAACAGTTACTTTAATATAAGTCAGGAACCTAATGCTGATGAAATATCGAATTTAACTAACTACCAATTACAAGGAGAGCAAGCATTGGCTGAATTAGGAGTCAAAATTCAAATGAAAGATGAGTCCTCAACAACATCAATGAAAGAAAACGGAGCATTATGTTACAGTAAATGACCTGATTTGAGTTTACCTCAATTTAGTGGGAACTTATTGGAATGGCATCAGTTTTGGGATCAATTTGTTTCTAATATGTCTAGAAGGAGACTGAACGATGTTGACAAATTACTCTACCTTAAAAGTTCTTTGATAGGCGATGCGGCAAGACTTATAGATGGACTGAGTATAACCAATAAAAATTATCAAATTGCGATTGATATACTTAAAACTAGATATGGTAAAGAAGGCGAAGTAATATACGCCCATCACAAAGCTCTCTCTAATATTAAGAGAGCTGGAGGAATAGATGAGTGCAGACAAGTATTAGATGAAGTGGAAAGACACATGAGAGTTCTTCAATCTATGGGAGAGGATACCAAGTCTACGACTATGAGATACATGCTCATGGAAAAATTCCCTCATGAGATAATATTTGAATTGAAAATGAGAATAGGGTCTGATGAGTCCATTGACAATATGAAAGAACAGCTGGCATTAATAATTTCAGCCAAGGAAGAAGCAAAAAGGATAATTGAAGGAACTACACTAGAAAATTCTCAATATATTGTTCAAGCACTATACAGCAAAACAGAAAAGTCACAAAGTGAGCTAAAAATTATTGATAGTAATCAAACTAAACAAGATAGGAGGAATAAAACTCATAACTTCAATTTAATTAAACCACGAAACAATCAAAATTATCAATATAATAAACGAAATTTTCACAACAGACAAGATGAAAACAAGATGGGGTTTAAAAGAAAGAAGTTAAGCTGTGTCTTTTGTGGTAGTGACCATTTTAACGATAAATGTAGACAATTTAAAACTCTTCAAGATAGAACAATTAAATTGGAAGAAAGTAACCGATGTTTGAATTGTCTTCAAGTGGGACATATGCATAAGCAATGCGTATACAACAGACCTTGTTGGCATTGTGGTAAATCAGCAGGACATAATAGGGCGTTATGTCCCAAGAGATTTAGCGAAGAAGAGTGAATGGGTATCTACAAGCACTGTGCACATTGTGAACAGCTATGGTTCTACGATGTTGGTAACAGATATACTTCATTAGAGATTTAATTTAACAAACAAAGTTGTAACCAAAAGAGGCGTTTTAAAAGTTATTGCTTCTGTCTACGACCCATGTAGGTATGTAGTGCCTACATTGCTACCAGTAAAATTATTTCTGCAAGAGTTGTGGAAACAAAAGATAAAATGGGATACAAATTTATCCACTGAATTATTGGACAAATGGTCATGCATACAAATGATATTGAAAATCAAGAAAACGCATCTACTAAAGCTTATGCAGCAATGGTCTATGTAGTTGAAAAAAACGCTAAAAGTTTCGTCATTGGAAAATCACTTCTGGTACCAACCAAAGACCAAGATAACTTGAAATACCACGACTTGAACTGTTAGGGGTATTAACAGGAAGCCCTTTAATACAATATATTGTTAAACATATTCAATTAAATATTACAAAGCAATTGATATGGACTGATAGTCAGATAGTTATAGATTAGTCCAATTCTAATAAATTACTAACACCATTCGTATCAAAACGGATTGATGAAATTAAAAGGAATAAAAATTTTGTCATGAGACATGCTTCTTCTGAACGAAATCCTGCAGATGTAGCCAATCGACCTGCGACGTCACAAGAAGTTAAACACAAGTGGTTGAATGGTCCAGAAATTTTGGTACGGAGTCCAGCTAGTTGGCCTAAGGATAGAAACGCAGTTTCAACATTTCTCGTTGGGGAGGGTCTCACGAATAATGTAATTTTAGAACAAGATCATATTAAAGAAGACCAGAATTCAAATATTAGTAAACCAATTTCAAGTGAACATCCAGATCAACTAGACTCCGAAGTGATGAAAATAAAAAGGATACAAAGCGAATATCTTTCTAAAGAATTAAATAGAAAAGAAACAAATCAAAAAAGGAATTTAGACAGATGTGGATGGCATACTCAGATGTAAAGGACGTCTTATAAATACGGATTGGTCTTGTGACAAACGTTATCCCATATTGATTCCAAAAGAGAGTGAATATTTTAATAGTATCATATTGAAACCCACAAAGATAATTACCATGTTGGTACAAACCACACTCTTAGTATTATACGTGAAACGTATTGGATTCCACAAGGAAAGGCTCAATTTCAACAGAAAACAGAACAAGTAAGAGATGGATTTGCTTGTTCACGTGTTAAGCCGTTCGAGCCATATACCTGTAAGTTGTTGTGGTTACCTTAGACAACGCTTTAAAATTCAAATTGATATCTGAAATACTATCCAATGCATATTGTGTGGAGAATAAACATTTGATGGAGGTTTATTCCTGAACTAGCTCCTTGGTTTGGAGGATTCTACGTACGAATAGCCGGACTAGTGAAACATTGTATGAAAAGGACACTACAAAATACCTTTTAAGTAATAGTCAATTGTGAAACATTGTCAAATAAATAGAGGCTAGAATAGATACACGACCTTTAACATGTGTTGATAACGAAATATAACATATTCTTACGCCATCGGATTTCTACAAGCTGACAGATGTATAACATTACATAGAGCACCTTTGTTCCAGGGTGGAGAAATCTCTAGTAATGTTAGATGAATTCAAGGAAATGTTCACAATCGATACTTGACAAGTCTCAGAGAGAGATATAGTCACTCCTATATACCACTCTCTTGTAATCTTACCCGGCGGGAGTGTCGCGATTTCTCGCGATTTGTATGTAGTCTTATAATCTTGCCCGGCGGGAGTGTCGCGATTTCTCGCGATCTGTATATAGTGTACAGGGCAGCAACATTAATGAATTTAAAATGAGCCACAGAGAAAGAGTAAATAATAACCAACCTCTATGTGAATACTTAACCAACCTCTATGTGAATACTTAACCAACCTCTATGTAAGTACTGGCCACAACCGACGGTTCTACGTTTGAGGTTTGAACTCTTGTTTGAACTTGATATATGAAGAATACGAAATTACTTTATTACTTCATAGTATTGACATTGTCATTTGAAACATTGTATACTGTGTAAAATCATATGAGAAATGTATTATTATTAAATATGCTGATGTGTTGATTGCATGCTGATCTGATGAAACGCAAGCCCACGTGGAGCGTCCCCTCCCGGGATCCCACTTAGCTTCACCGTGGGTGAAAATCAAATCCACGGTTACTAAGGCCCTCCCCACCACGACAAGGTGGAGATCCCACGGGGGGGATTGGTGTTCCTCCTAATCAATAGAAAAACTATAGCCTTAAGTTTAATTATGTACAAGTATATTTTGTATCTATGTTTTTTCTGATTAATAAATTATTAATCCCCACTAGGCTGTCACTGCCTGTAAAATGTATACGAGTATATGCCTCTAAAACATAAGCAAAAATGCACGATGGATTTTCAGTAATCTCCAGAGATATATTATTCTTTTATATACAAAATTCTTTCATCTACATCTACCACTATAGAAATAAATCATGTATATTTATTTACAAACAAAATCATTCTGTACAACGATCTGTGGGTCACACAAAGTGTCGTTTAGGCTCTAGACAGACGGACCGCATTTCAACTGCAATCCAACTGCAATTGCAGTTTAGATGCAGTTCGGATGCAGTTTGAATGCAGTTGACACGACTGCAATAGAATTGCAAACCAAACGTGCAGTCCGATTGCAGTTCAATACAGAGCCTTAGAGGGCAATGGCATAAACCACTACCCCATCGATACGTTTATAGTTATTCATGAGAAAAATAGAGAACAACATATAAAATTTACTTTTTATAGTCTTACGTCTGTATCCTCAAAGAGGTAAGTAGACAGAGGTGTAATATTACACCCATTTTTCGCTATGTTATGAATATGTTAGTCCTATGTAAAAGGCGAGCCATTTTCCTACTGCTACTGAGAACTCGGTAAACCCAGTAACACTTTTGCCCGATCCGGGAATCGAACCCGGGACCGCCTGATCAATAGACGCATACGCTTTCCACTGTATCCCGGAAGCAGTAAAAAAACTATAGGAAAAAAAAAAATTAAATTGAAACTTTTGAACTTACAAATCTTAGGTTGGGGACTTGTACTACATATTAGGGCCTCAGCGTTGCATCCCATTATCTGTACAATGTTGACTATTGGGCCATTGGAGTAAACCTATCCGTACAGATTATTGCGTGAAAGTAAAAAGAATAATACTACAGTGTCGACAGTGATAATAGGCTAGTTGAAAGAAAAAAATTATAAGTCCGTCTTTTAGATTATTCAAAAATAAGCGATACGTATTTTTTTATTTGTAAATTAAACCAAAAATGACCAAGATATAGCTCATTAAAGTTACGTATAACGTCACGCCGTGCTGCATTTTTTCGCACTAGCTGACGTAACTTTACACGTAACTTTAATGGGCTATATCTTAGTTATTTTTTATTTAATCGAAAAAAGAAAAAAATACGTGTCCAATATTTTTTTATAATCTAAAAAAGGGACTAAATAAAATGAAATAATGTTGACCCTGGAAACTACCCTATTATTGGGAATAACTTCCGCATCACTGGGTAGCATGGTATCTAGTGCAGCTACACGGTTAGTTAGCCTTAGCACGCGCTATAACATTTATATAATATACTATAGTTATAGTCATTGTGAAATAAATGAATATAACAATAAAATTAGCCTAAGAGTATGCATACGTCACTATAGAAATCTGCTGTCCCAATTTTATACTGGGCGTAAAAAGACCCTTAACGAAATTTGAAATCGCATATCGATACCTTAATTCACAAACCAGCTAACTCCATATGAGCAAATTTTTCAGGAGACACTTAAAACCGTTTTTTTTTACTACTTATGTGATAATCTAAAATACCGTTGGTAGATATAATCGTAAATTGTTATTTTTGATATTATAAAATATTTTACAACTGTTCTTTGTAATACTACAGCGATTTTTAGGAGTTATCCTTTTTTCCTTTCTTGTAAAATTATGTGATTTTTGAGTTAGCTGGTTTTCATAGATTATATTTAAATAAAAGGTTTTTTCTTCTGTTTAACTTTTTATTAAAAGTTAAGTACACTTAATAATAATAATCATAGAATGTTAAAGATAAGTAAGTCTGCAAATCTTAAGCGTGATAGGTACTCGCTATTTATGTTAATACCGCGTCCTTTCCAGTGCAACGTCTTGAACATATCCTCCATTGCATTTGTGAACCATTGTATTAAATCTAAAGATTACTTGATTAAATATGTCTGTTTCGTGATAAAGTAAATAAGTATCCATACCTTGTATTATGTACATCTACTTTTCAATAATAGATCTCCTTTTCTAGGGTTTTATAATTTTTTTGACTACGAAACGTGGAGCGCTAACCGTACAGGACTCTGGCGCCATAGAAAATGGCCGACTTAGTGGAGTTAGCTGTCAAAATCGTAACATTCCGTGACACACGGGAGTTGGCTGATTTTCGAATAGCGATTTATAGCTAAAATTGTGATTATATCGGAGTTATCGTTTTTGGAAAACACGTGGCCATACTATTCCGTACTATATCAACAAAAATATTTTTTTTACCGAAAGTGGAGTTAGCTGGTTTGCCAATTAAGGTATCGATATTGTACTAATCACTATGAACAGTTCTTACTTTGGCACCATATCTAGGAAATTACTTGTTTAGGAGATATTAAGGCTCAAAGTCACCATAAAAAATCTAATTAGGTACAAAATCGATGCATTTCTCGCGCCAATTTGATCTATAGATGTCCTTTGCACCCATGGATAACTAGCTAATACGATCATTGCACGCGCGCACTTTTGCCCGTCAACTATTGTGTCCATTTAAATAAAAGTCTCCGGTATTAATTTTGCTTAGTATGACTTGGAATGATGTCCAAAACGAGTAGACTTCGGCTTGGAGATGGGTCTTGTGACACCCTGTCTTGTGACAATTTCTAGATTCTGTTGTTTGTACTATGCTGTTATAAATGTGTCACTCAGGTCACTTAGTCTGGTTTAATGCGAGTGATTTTATATATACCTACTAGACGTCGCCAGCGGCTTCGCCCGCGATTATACATATAAAACTTCCTCTTGAATTATTCTATTTATTCAAAAAACGCATTAAAATCCGTTGCGTAGTTTTTAAGATTTAATTATACATAGGGACAGACAAACAGAAGTCAGACTTTGTTTTACACTATATGTTTTTTGAAAACATTATGGAGAATATTCAAATACGCAAATTTCATCTCGTGACCACAACAACCTACACTAGCCAGTGTAGGTTGAACCCGACGATTTTTCAAAATTATGTACCTATCAATATGTTAATGATCACTAGCAAACAGTAAAGGAAAACATCATGATGAAATTTGCGTATCTGAATATTCTCCACAATGTTTTCAAAAAACATGCGAAGTCTGTTCATCCACACTTGGCCAGCGAGGAGGTTTATAATTGAGAGACAACTTATAATAATGAGTGCTGATATTATTTTTATTATTTAACTACTAATATAGCTTGCCTAGTGTCTACAGTGTATTTCTTAAAATTCAATATCAGGTTTATGCTTATTTACCATCTTTGAAGTACAAAGGATACTTTCTACACAAATATCTAGAAATACTATACAATTGGCGTAGACGTAATTTCCGCGCCCTTAGACAATCATTCCGCGTCATGTTACGACAGGTGTTAATCCTAAGCATTTTCTACAAAATCTACATAATCAAGTGCGATCATCTAAGACCCCAAGGTTGTACTAATGAGCTATTGCTCAACGTAAAACTATTAATAGAAAGAAAGACTTCTGGTGTGTCCGCCTGTATATTTGTAGTTGTTTACATTGGTATCTCTCATGATACATGGCATGCACCCAGCAAGCTAAGAAACATGAACAACTAGCTTTAGCCCCCGGCTTCGGCCGCCTAAGAGGTAACTGGGACAAAAGGTAATCCATGTGCTATTCTGATGCATAAGTTTACAAGTAACTGCAAAGTTTCAAAAAAGTCGGTTCATGCGTTTTTGGATAAAAGATTAACAAACATCAATCCATCCTCACAAACTTTAGCGTTTTAATACTTGACGATGCCCGCAGCGACATCCGCATATTTTAATGTAACCGTTCCTGTCGAATCCTCCGTGGGTTTCGGAAAAATCTCTTCTTAATGCACCCCTACGGTCATCAACACGCATGCGAAATTTCAGCTTCTTGTGCAATGTTGTTGCGGCCGGGCGTTATCCGTCAGCCAGTAACGCAAGAATATTATATAAACAGGTTTAAGTAAAACTGTGATTCTGAGACTAAATTCTAATATTTTTGGACATAAGTACAATCCTGTGGACTGTTGGACATTAGTAGACTGCAGTATATTTACCAATCATCATGCCTTTTTAGTGAGACAAATTTATAACAGGCTGCAACCGGAATACATTCGCACGACAATCGCTCTGATTTAGCGGCAGTAAGTAAGTCAGCAGTCACCCTACAGATGACACAATACTCCCGCACAGTCTTGTAGGTAGTAGAGCCTTGCCGTATCAAATGAACAGGCCGACTCGACCGGAGAAGTACTACTCTCTCACAGAATATTGATGTAAAAAGTGTTGGAGGCTCTCCATGTCCTTCTCCTTCATACCATTCCTTCCCCATTTTCGAATTCAGGCTGGCAACGCACCTGTCACTCCTGTTTTGCGGGCGTCAATTGGCGGCAGTAATCGCTATTACCATCAGGCAATCCGTCTGCTTGTTTGCCTCTTATCATATCAAAAAATACGATCGCTTTTGATTAAGAACATAGCAATTATGCACGGCCCAAGAAGGCTATGTTGATCATTCCGGTTGCAGTTCAGGGCCATCCGTCTAATCTAAAAGTGCCATTATCGTACCAATTGCAAAATAAATACACTCAAGATCTTGTCTATTATGAGGAAATAAAAGTTCATTAGAGCAAGAAGACTGTAAGAAGGAAAAAGGTGGTGACTGGACTGGTGATCTACATTCACCAAACATACAGCATGGATACTGGTATACTAGGCTTCTACTTTAAAATGTTCGTAATTTTTCTTAACTTAATTTAAAACCAGTTAATTTTTATTGTGGCAACAAGTTCCGTAGTTGAGATTATGTGTTGCTCTTACAAAGACACAGATGCAATCCTACTACACGAGCTCTTTACAAACATTCAACAGACACCGGACACCGAACACCGGACTCAAACGACAACTAGACTCGAACTCGATCTCAAACCCTTAACTCAGAACAGTGCTACGCGTCCGCTTAAACTAGTACGCCGTACGGCAGTAAATTACGAGTTAATCGATTATAACTTATAATTTAATACAGCCTAATTAGCTGTTTTATTATTCTCGAATTTTGTTACATAAGCCTATATGAATTGTTTCTAACCCCTGACAACGAAAAAAACAGAGAAAGTGTTTATGGAAACACCCAATTTTTTCAAATACCTATACGACAATCTGCACACAAGGTGACAGACGAAAAAATAATATCTGTAATGCATTTACTTGCACTTGCCCTACACGCAAAATAAAACTTTATAAATTTGATGAACAGTTTTGATAAGTGTGTGTAATAATTCCTTAATTCTTGGTAAACTTCAGCTCTATGTATGTTTATATATAGTCTCCGTGATAAACCAAAGCTCTGTCCCGGTTGAATGGATGAACGAACATGGCGGCACAATAAAAGTTCCTAAGTTTACTACGGAATCCTAAAAAGAAAACCTGTCTAGACTCTATATGTATTCATCAGTGTTAGCTTATCTAGTGCGAAATCTGTGATTAAATTAATTGCCTGTATATCACAAATTAATTTATTTCGATTTAAAACTTAATAATATATAATTTAAATTGTGATTGATAAGAGATCTGTATGTTCACTACTTCATTCTTTAGTATTATTTAATTATAAAGCTAGTGTTATTTACAAGTCATGTTTGTTCATAAATTAATACTTAATATATGATGATTCTTACGAGAAATAAATTACTTAAAACCTGAAAGTGCTGTTTTGGCATATGAATGAATTTCTCACGTTTGAAGAAGTAAATTGATTTGAATGCAACTTAGTGTCAATGACTGGCCTTGACCTTGCCATAAAAACAAAATAAAATGTTAATAAACTTTATCGAGCTTTCGTAGTTTTTTTATAACGATATTCCAAATACCTTCATCTGAGTACCAGGAATGCATAGTAACGCAGAGTTCGAATCTCGAAACCGAGCACCCGACGCATATTCGAAAACGTAGAAAACAGGCGAGCGCTGGCTCCGTCAGGCTCCTCATTAACCCAGAAAGTGGTGCCGTCGACTCGAAGCTAAACCAGTGAAAGACGATGAAAACTAGTATACGAGATATATTAGCTTGCGGTGAAGCAAACGCGGGCTCAGTCGCGACGCGTCCGTGGAAGGGACCGCACGTACTTCACGCACTTCCAGTTTCGATCGCGTTTGATTCCAATTTTGAATTTGCTGGAACTTGGCTGTGTTTGTGTGTTGACGCGTGAATTGGGAATTAATTTGAGTAAGTTCACTTTCCTTTATTTTTTACTATAAAGTTTTAATTACAGTTGCGTACTTTTAATTAATATAGTTAAGGAAGTCTGGATAAGAGGAATTAATAGGATTTATGAGTTAGGTAATAAAACTATCTCGAGACAGCACCGGTAAATCTTTGCACTCTGCTAATTACCAGGTAACAAAATTTCATTAAGTCATTTAATAAGTCTGATGCAATTAAAGCGCTTTAAAAAACTTTTACAGTAGCTAGAAATGTAGAAAAAGTTTCAACAAACATCAACCCAATTCTAGCCCAGACGAAAAAGACATAAAAAATAAAAGTAATAAATTCGTACCTGCAGCGAATGTAAATTACATTTTGCGTTTAAAACGGACCTATTTTTCAAGTGACGAACGTGTTTTGCATATGCACTCGTTACCTACATTAGATCTATACTTATAGAAAGCAATGGATCATCTGCAATGAAAATCACATTCAATGTAAGTAATTTCATTAAAAAATAAAACGTTGCAATTATGTATTTTTGCGCGGCAAACAGTTTGATAAAACTTTCACACTTTGGAATTATAGTACTTGACGTTGTCATTATTACAAATAATATTTTTATCTTATTTGTATGCTTTTTGTTTAAACCCATTAAAACTGCTCAAATACTTTAAATTGTATGCTGCATTCGATGCACCTGAAAAAAAAAATTACCTGTAGGTACGTCCTCTTATTGTGAATTATTGATGTCACTCCTCTAAGATACCGAAATTCTTAACACTTATTATTAATTAAGCGGTAATTGTTGATGAGTTGATGACTCTTATTTAATATTTCATTATTAGATGTTGCAGTTGGTAAAAAATCTATGAAAATATCTCCTTATGATCTAGCCGTGTAGATAATAATGTAATAATTTAAATTTCGATGTCCTTGGGTTTTTAATTAAAGCTAGTAACCAAGAATACATATTTAAGTAACTAAGGACACAGAAAGTTTGCTGTGCGGCAGTAGATTTGGTAACAAACATCCAAACTTTGATATGTTTGAAGAACATTTTTGTCGATATTACCACTATCATTAAAAATATTTGGTCTCGTTGACCAACAGTTACGAAAATGTTAAGGTTAAGGAATTTCTAGATTGATACAGAAAGATAATTAAATGCTTGCATCGAGTCGAAACAAAAAGTAAATATAAAGAATTTCAAAGTAATCTATGAGAATATTTAAGAATACTTAAGAAAACTTCAGAAGAAAGTAATGGGTTTGGCTGCACGCACGGCTGGTGCATTGAGAAACAGTTACCTACCTTGCCAACTAATACAACGATTTCTGAGAGTTCGATGCCGCATGTAGCAATTATAATTGGCGGGATATACGCATAGAAGCACCAATGAAATGTTTCTCAAAGTAACTGCTAGTTACTTTGAGAAACAAAAAAATGCGGCTAATACGTACGTAGTTCTAATTATATTATTCTGAAGTAAATGGGGAAAGCAAAAATTTAATCGACTCTACCCAGATGTAAGCCAAATATTTTTTCATTATTTATTTCATAGGAGACCTCTCCGATCTCTCGATCTAGAAATCTAATTACCCAGTTGTCAATAAAACTAGCTTTATGTTTTAAACATACTTAAGCATACCTTCATAAACCCGTGCAAGCTTTAAAATAGGTATCTTTTGATTATTGTGGTTTATAGCTGTTTTATTTGGCTTTCGTTTTATAGTTTAGTGTTCATGGTAATGCTGCAATGGTAACTAGATCAGGAAATATAAAAATATTTCCAAGTAAAAATGTTACTCAGATTAGCTTAGGTCCACTTGAGTTAACTACGAATAGTATATCACCTTGTTTCACCCACTAACATACGTTAGGTTCATTCCACATAGTTACGCAAAACGTTTACAACGAATATTGATGAATATAACTATAACTTTAAACTACTCGGAAATTCAAAGGAGACTGTTATAGAATGAATGGTCCTAAGTACGATTGGATGTAAGATTTAAGGTTAACAGTAGATAATTATGGGTGTAGATGATGCACATAACAAATATTTTCGATAAAACATAGCCATCAGAATTTATAAACGAAACCAAAATACCTTTTTACTCATTTCATATCTTGACTTAGGGATATTTAATGATGCACACACAAAATATTACTTAAACAACGATTTGAAAGGACTGCATTCGTTAGTAAGTGATATCAAATTGTATTATCCTAAAAAGCTAAATCTTGAACTTCATCCATCATAATCAGAAAAGAAACTCGAAAGCTTAACCTAAATATATTCGTTAGATTGATCTAAAGCATCATCTGACACTAAAGTTGCACCAAATATTTCAGTCTACAAAAAATCCGTTAGACCAATATAAGGATCGATATCCTACTCAGACAATATGCGCCATCAATTGATAAAGCAAAAAACATGAGCAGTATTGTTCAGAATATTTGGGTCAGATTCTGACGTAGTCGTAATAAGATTTTTGACTTGGGCGTAGCCATCACCCGCTGGTTTAACGGTGTGCAACTTGACTACAATTGGTACATTGTTGAACATCTCTGATGTTATTATGATCCTTTTATTGGATAGTGAAAGGTCAAGTGATGAATAATCAGTACTAATGTAGCCGTCTGCACCGACTGTTACGACTTCATACGTTTAAATTGTTTGGACACACAATTTTCACAGTATTTGTCTGTATTTGTTGCTCTTTTGGTTATAAATGGTGTCATTTTTGTCATGGTGATCATACTTTTTAATATTTTACTGTATAAGGCCATTTATTTTATAAAGTACTAGTGGTCCGTCCCGGCTTCGCCCTGGTGGACATTTACTTTAAATAACTATCTAATATTATCTAGAAATAAATATAGCCTATGTCACTCAGGGATAACGCCGCATTACAATGATGAAAGAACTTCTTAAATCGGTTCAGTACTTTTTTAGTTTATTCGTTATAAACATACAAAAATACAAATATTTCCTCTGAGACAATATTTTGTAAAAATTATGTACCTGAAAAATAACAGGCTTGTTTTTAATAAGGTATTAATATTGAGTGATTTACTTTAAAATTCGGAGCGTAAAATCTAAGCTAGACGAGAATATAAATTCGATATAACACAAGAACACAAAATCCAAGACCTAAAACATCGTATTGAAGTCCCCATTAAAACTAGAAAGCATGTATCATCAGTCGTATAATGCGGTGGACCAACAAGATAACTCAGATGAACACAATGTATGGCCTTAATCGCGTCATTGAGGCCTTGGGGTCACTCCCAAGTAATTTCTCAATGCTCGTTAAGAATTAATTCAACTACTTATTGATATCAATTGAATGGATGTGGAGCATGTAGTGAAATTCTTACTGGATCTTTTTTATTGAATTCGATTTGAGTAATTCCAATTCGATTTTGTATTTCGTCGTCTTTTTATTTTGGTTTGTTTGAATTCGTTTGTACAGTGGTTAATTTTGTTACTTGCTTTTTGTATGTTAGTAATCGAAGCAAAATTGAGGGTAAATCGTTGCTTCTTTTCTAATGTTGTTATTCAAAATTCCTCAAACGTGCGATAACATCAATATCGACCACTTCGTTGTAAATATTTAATAGAGGAAGTTATAAATATACCAATAACGAGGTAATAATAATACTTAATGTGGACGTTTGATCACTACATAAGGCAGAATTGTATTGAAAAACTACTCAATTCATAAAATTATCTCTCATTTTATTTAATTACTCATATTCATACTTTGGTAAAAAGGTACTTTTTTACAATATTATAATGCCCGCATATTTAGTTTAAAAGTTTAAGGTATTTGAGCTGTCTAGACTCAAAGACCTTAAACTTTTTACCTAAAGACCTAAATATAAATTTACCACAGTTACTACCTAGGTATATATTATTATATACACTCATATGGATTTAAGCTTTCGAATATTATCTGGCACAACACGACACCTTACTATATCATAAAAAAGTGTGAAGTATAATAATTTAATGTGTGTTAACACACCGATGACAGACTGCTTTCGTACATTTTCAATGCTCAATTAAAATCGAATCTATACTTTCGAGTAATGACTTTATTCCAAGATAGCAAGAAGAAAGAATGATTATGGTATTATCTTTAATAAGTCATCATGTGCGGAGTTCTCTCCGTGAGGACCAATTATGTGAAGCACGTCTGTTATTTCATGGTTGACGGTAACCGATATAGATTTTTTTATTATGCTACGATGCACAATTGATTGTATTATTAGTATCTCATGCATATCTACATAGATTATATCGTTAGTCTTGTGATTGTATAGTAGCTTGGGTAGTTAGCCAACATTAAACCTACTGATCGCTACTTGGCGATTAATAATAACATGTTTTATTTCTGGATCGGGTAAAGTTAAAGGAATTTTGCCGAGAGAAAGTTCTCGGTTGTTTTAGGGCTTCTGATGTATCTGGGAAACAGGCGTCTAATTGCCGTTTAGAAAACGATAGATCAAGAATCGATTAAGGGTAGCATTAGATTAGAGGATAGCATTTAGCTTGTGTTTGTAATATATCGGCAGAGACGAGCGATGCTTGCACAGATCACCACTAGTGAGCCTTCGTATCATAAAACGCAGACTGTAAAACTGCCAATCTCGATTTTTGTCACACATATCGGAGGCTTTTAGATAGTCTGAAAACCACGACACTAGAATTTGAATCTAGAAGAAATTAGAAATGCATATCATGTCAGATTCCGTGCTGTCTCTAAGAATCATAGGACAATCTGGCTACTGAAATAAGGCATCAAAAGATTCTCCGCAAGTTATATGGATACATAATATTATATACCTAATGACGTCTCCGCCGCGTTCAGTCTGTCTATATAAACGCAATGAACTCAAAAACTACCCAAAGGATTGTTGTACGGTCTTCAATAATAGATAGTATGATTCCTGAAGAAGGTTCAGGAGTATAATTGTTATACGTGAATCATGGTGCTATAAGTGAAATATATAAAAATATACGTGCGATGTCATATAGAATGTCACATTCACGTAATAAGCTATGGCGATAAAGAACGTTTTACATAAATTTTTGTCGCTGTCGTGATGGAAAGGCTTAATACGTGATTACTTTACAAATAGCTGTTTTGAACGGTCATAATTATAGCATAGGTAGTCATAATACCATGCACGCAAGTAAGGTATTCCCAATGCTGTATTTAAAATATTTTATAACGCATTAAAATGCCGTCTTCTTTCTTCAACAAATCTCGCGTAAGATAGAGATGATACTTGTTAGATATCTTTACATCTAAATATTGGATACGAAACTCATGAGATTGGAACACTTATGTGTTTAAAGTTAGAAACCCGCATAGTCAGTCGATTGTAACAAATGTTTGATAATGGTGAACCAACCCAACTCGTGCACGTATCTGCTTGGATGCTTTTGTTTGGCAAGTTGAAGGTATGCTATTGGGCATGCGGTTACTCTTCAGTAGGTACAGTTTCAGAACTATACACGGGTGTACAGTGGAATCCAAGTTTAACTGGCGTTCTATCTGTGGAATTCTTATGGTTCTGTTACGTGTGCAATTCTTAGAAATTCTTATAATCTAAATCGTCGCGCTAGTCGCCGGGCGATCCAGGTCTCCATTATTTTCATTCACCATATCTCTGGTACTGAGAGTTCAAAGGATACAGAACAATAATTATTTCTGGTATTAGACCTAGGTCATGTATTACGATAGTAATATCTTCTGAAATACAATTAGTCGCAGCTAATTTTTATCGCCAACTAAAAAAAAATGCGGTAGTGAAACAGACGAAAACGGCGGAATAGTTTTATCGTTAAAAAAAACAGCTATCTCACTTTATTCATTTATTTAAAGAACTCATACCTACTTAACTTGTAATGTTGTGTTTTAGCTGCTGACCAACTAAACCAGTAGTTTACAGAATGAATAAGCAAAAATAAACAACAAATTTTAATTCTGCATGAATACACTAATTTATTTGCCACCGGTGCGTGTTTGAACGTTTGCCGATATATTTGCACTATCACTGTCGATATGCCTATTTATCACCTCATTGCTTTCAAATAACATAAATGAGGCAATTAAATATTAACTTCAAAAACATTTTACAGACTGCATATTTATACTACAGTCCCAAATAACATACTAGCCAAATTTTACGAGTATTCCGCAAACACAGATTAAAACCCGAATTTAGTAAATTCACGTATAACTGTGATAGTCGGATCTTCTAACGGTTGTGCTGCAGTCTAAACATATACGTATATATAACAAGAAACTATAGACCATAACAAAACAGATTATGTATTCATTTATACGTTTTTTTAAACGAATGCAGTGGCTGGTGATTTTTTAGTAATTGACAGTCCATAAGGTACCGTAAACGAGAAACGTTTCTGCGTATATTTTAAGTTTTTAATCATACTAATGTGTGAATGGAATGCTTTTTTCGGTTTTGACAACTGAGAACGTATGCCGTGGGAGATCTTGAAGTTTTATGATCCAGAAATATCTTTTACTGACTGGTTTTAATGCGTTAGATTTGTTTAATGTTATTATTTCTTGTGCGGTCTACACACCTTGCTCGGTATATCCAAGGAAAGTTCATATTGATTTGTTTTTAAATATTAATCTTTGTTTCGCTTTGACTATTCTACTACTGAAATTACTTTTATTTGAAAAAAGAACATAATTATACATTATTTTATTTTCTTCCAGACAATCATGTGTATTTAGTGGAATCTAAAAACAATGTAATATCCTAAAATACTCTTATATGCTTCTACATAGTTTTACAGTTACTATACATGGTTCATAACAATCATAACACAATGGCGTTACTTGAAGATGATTTTTTATCTGTTATATATATAGTTATTAATACAATATAATTTCAAACTATTTAAATAAAAATAAATATTTTGAAATTGTATTGTATTCTTATCAGTTGAACGATTGATTGAATGATAAAGAGGAACTTTGCAAACATTTTGACCGAGAGCTTTCCATTTCCTGATACTTTCTGAAAAGTTAAATTAAATTATATTCGTTTTTGTATTTCTTCATGTTATCGATACACTCAGGTATAAAACTGTGAATAAAATTATTATAAATATTTACAAAATCTCAATATTGGTTATATTGATATTTTGTAAATATCAATATATTTACAAAAAATCAGTAAACCATTAAATGGATATGAAAACGAAAATATTGTATTTGACAATGACCACCTAACGCCAATGTACTAGCCATACCAATAAATATGACAGCCTCAAACAGATATCAAGACGGTATACAAAAACAAGTGTGTACAAGAAAAAAATAATGAAAGTTGTACATACGCTACATTTAGCATAGGCTCTGATTCACACGCTTTTTGAAAACGTTATACCGTAACCAAAAGTTTCCTTAAGCACGCATAAAAATGCCAGTCATGACAACCAAGTCTTTGACGCCATTTATGTAAACAGTACGCAGATAATCGTCAAAACACGATTCAGTATCAACATGTTTCAAAATCACGCAATATTTAAAAACAGTAAAAACAGGACGCAGTAATTAAAAACGTTAGCTTCTGAATTGTCGTTGACGAAATAAAAAATGGTGCTAAAATGGGAGTTGTGGTTTTACCCTAAATTCGAGACATTTAACATAATAGTCTCTCAATACTAGACAATCTACAATATTGACAAGTATGATTTATGTATGTACAAATAACTCAATATCACCATTAGAACGCCGATGTTTCTGTTATACAATATTATTAATGGCTTTTCCATCTAAGATAAACGACAATTGTCTTTCTGCATGATCAATTTTGCTCTATACCGCTCCGTTATCTCATACATAATTATTATGTAAAAAGCATCGTGCAATCGTGTCTCGATGCAGCGGCGGTCCTTTTAGATTATCCGTAGTTCCTCTTTCACGCACACTGCTTGTGCGGTATGTAATAGTGTTTGTTACATTGCATAGCATCACGAATACATTCCCAAAAGATAAGGAGACAATGTAATGTATCACTTGTATTTCTTCAGCTGTATGCTCTCTCTCTATTTGATTGCCTTATAGTCAGCTATACCTATTATTCTATTTTTATAAAACTGCAATATTTTTGCGATTTATAAGAATGACATGATTCTTCTAGGATCTTCTTTTGTCTATTAAGTTTTTATATATTTTTTTTGTTATTTAGACTTTATTCAGTGTTACTATGTAATCTAAAGAATTAATTCAAGTTGTCGTTCGAGGGTAATTCGTTATCTTTACATGATTGGTAGAAAATCTTCCTGAAATCTTAAGGTGACCTGTGATAAGTTAAATTACAATTTTATCAAACAACCAAAATAAATCCCTTCCACAGCCATACCCGTTAAAAAGCCAAGTTAGAGAGCCATTTGCTAGTTGAATGTTGAACTGAGAGCTTTTTCGTGACAACTTTCTTATATTTAACCATCTTGAAGTGCTCTGGGTTGTGCTGGGTCTCAAGAAAGTGCCGTTATACCTTACTTCCCCAAAAGCTTTAGTAATGTGACAAGCTGATGTGAATTCAGATCATGAATTGGGAAACTCAAGAATTTTGTTTAACTGCAACTTTCGTTTACCATCATGAGACCCGTTGCCTCTAATGACTGCAATATGTAAACAAGTCGCGAAAGTTTAAAAATGTCAAGTATTTTCTGAAAGTACAAGCACACCTTGATACACATGTTTGACCGCAAATAATTCCACGAACATCTTCGACAAACTAACCAGGTCTCGTAACATGTTTTTTTTTTCTTCTTTAATGAGATAATTGGCAACAGCAAGTCTTTTTTTGCATCCAAAATTAGATGGACAATTTTCTGGTTGATTACTGTACTGATTAGCTCCGGAGCGTTATAATATTAATCATTAACAGGGGCGTTGACCTCTATGTTGATTTTAAAAAGAGACTTAGAAGTATCATGGTGCTGGAGTGTAATCAATTTAATACGATTTTTATGAACACTTCGAGCGTATGCATTTTTACAGCGCATTCTATGATATGCCGGTGATTTGAGAGATTATAGAAAGTAAATATGAATATAAGATTACCGATTTTTCGATGGGCTAGCAGCGTAAACGTTATCATTTGATTTTTATGTCCATATATATCATAGAGAGTTATTTTACTTGACGTTTAGTAGTCTATACTTTTGTTAACCCTTTTGCCCATCATCACGGAAAGAAAATTTTTACGTAAATTAGTGAAGCTAAGAGGAACTTCTCATTGCATTTTAAGACTAGATCAAATATTTAATGCGCATTATTTAATATTTCTTTCTTATTTCTAATACCTAAATTTAGGGTTTTTTCCCTATATAGTCGCTTGAATGAATTATCCATTTGATCTTTACGAACTATGTTACCATTCTAAAAATTTATTCAAATGCATATTTAAACGGTTTTTTGCAGTACTTACCAACTTAAGATAACGGTGTTATAGGAGACCAGTTAGTATTTATTTCAGTAGCAGTATATTGGTTGCATAGACGAAGATGTCGATTCGCCGCACGCCGCGTGTCGCAGGTTTGATCTTCACACGAGACAAAACTCTGAGTAATCGGCAAATCATTACTTTCAGTTTAGGTGCTCTTGGGTTTGTCTGAATTTAATGTTTGTAGATTCACAAGATGTATACTTAGAACGGGGTTTATAAGAAGGCAAATCGAACTTATGTCCTACGGGTAAATAAAAGACCTTGGCTAAAAATTAACAGTATGTAAATACAGTTAATAGAACCAAAAGTTAACAATATGTAAATACAGTTAATAGAGTAGTTGAATTTAAATTAGTTATTCATCTGTCATTACGTAATGTAATTACAGTTTATTTATCAAGTGGTCTGGTATTGTGCAATACTCAAAGTACAGTTACAAACGGACGTCTGTTGGCCCAAGCGTAAATTGCATCAGTAACTCTCGAGACACTCACAAAGAGGGTTTTATTGCTTTGATGAAGCTCACAAAGCGCTGACTGCATATTTCTGCGTACAAATTTCACAGAATTGCTCAAAGCGGTTCTATGTAAGCCTTGGTAATACTAAACTACCTATTTGATAAGTTTAATTAAATTATAGAAATTATAAAAAACTGAAAGTCCTACTGGGATGGATGGGGGTGAACGATGATAAAAAATATTTGTAGCAATTCAATATCTACTTCAAAACTAACTAAATTATAAGATATCCGCTCAAATGACAGAATTTCCGAGCCAATGTGGCGTCAAGTGGCGGCAAATATTGTGCCATTCGTGATCAGACATATTATGTCTGCTTGACATTTTAACGATTTGGGCTGTCAGACATAATATGTCTGCCAGCCAATAATTTAGTTAGTTTTGAAGTAGATATTGAATTGCTACAAATATTTTTTATCATCGTTTACCCCCAAATGTCGATGATTTTATTTTGATGGGTAGATTTTACAATTCGGTATAATAAATTAGATTTCCACCCGTGGTTCCACCTATTTGGTATCGGTTTTTCTGCCAAAAGTAGACTATGGACTATTTTGATGTATAAGCTCTATCGCTGCAAAGTTTAATCATAATTAATTCAATAGCTTTTGCGCAAATGAGTAAGTAAATATCAACCCAAACATAAATCATCATCTTCATTATTATCAGCCCTGTATACCTATATGCCGTCCCACTGCTGGGCACAGACCTCTTCTCACTATGAGAAGGGTGAGTAGTCCACCACGTTGACCATGTGCGAGTTGCCAGACTTAACATGTCATTCGATACTGATAGAGAACTCTTAGACATGCAGGTTCCTCTCGATGTAATCCTTCATCACTAAGCAAGCTATAATAAACACTAACTCCGAAAAGTCATTAGTGCGTGGCGTGGTCTCCGTAGGCTATCGGTTCTTTCGTATTTACATAACATCCGTCATCACATTCTTCCTGCACTTATATAGTAATTAGTAGTAATTTAAGATATCTGTGTCTGGGAAACATGTTACATTTAATAAGATCAATAACAATTCTATTGTGGCTTGAAACCTCTTCATCCTCTAACGTATATTTCTGTTCTGTTCCATTCAAACCCGTATATTCAAACTATTCAACAAGTTTGTCCATCGTACCTGTCTCTAATTCATGTGTGGTACTGGAAACGCTCTGTTAGAGACATATGAAGCTAGCTGCGTAAATATAGTTGACGGATAGCAAACGCGGATTTTCGGTTGGCTGGGTCAAAAAAGTGCATTGCTCTATATTCACAGAGAAATAATTGCATTTGACTATGCAGTTAGAGCAAATAGAATATATGGACAGCAATTTGTGTATAGATGTGATTAATAGATTCTACCTTTGGTTTTGCAAATATAAATGGAAAAATAATGCACAAATCGCGTTTCAAAATATCTCATTGTCGGTGGTTATGTTGTTCTTGACAGCAACACTACCAAATTCAATTCAGCCGCAATGCAAAATGTCTCTTATTAACTATTATCAAGATCAAGTAGTTTCGGCGTTTCGCGTTTAATTAGTGAGTAAGAGAGATCTTATAATTGCATATGTCATACTGCCTAGCCTAACCTAAGTATAGTATAATAGTAGTAGCAGCAGCATAAAAGCAATTTTAAAACAAATATAATTAAATTAAAGTACCCACAAGCCAGTTCTGAATTATAATATGAAACACTAAACAAATTGATGTTTGCACAATCCGAACAGGTTCTAAATTAGTTCAGATTAGAGAACAACTAACGGTCCGTCCCAAAGTTTGATCTATTCATCAATTTGGCTAGTAGAGAAGATAATAATAATAAAATTTACAAGAGTTAAGAAGAGATGTAATGTTAAAAGCACATTTACCAGCAAAATCTGAGCTGTCAGGTATTTTCAAAAGATTTAAATATTAAAAAGAGCATGTGGGTTCAAAATATTTCATGCATCCTCACAAACTTTAGCGTTCATATTTTTTTTAGAATAATGCAAAAGTAAAAGCCTCGATATCCGTATTTCATTGACACAACACATTGTTTTGCTCTTGAGAGCTAAGAAATATAAACTCATTGACAAATTGCTAAATATACGAAATTGGTACCAAAAATAAATCATTTTAAGATATTCAACAAATGTAAAATGAAACGACGTGAAGCGAGGACTGTACCAGCAACCAGTGCCTTACGGTATAGATTTATCGGTTCGATAGTTTTGTTAGAATTCAATTATGGTACAGCATTGGTAGGGTCACTGTACCCTATGCTCGCTTGTTGCGTTGTGTATAATCGGTAATGTATTATTTATAATAGTATTGTTTGTTTCTTAATAAGACTGCGGAAGCTTAGAACTATTGTCTAATAAGGATTTATCTGTACAATTGTGTAAGATAGACGATATTATACTTGCAGCTACAAACTCTGTCAATAAAATAGAATGGTAGTACACTTTATCTAAGTAACCAAAACGCCGAATACGTTTCTTGAAGTCTGCTTGCGTGTAATTATAAAATTGGAAAGTCTTTTCGATAAGCGATTGACGTATTGGGATTTCAACGTATAAGTAGTTCAAGAAGCAAAGAGCTTCTTTTATGTCGTTTTATTGCTTATTAATCTGAACGTTAATAATCTTGTGAAAGTTGGTTTCCCATATAAACGGGTAATTGCTAATTACTTAAAGAAGCATACATTTTGACATAGAATTTTACTACGGTGATGCCAATTACTTTGATATTTAGTACTTATTAACTAAATTAAAAATGTCTGCTTAAAGAGTATATTTTTTTATTTATGGCTTCTACCTAGACTAGACAATGTAAATGCGTCGTTAAAGGGTCATTATTATAGCTGTGAACATAGTCTCTTAATTTTTATATTATTTTTATCACAAGGCCACTGTTTGTGCTGTATACACACATTTTGTGACAAAACTATCTATGCTAAGATGCACCATTGTTGTAATTTTACATTTAATCTTATACGCATCTTTTATTCATCACGATCTAAAGACATTAGAATTGTTCACAATCTCATTCTAAGCGTAAACTTAGCAATAAATCTGACAGTAAAAATAATTAGCAAATAAACTCAGCGTGTGATTGGAATAAACGACTCCTTGTGGCACACCGCCCCAGTGTTCATAAAGGACGAGGTCTGAATACTAAACACCTCCTCAATTTATGTTCCTAGAACACTTAAAATACAATCAGAGTATAAACAACAGCTTCTCACCTAAACAACAGGCAAACAAAACGTAAAAACCCTGTCTAATGCTATCAAAAGCATGTTAATGTACCTAAAAGGATGTTTGTAGGTACATTGCCTTACTTTCTAACAAAAATAGTCTAGATATTAACTGGATCCGAAAATCAGATCAACGTGTTACTAAAATGTTAAGCACTCAAATCGGCAATCCAAGCGTGCCTGAATTTATAAGTGAATGCAGATTTGCTGAGGAATTTAGGAGAATAAAACTGAATGTCTTGCATTCAAGTAGACGATGACTCACTCTATAAGAATTTGAATAATCAATTGTTAAACTCTGCTATTTTATTTTGACTAAAGTTTTTACGAAAATCCAGCAAAGTGGCGTGCTATTAGAGAGATGGCTCTAATGGCTGGCGCCACTGATGGCTGATGATGAAGTCAATTTTTACAAGCATACGATACGTAATAGCGTCGTTTGTTATACACAAAATGACACAAAATAAAACGCCTACACTCGTTTAAAATTTAAAAACATTTAACACGATTCATATCGACAACATTTTAGCATTTCCATTGAATTGTGACTGTATAATATAATTTCTATCGAATACACTCAAGGGTATCGTACCATTAATGGCTTGATCTGTCCCACTACTATGTAGCTTAGTGTCAACTATCACAATACCCATTAAGAACATAATGTAGCTATAAAAGTTTATAGAATCCGATGCGCTAAGTAAAGGCTTAAGAGCTCGGTCGTTTATTTTTATTTAGTTAGACGCAGAGGTATAAATGCGGAAACACTTTGTTGAATTCATTTAATGGAAGAATACACCGAAGGCTGCAGCTAAATTAAAACTAAACATTTAATGGTCCACTATTACGGCATTTGAAAAACAATTAATGTTTGGCAAACTATTTTTATTCGTACGTATTTGTATTTGTACGTAAAATAGAACTTTTCACGGATGTCAATATATTGTTTGACTTAACTAAGATACCACGTTTAAATACTAGCTGCGTAATTGTAATACACGCAACCGACATTAAAATTGCTGCACTAGGCAGTCACGTTGAAATATTGCAAGTGAAATATTTCGGTAACAAGGAAATTCATAAATCTATTTTCAAGAACAATACTAACTGCACAATTAATGAAGTAATTATACTGCTGTTTCATATGATATGCATGCGACTAAACGCGATTTAGAGAATGTAAGCATAGATTTAGATATATTACAAGCTCAGTGAAGAACATTAAATTCGTAAAATCTATTGCACTGAATGAATAATTATTATCTCGGGCATTATAGCTGAGCATACAAGTTCAGAACCCTTCGCTGGAAACAGAAGTTTACATTACGGTTAATCCTGATTGTAATTACGTTAACGAATTAATATGGATGAACAAGCTGAATTTTAAGTAATTAATAATGAAATGCAGAGTCAGAACAGAAAAACTCGTCTTCATAATTAAACGGATAACATTTTTTATTACAACGAAAAGTAGCATATAATATTATCCATTGTATCATATGATTTATTCCTATCAACATACGCTTACATAAAGTTTGCATAAGGAACGTCAGATAAATTGATTGACAAATTGCGTTCCGTGTTCATTCCGGGAACAAAATTAATGAAACCGGTTGGACTATAAATATGAAGTGAATTTGTAAATTCAACCAGCGGAACAACTTCTGTATTACACATCCATCGATATTGAAATAGTTTAGATCTATTTGAATACTCATAGTCACTGTCTAGTTAACAGAATTTCAATATCTTTGAACGGTTCTTGATGTCATGCCATTTTTATATTCTTACCAGTCATACCAGATGGTTTGTATACACGAGAAGATTGCAAGTCCTGCTTTTCAGTATTGCTTTTTTCATGATTGAGCTTTGTATAAGATAACTATATTGCACCACGAGCAGAAACAACTTTTTGCTAAATCAGATGAAAACAAAAATTTTAATATGATAGGGTTTCCTTTTTGTTGTCTTATTCTTGGTGTTGATATTGCACTATAAATGTAGACTTATACATAAGGTTAATTTAATACCAGTAATGTAATAAACTGATATTTATTTGATTATATTAAATTTCATAGCCGAGGCTTACATAGAGTAACTAATAACGACAATGGCGAAGGAAATAGCTAAAAAAATATATAGCAAAATATGTGCTTATATTTATAAAGTTATAAATAAGTGGTTTTTTCTATTATTTATCGGATGACATTAAAACTAACACAAATTCATACTAATTATCCGTCGTATATTACAGCTTTAACTATTTTACGTGAATTTTAAATGAAATTATGTTACAATTTTGGAAAAATAAGTAACAAAACTATCCAAAACATTAATCTAGTTGAAATTTCTATTACTAAAACCTAACTGGACGTTAATCTACGTGGATAATAAAAATATTAAAAGTTTAATGATAGCGCAGGGTGGTGAGAGCAAAAAACAAAATGGTGGACAATGGTAGAGACAATGATAGTTGTACCAGACCGTGAACGCGCACTTTTGGCGCGAATATTGCAGTGTATTTTTTTAAAACAACAAGAATTATAAAGATTCTACGAAAAGGCGCGCTCATTAAAATGTATCCTTTTTTTAGTTTAAAATGAAGAGGTGGAAATTGATATTCTGCGTAATTTGTTCAGACGTTTTTCTCTCTTCAATTTTGGTAAAGTGGCAGGTAATTGATTTGGAACATGACTTTAAATAAGCTTTCGTGTTTCTGTTCCTTTAAGAAGGTTCAAGATAATTACGTGAAATTTGATGACAGGTTCGAAATCATTACTTGTTTTGTATTTCTTTGTAACTAATTATGTTTGGAATCTGGAAGTGAATGTACCCACAAATATATACTTTATAGATAAATCGAACGATACCCCACAATGCCCATTCCTCGAAACCTCTTCTAAAAGAACAACCTCTTTTAGAAAACCACAAGTAGACCATATTTTATGTAGCTTAACTATCAAAGCCAACCTATAATACTAAATCAAAATTATGTCCTTCTAGGAACTCTTATAGGCAAGAAGCAATGTATTTTAATTACAAAAAATATGCATTAATATTCATAAAAATAATATCCGTCTCGTCTATGGTACGCTAGCGGCTCAATGCATTCACACAAGAATGCCGTGGTGTATTTCAATACTGCCAACCATTTATATCATCCAACCAGTCTATAAGACCCTCGCACTCCTTTACAATATTGCTTTCTGTGACTGAATACACAAACATGAGTAATATGAAAGAGGTCTACTTTATTTGGTTGTTGCTACCTGGTCTTATAAGTACTATTGTCGGAGTAGAACTTATTGGTGATATTTAAAGATAGACTTTCCTTGGTCTGAAGAATCAAAATATTTATCTTTTATTTATCGAACATACTGAAGTGCTATAAGCCGAAAGCCATGTTTGGATAAACAATTATTTAAGTATGGGCTCTTGCAGATTTATTATGAGTCAGGCATATTGAATTTAAAAGATGGGCCGGCATTTTACATACTTTGACTTTTTACTTCACTGTTTATTTGTCCTATAAATAAAGTTTTACATCTTCATTGCTTCACTACACATATTTCAACCTTGCAGCCATGGTTCCTTTCGATCTTTAAAAGTTATGGTCATGTTCATCAATCAGTAGTTTTATGGGTAATTAAGGTTAAAATATGGTATAAATTATGGTGGTAGGTACGGTAAGCTGACTAAACTTTAGCTCTTGTTGTTTTAATAAAGCTGTGATTAGTTTCTAGATTAGAAAAAGTTTATGTTACAAAAAGTTTTCGAATAGAGTAAGATCCCAGAGCCGCCAGACCTTACTTATATCCCCCCCGTGGGATCTCCACCTCGTCGTGGTGGGGGGGCTCAGTAACCATGGGTTTGAGGTACACCCACGGTGAAGCTAGGCGGGATCCCGGGAGGGGACGCTCCACGTGGGCTTGGGTGAGGCCTGCGTAGGATACGTCCCAAGGTGCGGGTGTGGTCGCGGGAGGAGAGGCGTGTCGGTGTTCTGTTGCCGCGCGCCCTATCTCCCGCGACCAAATGGGAGCACACCACCGTGGCGTCGCGGTGGGGCCGCAGAGGAAGAGGAGATGAGGTGTTGCGTTGCCGTCCTCCCTATCCTCTGCGGCCGCTGGGTGTTTTGGCGGCGGAGCCCAACACCTTCATCCGCCGCCAAAGGGGTTTCGTTCGGGGCCCGCCTGACCATCTGGCGGGCCAATAATCGTCGGGGGGTAGCGAGGAATGCTTTGGTGAAAGCCTACTTTCCGACACATGAGTACATGAGGAGCACGGGTTGGTTTTTGGTCAATAAGAGTCTGACAGTCCCCTTCGTCGTCGTCTCCCCCAGGGCGGAGGGACTCCATGAGGATTTTAAAACCCGACACCAAAAAAAAACACCTTACTTATATTCTCAGAAACGCAGTACGTAGTAGTAGTAGTGTACGCATACTTCCTAGCTTGGATCGTGGGCCAATTAATAGTTATGAGGTGCTAAAGGTCCTCGGGAACAATTTCAATTTTTTTTTCTAAATGCGCCCCCTAGTGGTCTCTACTGATAGCTAGATATTTTGGAAACTTTAAAGCGTCTGATAAAAATTACCGTCACCGAAATGAGTGCGACAGTATTATTTATAAATTTTTAATAATATTTTCTAAATTATACATACATAAAAATCAGCACTGAGAATTTAAGAAAAGTTAGTTCTATTTTTACCTAACTTTAGAACCTCGTACCTAAAAATTGGCCCACGATCCAAATTAACAAGAATGTGTACACTCATGACAATACTAACACTACATTATTTTATACATTTCGTTTCTGAGAAAATAAGTAAAGTCTGGCGGCCCTGCGATTTTGAACTAAAAGACCTCAGACCAACTTAAACTTGTGATGTCCCAATCCGCGGACTAATAATTGTGTGTGTAATAATAATAAATCTTTCCAGTATATCTTAAAGTAAGTCTTTAAGAAGAGAAAGTCAAAAAAGTAAAAATAGTTCTAATAGTAACTGCCATAATTCATATTAATGCTAGTCATCAGACGCATGTGATCGTATTTGCTGCGGCTAATTACATATTATACTGTATCAAATTGGACATTCTGTTTGATTGGACTACGGAAGTGGAACTTGTGAGCTGTCATTAGAAATAACCCTTGTAAAGCTTGTGTAAGAACCATTTAATTGCAAGTGTCTCATAAATGGAAATTAATTACCAATAACTGTAAACGTACAAAATGTATTCAACTGATTAACAATATATATCATTATTTATTCTTGAAACAGACTATGTATTACTATTAATCACGAGACAACCTGGTAAGACATAATGAAAATTAATTATAAATCTATGATTAGTATGTTGTGTAATACTCGATATTTAATTAAGGTTCTTGTACACAGTTCAGTTTTAGCACCTTGCACGGTAATAAAATCGTGTGAGTTTTTGTACACGACTAGTTTTACACACAACCAGAGAAGAGCACAGTTGTAACTTATATGAGTTATGCCTGATAATATTACCTATATCACAAATTTTGATAGAGGTACGTTACATAACCTAACGTTATGTTTAAGGTTAGGTTAGGTAAACAATGACTGATGGACAGTCATTTTTAAAAACAATTCAGCGTCCATAGTTACGAAAACATTCAAGAACGCAAACACACTGATCAGATCCATTCTTATAAATTATAATATTTACAATCAAATAAGTCGGCGGTGGTCCAGTTCGAAAAAAAAATCCTTAGCTCGCTCATGGAGTCGAAGTACACTAGAAACAAGTTTTGTATACGAGTGTCAATGTGCGTGTAAAGTAGCACTAAAAAACGATGTCTTGCTGAGCGATTCTCGCCCTTATGGCGGTCTAGCGGGAAGTTGTTCGACTGTACACATACACAGTGCCACGGTGTAGTTACGGCAGTGTTATATTCTTATGGTTTGTAGATCTCATTGCTCTGATATCTAAAAACTTACTTGTGTTCATATTTAAGGAAAACCAGTCTTAAATATGTGAAAAATAGTTTCTTGTCCGATTTTACAATATATATACAAGCGAAATGTTTATTCAGCTTTTTGGAGAAATTTGTTCGTCTCGTTTCATTACTATCTCTTGCCATTGAATCCAATCGATTTAAAATCTATTCTAAATTTAAACGACTGTCAAATAGCTTCTTAATTCAAGAAACTAAAAACGAATCGAATGTAAATCAACTCGTTAGACACAAAGAATTAAAAAGGAAAAAGCCACTTCAATTGACCAAGTATTTCACATATCATAGTGATGTGAAAACGAAAGTATCTGTTAAAAATAACAGTGAAAAAATTGTTTCGGAATAACGCTTTCACTTATCCCATTACAATAGCTGTCAAAACAATCTAATAAGAAATGGTACGGTATGTTTGTCTTAATAACACGATGAACTGACAGTTATAATGAACCTTAGGAAATGTTGTTTGTTGAAATGGATTGAAGAGACTGTATATATTACGAATAGTACCAGGACCTCGATCTGTCAGTTTTTTATCAATACGGTGATTAAAGTCATTGTTGATACGTTTAACACGTTATGTTTTGAAAAGTGTTATTTATGATACTTTTTACCGCTACATATTAACGCTACACAGTTTCGTGTTTGCCTGGGTTATTTTTTGTATGATAAATCAACGTATTATTGTTCAGTAACTGTGCAGGCCTATCATTGCCTCTTCTGTTATTTAGGGTGGTTTTCGCGTGCACATTACATTTCTTTGTCATGCTATATGGACTACTATGCTTTAAATCTTTACAATCTTTAAGTCACTTTTGTCATATTCAAATTGCTTGTTTGTGTTCTTCATTTAGGTACACTTACCTATAAACACTTTACATCGACTACTAAGTTGCAAGCTTTGAAAATCGTAATGACTGTGTGATGGTGAGAACAAAAATAAAACTTCTAGTAAAACATTTATTTTTAATCCAATTGATATTTGATAGATTTAGGTACCTACATATCAGCGATGTCATCTGCAAATAAATATCAACGTACTTAATTATGAGGTATGTATACTCTTTAACTCAATATTTATTTTTAGTACATAATTATATTTAGTACATAATTACGATAGGATATTTTTTCATATAATTAGGTACAAATATGCTTTTATTTTTGTTGCTCAGTCTAATGAGTGTACAAAAGTCATACCTTAATTAACGTTGTTTTGACCAAACTTAGGCATATTAAAATGTAAGTCACCTATACTATTATACCTAATGACATAGGTGACCTACCCTGACCGGTAGTGTGCAGTTAATCCCTTTCTGGCTTGACTGATCAGCGCAAAAATGATTGCCTTAAACTACCAAAGTTACACTACCAATTACACTTAATAGATTTTGTAATACTTAATAGATTTTGATCCCAGTCCACTACTACGTGCCAAGCGGGCTCGGCAACTCAAATTTTCAAGACATTTATAGATATATATTTGTCTTTCAAATAAGTAACATTTTATCCAAAAAAAAAACTTGCTATAAAAATATATTTTACTCAATAAGCATATGAACGTAGAAATCTTGGAGTGGAATCTCATATTATAAGTAAAATAGATAAAGAAAAATGATGATTAGTTGATCTACTGACTATGTAAGTACTATTACTAACCTAAGTATTGAGTTAAATGATTACAACGACTCAAGTTGTGATGGATCACCGTTTAAACCAATAAGTGAGTCGATGGCCTCAGTCGACCCTAGCGGTGGATAAACAGCTGACTAAGTTTGACTTATTGCTAGATATTAAAACAAAATACCAGTTATTGTTACTTAATGATAATACTCGTTATAACTGATACTTGTTATATTATGACTTGGCATACCGTTTGTAATAGGTAGGCAGAGTGAAGCAACGCTTGCACAGGTCGCCACTTGGATGGGTGACCGCGTGTGGCATTTACATCAGAGCGTTACCTTGTTTTGGAGAGCACGTAAAGCTGTCGGTCTCGTTCTTGTCTCTACACAAGAATCGTGAGGCCGGTTTACACCAATAGATAGTGTGTTTCCTGTTTAAGGTTTGGGTGCATAATTTCACGCCAGTGCAGCCGCCAGCAAAGTTTAACATTACTACGTGTACAAGTCGCGAAAGCTTAAAAATAATTTGATGACCTTTATTATAGTCTAATTTCGATTCTTTATTTGAACACGGCCTGTGACCTGTATCTAACAGTTTAGGTAGTAAGAAAACGTGTATTTTTAAGAAATCATTGGAATCTCGAAATACGGCCGTAAGAAATTCGTTTCAAATATTCTAAGATCCCACCGTTAGATTCCAACGTTGATATGTTTTCTAATTATAATTACTTTAATATAGTTACTGATCAATAAACTAATACAAATCGATAAGGGAGCCTGTGAAATTTAAATATATATATATATATATCAAAACAAGCATTTGGATAAATCTGAACCCGAAATCTTAAAACTCCAATCATTTTTTTTCGCGCAGCGCCCAAACTTTAAATCTTAATCAAAAAGGAGTCGATGATGAATGCTTTCAAATGGTATGTCGCTTCCTTTCATACAGATTATTCAAGTGAAAAATAATTTGGCGCACCTCATTGATTACTTTGTTCGTAGTGATTTTTTATATAAGCTCGTTATTTACTTAGTTTATCTTGTGAGGGAATGAAAGGTTACTCTTACAAGAGCCTACGACTACTAGTAGTTCTTAAAAAAATGGTAAACAGACAGTATAGTTACGAATAATCTATGACTCCCCTCTCCGTGGCGTGTCATTAGAGAGGCCTATATCAAGCAGTGGACTATGGTTGGTTGACAATGGCTTACAATTAAATTATAACTAACCAGATTTCGCCTGCGGCTTTGTGTGCGTGTGTATCGGCTATCCCAAATAGAATGTTCATGCAAATAATCTTAGATATAGTTTATATGCCCCAATACTAGAACCTCTAATGATTGAAGAACATAACTTAGAACTATATTTCTTGTAAAACCAACAAATTGGTGCACAAACACGCAGCTACAAGACGAGTTACAAATTCCCACCAAACATGTTCTACAATTAAATCATTATCTTTAAATCATGCTCTTTCGGAAATATTAGTTTTGCTAAGATAACTTCCAAAGAAACCTCAACCCATTCACCGATGCTCGAGACACAAATAAATATAAAATGCAAGTTACCAAACCTTATAATTTTTACGTAACTCTCCAAAATATCCGTCCGCGTAATTTACGTCCGTTTTTATTTTCACTCGTGTGTAAAACTTAACGGTAAACAAGGATAATATTTTTGTAAACCTGTCTGTCTTCGAACTCCTCAAAACTTTCCAGAGGTGTGTAAAGGCACTCAATTATTTCTTGATGAGTCAGTTGTTTATTTTTTTGTTTGGTGCGGAAGACTGCGTGTAAAAATGCAATGAAGTATGCACATACTACGTGCTTGTCTGCACCGTAAAGATAATCAAAGATTGGATGAAGATGATACGATATCCCATATCATTAATTAAAAGTGATGTAATTTTTTTAGACAGGAAGCTGATTTCTGTATGGTTAATTCATTTTCATGCAAGACTGAGAATTTCTGTAAATAAACTTAGGGACTGAAATCAGCTTGGTGATTTCTTATTTCATTTATTTAAATTAACAATATACGACGAGGCCCTTATAACATCAAGTACTATTTTACATTATACGACGATCGCACCATAGATACATTCACTATTTACGGCACTAATTACGCTTAGGTAAAGCCGAAGGCGAACTTAGATATAATTATTGAATAATCAATATAGATTTTCTTTGTTACTTTTTGTCCGAGGTAACATATCAATTACACAAAGACAGAAATTGTGGTTAAAAGTTAACCACTGGTTTAAATAATTTTCAATTTAAATTGAATTATCGGAGTCACGTAAGTGCATACATAAAAAGGAAAAGAAAGATACATACTTCAGGTACCGTAGCAATTAAGGCGTACACAAATTTTAATGGGAATAAAAACCCAGCAAATTCCTGCACGACAGGAGGAAATTAAACAATAATGCATGAACCAACAGCTTGTGCAGACGTCATGTAAATGCAACGCCATGTTTTTTGCCTTCGGCACCGTGCGTTATACTTCCCATTGATATTGACACCTTATACGTATAAACTCAGTAGTGGGGCATAAATATTGTTATTCTCACTTCTTTACTAGTCAGTGCTATGGTAAATCCATTTTAGATATAGCTATAATTGATCCTGATTAGGCTTGTCAAATTTAAAGGCTTTTGAATTGAATTTTTTTATGAAGTACCTTCACAGTTGAATTTTATAGCACACAACATTCATACTCAAAAAGTAAGTAACAACTAGTAATTTAAAAACAAGCGCCAATTCATCACTGTTTGACAGCAAACACGCCTGTGTATCAAAAGAATCATATAAAATGAGTACCTGTCAATTCACTTGTCAAGTTTGTGAGCACAAGTTTGTTTGGTGCTTTCTTTTTTACATACTTATCTTTCGCTTTTAAATCAGCTGTATTTTTATTTAAGTGGTTACTAGTTGAAGCGTACTCAGACACTTGTGCATACAGTTTTTTTTCTACTTACCTAAATATAAATAATAGATGTGGTTAGTATCTAGCTTGATGAACTTCATTTAAACTTTAATAAAACTGTGACTGCTTAGCTATAAAGAGGAAAAGGTGTTAACGGCTTAACTAGTAAAGGTAATGGCTAGTTCTAGATCACTAAAGGAATCTTTCCTTTAGTGACCAACTTTTCCAAATGTTTCCGTTTCTTTTTTAAGACCGTGCATTAAAATAGTATAGTATTTTATTAAATTCTGAGTCTTAGTTTTCGCAAATTCAATATTTGTAAAGTAAGCAAAACCAGGAAAACCAGTCGTGATCTCATCAAGAGAAAGAAGAAAATAAATTCTAAATACTACAATAGTTTTCACCATTCATATAGTCGTTCAGGTAGACACAATGGTACGTGACAAATTCACTAAAGAGTTTAAGTAACTACAATGCAGATGCACTTTTGTCACCACTTTCAGAAAACGTATCGAAGGAGACTAAGTATTTCTCTAACTTGAGTCTTAAATAGATTTACAAAAATAGAGGATCTATCTATCGTACGATCACAGAAATGGACCACCTAGTAGTTACAGAATTTAATAAGATCGGTGCCCACTTTTGCTGAGCTGCGGGATAGTGCTGCTCATTTATTTTTTAACTAGCATAACAAAAATAAAAACCCTACACAATACTATGGAATTGTATCAATATTTTTTTTCCATCGTTACTTTTTTCAAATTTATTGCAAAAAATACTTTTCAATTTAATCGTTAGACATCTGCCTTTACGAATTTCGCGGAGTCATTACTGTGTGAAAAAGAAATTGCAAGAACTGTTCTCTGTGTGAGGCTCTCATTCATGTTTTTTATAAAGAGTTGTCGATGGTACTTGACACTTGTGATGTCACTCCATAGGAATTGGAATTGTCGGTCAGGTTAAACAATTGATTTTGTTATTGATTGAACAATGTGGATTGATTTCTTGTGGTTGAACGATGATACTCGTTATATTTATTTGTCCAATAAATACATTTGTTATTGTATAGTAATGGCTAAAATGAAAAGTATCTAACGGCTGTTTTTTTATTTAGATGACATGCTGATGGTACCGTGTGCTGGTGATAGTCTGAGCGAATTTTATTTGTGCTCTTGATCGATGCCATTGTTAGGATAGAACTGTTTTTTACTGGCTCATGCGAGTAATTGCCGATTGCTTTAGGGTTAAGTGATATGATTTAATTTTATTAGGCTAGAAGGTAAGGGCCAAGCCGTCCCTATGTGCAATGTGCGCGGCGCACACAGGAGCCAGGGTGATAGGGGCGCCGCGCGCCGAGATATGCGTTAATTATAAAGGTTATTTTCGAAAAGGGATGACAAAAAGGCGCTTCACAGATTTCGCACACAGGCACTGGATTGGGTCGGCGCGGCCCTGGAGGTAAGACAAAACCTGTAAAATGTATGACCATGTTCTTTCTCTCTCTCTTCCTAGCTATATATTTCACATGGTTGTCCTCCACTCCTCCACTTCACTCTATCTATGGCATCATCGTCAGTAACCTTGCATTCCCTCTTGTCCTTTAGCACTACATTTTTCCACCTTGTCTTGGGTCTTCCTCTAGGTCTTCGACTGGAGAGGTCAAGTTGTAGTGCCAAATTGCCGACGTAGTCTGGTGGACTCCTTTTACACATGACCATACCATCCCAGCCTACTCTCCTGCATCCTGTCGGCGATGAAAAAATAAGAATAAGTGAACTTAATAATGAGAAATTTAAAAAATACACCTTAGAATATTTTAAGCACTGCTACACTCTGAAATAAGTGAAACATCCATGTAAACGATGCATTAGACTTATACTGGGTAAATTCAGGTATCGTACTCACGGCTATACGTAAAAGCAAAATCATCAAAAAGAGTAATTGAGAACATAATTACGACTTTAAAATATTACTTCCATGAGAACGGTCTTGTAAATTCTAAATGAGATGGGCGTATGGGTCATTGGTATCTTTTCTTGTCCCACTACTTTATATTAAAATAAATATTAATTAATATGATAGATCTTCTTTTCCACTCTCTTATTGGTATATTAGTCTATTAATACGAACGTTTTTCTAGTATTTAAACTAAAATTCTCAACAAAATAATATATTTTTTGAGTGTCAAGACAGTGTGATAAATATCATCATACATTTTTTTTGTGTCCCAATCACCATTTCACGTTTTGAGAGATGAATTGTTACGAATATTCATCGCTTTACTTAACATTGACTGTAGTTATATTGTTTTTAACGAATCAATTAACTAAATAGGACGAATTTCATTGTAAAAGCATTTGAAGAATAATTTATTTTAATATAACTGATTTTGTCCCAAATTTAGGAAGTTTCGTTACTCAGGGTTAGTAACACGTAATAAAATTTGAAAGGCAGTTATGTAGTTAGTGGTATAAATATTTTTTCCTATTCTGGAAACACTATTACTTACGTCAAAATCACTGTCGCGGTAGCCATTTTGTGTTCTCCATAGTTGTGAAGTCAAAACGTGTATCAAGTGAATATTGACTTAAAATACCTCAGGCTGATAAACGACTGTTATTGTGGTAAATTTATTATATTTTTTGTTTACTTACTTTATAATTTTCTTGTTTTTTGTATTATCTTAAGGAATACGCTCAGTGCTTGCGTGGTAAACACGTGGTTTACGTAAAATATATTTAAGGTTTACAATTTCTCAGATTTTATTCTCATTTTCGTTATATTGCGTTACGCTACGAAACTGAGAAATTGTAAAGCTTAGTACACAAAAACGAAAAGTTATTTAAACTAAGGTTATCAGCACGTAAATTGACCAAAGATTTTGTAGTGAGTTATACTGATAGCTGTAGTGAAAAATATATTGTAAACGGTAGTTTAAGATTTCTAGAACCTGAATTAATCAATTATTTTCTTTAAACTATATTTATATACTTTTTATTAATTTATTGACATTGCATTTTTTTTTGCTCTGGTTCATGTTGTCAAAAACGACTCGACGATGTTTGTGACGTCATTATCATACCGACGTCCCTTTCGCACTTATTGGCACTTATATTGTTTCTAAGTTTTAAAATCTGATATTATGTAACTATTTAGTTTCCTTACGTCAATTTCATTAAAATTGTTCATTCATTTTAAAAAAAATGTCTGGAACAATTTTGGGAACTGTGACGGATTAATAAGTACTCATACGATCAAGAAACATTATGTTCCCATAGTAATAATATTGAAATATCAAATGATGATATTTCGAAATGGATCTTTTGCTCATTTAATTACCAATTATCATATACCTTTTACGAATAAACACAGAAAAGTTATCCCAAATATAAACCTATGTAAAATGTATGGTTATTCTTTTGTTATTCCTGGTATAATATTCCGTGCTTATTAGTAAAAGGGTAGAGGATTTTTAATGATAATATTTGAATTTAAATATTATAATATTTTAATTTAAGTCTAAATAAGACTGATAAGCAAATATAACCACTTGTTTTATTCACCCAATCCATGTGTACTATACCTTATGACATCAGTTTCGTGACGGAGATTCTCAGTATCGTTACCTATCAGTTTAGTTACAAATTTAAAATGTACAATTTTTCTGAGTATGACCCTATTACCACCCAATACGCACAGTAAAAACTATTATTAAACGCTTCTTGAGAAGCAAATACTGATTAAGACGATAATGATTTTGTGCAAAGCTTTAAAGATATTACTATCAATACATACATTATTGTAGATTTTATGTTAAATATGTCCACAGCATGACAAAAAATGCGTGACTCATTAATCTTTACTTATTTGCTACAACAGGTTTATGAAGTACTCCGCTTATAACAAGACTTTCCTCAGAATCTAGACAGCCAATATTTGCAATGGCTAATATTATAGTTTTATATCGGCTATTCGTAAAAGTGGTATTCATAAAATCTATAATATAAAAATGAATCGCTAAATGTGTTGCTAAGCGCAAATCTCGAGAGCAGCTGAACCGATTTCGCTAATTCTTTTTTTATTATACTCCTTGGAGTATGATGATGTTTCTTACTGAGAGAAAAAATAAAAATAAAGAATCGACTGTTAGGCGGTACGAAGTTTGCCGGTCAGCTAGTAATATAATAATAATACATATGCACGGCAAAAGAGACTACCTAATTAATAACCTAAATTTTACTTTCTTTTAAAATCTCCAAACCTCATAACTGTCAATGTGTAAGTAATTCACACCGTTGTAACTATTAATTAACATAATATACTCAATTTATAAAGTTAGCTTGGTTTACCGCTCGAAAGTCAGTTAACCAAAGCCATTGACTTACGAAACCCGTTAACTATAGTTAACTAGATAGTTTAGACGTAAGATTGAGGAATAATTGTAATTAAATCATCCATTGTGAAGTTTTGCGATCTCCTCACAATTTCTGTTGCCCTGGTATAACGATCTAACAAGATCACTCTCATGGAACTAACTTGAGGCATTAAATATTTTTTAATTGTTAGTTCTTTGTCCGGTTTTGCATTATCTGTAGAATATGCAAGATCATAAAGTTGATTGTTTGCAAGATGGTGAAGATATGGAGATTATCTGTAATTTTAATTATAAGCGCGCTATTACTTGCTTCTCTAATTTTATAGTCTACATCTTTTGTAGATATGATGCAAATATTTTATAAGGAAAGTTACATTATACGCAGACTATTTGACATTTGTGATGACACATGTAATTTGTCAGTATCTGAAGTAGGCCTGTATCTGAAGAACAGCCATGATAAGTGATACAGTATTAATCTCTACAAGCTTTTTGCCTGCGGTTTCGCTCGCGTGGGGGTCCGGTTGCCAGGAGTAAACTCAAACTCAAACTCAAAATCATTTATTCATTTAGGTCACAAAGTGACGCTTATGAACGTCAAAGATTAAAGTTAATTACTAGATGATTCTACATTTACATTTACTGCCACGTTCGCAATGCAATAGGTAGAACCACGAGAAAGAACGGGCAATAAAACTCGTGGCCACTCTTTTTAACTGCCAGTATAATTCTTTTACATGTTATATTTGTAAGGAGCTGCAACTGTTTCACATTGTGAGTTATCTACTATTGCAAAAGTTAATAGTTATTGATATCATACTCAAGCAATAAATTATGTTCATTTAGTAAGCCTCCCAAAGTGAATATGGTGAAACAGGAGCATCCACTTACGTCTTTTGATGTAAGCAACTCGCGAACATGACTGTTCTGATCTATGGTGGAACAGTATGTTCCGAAAAGTAATGGTATATGAACCTGCAGCAATTAACAATCTATTAGTTAGCAGTTCATGACCACGAGTTACCCTCACCTTACAAATCCGATAACTTATAATAAAAAGAGTAGAACAAGAATGCAAATGTAGTATAAAAGAGAATACGGTAATTAACTACACTATAAAACTGCCTATTGACCTAATAATAAAAGAAATTGACCTAATAAAATAATATTCATTTCCAAGCGTACTTGTCGTCAAGATACTCATTTAAACTATAATATGCCTTTAGTAAAAGATTATTTTTAACAATTGTCTGAAACGACCTTAAAGGCAAGTCTAAAATATGACATGGAATTTTATTATACATTCTTATACTAAGCCCAATAAAAGAGCTATGCGTTTTGTGTAAACGGAAATATGGTACACATAATTTGTGCCTGTTCCTAGTATTAATATTGTGTATGTCACTATTCATTTTGTAAGAATTTATATGTAGTCGTACATGCATAACACTGGCATAAATATATTGCGATGCTACAGTAAGAATACCAATATTTTTACATTTTTCTTTAAGTGAGACACTTGTCTTTAACTGGTAAATGGCCCTAACTGCCCGTTTTTGTAATATAAAAATATTTTCGATCTCAGCGGCCCTACCCCATAATAATATGCCATATGACATAACACTATGAAAATAGCTAAAATAAACCAATCTAGCCGTATCGACATCAGTCAACCTACGAACTTCTTAATGGCATAAGCAGCTGAGCTAAGTTTCCCTGAGAGATATGTAACGTGCGCACCCCACTGTAATTTCGAATCAAGTGTTATTCCTAGAAATAATGTAGATTCAGATGTTTCGAGAACATCGTCATTTAGAGCTATACTAGGACCAAGGTTTCTGACATTAGGCAGAGCAAACTTAAGACATTTTGTTTTTTTGGCGTTCAGTACTAGATTGTTTACATTAAACCATTTAGTTACTTGAATGAGCGCACTGTTTATTTCGTTAAAATGTTCCTTATTTCTATCTACTTTGAATATCAAAGAAGTATCGTCAGCAAACAGTACAACGTCACAAATGTTTTTCAAGTAAAAAGGTAAATCGTTTATGTAAACAAGAAACAAGAAAGGCCCTAGGATGCTGCCTTGCGGCACTCCTAAATCAACAGGTAAGCCACTGGATTTCGAGCCGTTTATTTCAACACATTGGATTCTGTCACTTAAGTATGACTTAATGACTTCCAATGCTTTAGTCTGTACGCCGTAATGTCTAAGTTTGCATAAGAGCGTTTCATGGCAGACACAATCGAATGCTTTCGAAAGGTCGCAAAACACACCAATAGCATTTTGGGCATTCTCCCATGCACTGAATATGTGTTTAAGTAACGCTACTCCTGCATCTGTTGTCGAGTGACCCTTGGTAAATCCATATTGCTCACTATGAAGGAGGCTGTTTAGATTAAAATGTCTAAGTAATTGCTTGAGTATGATCTTTTCAAAAATCTTACTAAAGGCAGGTAGTATCGATATTGGCCTATAATTACTAGGATCAGTCTTACTGCCGGATTTGAAAAGAGGTATTATCCTACTGTGTTTCATAAGATCGGGAAAAACACCTGATTCAATACACTTATTAAATAAGTTGCTTAAATAAGGAGCTACTACATCAATTATACTTTTTAAAACCTTAACAGAAATGCCCCAGAGATCACCTGTATTCTTAGACTCTAGTGATTGAAAAGTACTTATAATGTCGGTAGAATTAATACAATGGAACTTAAATAATACATCACATTTTCCTACACTAGATTCTAATAGGTTTTCTGCGACTATAGCTGATGATTTTAATTCTCTAGTAGTAGTAATCGGTATGCTAGCAAAGAATTTATTAAATGTGTGTGCAACTTCTTTGTCATTATGAATTAATCTGTCGCTATCAAATAAACTAAAACTATTACCTCTTAGTGTTGTCTTACCTGTTGCTTCATTAATAGCTCGCCAGGTTGCCTTAATTTTATTCGAGGATTGTTCAATTTTGTAAAGATAACCCATAGGCTATTCTGATGTAAAATTTTATTATACGACTGCAAAGTTTAATCAAACTCCTTTTAGTAGTTCCTACCCGAAAGAATAATAAACTTCCAACAATCCTCACAGACTTTTACGTTACAATAATTAGTAATAGTAAAGATGCATTTTATATGTCATTTATCAAATTGGTTGGCTATTTGCCTTTAAGCCTCTAAACATTTCTAACGCAGTGATACTGAATATTATGATATAATAAATTTGCAGTGCTTACTATCATAAATAATACTTACGTCCAACGCCGAGAGCGATTACAAATAAGCGGACATAGCTATGTCAATAAATCATTCAACAACATTCTTCAGATGCTTAGCCAATACGATTTGATGACGCTTGACAAAAAAACGTTATCCTCAATCTCACGATAGGAGTCATTATCCCGTAATACCATTTTAATGGCAGCTGTCTTGAGAACTGGGACATCATATTGTGCCTCAATTGAGTCTTTTGGGGATAATTCTTGATCTGACGGGGTTCGTAGTGTACTCGCTATAGCAATGATCGGACACAGATGGATTTTGACAGTTTTGCTCATTTGCTGCAATAAAAAAGACAGTTTTCTACATTCAATTTTGCAGTATTCAGTCTGGAATAAATTAACAATCAGTCTTCCTCATTTTGACGTGCGATTTTAGCGATTTGATTTTGATTCGACGTTGCTCGGAGTGCTTGTGCACTTGTGTGGAGACTACCATGACTGAATTTTACCAATGCATTGATTTCAGCATTGTCAAGAAGACTTTGTCCGAAAAAATGCAATAGTTTAAACATCAAAATTATTATTACAGCTTAGCAGCCACTAAATGTAAAGGAATAAGAAGTTTTGAATTTGCTGGACATCATTATTTCTTTAAACAACGTCTGCTCTTAGACACACTTATAACAAATATCGTATTAATTTAATCAGCGTTAATTAAAGTTCATCCAATGATGTTTATAAATAATTCATAACTGTAATACACGATTCAGTTAGAAAGTAACTCAGAGCCAGACTCATAAACGTACATGATAACGAGAATAAACATAATACAAATTGATTCCAGACTACAAATTAATTCTTGTTTACATAAATAGCTTCTAGTAACGCTTGAAGAGCAAGCTTATGCCGTTGATACCGGTACTTATAATTTATGTAATGTTTAAACAGTGCATGGGCATAATTATAGTCATTTGCAGATTATGGGTTGTTGCAAAATTGTGGTAAATATGGTCACCGAGAATAATAAAACCCATTATCTAAGAACTAGATAGCGGCCAGTGACGTTGAATTGAAGGTGCATTTTTGGTTTGCGTAGGAGTAAAATTGGTTCACTGATTATGTTAAGATCAACCAGATGGGTATGTAGCGGTCACTTGACCGCCTAATTCTATACTTGACACAAGAGACACAATAGTAAGGTAACACACGAGTCCGATGATGGCATATTTGTGTAAAAAAAAGGTGCTGCGTGTAGAAACATCGATTTCGTTAATTCTAAAACACTTTTAAATATGACTTCACATTTTCTTGATAAAATGACCACCATTTTAGAAAACTGTATTTTCATTCATCTTTGTAAACTTAAAACAATCAAACAAACATCAATATGAAATATATAAAAATAAAACAATCTCCTAAAAGCTCATAACTGTTCGTATTATAAAAATAGACGGACGCCGAATTGAAAAGCCAATAAGAGGTCGTTTAGACACTGTCTACGCCGAAGATTGTTTAACCTCACTGGCCATTTATCAATCAACAAATGTACGTGACTGGTCACTTTGATTGAAACGGTAATAACAGTTCTAACCGAAATTTGTGAAGCAGCTAAAACAAAGAGTATCAAAGAGAATGTAAACATCGACATTATTTGATAGATTTTTAAGTCTATTACAAAACATCTAATATAAATATTATATCTAATAGATATTGGTACATTTCTTGGTTAATTCATTTGTAGGGCCTGGATTTAGGAATTGTAGTGTTAGTAAAAATATATTTAAAAAGCAACAAAGATGGCTCATACCTATATTGAGAATTTAAGATTTCTTTATAATGATTGATTTATGACATTAAGATTTTCTTTTTGTATGAGTGAGATTATTGAAACAAATCAGTGTTTGAATTTAATGGTGTGTTTAACGGGTATGCGATGGCGTGGCTCTTAACCACAAAGTTTATAAGCTAAAATGCTGCTTGGTTATAAATCGATCAACCGCGGCTGCAATAATTCACTAATGTATATGGGTATCCTCACTCCGTTAGATTATAATCAACCATTTTGCCTTCATTACCACATTTGGAAAGCTGCGGTGTCCATTCATCCTCGTAAGCTCATGAAGTAATTGCTTTTACTCGCCTTACTTTAACAGTAACTGAGACCGTTTCACAATTATGGTCCATATAAACTTTATATGCACTTAAATGGATATTTTCAATAGGCATCATATTTTAGTCATTTAATTCGTCTGGGTCAGCTCGCCCACTTCTGTTTTTATACAATAATGTCACTCTGTCTATATAAATAGTTTTCATTTTATGTTCCTTCCTCTCAAATGAATATCTTGGTTTACGATCCATTTTATCTATAGTTTTATGGTGGGAATCAAAAGTGTGTTTTGGTAAGTGTTACCGGGACGTTGGTAAATGGTACATTATTACATCTTTCTTGTGTTTTTTTTTCTATCCAGCTACATATTTAATACAAGTTTAATATTATGATCAATATTGACTACATTAATTAACTTTTTAGTAATGAAGACAATCAAGCGATCTGTATTGTGATTAAGAATTAAAATATTTTCATTTCCATTGTGATTAAAATACATCGCGGCTTCCTTTACGCTTACTTAAATTCTTACCAGCGTATATTACAATGCATTATTATTCATAATTACATTTAATATATTAATTTAATTGGTACTTTAAATTGCAATATATTTTTGTATAGCAGTTCAGTGTCCCGTTTTGCAGTTAAATAATAAGCAATGTAACTATCCCGTAATTTTTAGACACAACGTCTTTTGCAATCCGTTACAATAAATAGCCATACGTTTGCGGCCCCAATCAACTGTAAATCTCGGTAAAATTATCTTCTTCTTGCACAAAGAATCAACAAAACTGAGCGACACTAATCGGTATCAATTTGACATACTTCTCAACGCTTAAGCTCAGCCGTAAAAACAGGTATCAGCCAAATTCAATGGCAAAAAAACGCCGATAACCGTTAAACAAATCTTATTTAATATATTACGGAAATCATGACGAACTTTGTCTGACAATGCTCAGTTTTTTGTAGTAAAAAAAGCTTTTGGTTCGAGAGCCGAGAGCTAATGATTTTCTTTGTGACTCCGTGGGAAGAAGGGCGCGAGTCATACTGATCGTTTTTTGAGAAATATGTGAAGAGAAAGTTGTCAAATGCGATGTGCCATTATGGAGTGATTTCTTCAAAAGCTTAATTTTAAGGTTACTGGGATGGAATAACGGTAATAATCACGACTTCGACCGCTAGCTCTTCTGATTCGATTCCTAGGTCAGACGATAGTATCGTTCAATTATGTTCGAACGAAACTCTATTAAAGGCTATTGTATAAGAAAAGCCGGTCAAGTTCAAGTACGTCTGTCTAGCCAGTCTAGCCAAATATTTGGACTCTATAAATGAATGATGGTTTTCTTTTTGCCTACTCATTGGCTTTTTTTAGGACTAGGCTAACATTTGGCAGCTATTGAGCTGTACGGTTGGCAATGCAAGACGTACGTCCTTAGATAGTACCTATTAACCTGCCACTTTTAAATCCGATTTTGAAATGTGAGAGTGATTAATAAAATATATTAACAGCCTTATTAACTTATTAAATTAATTAGTTTTAATTAACTCCTGATCAAAACAGTTTTAATAGAGTGCCATCACACAAAACAAGATAACCTACCACATAAGCATTTGATTTGATGTTAGCAACATCAAAGATAAAACAAATCAAAGGAGCATAATTAAGTGTCATGAATCTAACGACTTGACACTTGATTATACAAAGCCACTTGTCAAATTGGATCCAACTCCCCATTGTGACTTAGACCCAACGACTTTGACAAGTGGTTTAGTAATCGCATTAAACTTATGAAAGTCCACTACTTGACATTTGAAATGTGATGATCCTACTTGCGGATAATCTGTATTTGTTTATAAATCACTAATACTCGTATATAAAGCTGAAGAGTTTGTTTGTTTGGTTGAACGCGCTAATCTCAGGAACTACTGGTCCGATTTGAAAATATTTTTCAGTGTTAGATAGCCCATTTATCGAGGAAGGCTATAGGCTATATAACATTACGCTATGAGCGACGGGAGCGGAGCAGTAGCCTTAAATAACGCGGGTGTAACCGCGGGCATCGTCTAGTATAATATATCTAGAGGGCGCTAGCAGCTACGCCTGCAAATGTTTTATTTACCCGTTTTGGCCGATCTCGGAATTTCGGGAAATCCCTTCTTAGTGCACCCCTACGGTCTCCAAGGAACATACATGCCAAATATCAGCTTCCTGCGCCCAATAGTTTCGGCTGTAGCGTGTCTGTCAGTCAGTAAGTAACGCAAGGATTTTATATAGTAAGATAATTTGGCTCAGCTTTTGTATTCTTCGCGGCATGGTTTTATGAACCAGCATTTTTTATAAAAGAGCCATAGAATGCGTAATAAAATATTTTTCAATGCACCAGCATAAATTCATAAATTTTTAAGATAAGCGGACGTGTCACGTGGCATCGCGAACGGGTTTGTAAAGTTATTCATATTACGTTAAAACAACGGTGACATGTAGAAAATGCGAACTATTAATCATTCGTGTTGTTGATAAAATTAAAAATTAAACTTGTGTACATCATTATTCAACAATTTTGCATAAAAATACAATAGACATTCGTAACAATACGGTACAGACACGAAAATATCAAGCGATAAATGTGTTACACAGAATTAAAAACGGTACCTACAATTCACAAACATCGCGGCATCGGCAGAAATATTTGTTCAAGAGAGGCGTGGCGTGCCGTCATTAAGAAAATCACCGTAAAAAACCGATTGTTCAACATAACACCAATTATGGAGCTTGCAAAATTGTACAAATGCCGTTTGAAACGTGTGTTGTACCAGGCGGTTATAACCGCGTGAAAGTCTTTCAAGTATTGTACAAAGTTCTACTTTCGTTGCACTCTTCCGGGTCAGGGGTCACTCGGCCTCAAGGTTGGTGCAGTGACCTATTTGATTTTATGATTACCTAGTACGTATTGTACGGTTGAAGTGCTTGACACTAATCGGTGCGTGCATTATTACGTGCTTTAAGCTCTTTACCTTAAACGACTAATATAATGACAACAAACTGAGGTTTCACTAATGGTTTGTTTTCTGGGAAATTGCATGCACTTGAAGTGCATGCAATTTCCCAGAAAACGTATTGTACGTATATGGTTGACGTAAGCTTTCGGAAACTAAACAAATAATAAAAACATATGAAGTCTTGCCTTTCACAATAAAGAGTCAATCACTGTACTCACATTTGACTATTCTACTAGGTATTTATTTTTTTAAAGAATAAATACTACATCAATTAAACACGTCAACAAAAATCCATCCTACCTAACAAACTTATATGATTAAATTAGTAGTACGCTTTTAACTGGTTGGAGAGATTTCTGATACTTCACCATTCACTTACACGTCTAGTGATGGATTAAGAATACAAAATGGCACTACCCCATTCCGTGGCGGTCGTCCGAGGCGACTTTGGAATATACATGATGCAAATAGTATATTTTGTAACAGACGGAAAAATCAAACCCTATTCTAAATTGTTTTGCCAGGCTAATAACAAGAAGTCTTTGGCCAGCAATGGATTGAAAAAGGCTGTATGATGTCCATTCTTTACTTATACAATTATACCTATATCAGAGGATGCCCGCGGTTACACCCGCGTTATTTAAGGCTACTGCTACGCTCCCATCGCTCATAGCGTGATATTAGATAGCCTATAGCCTTCCTCGATAAATGGGCTATCTAACACTGAAAGAATAGTTCAAATCGGACCAGTAAGTAGTTCCTGAGATTAGCGCGTTCAACCAAACAAACAAACAAACAAACTCTTCAGCTTTATATATAAGTATAAGATAAGATAAAAAATTCTTCTGTTACTGACTGATTGATAGACAATGCACAATGCCCTATAGCTAATAGGGCTCAAAAAGCCGTTTAGCATGTATGTTCTTTGGAGAGCGTAAAGGTGTTTTACAAAGTGATTGCCTGAAATTTTCATGGCCAGAAAAGGTTAAAAAAATGTGATGGGCATCCTCTATAATAATAATATCATACGATCTATAACATATTCAAGAGTGAGTCGGATTGACCGTTTTTTTTAATATCCTCAGTATTCGTCCACAATAGGCAATGTCAAGGCCTCAGTGCCGTTACCCCACAAACCTTACGTCACCAGTGGCTGACCTCGAATCACAGTTCGTGTGTTTACCTTTAGACGTGATTGCACTTATAACCATTTTTTACATCTTAATCTATTTGGACAAGCTTTCTTATTGCGGTTTTCTGTCTGAGCTTTTGAATGGCTCGTCTGCAGATGATTTGTATTGTATTTTTTAGGCATTGTTATATTTTGTTTTATTTTTATATAATTCCAGACCTAGGCCTACATTGTAAGCTTTATGTACTTTTTAAACAAAGCTCGATAGCAAGCATTTATTCAATTATGTAACTTTATTAATACTTAGTAAAATATGTAAAATAACAAAGAACATTGATGTTTAGTGTGTAAGCCTTGTATTGGGTCTATTTTCCATCCTTACAAGTATATTTGGTCTACGTGCTACTTCATAAATCTACATATTATTTTACGTATCTCATAAGTTCTGCCAACTATAATTATATTTAAATTTCTACCTATAAAATTAAAACTTATATTTAATATACGTCAATAAAACAATATAAGATAAATTACAAAGATCCTCCAAATTTCAAAACTACACAACACGTGATCGGTGTAACCAACGCATAGAGAAAACTAAATGCCGCGTTTCTATTATCCTAAGTTTAAATTTAGGTCAGTGAAAAGACAAGCATTATAATTATTATGTCGGTAAATATTTGCACGGTAATTGCCATTAACCATAAAGATTAAAAAGAAAGTTTAATTAATTAGCAAATTACTGGTTGACGTGAAGCGTACACATTTTATGAAGAGAGCATGCTAATTTAATTGCAACTAATTAAATTTCACACGGCTTTGGATCATATAAAGCGTTATCTCGTATGGGAATCGAACCCACGGCACTTGGTAGTGAGCGATAGCTTAAGGCACTACGCCATCCATGCATGACACATTATATCATGTAATGTATTATTTGAGAGGGGTTACGGTGTAACAATTGAAACAGTAATTGATAGAGAGCTATCTAAGTTTATTCGGCTAGGTGGAGTGACGATATACGCAAAGTGGCTGGACACGAAGATCCGAAAATCGGGCTTAGTGGCGTGCCATTGGAGAGACCAATATCTAGCAGTGGACTATGGCAGGCTGATGATGATGATGATGAATCGATCAATTATTTTTACTGTTTAAATGGAAAATAATGTCTGGCATATCAACTAAACATCGATCATTCAATACAAATTTGTTTGAACGAGAACATGTTTTCAAATAAACATTGTTAGTTCAGACAAGGCATGGCCTATGCTTCAAGTAGACTGCTTAAGTGTGATGCTAATTGATACAGATTGAAACCGTGCTTTGAAGAATATGTAAAGACAGACAGTCTATATTGGCGATGCTAAGATTCTAACTAGCGACTCTAGCGGCGAATTTGGAACCTGTCCGGGTACGTTCGGGCAATGAATACAGATTTACATAGAAGCGCAGTTCTTAAGGATTTCGTGTGCCGATTCCAAGTGGAGACTGTCTCCAGTTTAGTTCGTAGTTGGCGCCGTTGGCGGCGCTGGCATCGTTATTCGTCTCTCTTGCTCTCGTAGTTAAGATACACCGGAGGAACCTTCGTCTCTTTTGCTCTCGTAGAGACAGCTGTCACAGCGCCACTGCCACGCCGCCAAGCGAAAATTTGGGTCACAGAAAGTTTGTCTTCAGAGCGCCTATAAGAAATGCGCCTCTATGTAAATATCTGAGTTTTTTGGTCCGGGTACGACACTTTTGACAGCTCAATACAATTACCACTATAACCTCGAAGCAAAGTTGTATTGAAAATTCGCCGCTAGAGGCGCGCGGATAATCTTTGCTTCGCCAATACTCGAAACACACTCATTCGAAAAGAAAAAGGATGATTCATTGCAAAAACTATTTTCCTCGTATTTATTTCCGTTCATGCGGCAAATCGCGGTAAACTAGAGCTTGATCAATATAACAAATGCTATATAGGCAGAGGCGGCATCTGAAAGGAATGTTCTGAGAAGAAACGGTGGTTCAAGATCGGATTAATGCAAGCGACCGAGTGACACACTGAAGTCTAACAGGGCTCTACGGCTTCGCATACAAATCGTCCATTTTTTATATATTTTGTGGGTTTTATAATTCATATGAGATTTTGTATTAACGGGACCAAATTGAATGTAAAATTTGTATAGCAACGGTATTTTTCTATTCCTTTTGTGTAGGCCGAATCATAAAATTCTAGTAAAATTATAAAACGCGGCAGTTTTTGAGGATGGATGTACGCCGTGTACAGGTGGACAGATGTTTTATTCTCTGTCATGCAAAAGCGGATTTTGATCAAAGCTTTCAGCAGTACTTATAGCTTATAAATCAGCCAATCAACCGACACCTACGCAGCCAAAATGTAGTGCTGCTCATATGTAAATATTCAGCTTCCCTACCATACAGATTTCAGTTTGGACGGTGGTGCGGTCCATGCTCTTGACACTAATGGTTTAAGTTGAAGCGTGTTAATATACGCCATCTGACGTAAAAAATTTGTTTCGAGTCCAGTTCGCTTTGTTTCTTATGCCTTAAAAGTTGTCAATCTCTAATATATTCACATCTAGTACTTACAACAATATTACTACCTACTAAAATTTGTTGTTCACTTCACATCGTGCGAGTAAGTTTTCAAATCGAGGCTTTAAAATTGTTGCTTCAATTTGACGAGATCACACTATATCATTAGTTATAGAAAGACACTACAAACATCAAGAATTCCGACTGATTGTCAACCCTGCTCTAGACACCGTTGACAATGAGATTAATACTGAAATATCCAACGGTACGCGGTATTGCGGTGGGCAATACGTATCGAGCAGACAACCAAGACCTATGAGAAATCGCCACGAGGGCATGACAAATGCACTTCGTTATGATTATATATATTTTATGTTCCCCGATCTAGTTCTTACCTCGGTTTCAACCGACTTGGATATCATCCGGCAAGAGGAAAATGGTAGCACGATAGAGTGAGACTGTTTACTATTAAAATAATTATAAATTATTTATTTAATAATAATAATTCTTTATTAACATAAAATAATTAGAATTCCCTGACACCTGCACTAGTAATAACTGTGTTGCAGGAGACTGTATATTGATCATTTTCTCACGAATGGCGTTATTGACAAGATACCAAATTCGGCAAGAGATTTTGAAATTGATGTTTATTATAATCATTGACATAACTTCTGGTAAATTAAATGTATGTCGATGTCACCGCAAAATTATTTCAGTAACGAAGACCCTCTTTATTTAATACCTAACAGAAGTCAGATTTTTCTGGGTACATCATCCTCCTCCTAGCGTTATCCCAGTTTCAATCTGGGGTCCGCTTACTAGTCTAACCAGATTTGGCTGAATATTAGCTTTTCCACAGAGCTACTGCCTGTCTGACTTCCGGAACCTGAAGGGATAGCGATATTCCATGGTCACCTAACTCCGAAAAGTCAGTGGTGCGCGTCGTGGATTCGAACCCGATACCCTCTGCATGGCAGTCTGTTGGTATCTCCACTAGGCTATCGCTGCTACTCTGGGTACCTATACTAAATAATAAATAAAGCATATTAAAATGTTCTAGACATCACTTAATAGGATATTTCATAACAGATCTCAGAGAATCGGCAGTGTTCACGAGAGATTCATTCCGCCCTCGTCCACATGCAAGATGATCAGGGTGAAAATAAAATAGATATGTATTTACGCCATAATAAACATAAATTATCCTTAAAGACTCTTAGTTAAGTATTGTACTAAGGATACTTTAAATATTATTACTAGAAAATACATAACAAAATATTTAGTCATCGCTAATTTACACACAATTGACCTGCAAATAAATGTATATAAACCTATAAAATCTCAAGGTTATGGATCATAACCATGAGACCAAGAGGTCAATTTGAATAAATGGTCAAATATATATTTGCGGTCTTTAACATCTACGGCATTACAAATGCATAGCACACCGGTAAAGTAGCAACAGCACGAAGTAAAATTGCAATTGCAGCGGTTCCGTTTTGCACAATGTTATGCCCCATAACCCATGTGACCTATGGACATGGATACCCAGAATACATTAAACGGCTTTGTACCCGGGGAAAGTAAGCCAATGGCAAAAGACGAGAGCTACACGCCACTACATAGTAAACGGGATTTAATACAAGGCACAATCGTGAGTTCCGAGGAAAGGCCGCGCCAGAATGCTAGAAAGTTAGTGAATAATTTTGTAGGGTCTATTAAGATGTGTGTATGAACTTTTTGCTTGTCATCTTTCGTACGTAATTGCCACTTATTAACCTTTACTAGACATGTTTGAGATTCTGATCTATGGGTCTATGTGAACTACATTTGTTTAACCTGTGTTGTATTAAGAAGGACTTCCCAAGGATCCATGATAGAAATTTTAAGTCAGTTCAAAAGCTGCATTGTGTCTCAAGTTGACGCAGCATACTGAATTCATTACCAGTAGTATGAAAATACGTATCCTTAAAAGCGGCCTGCGGTGTACCTGAAATCACGAATAGGCATGTATGTTCATCATTGACCTATTTGTAAATTGGACATTAAATCAAAGACAACATAAGCATTTACTGAGTAAATAAATCTAAAGGCGAAAAGAGAAGAAGTGGTTGACCTCAGAAAATATTTTTGTACGTATCTTTAAGACCCTCTTATAATATGCGGATATAATAGATACAGACTGCAAATGGGCTATTTTCTACACGCGTCCTTAGCAGTTGAGTGTAGACAAAGCAACTATTAAGTACAAACGCGTGCTTAGTGAAAGTACTGATTCTTATTCTAAGCTGTTTAGGTCAGAACTACACAAGCAAAATTCTATATTATCATAACATTATAGGTTGTAAAATGTTAATACTTACGGTATCTAGGTCATGGTTATAAGCTTGTGATGTTTCTGTAGTTAGTATATGTTCAGAGATTTGAAAGAAATACATTATGCTCCTATCGGTACATCTTTATGAATATCCCTAGTATTTTAATTGATTAATTCAAAACGCAAACTCGATTTAATCTATTTTAAGTTGATAAATGTAATCCGTAACAACGTAATAAGTGCAATAAGTATCTATTTGGACCAAATAAGCTAAGTGGTATTATTATGCACTAAAATTTGTCAGTTAAGCTTTAAGTTGTACTTAATAAAACATGTCACTATAGAGGTCTATCAAGCATTTTGCCTATACTAAGAAATATAACAATGCCTAACTTGAAAAGGATCTTTACTTTATATATCAAATGAACTATAAATAATAGTGCTTTGACCACAAATGAGCTACAATGCAAAATATAGTTATCTAACGATTTTTTCTTTTGTTTCAGAATCCCAACACGATGGACGACTGACTCTAGTGCAGAGTGTTAATGTTATATAGTTATCGTTTAAGACTGATAGTGAAAATTGTGTTCAAGTGTTATATAACAAAATGGAGGCAAAGGCACACATTTTAGCTGCGGCTGCGTTTCTGCTTATTGGTAAGTGTATTTTTTACAACTAATTAACATAAAAACTGATTTTATCATTGATTTACCTGCAAAAACTCTATCATCATCAGCCCTTTATACTCTCCCACTTCTGGGTACGGGCCTCTTCTCACTATGAGAAGGGTAAGGCCATAGTCCACCACGCTGGCCAAGTGCGGTTGGCAGACTTCACATGTCTTTCGAGAACGTTATGGAGAACTCTCAGACATGCAGGTTTCCTCACGATGTTTTCCTTCACCGATCATCACAAACGATAACTAAATGCATCAATACCTAATGCAACATTTTACATAAATTAGCACGAATATTTACTAGCAGTCTGCAGTTTCAAATAAGTAAAGTTAAGATTGAAGGATGTATAACATTTTAATTTCTAAAGGTATCCCATTTGTTCTTATAATAATAAGAAGAAAGAAAATAGAATTTTCAATAACGATGGAAGATAATTATAGGCGGAATAAAAGAATAAAATTAAATTGTTTGTTTCTCTATAGCAAGTCAAGGTCTAAATTAATACAATTAAATTATTAAACCATTAGTCGTCGAAATGAAATGGTGTGAAAGCTTTAACTTTCGCCATTTATTAAATTAAAGGCATCATAATTGTAACTTTCGACTTATTTTCTTTAAATTGGCAACAAATAAATGTTGTGGGACCTAGAATCTTGCGAACATTTGATTGCGTTTACTTGTATTATTACAATTTATTTTAATTGAGCAGCAATCAATCGGGCCGGCAAAGTCTATTAGACCTACAGACGTATCTGCACTAATATTCGACGACCGGTTGGCGCAGCGGTAGCGTAAGCGACTGCTACGCCGAAGGTCGCGGGTTCGATTCCCACTCAAGTCAAACATTTGTGTGCATGAACATGGATGTTTGTCTTGGTCTGGGTGTTTCTATGTATAATATGTAGCTATTTACAAAAAAAAAGTATATACCTACGTATGTTTATCCATTGTCTAGTACCCATAGTACAAGCTCAGCTTAGTTTGGGACTAGATGGTGTTGTGTGAATGTGGTTGAATATTATTGTTATTATTTTAATTTAATAAAGCTGAAGAGTTTGTTTTTTGTCCGAACGCGCTAATCTCAGGAACAACCGGGTCTTAATTTTTGTGTTGGAGAGCCTATTTATTGAGTAAGGCTATATAACATTACGTTACGGCTCCTCTGGCTCACTGCAGGAGCTGAGCAGTAGTTCTAAATAAGCGCCTGGTCACGAGATCGGTGTAAGCGGCGAGCGGCGCGGCAAAGGCGATGTACATGGCGCGTTTACTCTGAGGCGGCCGCGCGCCGCGTCACAGTAAACGCGCCATGTACATCGAAAAAGCTCGCCGCTGCCGCCCGCCGCTGTAGGCCGTGACCGGGCCGTAATGCGGGTGTAACCGCGGACTCGGCTAGTATAATATAATTTATGATTGAAATGAAATGAAATGAAATGAAATACTTCTTTATTTCGTGTAAACTTTGCAAGTACTTACGAAACGTCATTAAAAAAAACATTAAATACAATAATTTTTGTGTGTCGAATTAGAACAGCTCAGTCCCAAGCGTTTTGGTCGTCTTTATATTCAGATATTTTATAATATGCTTTTGAACACAATTTCGCTTTTACAATAATTTTGAACTTATTTATAGATAGGTTTCTTATACTATAAGGGAGCTTGTTATAAAAGCGTATAGGTACATTGCCCCATGAACTACGAGATTATTCCTGTGTCTTGTATTTACAGAATGTATATCACATTTTTTACAAAATTTGTCAATATTTTTATGTACGTATAGCAGTTTTTCATAAATATATTGTGATACAACAGTTAGAATGTTTATTTCTCTGAACTTTTCTCTTAGATAAACTCTTGGACTGAGGTTATAAATTCCCCTAACAGCTCTTTTCTGCAGAACGAATATTGATCAATACGACCAAAATCAGGAGCTATGTTTAGTAAGTACATTAAAAAGTCTACGTAAGTACATTATAATACAGGGTCTTCTTCTTTCTCTTATTTCTCTTAGCGTTATCCCAGATTCAATCTGGGGTCCGCTTTCTAGTCTAACCAGATTTGGTTGAATATTAGCTTTTCCACGGAGCGACCGCCTGTCTGACCTCCGTAACCCGAACTAAATAGTAATAACGCAGTAGTGGTTATAATTAGATTATTATATAAGTATCAACTTGAGCAGAAAAACAAAAAGGTCAGCCATACTTTTAAACATAAATTAACTGACAAGAATATAACTTATAGAAGTCTATTATTTTTGGCATGCCAATAATCATTAAGATATTAATGTCAATATAATTCAAATTGTGATTCATATGAATAAGATTAAGCTATTTCAGTTCCTAATAAGATTATTTGAAAGACTAATAGAAATTGATTGCAATATAATTATTGTAATAAAAATATTAGTATCTAATGATGTTGTGCAGCTTATAAAATACTGTTAGGTATTGCGGTGAGTCTTGATGTGGTCAAAGGCTAAGTAAAGTTAATATTACAGGTCATAAACCACTTTAGACTCAACTTGATTTCAGAACTGGCCTGGTTTTCTAAAAAAAATAAGCATTCTAGAATTTTAATAGCAACGTAAGCCGTTTTATTGAAAACCTAGACCACGTGGATGCGTTGGTTATTAAGCAGAATAATATTGATGAACCAACCAATAATATCCCACACCCACATCTTCTTAATAGCAACTTTGGTTATATTTAACACCTCGATAATTTTATATAATTTATACTGCACTACTTTATAATCTTGAGGCAAATTTGGTATTAATGTGGTCACACCACTTGACCGATTTTCATCATTGAACTGCATGTGCGCAAGTAATTTGAAACTCATGCTTTCTTTTTGGTTTATCATTTTATTTTTTGCTGTCGATATAATTGATTATGTTATTTAGATTTCTTGCTTGTGGATGTATATTTATTTGATTTCGTATTTGCGAGGATGACTTTATCATATTTTTTTATTTAACGATTCATATTTGTTACTTTTCGAATAGCAGTCATTGTTTCATCTTCAATTTATTGCAGATAGTTTAGTATACCGTTTACATGTCTAGGCTGCCAGACGGTCACGTAAGGCTATTATTCAAATGACAATGAACTTTATCGACACATTTAACATGCCAAATCAATTGACTAGTATGAGACTTTTCTCAATTCATAAGAGTTACGAGCTTACGCTTAATTCAGTTTTGATTTCTTTTCCTTTGATAAAATCTTCACTACTCAAAGGTTTGCTGGAGAAAACTCATTTTTGAGTTAAGTTCGCCTTTACATACTATTTTTATACGCAGTATAACCCTTGGGTGTATTTTTTTGTTCTTGTGTACAATAAAGAATTACATTAAATGTTTTTTTTTTTCCCTAGAAGTAGGTATTTAGGTGTAATACTATTAGTAGTATATAATGCCGCGGCTTATCCAGTTATGTATCAGAATTGCTATTCGTAGCTCAGGCAATTCATAAAAGCTGTCAAAAACCCCTACCTAGAAATTTATTTTATACTATGTGAGCTGTAGTCACAGAAGATCAAAAACTAATTACTACGGAATGAGGACCTATTTATACTTAGTGGTCTTAACTCTACCAGGATATTGGTGGGTATTGGTGGTAAATATAATTATAAAACTGTTTGACAGCTGACACCGATAGCTTAATGGGCTCTCATAAACACGAGAAAAGCAACTGGCAACAAATTAATATATCCATAACTTTGGAAAGTATCTAACGATCGCCGTAGATTTTAAAGTACACTGTAGACCTTTTATGTAGCAATCTGTTTGTCTGAATTATAGCAGTTTATATTAGGCATGGGCGTTTTCGGATTTTTACGCAAACCGATAAAAATCAGATTTCAGATTTTGAAATCAATTTAAAAAACCGATTTTAGAAGTCGTTTTCAGTAGCGGATGTTAGAGCGTGGCGTACGACAAACGTAAACAATCGAAATCTACAATTCATAAAACCGCCAAAATCCAAAACGATTCGCTCGTCGCAAAGCACAATTCGCTTCATCTCTTTCGCTCTTTCAACGGATCACTAAGTTAGAATGAAAAGGAAATGAAATTCGCTCTCTCTCATTCTAACTAACTAGTCATTTGGTAGTGTGAAAGAGAACGAATGAATATGAAAACTATCGGTAACGTAAGCTTTAGATTTACATTGTAGTTTGGTTGCGCTTTACCGTACCGTTGGTTCGGATTTGTGTAGTTTGCGTTATCGTGGTATTGTTTTACGTTTTCTAAAATCGTTCTTTTCATATTGGAATATCGATACGATACGATTTCTGTCTGCAATCGGATTTCAGATTCGTTTTGATATATCTATCGGTTTCATGCCTAGTTTATATCATATATAACTGAGAAACCAGATTCCGAAATAGTTACAGTCGGATTTAATAATATTCCAATGCTAAAATAAAATATTATCATAACAATATAATCATTAGTGTCAAATTTTAACCAAACCGTTACGATCTGAAATACTCCGTCAAGTCAGTCAAAACTAGGTAGAGCCTTAATCACAAGTTGTAAGGCGGCAATTATCTGTACATTACACTTAATAAGGCCACCGTGGCACTTGGCCTGTGTAACAGTACTTAATAAAACAGTAATTAGTTCTTCGAATGAGCTTTTAAATAATTATAATAATTATTAACTGCTTTTAAATAATTAAGCCAGTCTTCAATAATACTATAATCTTAATGTGTGGTACATAAACAATGAAATATGACTTGCCAAATATATATGACACATTTAGTCAAATTCCCGCTATGGTCAACTAAAAGTATGAGAATGGTACATTTCCGCCACAGGCAGAAGAAATGATCACGTCTTCATCGTTACAAACCAAATTTCTTAAATACGGCATTAAGTCATTTTAATTAGGCTCAAGCTGAAATATCTTTCAATTATTCGAAATTCCATTTCTTTTTCTTTGTACAATGTTTGATACTGTTGCGTGAAACCTTCAATTATGTGGATCGTATTATTTGTCTAATAATTAATTTGTAATCAAACGTTAAAAAGTTACAAGTGGCTCAAATTCGTCTGAATATAAAGCCTTGAGTTAAACTTACGTGCAGCAGCGTAATGCTTCAACTGAAGTGTGAAAGCGATTAGCAGACACCATCATTACTAATTAAATGGAGTACAATTTTATTTTGTTTAGGGTCAAGCCCAAAGTTACCATCCAATTAAGGTACGGCGTGAAAAGTTGAAAGGAAAGCAGATTGGTCGCGTAAAACGATGTAAAAATAATTGTATAAAAGCAATGTATTGTATGTTCACACGAACCATTTTTTACGCGAGATAACGATCAATCAACGCTATCTGGATCTGAAAAACCGCCTGACCCCAAAATATCAATCTCAATGTCCACATGTAACCTGAACATTTAAACATGTCGGCAAAAACCCAAAGTGAATTAAAACATAATTAAATTTGTTTCGCTATTGATAATGGCGCTAATGTTATTCAACGTGTAGATCAATGATCTATAGATCGTGATCGATGACGCGTGCGCACACGTCGATAACCGTTAATACGACACTTGTTTTGATTTATTATTGTATCGGTTTTTTTAGTTATTAATGATGTTGAAACATTGTGGTGGCGTTACGAAAGATTTTTGAAATTTTATTATTTCGTATCTTACAAACACACGTTCCGTATTTATTATATTCTCGTTAGCTGTTCTGTTTGTATGCAATATGTATGTCAATTAAAGTATATTTCATGACTGTAGCGAAAACAACCAATTTTGAGGCATAGGCTTGTTCTTATTTTTTTTCAAACACACCACATCCAACTTTTCGTTACCTAGTCGCCTACCTATAGATTTTAAGCGCCATTCCCTTTATTTATTTTGATTCACTAACAGTTAAGCTCGTTTTATTATTTATACATTTATTTATTTATAAATAAAGGCTATTAACTACGAGACTGTCTAATTTTACCACCACTTATAAAATTAGACGATCAATCAGAAGCTTAACAGGAAATGATCGCAATGCTAGTAATTTGTAGCTCCAATCATTAGTAATTATTCTGCAAAATCTAGCTTCTGTTTATTAACATTATTTTTGTTGCAGATAGTTGGTCTGAAATATTTTCATATTATGGTGTTTGATTTATAACTTCATTTTGATATTCGGCTTCTTAAAGGTTAGAAGTACCCTAAGCCGAAGAGTATATCTATCATAATCATCATCATATCCGCCTAGAGACGTCCTCTGCTGGACATAGGCCTCCCCCAAGGTTCTCCACACATACCGATTTTGAGCCGCCCAGGTAGCATATCTATATGAGAAATTTTGTTGTCAGTTTCATCGTAAATGGCGTTCCGTAGTCTCTGCCTAACCCTTCGGTAAACAGGCGTGAGTCTGTGTATGTATGTATAACTCCTTAATTAAAAAGTCAATGACTTTTAAATCAGCTAAAGACAATCAGACAGCGACTTGTCGTATTATGCCAATGTGACCAAAATGTGACGGTTAAATTGTCTTATGTCAAGATAAGGATCGGCGTCGCAGTGTCAGTCACGATGCTATGAGTCAGTTTGTAAAGCTAGATTGAAGTGGCGCCACTGACGAAAGTTCAGAGAACATACGTTGAATTACAATAAGTAGAAATAATTGCATTATTATTTCACTATTTTAAAAATCCCACAAATTAGTAGCGAATCATACTGGGCTTCGAATATATTAATTATTTATTTATTATAAACTTTATTGTACACTTATACAAATATTTTAAGGAAATTCACATAAGATACAGAACAATGGGCGGCCTTATCGCTAAAAGCAATTTCTACCAGGCAACCTTTGGATGGATATATTATTGGTAGGAAAGAAATGATAGTTGTAAGCGGCCGAATAAATATGTAGGTATATATTATATTTAAATATATATAAAGTTATATAATAGTTACTAAGATAATAGTTATAATAAAGTCAAAAGATATTTGAGCTAGTACGCACATGTATCCCTTCAGATTAATTATAGTCTTACTGACTGAAAATAGACAATACTAGCTCAGGGATTCTAAATATTTGATTTTCCCTTATCTAGCTGTTTTATTTGGTGCCTTTAAGGAAAAGGAAATCCCGGCGCACATAGTATTATTTACGAGAAAAGCAAGTCTTCTTTCCTTTCCAAGCATTCCGTATACTTGACAAAAATAAATCCCACTTTTCTAAACTGTTCGTGGAATTAGTATTCAATATCTGTTTACGCATAAGCTACTAAAGCAATGCAGCAAAACAGAACTCGTTAACTGTTCGGGATATTGCGAGGAATATCATTTCAAACACAATCCACACGTAATTGAAAAACGTTGGCTCATCTCACGTTGAAATAACAGCTCTGTGATTCGATTTCAGTGCGGATACAACATTTTTAACTGAATTTACGAGCGTACGTTGTAACTATGAATACACGTATGTATATTTCTAAACCACCATGTTTGATAAAACTCATTTCCACACTACATAAAAATGAAGAGGAAAGATTACTGTTACTCATGGGCATTATTAGTCGAGTCGAGTTATCGAAACTCGAATCGACTAATAAAGGATTTGTAGTTTTTTTTGTGTTTGATGAGTATATTACCAAACCAAATAAGGATTTACATTTTCCTTAATACCTTTTACGCTAAGAGAAGATGATGGACCTCATCATCATCTTCAACCTGCTGTAATCCACTAGCATGTTGGATATTACCCTTTGGGGTTACCCTATACCTTACCCGTTAATGGCAGAATAATAGGCTCGATTGTTAGTTCTTCGTATTCAGTCGCTATCAGATGATACCGGCAAGATGAATCCCATTTGACTGCAAATGAGGTTTTCAGTGAATGAAATGCAATTAATTTACTTACTCATAAAAGAGTTTACTGCTGTTTCTATAGGTATCATCAATTCGTAACTAGACTTAAAGATATACTGTATAAATGTAAATCCTTTTCACACGCCTATTTTTTATAGAGTAAGCTTTCAAAAATTTACTGTAGTTGTATCTAGCAACAAAATTCCCGCTTTATTAAAACTGTACGAGTTTCAAACTAGTTTTGTTACAAAAAAGTTTTATTTAAATTCTTTCTTTGTAAAACTTCCACCGAATTCTTGCTTTGTAGCAATGGAGCTTTAAATTTTGTTTAACAAATAGTTTTTACTTTAATTGTTTAAAGTTATTTATGTAGCTGTATTTGTAGTTATATGCCTACATAGCGCTTAAATGTTACGTGCATGCTGATATGCTTGTTACATAGGTTACAAACGACTTATATGGTTGGTGTTGAAATGTTTAACTATATTCGGCCACAGTGATGCTTATTATCAAAATACAAGAGAATGCCCGTAGCCCTGCCCTGCTCTTACGCCGCACATTTTTTTGTAATTCAACCCATTCTTCCCGATCCCATGGGAATTTTACAAAATCCTTCCTTAGTGCAGTCTTACGCGCTTTAAGGAACGTCGAACGATCAACGTTACAATACATAAATGTCAAATTGCAGCTTGTTGCGGCAAATCGTTTCGGCTGTGCGCTAATTGTTTACCAGTCAGTAATGCAAGGATTTTATATATACAGAGTAATGCGTTACTGACTGACTGACAGACACTACTCAGCCGAAACTACTGTTCGCAATAAGCTGAAATTTGGCATGTATGTTCCCTGGGGACCGTAACCGCACATGCAATCGGAAAGAAACCGAAAGAAGAAACTTTAATCAAAAATCATATGCGATCGTAGCTGTTTGCATTCTCTAGTTTAATATAAAATATAAAAACTAGGATGTTTTAAGTTCGCAATTTCAGTACTCTCTAAAGTTAAAACGGCATTTGCAGATGAAACGTGTATGGTGTGCGCACATATTCACACGTAGCGAGCCTGTGTTACACTGGTCTTGATTTTTTACAGCGCGAATAAAACGTAGCGGTACATTGTATATACAGGTGGTTTGATTTTGTGGTGTGGGTTTTGCGTTTTGATTTGCACGTTTAAAGTGGTGATATTTAATTAGTACAAATCTGTATATATAACAGATTGACTGACTGACAACGCACAGCTGAGACTACTGAGTGAATTAAGCTGAAATTTGACATGTATATTGAATATTTACTGATTTATATTTATTTATTTAGCCCCTTATTGCATTGGGACCGAAACATAACTGGCGAAGTGTGGGTGTGTAATACACCTCTGCCTACCCCTTCGGGGATATATTCCTTGAGGAACTTAGGGGTGCACTAAGAAGGAATTGCCTGAAATTCCCACGGGATCGAGAAGAAACAGATAAAAGAAAGAAAATGTGCAAGCGTAGCTCTAACCGAAATCCTCTAGCGGTAATATAGAAGCTAAATCAATATGAATGAATTCTAATAAAAAACAAAGTTCAATCATCGCTGAGTCAAAACTACTGAACTTCGCAATATATTTACACAGAGGGTTCCTTTCATGACGTGGGCTCGTACGAAGAAAAGATTTGTTGATGTTTTACTCGTGACGTTTACCCTTCTTTATTTTAAATGTCTGAATCTTGTAATTTATTTATATCATTATAATTCAATTTAATTTATTGAATTATAATAATATAAATTGGATGCAAATAAAATATTTTACTCTTGCCTCCGATTAATAAAACGGTTGTATGGAACATTTACGATTTTATCTTATAATGGTTTATTAAAGTCAGTTGCAGCAAAAGGCTTGATGTAATAAAACTCTTTGACTTTATTGTAGCGATTTATAACATAAAACTTTATTTTTATATTACTGAGGATACCTTTTTATTTTTGAAATTTACTGAAATGTAAGTGAGACTGCCAGTGGATAGCGAATGCGTCTGTTGGTCGATTTCCCGAGTCGGGCAAAAATGTTACTGTGTTTTCCCGCATTTTTAGTAGCTTCACGGATTCTGGCAATGTCTGGCTTCTGACGGCCGGTAGGCGTAGCGGGAGTGTAAGCGACTGCTACGTCCAAGGTCGCGGGTTCGATTCCCGCTCAAGTCAAACATTTGTGTGCATGAACATGGATGTTGGTCTTGGTCTGGGTGTTTCTATGTATAATATGTATGTATTTACAAATAAAAATAAAGAGTACCTATATGTATCTTTATCCATTATCTAGTACCCATAGTACAAGCTCTGCTTAAAAGTTCTTACGTGGCGTGGGATCAAAAAATCCATAACACTGCGAAATGTGGGTGTAATATACATCTCTGCCTACCCCTCCAAGGATTTACTTTTTTACAGTATGATTAAGGACCAGTTTCACCTTATATCATAAAGCATACAAAGTCCGTTATAGTTTCGAATTTATCTGGAAAGCAATACCTAATCAGATTTAGTAAAACCGGACCAATATAAACGATACTTAATAGCTAATTATTATTGTCATACTTAACGGTGTCAGCTACCTCATTACCCCGCTAAAGATAGCTGTAGTAAGTCATCAAGCAGATATTGGTACTAAATTACTAGTCTTGGCCATATTCATAACAGTAGCATGAAATAGTTGCTCTGTAGGTGACTAGATACTTACTAATCAAAGGATATTATCTGTAATAAATGAGGTACTGACATCGATACTAGATAATATCTGGGGGCACGGCAGTGCCCCAACCAAGTCGAGCAAAAAAGCGGCACGGCCATACCATCCTTTTCTCGAAGCAATTCAGGCCATTTTCGACCCCCTATAACTCCGTTGTGGACAAAACTAGAAGCCTGATTGTTTAATAACCATGCATGCATTGTATAAAGATGGTGTATTTCAAATTTCATTCAATTTGAACCAGGCGTTTAAGAATTATAACGAGTCAAAATTCTTAATTTTGTCACTCACTGACCGATCATCAAAAGTCTAAGGCACTTCTAGCAAACATAGAAGCTTCAAATTTAGGAAACAATTAGTGTATAGTGTATGGACCAAGGAAAAACTAAAATATATTTCAATTTCGATCCATTTTTCGAGATACATCAACTGCATAGCATAAATAACTTTGTAATCCCATATGAATATAAAGGATTACAAAATTACATTTGCAGTTAGAACTTTAATTAAGAAAATTCGTTGTTGGTGTACAAGAAGTACAAGCTACCGGAAAGGACAAAAGTAAGACTATCTACAAAAAGAAATGAGATCCCATAAAAACAATACTTGTCAAAAATACCAAGTCTCGCGACCGTAAAAAGTTGTGAGATCCAAGTAATACCAAGTCGGTTAATTAAAAATCTTTTATGTTTTAAATAAATATATTGACTTGGCAATAGCATTAAACAATCTAATTTTTATATGTATTACTTATGAGATATATCGTGTTTCCATGCGATGGCCGAGTCAATCTATTTATTTAAAACATTAAAGATTTTTAATTAACCGACTTGATATTACATGGATCTCACAACTTTTTACGGTCGCGAGACTTGGTATTTTTGACAAGTATTGTTTTTATGGGATTATGTTTATACTTACGATGGCTTGCGTAAAATATTGTGAAGACGCAGTTTGCGTGGCCTATTCTCTTTATTGGTATTTCTATACGATGTGTTATTTGGTACATTGGTAATGGATACAGCCACGGGACAATTTCACTTACTAATATTTAGAATCGAAGGCGAAGATAAAGACGTCCATAATCAGAGTAATGATTTGTAGATCAGCTGATCTGATGAGCCAATTCTGGTGCTGGAGTTTATTAGACGTTCAGAGGCCTCCAACGTGGCTTCTCAAATATGGTAGCTATTTGGTACTAATACCAAACCACAAACGGTAAAAAAACTAAATGGTGATGTCTGTGGACGTTAATTAGCTTTGCTGATCTTTTACGTATGGCATATCAAGTCGTTCTTTGAGTGCTATGTTGGGTTACCTAAAATAATAAAATATCATTGGAAATAAATTTTATTTTCTCACAACAATCCCTAAGTACTTTTGCCATCATAAATTTGTTTACAACCAACAATTTCACTTTCTCACTGGCTAGCGCCATAAAATCTAGAACAAAATCAATCGCACGGCATAACAAGTTTTTTAATCACACCAACACGGTCTGTGGCCGGATGTAACTTATTAATCTTGTAAATTGCACTAAGTGTCCGGTAGTAAAAAAATATAGGTATAAAATAAATGATCTTGTTTTATATTTTCTCTAAAGGTTGCTGACCACTGTAGTGTGCTGATGATTCTGTTAGGGTGCCTCTTTACTCTAGACATACGATTTTTGTAAGAATTACACCCAAACACAGAACACATCACACAAAGGTATGTCCTAGAAGGGAATCGAACCCATGGTATATGGGGATGGCATGGCATCAGTAACATGATTAAACTACACGGCTACTACGGGCTGAACATGTGCTCTACACAACAGCCCATTTCAATTCTATTTTTTTTAGTTTTGTGAAGCCTATGCAAGCATTTTAGACGTATTTTTTACCGTCGCGTCGCTAAGTATTCTGCGAAGTCTATCATTACCTGGTTTCACCATCAAACGTGTTACTTATATGGACACTATTACACTCTATGTCAATCATCTTCTAGATACCCAAATGGGAAACTTAATTATGTATATCAATAATAATTTATAATTATCACGAACATTACATTATTTTACGACGCTTATGGTTCCGCTCGGCAGATGTTACGATGAAGTGTACAGAGGTATTTAGGTTTATAGACTACGTTACCCACTTGATTTATGTAGCCTTTCATTCATAATTATATTATTTATCTTAATTTAATTAGTTACTGTATTGACCTAGTAGAGCAGTAAGTAGAGCACAACAACTTGATTTTGCGTTTGTAGTTAATATGCAGGATGTGCACACTGAATTAAGAGAGACCCGGGGAAAGGTCGTTGTACGAATTTATAGAATCGTACGGTGATGACGGTAAAGCGCGTTGCTCACTGTCTGTCTCAAGGATGGGTGGACGACATAATATTACAGTTACCGCGGAGTTGGCTTTGTACTTAATGTTAGAGCATCTAAGTTTCATATATTTATCTGTTGCTTTCTTTTGGAAGGGGTGGAGACGGAATAGGACGTAAAAATCTTGTTATCCTCTCTTTCATTCCTAACTATAGGTATGGGAAAATAAAAAGGTACAAAGTAAAAGGTTCGATTGTGGGACTAAGAAAAATCCTCAGTAGTCTAATACAGTATATCGTAGATAATAATAGACTACTATATTGCATTATTCAAAGTCTTTTAACATAGTATTTTCACACTCATAGAAACGAATCTATTTGTTATGTTTCTATTTGATTTAAACCCAAGGTATAAATAAAACCTTTATCGTGGGGAACGTTTCAAATTTAAATCAAAGATTACAATTTATAAGTAGGTTTTACAAAACATAAACATCCTGTAGCTGTTAGCGCCGTACGCTTTTTACATAGGTAAACGCCTCAGCCCACATAGCAACTCTTTTTTTATATACATATATGTTTTTTATTAAGTAGACATGTGAAAGTAAGCGGCGCGTGATTTTTTTTTGGTCACTCATGTCTGAGAGTCTCCATAATGTTCTCAAACACAAATTGTGAAGTCTGCCAACCAGCACTTGGCCAGCGTGGTGGACTATGACCTTTCCCTTCTCATAGGGAGTAGAGGCCTATGCGTGGCAGTGATACAGGTATACACAGGTCTGATAAGTATTATGGTTATTAATTTAATTAAAGATACTAAGTTACACAAGGCAAGTCACCTGTGCAAACAAAATGTAGCTAGGTTAAGATTGTATACAATAAAAATAATATTATTATAATTATTTCCTTTATTCAGCATTCTTGAAATCAACTTATATTTTCAAATATATAATTAAAATAAAATACTTTTAAATATATATGAAACAAAACAATTTAGAAACAAAAAGGGAAATTGTCATTATTAGATTCTGAAATCATCCCAATAAAATATTATTCTGAGCCCATCTATTTTTTTACCTTTTACGTCCAACTACGGGCACTACTCTAACTAAGTATTAAATATGCGAGATGCAACTATTCCAATCGGCTCTTGATTATTAGCTCTTTCCTATCGGTGTGTTTTAAGACTCATCATCATCATCCCAGTGTTAAACCGGTTGCATCCAACACGTATGCCCGAAGCCCTGACGCTGCTTACTATTCTAACCACATAGGTATGACAGAATCTCAGCAGCGGTGTGTTTTAAGACTAAATAACACCTATCTCCGTGGTTTCCGTTGTTCTACATTAACTCTCAAATACACTAGATTGTAACGTTACCTACCTATCTATTTAAATTACAATGATACAGTTAAAGAACGTGACAAATGTTGTTATATTATCATACGGAATTTCGCCGACAAATCTTTGAACGTGCTACAAAAAAGTCGCAAAGTTCCCAAGATAGAATCTAGACAAAAAGTCGTGAGACTGCAAGACAGATTATTTACTATGATGAAATCGTCGTTCGTCTGTATAAGCTTAGTTCCCGCGGGTCAAAGAGATAATTTCACATAATGGTTAATTTGCTTAATGTAATTTTATTAGGCTCTAGGGAGTAGGTATAATATAATCGATTTGAAATGACATAAGTGTATTTTGAATAAATGTAATGTATGAAATATGAAATTAGAACTTAATTTTCTTCATTTTTTTTATAGACGCACGTCACCATTGCGCCATGAATTTTTAGGTCCCACGTAATAGGGGGCGAGCCTATTGCCGTACCAGGCACATTACCAGACTCCGTGCTGCTACTGAGAATTTCCTAACGGAAAAACCCAATAACACTTGCCCGACCCGGGAATCGAACCCGAGACCTCCCAAACCCACGCGCACATTTATGCTGCGAGACCAACGAGGCAGTCTTTAATTTTCTTTACTGTTAATTAGAGTGTCGTCACCGGTGGATGGCCTAAAAGAACATCTATGTTCATCATGTAAGTTGGAGAGGTTGGGTAGAAGGTTGTTTGTTACGATTGAAGGAATTTTGATGTTTGGCATTCATATTGGTTATCAGAATAGCTGCATTTCGTCACGATAACCGACACCCACGTAGACGCAGTCACGGGCAGAAACAAGCTATTCCTAATTCCTATAAAATCGATGAGAAAAAAGAAAGTCTAAAATAAAGCTAAGAAAAAACATTTATTTCGTGACTAGCAGATCGATTCCATCTTCAGCAGAAACAACGCAATGTGATATCCCTGACAAGCATTTAAATAACTCACACAATATTTTGTTCCCGCATAACGGCACGTCTACAGATTAAAATTAAATGCTAATCTAAGTACAATAAAAACTAAAAACAGCGCCAATTAAAATCTTATAAAGATAACATCGTAATAAGTAGCTGCCATTTTGATTTACGATTGTGTTATTTACATGAAAGCGGCACACGCCACCTTCATCCACCTGTCAAGTTATAAATAAGCTGTAAAGTATTAAATAGAGATCAATCTTCAAGGAAAAATATATTGCAGTTATAAATAAATTATGATGAACAGTGATAGCCTACTAGAGAATAACAGACTTCTATGCAAAGTGTCTCACGTTTGAAGCTATACGTACCTATTCGGTTATTAATTATTGTTCAAGGAAACATCGTGAGGAAACCTGCATGTCTGTGTCTCAGCCTTTGGCCAGCGCGGTAGAGTTCGGACTAATCTCCTTCATAATGAGAAGAGGACCGAGTGAGAATATGGGCATGTGATGAGGAGGAATGATAATCATGTGACTAAAAAGGTGATGAATATGAGAGTTGAGGGTTATAAGGCAAGAGGAAAACCGAAGAAAATATGGATGGATTATGTGAAGGATGATATGAATGAAAGGGAGTGAATAATCAGATGACGGCTGATAGGAGAGAATGGAAGAGATGGACATTCTGCGACCCCAAGTAATTTGGGGACAGGGCAGGCAAAAGAAGAAGAAAGAAGAGTGAGAAGAGGACACCATTCCTTACAGGACATGTATTATGTACAAACTGTCCTGGACGATGATGAAAATCTAACTTACAATACATGGAGCTGCATGTTTTTTTTATATGTTTTAAGGATATAACCACATGCTAGTTTTGAGTAACCAATGTAATGACTGTTGCAAGGGTCATAATCAAGGATAATTATGGTTTGTTATGGAGTTTATGAACAGGATACGCAAATATATCAAAAACTATAAAAAATATTTAATGAGAAGGAATTTTGAAGTAAATTGCTTGATGTCATTATAACGTGTTAGAAACTTTATTTGGAGTGACCCCTTTTCTTAAAGTATCAGCAATACGCAAATGGTGTCGCAAATATTCACAAAACGGAAACTAGCAGGCACTTTGTATACTTTTTGTTATTGTATCAGAATAGAACAGTATTATGATTTTGGATAAGCATAAATACATCTATAATATCTGAAGTTCACAATAAATACATGCATATGTATTACAAAATATTTTAACTAGCATAAGCTATATTTTATGTTGTGTAGGTAATTGAGAATTGCCAAAGCAACTACTAAAAGCTACCTTTACGATAATGCTGTACCTGATTTAAAAAAAAATCTCATATGCCGTTATAAATGCAACCTATACGGACACACACTAATATCACAGAATCAAGCAGCCCTAATTACTGATAAAGATAATTAATATAATGTACTTAGTATCATACGTTACCTCATTAAAAGCATTGCTTAAGGTATTTTCAAAACCTTAATAATGATAACTCGAAAGCACTCCGTTTTGACATAAAGTAAACTGCAGCAATTTCTTTAAAGTTGTAATAGAGAAAACGAGTAGGTAAGTTATTTTTTGCTTATGCAAATTTGATTTCAATCACGGTTAATTATTTTGAGTAAATTTCTAGGACTTCTTGGATCCATAGAGTGCTTGTGACGAAAATGGAATTACAGAAGTTATTTCTCGCTTATGTCCGAACGCTGCGATGTCAGCAATGTAAATACCCTTGGATGAACCACGACCTCTGTAAACATTAACTTGTATAAAAATACCACACAATACGCAACAATAGCATTTCTACTTACACTAAACATTACTCTAAACGCTTAGCTCCGTACTTCGCTATTTCAAATCGTACGCCTAACTCTAATAGCACGGCATCCACTCTAACCAGATGCGGCCGATTACTCTCATAAATATATTCAATTTAAATGTATCACATGCTGCAATCGATTTAGGAAGACACAGTGCACAGTGGTTAGATCTAAAGGATGATAATGTATTCCGAACGAGTAGACTGGTGCAATTGAACAATATTGATGTTGCGAATGCTAAACACAATGCAATTGATATAAAGATAGCTGTGAATATGAAAGCAGTTTAGAATGAAGTTTATGACTGGGTTTGCTTAGATCTCGTCAATGTATTTCCTTATAATATTGTACGGTAGATTCAGATGACAGGTTTTTTTTACAAATGATATAGGACATAGTGAAGTAAAATTAAAGCAGGGCCTTGTTAATATTGTTATTAATATATGACCTACTCTACTACTATGGAAATAAAGTTCCAAAAATTTTGCTTAGATACTAGCAAACTATATTATTCATATAAATGTTATACCTGTAAAAATGGACTTTCGTTTAGTTCGAAATAAAGTTTTCTTATACCTAATTAAAACCCTGAAGCATTCCAGCTGAAAAACAACTTCCCCTAACTAGATAGTGCTGGGAAGAAATATTATATAGGTACTGTAGAAGTAAGAAACACATTTAAAGATCATTTCAAGATACTAGACCTGTATTTATCAACGGCTATCAGATCTTTTGTACTACATACTCAAATGACAATAATAGATCTTTGCAATGTGCACACATAGCAATTGAAAGTGCTATGTGAAAAAAAAGATAAAGTTAAACATGTTGTAGATAGCGGTACGGTTTTATATCATTGACATTTATAAATTAGGATTGCAGGTATTAAATTTTTGACAGTATTTAATATTTATTCAGTTTCAACTTTTTGAGAATTTTGAGAGTAAGTATTTAATTGCAAGATTTTAGTTGGTCATTAACCGTTACAGGTCGAATTAAATGTTCCTTTGCGTCAAAGAAAACTGCAATTCCCTATAAAGAACCTCTAATATATTTGGATCGATATCGATAAATACCGATACGCTTAATATAATTCCAGTTACTGATCGCAATTACAATAAATCAGCTTCAGATTTCATCTGTTATCCTGGATCTCCTATTCATCACTCAATCGGGAACGGATCTGATCTAGAAGTTAAATGCGACCGTAGGAAATGCCCTGACAGTTGAATTATTTATTGAGTATTTATTAATGTTCATTGATTAATTTATGTATATCTCAGCTTTGGAATTCAAAGACTTTCCTGTGTCCAGATAATTCTGTTACTTGTACTGGTTATAAATATCCATGTCAAAGTTAGTGTGTTTTGATGTTTTCTACTTAATATGGCAAAAACGGCTGAATAGATTTGGATGCAGTCGAGTCGAAAATTGTCTTTATTGTGAATTTCTGGATAAGTCACTTGCAGATACACTCAGCAATGTTTTTATGTCACTATCCAACCGAGAGGAAGTTTAGAAACAGTAATGTAGGTATGCTTTGTTTTAAATATGGGATATAATATAAAGATAGTTATGTTTCGCCCCCTATTACATTGGGACCGAAACATAACTGGCGAAGTGTGGGAGTGTAATACACCTCTGCCTACCCCTTAGGGGAGAAAAGGCGTGAAGTTATGTTATGTTATAGTTATGTTTTAGTTCACGAAAGCTACCTAAATATATTTAAGAAAACGAATAGCACTGCTTTTATAAATGAATACTCTAAAGGCTAAAATGTCGCAAAACATTCATAAGACTAGAGATATATTAATAGATTCCTTTCATAGCACAATGTACCTACAGGGTTTTCATATGTGTCAAGCGGATTTACCACTCAATTGCAATTCTGTTCTACGTTTATTGCCTATTGTTTGATTTCTGGGCGACAGGCCAATAAACTTATGTTTTACGCAAGTTTTCTAAGTATTTGAACAAACGTTATTTGAACTACAGCTATTTACTTTGTGTAGTCTTATACTACTATTTAATTATATCTTTACGCAAAAACTTGCGAAGATCGATTTATGTTATTGAACTACATAGAAATTAGCAAAATATTGTTTACTTTTATATTAATAACGTAATAGGTACTTATATGGCAGTATCTTCCAAATTACGCATTAGTTACAAAAAAGATCTCAAATCAATTGATTAAATACATACATACACATACATACATATTGTCACGCCTTTTATCCCCGAAGGGGTAGGCAGAGGGGTATTTCTACACCCACTTTTCACCGGATATACTTTAGTTCCACGTAATAAGGGGCGAGCCTATTGCCGTACCGTGCACATTTCCAGACTCCGTGCTGCTACTGAGAATTTCGTGACAGAAAAACCCAATAACACTGCCCGACCCAGGAATCGAACCCGGGACCTCCCGACCCCACGCGCACATTTATGCCGCGAGACCAACGAGGCAGTCGTATAGGGTTTGATGTCGAGTGTTCCGTCTCTACGCAAAGATGGTATTTGCATCGTGTTATCCCTTAGTCGCCTCTTACGACACCCACGAGAAGATAGTGGTGACACATGTATTCTATGCCGTCAACCACACGGCGGATGATTAAATAAATTTACAATTATTTTACCGATTTACTGAAAATGCACAGATAAAACTACCAGGCACAAGTTAAAATTCGTCAAATATGTGTTGTTGGGGAGTGTAGAGGAGCACGCGGGTAAAGCCGCCAGCGAGGCCTAGTATACCATAAATCCATCAGCTGTAAACAAACTACAAGACAAAGCCTTATTCACAATCACTGCAAACAAGAATGCTAATACATTCAACAAAGTAAATAACAAGATACCTCGTTACTCAAAATCGAAAACAGGATCCCTTTACATCAATCATGGCCAGTGCACTCAGACAAACAGCTGATGAAACCAAATACATTCCATAACTTTGAAGAAAAGGATAGCATTATATCCGAAAGAGACGGAGACGTGGACTGGATGTACCGTACGCTCCAGATTCACAAACGTTTTCTCAGTAAAGACAATTTCGTATAAATAAGTACCAGGAAGATACAAATGTAAGATTTGTAATAAATTCGAACAGCTTGTAAATTTTACTGACTGCTTTAAATTTACGCGAAGGTATGAGATTTTTCGACATAAATGTATTTGCTAAGCTCGGCTTAATATTGTATAAAGGTATGTGTAGGTGTAACAATCCGCAATCTGCAATTTTTTCAACTGAATAATGAAGCAATGTTCTCTTTCAATCCGTTGCTTATCTGTTTTGATTTTATAAAAATATATTATGATATTAAAAATATATGTGTAAATTTCTTAGTAATTCAACATCAAGTCTGAATATCTCAATGAATTTTATGTTATATACGTACATATGTATCGTGTTGACTGTGTTTAGCAAAAATAAGTGAAATCTTAATAATTGACATTCGTATCAAAAACTTGCTGTTTCTCATTACGACTTTATTCTTTCGTATTTAACTAATGTTATTCATACTTTGTTTAAAAATGTCACATTGGTTTCTTCTCTTTTCTTTTACTCATCTTTTCCAATCGAAATGATCTTTATTATTTTAAAAATATGCTTGTGGAATTTATTTCAAGTTGCATGTCCTAGAAAGCTTATCAAGTAAGAGTGAAACGAACATACGATAGTTATTCATGGTGCAGACCATGGTAATTGCGATGTTGCACCGCTGCTGTGGATTGCATTGTGAGTAGGTAATTTCACTTTTATATAGAACCTGTGGACTCTTTATTTGATGTTTATTTTCTTCTACAGAGATGTTTTCTGACCAATGATCCGTATCTTAAAACGGTTTATGTGGCAGCGATTCTTAGTTATGTTTAAATGTTTTCTGTGTATTAGTTAGTGGCCCCTTTTTATCGTTATCTTTTTCATTTTGGCTTGTTCATGTTTTATAAATTCGGATTTATTGAAATGTGTGAAAAGATCATTGACATTACAAAGTTACTATCATCAATTTTTTATATTTAGCTAATTAGTGTGAAGTAGTACTTTTGCTATTTAAATGACAATACCCACACTAGGAGTGCAGTTTTGTGTAGGCTTAATTGCCTATTTACGATAACAAAAGACTTGTCCACACTGAATGAGGGTAAAGTTGGTCATAATTCAAATGACATTATATCTTTGGCGGCTAGTGTAAACATTTTATTATAATTGTCAGGTGATATTTATGTCTCATTCATAACGTATGATTCAGTGCCTTACTAAACAGCCATAGGCTTGTCTTCTTGCTAAATGTATTGGTCCTGATTGGCACCAGTATATCTATTGCTCATTAATAACAATAGCTTTCAATGCCATTTTATAACAGTATGAGATGCATGTAAATTATTACATCGATGAATATTGTTTGCCTTGGGCTCAAATGGTGATGAGTTTTAGATTAATAGTCAATTAATAGCTTTGACTGGCCTACTTCTGGTTTAGTGTTTTTGTTATTGTGGATAGCCACCTGAGGAAAATCTTTGTGTGATGGCCACTGCAGGTGTTTTGTTCTGTATCAGAATATAATTTATCTATATTACGAATATTTGAGCAATATGGTTAAGTTCTTTGGTTGCCACAGAGCATATTCTGTATAGTTTGGAATCATATGATCTTAAATCTATATAAGTAAATAAAAATTAACCACCGAAATGTTTGTACGCGCATAACTACCAAACGACTGCACCAAATAGGATAAATCTTTATTTTATGTGTTCGTTATTATGAGTAGAAGGTTTTTATGAAAAACATATTACAAATAATATTTAAAATATGGCGGTAAGTTAAGTCAGCCGCGTCAGCTAGTATACATATAAATATAAGTTGTCCTAAGATACCTTAAAGCTGTATATTGAAAATTCTTGCAATACCGACTGACTGACAGACAACGTACAGCTAAAACTACTGGGAACAAGAAGCTAAAAAGTTGGCATGTGTATTGCAAAGTGTGGGTTATTCCTGTCATCAGGGGGTAAAAAGTCCCACGTGGGCAGTGCCACGGGCACAGTCTAGTTACTTATAATTATAATAGGGTTATCGTCCGTGTGGTGACGGATTAAGAATACGGATTGTCACCACCCCATATCATCCCATGGGTGTCCTAAGAGCCGACAGAGGGAGCATATTATGCAGAGAAGAGCACTGTAAGAGAAGGAAAACTTGATACAAACCCCTATACCAACCCGTTTGGCCAGTGTAATATAGTAGGCCAATTCCTCCTTTCAGAGGAGAGGCCTAGTCCAGCAGTGGACTGTTAAAGGCTGATGATGATAATAGGGTTATACAGGTTATACTAGTCATTACGTCGTCGTGTCCAACAGGATCTATGTATGTTTGGTCCGTTTATAATTATGTAACAACATGTAACACATATAGAGATCAGTAAACATAACCTGTTGGCTATCAAAACAGGTAACTCGGGTAAGTGTTCACGGTTACGCCTGCCAACGGCATTGCACACCTTGCTTGATTCACGATTTCAAGGTATCAGTGTTATATTTCGGTGCTTTTCCCAATTATGACAGGATCGGAGTGACCCCATGCCATTGCCTAGTTAGTCATTTCTTCCCGATTAGAAAATTTGTCAATCAAGGCAGTCAATCTGAAAGGCCGGCTAGGATGTGTTTTTTTTAAAGAAGGGATTTCGCCATTTCTATAGCATAGGTATACAAATATATTCATTAGAAACGGATGTTATTTTGCTACTTCTATAAACACTATATGGATGTATACAATTATTTTACGCAAAACTACTGAATAGATTTTGATGCAGTTCAGCATAGAATATACACACCTTTCGTCTAAACAACTCCCATGTGCGCAGAGTCGCCAGCATTCGAGATTTTTATTAATGGTCCGTTAACTCTTCTACAACCAAAAGTAGCAACAAAAGCAAAACCAGTTTTTAAAATAAATCAGATTACCTCGAAGAAAACTGGGCGTGATCTATTTAAACAAGAGACATTGAATCCTAACAATTAAGGACCTCTTTAACCAAAGGATGCCACTCATAATGATGATGATAATGATGGGAAGAAAAGAAAAAAGACAAAAGCTGCTATTGACATCATTGCTACGTACGAAATATTTTCATACCACAAAGGGAACAAAATTGAACAAATTAAACAAACACAGTTGTTCAACAAACACTTACTTAGCACATCTATGTGAATACAGTGCATGCTTTTATTGCACCCTCGACACATCCATTGTGAACTGTTCAAACTATAAAAAGTGCATCCTAGCAAATAATCATAAATTTATGTCAGCGTGTTATATTTCTTACATTGTAGAATTTATTTAACATCGTTTGAGAAAAATCATGAAAATAAAATAGACAGGACATAGTAACCTGCTACAGTACTATAGATAGTGATCATTACCATTGAATTATAAAGCTTGGCACTGAAGAGTTATGTTACATTCTCAAGAATACACATTACAGCTGAATACTCAAATGTATCAACACCGCTAGATTTTCTTAAAAAATAATTTCGTCATTACTCTCCTTTAAAGTTGAATTGTCTAATATTTATTGTATTAATGTCATTTATGTGCTTGTAAGACTTTCATAAAAAAATCCTTTCGTCATTTCTCTTCTTTAAAGTTGAATTGCCCAAAATATGTTGTATCAATGTCATTTATGTGCTTGTAAGACTTTCATAAAAAATCCTTTCGTCATTTCTCTCCTTAAAAGCTGAATTTTCCAAAATATGTTGTATCAATGTCATTTATGTGCTTGTAAGACTTTCATAAAAAAAATGCTTTCGTCATTTCCCTCCTTAAAAATTTAATTTTCCAAAACCTTTTTGATCGCCCGATACTAGAGTCGAAAAGAAAATCCATTTTATATTGTATCTTACAAGCATTCGATTGGTCTTGCTTGAACAAGACCAATCAGCAGTACCATTTTACTACAAGTGTATTAAGCTTTTACAAACATATTGTGTCCTTGTTTTCTTGAAATACAAAACGGCGATAAATTTTCTGAGCAATGACATAACATAATAGTACCGTTGCCAGAAGCGCACTGTTGTAGATATGGTTGAATAGCGTAAATTACCATTTTCGCGGACAATGCCGGGGTCTTTCACCTTTAACGCGTGCATCACATTTAAAGCGCGCACAGATTTGAATTTAAGCGAAGGTTGTGCTTGTATTCGCCCACGGCTTGCGGGCTGCATGACGATAGGATAGGGTTGTAGCTTCAGAAATGTTTACTGAGCAAAAGCTTTTGAAGATCGACATGTTCATGTTGGTTTTTCAAAGTCCAAGTTAAAGTTATTTTTTTTATTGATTTAGGTCATAATGTGACGCATATTAACGTCAGTTTTTAAAGATAATAACTGAATGAACCTACTTTTATAAAAGTGCCTCGTTCGCAAACAAGGGCGTAGAACCACGGTAACAATGTTATCTCCTTTGAGAAACAAATTGCCCACAAATTGTTTATTACCTCTGAAATGGTTGAGATACTCTTATCTTTGACTAGATTTGACTTATGTACCACATATTATGTATTCAATCTTCTCCCAACATTTGTTTATTTTGATATTGTTGTACGTCTCTGTTGCATAACCCGGGGCCCGCTTGCTAGTCTAACCAGGGGGGCGATTCAGAATCTTTCGATATCTCACTTTACATTCGATTCCGTTAATTGTCGAACGGGCTACCTCATTTTTTGTCAAAACTATCGCATTTCCTATCAATTTTATGCATTCAGTATGAAGTAAATTAATAAATAAACCGAATTCAATGAATATTTGTTCAAAATATCTCTGATATGCGGCTAAAAGACGAGGACAATAATTTGACATATTGTACGATTACTTGTCGTGACATTCTGAATCGGCCTGCAGATGTGACAGGCATTCAAATTGTTGTGGTAAATTTTACACAAATGTAAACTGACTGCACGAGTAGGTAATAGATAAAATTTAACATGTCCTATTGAATTATTTATAAAGTCTAAAATCGGATTCCTAAAATTTACAATAATGCGCTGTCAGAATGTAGTATTTATTACTTAGATACCTAGGTAAGTATTGAATAATTTTGACCCTGTTTGATTACCGTATTCTTAGAATAATCGGGTTTGAAAACGCTAATCTGTTTTGTACTGCCGAAAATGCTTTTTGAATGATTTGAAAAGTTTTTTTGTGGTGCTAATAGCGGGACTTAACTTGCTTGACGTTAGTATAACAGATCGTCAAAGTTAAGCAAAGCTTACAAAGTTCACCACTTGGATGGTGACCGCTTTGCTCCGTACGGCACGTAAAGTCATCGGTCTCGCTTTTCATCTCATACACGAGAGTGTGATGATGATGACGATGACGTTCTGAAAGCTCCGATACTAGAGTTGGCCACACACCAAAAAGAAAAAGAAATATTTTCTATTATGTTATAGCACCACCAACCCTATATTAAAAACATTCTAAACGACACACTCATTATTCAGTACATTTTATTCTCTATCTAGTGATATAGTTTAAACGGGTTGTCCGCACACCTAGCTTGATAACAACCTGCTTGCCGGTGATCGCGATGGATATCTAATTAAACTGAATGACCTTTACTGCAACACGAACGTCCAAAGTAAAATGAACTTCCGCGGGAAGATCTTTACAATAAGCATTGGTCCAACTTATGCTGGGATGAGTCTATGTTTCTTAAGCATCCAACATAATGTGGTTTTTGGCGAAGAAAGTAAATACTATGAGTTGGTATGGGTTCAAGTTGCATTAGAATTTTTTTTTAGTTTCAATTGAGTTTGGCTAATTATAAAACAGCTGAAGTATGTGTATATAGCTTTTAAACTAGGTTTTAAGTAAAATTCACCTTGTGATCAGTCTACAGCCAATTGTAAAATTGTGCTTTCTCCTTTTTTCGTGTGTGGGTGTGATCAAATTTGGTGTCGCAGTTTAGACTCAAACTTTGCTCATCTCGAGATACGAACCGGGCTTGACGCTTAACGTGAGCCGCAGAAAGCACGGTAGCGCTCTGATGTAAATGCTTCAACGAGCGGTAACCCATCCTAGTGGTGGTCTCTGGCAATGTAGCTTTACCTTAACAATGTATTAAAAGTCACGCTTTAAGCTCTACAGACTAGACGATACTTCAGTAGTCAAAGCTTTGAGTAATATCCGGCTCTCAAAGACTTGTCAGAATCTCAGCAGATTGTAAGAAGCAGGAAAAATAACTCCAAGCTTTCTTTGACCCAAGGACCTCACCGGACCTCACGATTGGTAGTCACGCATGCGCTCACGCTTTCGCTATTTGACGAACGGAACAGTATGTTGCACAGAATATAAAGAAGAAGGAAGTGACAGCTGTCTGGTCTGTCCGTGGCATAATCATGGACTGATGGCCATGATTTACAAAACTGGTACAATTGGGTGATGCAAAATGGGTAGGTTACATCCTTGTTGCAAGCAATCAGCATTGCACACAAGCACACGATTATGTTCTCGTCTTCTGTATCTGACGGCACGTTATGTATCTGTTACCTCCCCTAAAAGTTTATTAAATAGTTTTCAGTGTACCATAATGATCACATGTGACATCATATTTGGTAGGTATTATTTCCCTTCGGTTAAAGTGTTCAACTTTCAAAGCAATAAATAAATATGAGACTTTAAATACCTGTAAATAGGAAAATATAGCAAGCATTCTAAAACACATGATAATATAAAGGATTGCTATCCCTAATGAAATTAAAACTTAAGTACGGATCAATTGGTCATACACGCTTTTCCTTTTTTGAAAGACTTGTTGGATTTTTAATTCTCTACTGGCGAATAGTATTATCGTCGCAAGCGAATGAAATTAATACCGTATCCATTATGGTGTTAGTATGTCGTGGTTACAACCTAAACGTTTTTTCTATCGGTACCAACACAACATTCAGACTTGCGCGGTGTTTGCCGAATATAATTATGTATCTGTGGTGATTAAACAAACCGGTATGATTGCACAGCTTGAAGTTTGTTAGCACGTTGATATACTACACGATTTCTATCACTCTCGCGTGAGAAAGTGAGGGATTCTGGTTGAATACTAATACTGGCAGCGTTTAAGACACTGTGGGAATCAGGTCCTTTTTAGATTTCTAGGTTAGGTACTATCGGATGTTTGGTGACGACTTTGGTACTGACGTGAATTTTGCCGAATGGCCTATGCATATTTAACTGCAGGAAGAAGAAAAAGAAATGCCTTAACATTAAATGTTTCTATTATTAAATTTTCGGAAAGTCCATCTTTTGGCTAAGATGATGACGAAAATTCCCCGCGATCTAGCATTATTTCAAGAGCGGCAGTTGTCTATTTGAGAAAAACAGAATCAAAACTAAGTTGATAGATAGTAAAAGGCACGCCTAACACTTAATATCAAAAAGATAAATAGTGTTGAATTAAAGGACATCCATTTTAAAATTGTATGTTTATGATCAAAAATTGTATCATTGCCGACTGCACTAAATCACGCACCGTCTGCGAAGCTAGCCAGTTCATCGACACGTGTCTAAACCTGGCGCCAGAATATAGCCTGTAATTCATCAGTCATCTGTTCCTTTATTTATAGATCAGTATAAAAATAGACTGATGTTCAACAAACAGGTTGATACAACCTATCATACAGTTACGGCTTTCGCTCTAGTTCAAAGAAAATGTAATCTTGAAAACCAGGAATCCGTAAGATTTATTTCTTACTAACTTCTACTCGGGTCTTTGCTCGCATGTGTGACAGTTATCGAAACAAAAGGTGGCCCATATGTTATTTTTATGTTTAGTTTATATTATTACAAAGTTTCATCAAAATCTGTTAAATCGTTTTTGCATCAAAGAGTAATAAATATCCGTCCATCCATCCTCACAAACTTCTTCGTTTGTAATTGTAGTAAGATTGTTTTTTTGATATTGAGCATGGTAATTTTCAAAACAAATTTCAGAAGCAAGGTATTCCAAAATAAAATTAGCCATTTAACTTGGTATAACTTTAAAACGTCACCGACCATTAAGTACTCTTAGAAACTGAGCTGTTTTAACGGGAAGTAGACTATTTCAATTTGAACCTCCTTATCACTTACAACTAAACCAAAATCCAGTCCTAAAAAAGATATTTGAGATTCGATTCCCGGGTCGGGCAAAAGTGTTATTGGGTTTTTCCTTTAGGAAATTCTCAGTAACGCACGGAGTCTGTTAATGTGCCAGGTACGGCAATAGGCACGCCTCCTATTACGTGGGACCTAAAAATTCATGTCGAAATGTGAGTGTAATATGACACCTCTGCCTACCCCTTCGGGGATACAGGCGTGAGTCTACAAAAAAAATGAATCTGCGGTTAGTCCAAGATTCATTGACTTTACAGAATGAATACCAATTAAAGGTCGGCTCTTTCATCTGGTGTATTTTGCCTTATACGTATAATAACATTTTAAATGGGTTTATTTATAAACTTAACTAGATACTTTACCTTTAATGCTTCTTAGTAGTCGTTTCTTAGGCAGCCAATTTGAACTATTCATCCTTTCTGTTAATTTCTTTGGTTAGTTTATATCTCTGTTTTTAGAATATTTCTTGGAACTTTCATTAAGCTTAACTAGATCTAGAAATATTGACTGATGTATTATACGTTTTTAAGTTCAACCTAGAAACGGCTGCACGGTTGGCGTAGTGGTTTAAGCGCCTCACCGCTTGACACTGCGCCGAGTGTTGTGGGTTCGACTCCCACACGAGACAACACTTTGTGTGATACATAAATTGTTGTTCGAGTCTGGGTGTTAATTGTCCTCGTTAGATGTATGTTTGTAAAATCCCCCTCGACACAGGATTTAGTCCTAATGCGGGAGAGTTGTCTTTTTTTATGAAAAAATATCAATTATAATCTGATAAAGATTTCCCGATGACGCGTAATCAATTTCGCGAAATAGGTCACCAAAGTATTTGAGGTTGAAAGATTGGCTCTTCACACCATTGCGTATGATTTATTGGTCAGTTATAAAATAAATTGGGTAGAAAAATGACCCACTCACCCCGGGATCTGTCAACCTCATGGTTCAATATATTATCCCGGGTTGATTCACAATCAGCAAAGCTGATATCGGGATCTGTATGTAAGTGTCGCCTCTTAGAATTGATCCGACGTACTTATATATTATCCTTTTGTCGTTTTTTTTTTGTACCACAAATACTAAGATAGTACGAGGTCCTTTAGTATTGTGTCTGCTTGGATAAACGGAATTGCAGTGGCTATAAGAATACTCTTACGACCAATAAAATATAAATATTCTTTCTGAATAACAAAAATCTTGAGTTTTATTCCGATAGTTACACTTTTATTTTAATAGTTGGCCGCATTGAATATTTTAGTGAATACCAATTAGAGTATAACTGCAAGAAACATTTCAAAACTTTATGACATGGTAATTTCGAGCTAGCTTTTATTCATATAAAAGTTTTTATGCGTTGGATTATGGACAAAATATGATTTTATAGTGATCTTGATAACCACAACCTATCGTATAATTTTATTATTTGCCTTTATATTTTATTTTTAGCTTGGATAATTATTTATTATAAATCCTCAAATGCTAAAAACTCTGGTCAGGCTCACTGTGAAGATTAAAAAGACACTGCTTTTTTTGACGAAAAGGGAAGTTTCAGCTTTTCAAAGTAAGTTCATTGTACTTTTAAGTAAAATTATTAATCAAACAAAATTGCGATCAACAAAATAATTAAGTTTTATTATACTATATGAAGAAACCCTTCATCTTCAAATTCGACTAGCACTTTAACTGGTTTTCTTTTACTGACTGCCAAATTCTGTGCCAAGAAACTGATATTAAAGCTTACCATTGATTTGTTGTCAACCCTTTCTTAATTTTTTGTGAGTGTGTGGCTGACTACAGTTTTGGAATTAAAAGGCCTCTTAAGACATCTGACACCACGGCGATGGCTTAACCAGTTGGATCCCGGGACAAGAACCGGGACTTACATATTTACTGCCCAAAGCACAGTAGTGCTGATATAAATATGTCCTTTGCAAACGTAGCTTAAATAATTGTCTGCCTGTGATGAACGACAAGTCATGGCACGCCTCGTCAAAACAGCAAACACAGCCACAGATAATATTATCACGTGATATTATAATGCCAAACGTCGGCAGCGGGAAAATTCCATGTGGAATCTTACTAGATCTTTCTTTAGACACATTTTATAGTCGAAATAATTAGTAGAACTATTTATTACATATAACTATAGCGTAATTAATATTCTTGGATATGTCATAAAATCTAAATACATTTCTGTATTTCTCAGAACATTAATTAGAAATCGGATATTAATACTTCCTTTTATTATAAAGCATTTATTGCATTTAGATATTATTAGGATGCAAATTGTTGTAATAATTATATTATTAGGTCTTGTGAGCTTGAATAAAGTAATATAATTAAGTACATTACTTTAATTAATGGAATATATAAGCGTGCTCTATATTAAATTTTATTCGATTGGTTTTATTAAGCGCTATAAAATAATGGCAATTTTGATAGAACATAATAATATGACATATTTTAATTAAAAGGAGCGATTAAATAATAGTTAATTACTTGGAAACTGAACTCTAGATCGCCAGAACCTAAATATAAACAAACATTACATACCAAAAGATAATATACAATATAATATTCTACCACATTCACACAACACCATCTAGTCCCAAACTAAGCAGAAGCTTGTACTATGGGTACTAGATAATGGATAAACATACATATATACTTTTTTTTTGTAAATACATATTATACATAGAAACACCCAGACCAAGACAAACATTCATATTCATGCACACAAATGTTTGACTTGAGCGGGAATCGAACCCGTGACGTTCGGCGTAGCAGTCGCTTACACTCTCGCTACGCCAACCCGTCGTATTATTTATAACTAGCATTCGCCCACGGCTTCGCCAGTCCTAAACTGACATCATTTGTTTTACCCCTTACGGTCTGGTATATTAACAAAATATTTTTAATAGAGGCGTAATCCATAAAATTAACCAGCTGTCCAATTTTCATGTCTATTTTTATAGTAAGAAGAGGCCTGTGCCCAGTAGCAGGAAAGTACTATTACAGCGCTGATGATTATTATGAATGCAAGCTTTACAAAAATACACTACACATAACGTTTCGAATGACGTGCTGGGATCTCTACAAACAACTAATCATCATCATCATCAGCCTTTTAACAGTCCACTGCTGGACTAGGCCTCTCCTGTGAAAGGAGGAATTCGCCTACTATACCACGCTGGCCAAACGGGTTGGTATAGGGTTTGTATCAAGTTTTCCTTCTCTTACAGTGCTGTTCTCTGCAATAATAATATGCTCTCTCTGTCGGCTCTTACGACACCCATGGGATGATATGGGGTGGTGACATTCCGTATTCTTAATCCGTCACCACACGGACAATAAACTGATACAAAGTGCCTGCATACTCGAGGCGGCAATATGTGGATGACGCAAAGTTTGGTCTCATATGAGGATCGAACACAACACTCGGCGCTAATCTAAGTAGCGAACACCATATTATGTGTTGTCAAATTTTGTACACGGGAAAGTGTTTGATACTGCACATTTTTTTTCTTACTTTTCTTTTTTAAATTTTGGTGAATTCTTATTCTATGTAAAAGCAATTTATGATTTTTGTTGATTATATGATTAAATTTTATTAAAAACTTTGCATGCCTATATAATAGTGAACTGCGCATTCACTCAACATCTTGCAATGTATAAAATTGTGTACCTACGTTGAGCAATAAATGATTATGATTATGATTACCTTATTTCCTTCGTTTCAAATACTTACTGGACTGCCTCCATGGTCCAGTGCATAGCGTATGCGACTGCTGATTGTAGGTCCCTGGTTCGATTTCGGGTAGGGTAAAAGTGTTACTGAGTTTTTCTGAATTCTCAGTAACAGCACGGAGTCTGGTGATGTCCCCGGCAACGGCAATAGGCTCGCCCTCTATTACGTGGGACCTAAAAATTCATGGCGAAACGTGGGTGTAATATTACGTCTCTGCTTACCCTTTCGGGTAAACAGGCCTGAGTCTATAAAAAAATTAAAATACAGATTGATAATAAACCCAGGATACGTAACTATGTGTAGATGTATCTAGGATATTCTATTTGTATAGCGAGAACTTGACCCCAATCTGAACCTTAACTGCAGCTGCAAGCATTGCAGCCCCAATAGGGATGTGACCTGATTCTACCTCTCAAGGGCGATTGTACGATGTGCGCTGGCCCGATAATTGTAGTACTCGCAGCGGATCTTTGATTAGACACTTCATGGGCTTTAGAATCGGATATTGCACAACTCGAACATGTATTCAACTTACTACTACTATGAACTACTTCATATAAGATACAACTTTAGATATTAAACGTCATAATATCAGCTCATATTGTAGGTATTCTTATTTCAATTTCTTTTTTTTTTATTCATAAAAGACAACAGATAAACATTCCATCAGCGGTCACGAAGAACATCCAGTCTCAAAACAAAAATTGGTCAATCACACGAAGAATTATCTCATGTGGGCATCGAACCCTCGACTCCTCACACCCGCAACCCTCAAAAACTCAGCACATTATAAAATGGCGTGGCGATCATTTGAGTTTCAATACCTGTTTATTAATCAAAGTTTTGAGTGACTTAAATCGTCATAACTTGGGAGATTTCCGCTGCACATTGTATCTAACTATCATTGTTTGAAATATTTGTTTATAATAACACTTCCCAACATTTTGCTTATGATGCCGGCTAGGGTCATGGTAATGAGCCCTAAATCAGATATTAACTCATTTCGCAATACAGATACACACTGTCCATAGAAAGCGTCCTTAGATTAAAATAAATTCACCTTACTTGCTGTAGTTTCAGTATAAGTAAGCTAAATTTTGACTGTTCCTTAGAACGTAATATCCATAACTATGAACTAGGCAAGTTGAATATTGCTAGAAACTGAACGACAACAGCAATGCAAACAAATGTACCACCCATTAGAATGATGGATAACTAATAATTTCTTGAAAACGAACATTCACTAAGCTTGGAAAATTGTAAAATACTGGCAACTATCGCAGAGTAATTCTTAGTAAAAGTAAATTACATATGTGATGAGACTCCTACAGTTAATGACGGAATTCAAAATAGGCAAATACATTCAGAGAAACTTAGAAATCTAGTATTTGATTTAAGTGGGTCGTTGATCGACTTTTGGGATACCTACTAAAATAATCTAATTTGTAAACTACTCCATATTTACTTTAAAATTTTCTTTGTCTAGCAACATAACCAATTAACAATTAATTTTTTTTTATGATAAAGATAAAGGTACGCAAGATCAGGTATGTGAACCTTATTTTCTGTGCATATGTACAATATGCAAAAAAGTGTAGTGTGATCCACAGTTTTACCGCCCGATTTTCTATCTTATCGCTTTTGGTTTTTTTCGGCTACTAAGTAGGTATGTTTCAGTGATAAGGGCTATAACCTCATATTAAAAAAACAGGGATTAACTTTCAGAAGTAGTTAAAAAAGGGGGAGACAAAGAATTCATATTACCTATTTGATCGAAAAGCCAGGTCAACCGCGTAGAAAGATAATTACAAATAAAAAGCAATACTTATTTAATCTACTCTTTTTAGGGTTCCGTACCTAAAAGGTAAAAAACGGAACCCTATTACTAACACTCCGCTGTCTGTCTGTCTGTCCGTCTGTCTATCACCAGGCTGTATCTCATAAACCATCATAGCTAGAAAGCTGAAATTTTCACAAATTATGTATTTCGGTTGCCGCTATAACAACAAATACTAAAAATTAAAATATTAAGGGGGGGTCCCATACAAAAAACGTGTTTTTTTTCGTATTTTTTTGCTCAAAATTACTAACTGTAACAGGTAGACGCTTTAAATTTTCACAGAATATGTAGTTGTATATTACCTTTCAAAATTAATAATTAAATTTACAAAAAGTAAATAATAAAGGAGGGCTCCCATACAACAAACGTAATTTTTAAGCAATTTGATACTCGATCTTAATAAACAGGTAGAAACTTATAAAGTATTTAAGTATACATACAACGAACGTGATTTTCTTTTATAGATGATGGTACGGAACCCTTCGTGCGCGAGTCCGACTCGCACTTGCCCAATTTTTTATTTTTAATCTAAATTAATACTTCAATTAGATATTAACTTTTAACTTAAAACGCTAACCATTGACTGACATATCTCTTTGTACTAAGCTTTCTATACCATTTCCCAGTAACCGGTTCAGGATACGAATATCGGAATCATCTGTTCGCGTGAATATCCTTAGGTGTTAACCAGGGACATAGTATTTTCAATAATCTGGCGTACACATCTTGGCATACTTGGATCGAACCAACTGACTTTGTAAAGTAATAGTGTATTAAATTAAATTCAATCAAGATAGAAGTGGAGTGTAACTTGAAACTTATTGCGCTGGTTGTATTTTTTGTAATTGAATTGTATTTTTATGTGTTGGAGTGAACATATATGTTTGTTTCGTCTTCGTACCTATTACTTACTAGCTAAGTTTATGGGAGACGATACTTCTCCAAATAAACAATTTTCAAATAAACTTTCACTCCCAACTAAGTAGCAAAGACATATCCATACTGCTTTATGCACTGTCCGAAAATGATCACTAAAATAATCAAATTATCCCTAACATAATTACGTACTTATAGTTCTTTTTATATTTACCAATCAGCAAAAGGAAACAAGTAGATTTTCGAAGAAGGTGGAATACCAAATTAAAAAAAGAACTCTTGCATGTATCATTTATAATTCAGTCACTGCACAGATTCATAAAAGTGCTTCAACGAAACATGCAATTTCCGAACAAACAAAAACTCAAAATAAAAGAGCCAAAATACAAAATACTAATCTGGCGCACATGTTGAACGAAACATATTTTCTGTTACACCAAAAGCCTTAAGATCTTTCTAATAAAAGCTCCATGTGTTTGACCCTTTCCCATTTTTCTGCAACAGCCTTTATCTATTAAAGATAAGTGTTGGGGTGGTGGACCGTGGTTTGTGCTAATGGACTTCCCTAGTCACAGGCGAGCCCGCGGGCCATTCTCTAACTATGTGTGCGGCCGCTGAAACAGCGGGAGACATAAGCGGAATGTCTTCTTGCTTATTATTACACGTTATTAAAAATGATATTGCCAATTAAAATATTTGGTGTAAATCTTTATAGATGTAGTTAGCGTTTAAGAACTTAAATGTTTGTTAATTTATGTTTTTTGTTATAAAAGTTGGTTAAATTATTTTACCCCCCACCGCGCCTGTTTGTCTGTCTATTCACAATAAACATAAAAATAGTAGTAGTTGTAGCGCTCATAGTGAGACTTGGCTTGCCGTTCGTAACAGATCGGCAAAGTTAAACAACGCTTGCACGGGTCGCCACTTGGATGGGTGACCGTGTGTGTGGCATTTACATCTGAGCGCTACCGTGCTTCGGAGGGCACGTAAAGCTGTCTGTCCCAGTTCTTGTCTAACGATAAGGATCGTTAGGCCATGTCGGAGGCCTTCGGGCGGTCTGAGAACTTCGACACCAGAGTTGGCCACACACTCACACGAAAAACAAACAATAAAAATCCTTTTCAGTTAAAAGGATTTTAATGTGGTTTTCACCAGTGGAGAAAATTATTGATGCAGGAAATTATTTATATATTGCCACTTGAGATACCAGGTTAGCGGCAAAGCCTGCGGTAGAACCTAATACTCAGTATCTTTACAAAGATAAAAATAGCATTTCCTACGTTTGGATCTGTAATTTATTTATCTAAAAAAAGATGTTTTACATTAAAAAGGTTTTACGTGAAGAAACATACTAATTATACTAAATGTGTATAACACAAAATGATCAAATCTTTCCGGTGTATTTAATTTACTATTATGTAGCCATCTACATATATTATAAAATGCGGTTGCCTTTCTTTCCTGACCGTCTGTTTCACCGCAATATACTCACCACCGAACGCATTTAGACGCTAATTTACCTTAAATATTGCCCACAGTTGTATAGGCTGCAGAACAAGCATATTTAAACAAATTTTCATCTCTTACTGTACCTCTCAGGGGTCAATATTACGAAACCCTTTCGTAGTTGGTGCCTGCGCTGCGTGGTGAAAAGAACCCGCGTTCTAAATTTCGTACCTGATCTCCAGTAGCTCAGTCTTTACGATAATAATAATATTATGTCAGTCAGGAAAAGTGTTTATAGATAATATGGACACGTTGTATTCTTTGTAAAATAGACGAGAAAATTTAATCGTACTAAAATATTTTGCTTTTACCAAAATATTTGTTCCAGCCTGAAGTTTCATGGCCCAACGTTAGTTCACCTTGTATTTTATTCACAAAGGCTTATCTGCGTGTTGTATTGTAGAGATTCAGTTTAGTCTCGCTATCTTCAGAATGTCTACGAGCCTCCATTTCACTTTATCTTCCAACCGCTAGTTGAAAACTTATTGCATTTTGTTCTTTAGTTTTAATAAGAAATACTTACAAACTTGCGAATTGAAAATAGAATTAAATAGCTCTAACATTTTTATTAAAAGAAGCGACCAGACAGAATTATGTTTCATAACTGTTGGAAAGGACTGTTTATTGTAGTTCAATGTTTATGTTTCTTGATGATTATGATTTATGAAAGAGATGAATTTAAGGCATATTTTAAATAGGTATAGGTAAGATGTAAACTACGTTTACATATTAAGTACCTTGTTTGTTAGCTTCAACTCCGAAAGCAAATTGGCAGTATGAAAGCATCCACTCCTGGGCACGAATTTTTTGTCACTATGAGAAGAGTTAAGCTATAGTACCTACACCACGCTGGCCAAGTGCATGTTGGCAGACTTCACATGACTTCTTCACGTGTTTAAAGAACATTATGGAGACCTCGCGGGTATGCAGGTTTCCTCGCAATGTTTTCTTCTCCATATAACACGCAATATATTAAAAAATTAATGCGAACTTAACTTTGAAAATTCTGTGGTGCGCGACATGGATTCACTCGAGACTTTCTGCCTAGCAGTCTGTTCTCTAGGCTATTGACGGATTTCATCGAGCCAAGATATCATAAATAAAAACATTATCACGCAATTATATACTGCTGAAATATTATACAAAAGATAAATCACTAACCTATTTCTCTTTTGTCGACAGCCGCTTCTTGGTGCGAGGGAGCTCGCGACGCCACCTGTCCCAGAATCTGTGGACCTTCACTGCAGAGCGAACCTGTCTGCGCCACCGATGGATACATATACCCCTCGCTGTGTGAGATGAGGAAGAAGACTTGTGGGAAAGGTAAGTCTTTTGGCAAGTGGACTTCAGTGACACGTCGTGATACAAAAATAAAGCCATTACCAATAATTACAGATTTACATAGAAGCGCAGTTCTTAAGGATTTCGTGTGCCGATTCCAAGTGGAGACTGTCTCCACTTTAGTTTGTAGTTGGCGCCGATGGCGGCGCTGGCGTCGTTCTTCGTCTCTCTTGCTCTCGTAGTTAAGATACACTGGAGGAACGTTCGTCTCTCTTGCTCTCGTAGAGACAGCTGTCACAGCGCGACTGCCACGCCGCCAAGCGGCAATTTGGGTCACAGAAAGTTTGTCTTCAGAGCGCCCATAGGGAATGCGCCTCTATGTAAATATCTGAGCTCTTTGCCATTACCAAGTACGATAAAGAAAGATGATCGTGACCGATCATAGATTCAAAATGGTGCCTGGGGAACAGATATGTCAAATGCCTGACAGTGGGTTAGGTTAAATATTTCACGTTTGGCGCAGTAGTTCAAGCAGTTGTGCTGTTTAATAACTACGCCAAATGTAGTGTTTTCGAAAGAACACTTTGTGTAGATCAGAAACTGTTGTTTCGAGTCTGGGTGTAGTTTTTGTCCGTTGATTAAAGATTTGTAAAGTACCACGCGATCTATGATATTTTCTTAAAACTAATTATTTTGAAACCCGCGATGCATATAATCAGAAGCACTTACCTACGTATAATGGTGGATTTGAAAAATAATAAATTGAGAACCCTCCTTAGTAATGCGTGGCATTAAAAAAAAGTCTGTACTCCCATAAAATATTATGGGCAGCCTACGACTATATTTAACAGGAGGCATTTATACCTTAATCGCCTCAGCTAGCGTAATTTCGGTATAAAACACCGTTGACGTTTCGACCGTCTTACAATGGTCGTAGTCACTTAGGAACAAGTGTGCTGTCCTTGTAAAGTGCGGGTTTCGGCATTCTGGTAACTACACCCTCCACAATATTCTTTGTGAATGTAGAATTCCGTGCATCGCGATCGATCGCGCCCGCGCGCGGCCTACGACTGTCGTCGATCGTTCGCGACAATAGTCAACGTATGAAAATGTATGGCACCGCTGCCGAGGCCCGCGACTGACGCGCGCGGCCGACGACTGTCGTGAGCCGCGCGCGGCAGTGTCTTGAAATTAGTAGATGTTGTTCGTCAGTTCCCTCTAGACGTGTGTCTAGCGAAGTCAAAATCATGGTCGAAATGCTAATTGACATCCTTGAAGAAGAAGAGGAGAATAACGAGCTGCTGTTGCTATATTATGAAACTAGAGTACCAATCGACTCCATCTTTAAAAGCAGAAATGAAAAAGGATACTAGCAAATATTGATTCAAAGGCAATTACATTGTACCTAATGAAAAAAAATGTTGGAAGTTTGGAACGATAATACAAAATTGACGAGTGTCACAAGACCCATCACCAAACCGAAGTCTACTCGTTGTGGACATCATGCCAAGTCATACTAACCAAAAATAATACCTGGGAAACGTTTTATTTTTTTAAAGTTTTCTCATTTTTTAAACCGCAATTAAAAGCGCGCGCGTGCAATGCTCAAAAAACCTACTTATCCATGGGCTTACAGGGCATCTAAAGAACATATTGGCGGGGTAAATGCATCGATTTTGTACCGAATTAGAAAAATTCCATACTAACTTTGAGCTTCAATATCTTCTGAACCAGTAATTTCCCTGGTATGGTGCCGAAGTAGAAAATGTTCGTAGTGATTGGTACAACATGGGATTTCAGTTTTCGTTAAGGGCCTTTTCACACCCTGTATAGTCGGCAAAACTTCCGATTTTTTTTTTCATTACTACTAATTTCAAGACACTGACGCGCGCGGCTCACGACAGTCGTCGGCCGCGCGCGTCTGTCGCGGGCCTCGGCAGCGGTGCCATACATTTTCATACGTTGACTGTTGTCGCGAACGATCGACGACAGTCGTAGGCCGCGCTCGGCCGCGATCGATCGCGATGCACGGAATTCTACCTTTACTAGAACACAAATGAGTGGCGGTGTTTGCACTAGCTGATGACTGAATGCCACGTTATCGAAAGACGCGAGCACAGACACGGCGAGAGACTTTTTTTATAGTATGTAAAGCTATGGTGTTTACCTACCATATTAAATCGCAAATAGCGCATTTCACTATTCATCGTGATACAGCGTTAATATTTTTTATTTATTTTTTATTTATAGACTCACACATGTATCCCCGAAGGGGTACGCAGAGGTGTAATATTACACCCACATTTCGCCATGAATTTTTAAGTCCCACGTAATTAAAGCAAGCCTATTACCGTTACCGAGCACATCACCAGACTCCGTACTGCTACTGAAAATTCGGAAAAACCCAGTAACACTTTTGCTCGACTCGGGAATCGAACCTGAGACCTCTAATCAGCTGTCGCATACGCTGTCCACTGGACCACGGAGGTTTTTCTAGTGCTCACCAATCGGTCCAAGGCTCTCCGCCTTGGAGGAGGCCTATGTATCATATGTGTATATGATGAGTGGTCATAAAACCGTACCTCAAACTGTTCGTTACAAATATGTTTCAGGCGTAAGACTAGCACCCGACCAAACGGCATGTTCCCGCGCACAAGGTTCTAAATGCGATCACCGATGCACGTCAGAACGAGACCCCGTGTGCGGCACCAACGGCAGGACTTATCTCAACAGATGTATGCTACAGGTTGAGATTTGTAGGTGAGAATTATGTCAGTTTTTTATTTTTGCAACCTGAAGCTGCAATAACAACATTAATTCGAGATTTTATACGTAAATTAAATATAGGTGTATAATTAACTAGCTGACCCGGCGAATTTCGTACCGCCATATAGATATGTATTATACACTAGCCGTTTCCCGCGGTTTCACCCGCGTCCTGAGGGAACTACTTCGCGTACCCGAAAAATCCAAAATATCTTACGGACCCCATTTTTTTCTAAAATAAAATATGGCCTATGTTACTCGCAGATAATGTAGCTTTCGATTGGTGAAGAATTTTTAAAATCGGTTCAGTAGTTTTTGAATTTATCCATTACAAACAAACAAAGATACAATTTTTTCCTCTTTATAATATTAGTGTAGATATAAACCTTCCTCTTGAATCATTTTATTAATGAAAAAAAAAAACGGTTGAAAATCCGTTGCGTAGTTTTAAAGATTTAAGCATACATAGGGACAGACAGACAGAAGACAGACTTTTTTTTATACTATGTAATGATGCCATAAATCTTCGATTGAGCAAACGATAACTTATTTTGACTGCACATACCTATTGGATAGTGGTTTAAGCGGCTGCTGCGCCCATTAACATTTCACCGAGTGTTATGGGTTCGATCCTCATGTGGAACACCAGTATGTGTGACCCATAAATCATTGTTTCGAGTCTATGGGCCTCCGTTGATTGAATGTTTCTAAAGTCAACCGCATCACAGGATTTACTCATAAGGCAGGAGGGGGCTTTATTCACTAATTTAACTCGCACATAACTTCGAAAATTCCGTAATGCGAGCCGTGATTTCAAACTCAACATACTCTGCATCATCGCCCCAGACCTTCATCATCATCCAAAACCTTTGCCATATAGCCAGAGATCCGCTACATATCTATTAGATTTGAGAGATTACTAGTTCAGTCTTTAATAGATACTTACCTCTCATTTTTAGAGTGGGAATCGGTCTCTCTCACTTGGGAGCGTGCAACAACATCAGTGCCCATCGTGAGAACTGTCCCGTGGACTGCTCGCAGGCTCCTCTCGACGGACCCATCTGCGGCTCTGACGGCAACGTATACAAGAGCACCTGTCAGATGAAGCTGCTGACTTGCGGGTAAGTTTATTTTAATCTTTTAACATCACGTATGACATAGCGGTTTTAAGCGGTCGCCAGTCGTTTAGAGCTGCGAGGAATGTTGTGGATTCGATCCCCACTCGATCCAACGTGTCTCATCTGATGCACAAAAGTTGTTTCTTGTGTGGTGCATGCATATTGTGTCCGGGATTTTGTATTAGTTGAGCAGTTTAGTTATTTAGACCAAAACGAATTGATTATATCGGCTTCTTTTCTCTAACGCTATTGTTTCAGTTTTATCTTATTTAAGCACTATAGCACTTATACGACATGCTTTTAATTCACTCATAAGAGTAGGTACTCTTAGAAGTAACATAAAAATCTTAGACAAATGATTGGTATCGCTTGAGCAGAGCGAGACCAATCATTAGTCTATGATAAAAATATATTGACTATATTACTATATTATATATAATGACTAGCAAACTTCATAGATCAACTAAAGCCAACATATTAATAATGTTTATGTATATTCTCTTTCAGACAAGGCGTAGTGCGAACAAATAAGAAGCACTGTCAGACTACAAGACATTGCCGCGAGTCTTGCTGGCGGGTGGCTAGACCGACCTGCGGATCAGATGGCAAGCTGTACGCCAATGCTTGCAGGATGAAGGCCAGCAACTGCGGGTTTGTATTGATTTTTTATAGATTTCACGGTGGAATTTGAAGGCCGTCTGCCACTCTATAAGTTCGAGTTTGGACTGGAGAAAGTGCGTGACTCTCCCCAGAGCCCGTACCTACAGTAAAAATTGTTTAGCTGATAATTGCTTCTTAAATTTTAGCAAAGAGATGTTAATAAGACATATTTTTTTCAAAATATTCCTTAATTCACAAGCTTAGCCTACTACATATTTTACTTAAACTGGGAAGGGTTGCTAGCTGCTAAAAACCTCAACCATCCAGTTTATTACAGGTTATTCCAATTTGTAAGCTAGTTGGATTGTCACATTCTGTTTTGACACGTTTACCATAATATATCTTCACATCTAAAGGGTCCGACAGTAAATACGGTCTATAACTTACTTGCCTTTATAATCGTCTAAATAATTTCACCTTATATCTTTAGCAGCAGCACGGAGTCTGGAAATGTGCCCGGTACGACAATAGGCGCGCCCCTTATTACGTGGGACTAAAGTATATCTGGCGAAAAGTGGGTGTAAGAATACACCTCTGCCTACCTCTTCGGGGTTATAGGCGTGGGACTATGTATGTATGTATGTATATCTTTATACTTTCAGTAAACACGTCTTCGAAGTACCCATGGCGTTCTGCGTGTCGCAAGAGAGGACATCGGGCGGTGAATCTTGTCCGAAGGACTGCGTCGGTCAGAAGGAGAAGCTAGTATGCGGCTCTGATGAAATGATCTACAAGAACGAGTGTGAGATGAAAATGCTTAACTGCGGGTGAGTTGAAAAGTACGGGTTGATAATTAGGAGAGGAAAAATTAGAAAGAAAAATTGCAGAATAAAAGAATATCGCTGATATAGTACTTCGGGAACTGAAGCTATGTAAGAACTATGGTTCAGATTTCAAACAATAAAACAGGATGATAATCGGTCCATTCGTTTAGGAGCTACGATACCACAGATAGATACACAATTTCACAGATACGTCATACTTATAACACTTCTCTTTTGGTGCCAGGGCAAGGCTATGTGCGCTGTAGCATGGTGCGGATCGTAGACAGAGAATCCTATAGACACCGGCAAAGCGTGTCACAGTAAGAGACAAACATAGTACGTCATCGTCACTCTAAATTCAGGGTTACCGCGTAAGGCAAAAATTACCCCTATTTATTGTTACAATTAGAAAATAATATGAAGTCCGAAAAGTAACACTGCCTTATTGATTTTATCGGCATAGGATAGATATAAGATACGGGTATGATAATATTATGCTATCAAACGCAAACTAATTTAGTTGTTTCGTCAGTCAAAAATAAATTATCTCGACTTTTCAATACAATTAAACATTCAAATACAATCCCACTTTCATTCATCATTTTGATGATAGGTATACTTAATTTTCGAATTGTTCTAATTAATTTACATAAAATAAGTAGGTATGCTATTTGACGCAAAAATGTGATGACGTCATATGTTGCTATTTCAATGCAAAATTCATAAAAAAATATCGTTTTTGACATTTCGTTGTCGGTAGTTAAACTGCCATTTCATAGGTGGTTATGTATGTACGTCCTGGATTTGTGAACAAATAATACAACATATTTATTTTTGATTAATTTTTATGTATATTTGATTGTACACATTGTTGTCCTTTGAATAAAACAAGCTTCGTATGAAAGTTTCTAATTCTTTGCTCACACAACAAAAGGATTTGTCCTTTTGTTGCGTGATGTATACGCAGTTCAAAATAAGGCATGGCAATGGCCTTAATAAGTAAAACTTTATGGTTACCAATAAATGGTTGACTTTCAAAATGATCCAATATAAATACATCCTGGCATCGTTTGAAAGTCGTGAAAATAAGTTTTTGTAACATATTTTTTTCGGCAAAGAATGATAATCCTTCAGTAGATTGGACCTTGAATATTCTTTCTGCCAAGTTACATACTACGACAACGTCACGGGAAGGATAAATAAAGCCACCATCTTTTTTAAATATAATACCTAAATAAATCCTCATGTTCAGGAAAACTGAAACAACCCACTCAAACTATGATATTCTTTTTAATAGGCACTGCAAATCTCAAAATATTATACCCTATTTTAATAACCCTCAAAAGAGGGTAATTATTTAAAGAAAAGTTGGCAACACCAAAGATTTAATTTATTGAATTATTTAGAATTTATTTATGTTATTTTAGTGCTTTTAACACAAGTCTCAATAGTTCACAACACAGTATAGCTCGAATTCCTTTATTTTAGCACGTAAAAACTGTATTTTTTATGGAGACGATAGCTGCCTACACGTCAGCTGTCAAACTTTGTTTAGCTAAGTAGTTAGCATACCTACAAAAAAGTGGCACGTTCGGTGAAACAAAAAATCGTATCGTGCTGTTTCATTTCTTTACATTACATCGGCATAAGTAGCTCTTTTTCCTGTGTGAGTGCGACAAAAATATCACTTAGTCTATAGGATTCTCTGTCTACGGTGCGGATGATAGTTGCCTATATGACGTATTGACATCTGTCAGTACCGCATGACTAGGGATGTTACGTTATGCAATTCATTTTTATCGATCTAGCGATACTCGCAGCATAAATCTAGTTGTCATTAATAGTGTGAAAAAAGCTAGTTGGTGAAGTGGCATAAGCCACCAAATCCTACCTATGCTCTGGATGAAATGGCAAAAGAAAATGGCCAAGGTCCTTCGACTACCATCCTACCATTGCCAGTATAACGCTTTTGAGCTGAGTTTGGCGCAAATAAAAGGTCACGCCACAAGCAATAATACATACTTCGCCGCCATTTACGGCAAATAAAATGTAGGCCCCATTAGAGGAGGCCATCAACAATGTTCAACCTGAAGACTGGTCACAGGTTGTGAATAAAACAAAAAGGGACATTATGTTTGTGCCTGACTGTGATATGAGTTTAGACGAAGAAAATCATTTTTTTATATGTTTTATTATTTTATTACTATAACTATTGACCTTTTACAATAATAATTGAACTACGCCATATATTTATACGTTTTTTGTTATAAAAAACATACAACAACTATGCATCGTATCAGTACATCCCATCACTAAATACGTCTATGGCGTTACGTTATACGCATAACCTCTTGCTTAATTTTTCTTACCGTTAGGTTTCATTTGTAGACTAGAACATTCTGGTAAGGTTTACTTTAATTTACTACAGTCATAATTCTCTTAGCGTTATCCCAGTTTCAATCTGGGGTCCGCTTCCTAGTCTAACCGAATTTGGCTGAATATTAGCTTTTCCACAGAGCGACTGCCTGTCTGACCTCTGCAACCCTAAGGGATAGCGATATTCCATGGTTTAGACTTCTGTCAGTTTATTTAGAAGGTACTGACGCCCTGTAACGACTGTCAAAGATCTTCATGACAACCGGGACCGACGGCTTAACGTGCTCTCCGAGGCACGGGACAAGCGATAATTAACAATTCAATACGCACTTAACTCCGAAAAGTCATTGGTGCGCGCCGTGGATTCGAACCTGATACCCTCTGCATGGCAGTCTGTTGGTATCTCCACTGGGCTATCGCTGCCTACTTTAATTTACTACAGTAATTAATGATTTAATTTATTACGAATATGGTACTGCTGAAATACTAAATCATTATTTGTAAATCGCGACTACTCTCAAGAGTGAAATGAAACGTTACTGAAACTGCCACCCGCACCATGCTACAGCGCAAATAGTATAGTCAATATTTTTTTATCGTCGACCAATGGTTGGATAAGTACCAAAACTAGAAGTGTTACACTAATAGGGATATATTATTGGTTGCTCCACAACATCATAAAGTACACATTTCCAGCACAAGCTCTAGGCTCATCTGAAGAATATTCTCAGCTCATAAAATATTAGATTCATACATTTACGTGAATTTGTGTCTTGCTATTTCAAACTGAATTAAGTTTTAGTCAACTTCCCGAAAAATACAGGCGATTGTGAATTATAAGCTCTCCTACAGTAAATAATTTACTGACAGTTTCTGACATAAAGATCCAACATCCGTAGATAACTAGGACTTTGTTTCTTATCCCGGCATAGCCTGTACTGTGACCTCATGCCACACGGGCGGGACAGTCCTTATATACGTGCCGGGGGTACCTGGGGATCGAACTCGAGACCATAGTCTCGGCAGTCCGTTACGTACACCACTGGGCTATCGCCGCTATTCTATTCTGGACTATCGCACAGTCCTTATATCGAAGCAATAATTTTTTTCCAGCAGTATAACCAATCGCAAAATAGTGAAGAAGGTAGACATGGAGAAGTGCCGCGGCAAGATGAACCGTTGTATGAAGGTCAAGTGTCCAGCAGACTTCGACCCCGTGTGCGGCACCGACCAGAAGGTTTACAATAACCCTTGCTTCTTGAAGGTTGCTACTTGCCTGTAAGTATCAATAAATGTCTTTTAACCTTTGATTATAAACTTTTAACTAGCCTAGTGTGCCATTGAAGAGGTATATGTCCAGCAGTGGACTGTGGCAGATAATGATGAACTAGCCGTATCACGGGGTTTACCTGCCTTACTTCGTCCTTTGATGCGACGTATTGCGTCATATTTCTTGTGGTGACGGATTAAGCATACAAAATGCCACCACCCCGTTTCAATCCGTAGATGTCGTAAAAGGCGACTAAAGAAAATAGACGAAGCAAATAGTAGCTTTGCGAGGAGTGGAAAACTCGACATCAACCCTATGCCAACGCATCCGACTAGCGTGGTATAGTAGGCCAAATCTGTGAAGCAAATGAGGAGTGCCTTAAGGCCGACCTCACATTAGGCAACAGCGTTCCTCGAGCGTACGCCCAGCGTGCGCTCGGCGTTCACTCTGTAGTACAAAGTGAACGCCGGGCGCACGCCGAACGGACGCCGAGCGTACGCTCGAGGAACGCTCATGAACAATGTGAGGGAGGCCTAAGACCAACAGAGGACTATGAAAGGTGATAGTGAGATTTCACCATAAACCCGTGCGGTAACATCCTTCTCGTCCTTTTCTTTTTGTTCCGCTCCTGAGAGACTTCGCGTCACGTTACGTTTATCATGTATATGGTTGCCAAATACAAAAATATTATTTTCATCAGCTAAGGGATTGAACCATTTGGAAGTTTAGAACCTTGGGCGCCTGGTTATATATTTACTTTATAACCAGGTGCCCAACGTATTACAAAAGGCGATGTTTACAGGTTGAATGATTACTAACGTATACTTTTTCTATCACTTCAGTAAAGGAGTCCAGTTGGCTCACTTCGGCAACTGCACACTGCTGCCACGATTCAAGGAGGACTGCCCCGATAACTGTGAGAACGTTGTGGAACAGCCTGTTTGTGGCTCTGATGGCAATGTTTACAAGTAAGTACTGCACAGGATCACGCAACAGGGATAAACCCCTACAAGGTGTATCGACTATCTTGTTATGATCCCGAGAAGAGGTTATATGCGGGCGGCTTGAGATCGGATTGTTTGAAAAGCCTTGGGGCGACAATCCAATAGTGTACGTCGTTAGACTGTCGAGCTATATAATTATACTCTTTATTTTAAAATACCCTAATAAATGGCAGCGATAGCCGAGTGGATATACCAACAGACTGCCATGCAGAGGGTATCAGGTTCGAATCCACGGCGCGCACCAATGACTTTTCGGAGTTATGTGCGTATTGAATTGTTAATTATCGCTTGTCCCGTGACTCGGAGAGCACGTTAAGCCGTCGGTCCCGGTTGTCATGAAGAACTTTGACAATCGTTACAGGGCGTCAGTACCTTCTAAATAAACTGACACTAGTCTAAACCATGGAATATCGCTATCCCTTCGGGTTGCGGAGCTCAGACAGGCAGTCGCTCCGTGGAAAAGCTAATATTCAGCCAAATCCGGTTAGACTAGAAAGCGGACCCCAGACTGAAACTGGGATAACGCTAAGAGAAAGAAGATTTTAAAATACCCACGGCACATTACTTTTACGTTATTAAATAATACATGACTGCCTCCGTGGTCCAGTGGATAGCGTATGAGACTGCTGTCCCGGAGGTCCCGGGTTCGATTCCCGGGCCGGGCAAAAGTGTGCCTGGGTTTTTCCGAATTCTCAGTAGCAGCACGGAGTCTTGTGATGAACCCGATAACGGCAATAGGCTCACCCCCTATTACGTGGAACCTAAAAATTCATGGCGAAATGTGGGTGTAATATTACATCTCTGCCTATGCCTTTGGAAATATAGGCGTGAGTCAATAAAAAGGAAATTATAATAAATAGGTAAGTGAAAAGAAATGTGGCATCTCACCAGCATGGGGTACAGGGTACAAGCTACCGTTGATTAGGGTTCGAAAAATACTACCTTCTGCATCAAACCCTGGACCAAAGCATCCAACACGACCCTCTTGAAATAACGGTCGAAGCCCTTAGCTATTATTATTCAGCCATTTTGTTTTCGTATGATATCATTTTTCAAATTATAAGTAATCGATATATTACAGTTATCTATTGGTATGAGTATGGTAATTTCACTTCCTGTGATTATTATTATTTCTCTTATTTATCATTTTCAAATTAAAATATATTTTTAAATATACAATTTACAAAGAAATACATTTAAAAATATAAAAATAACCTTTGGGTCCCACCAGCATCGGGCACAGGGTCCAAGCTGCCGGTGGTTAGGGCTCCAGAGACAGGAACTTCCTCACAATACATGCCGTGTCCAGAAATACTGCCTTCTGCATCAGACCCTTGACCCAAGCACCCAACGCGAGCATCTTTAGGTGACGGTCGAGGCTCTTGGCTATTAGGCCATTAACGGTCACGACTATCGGCACAATAACTGCTGAGTTCACATCCCACATGTCGACAATCTCGTGAGCCAAGTCCAGATATTTAATCTGTTTTTCCTTTTCAGCTTTCACGAGATTCTCGTCATGAGGGATAGTGACATCAACAATTATTGCGAGGCGCTCTGATCGATCTATCAACACGATATTAGGCTTGTTGGCTACAACAGTCCTGTCCGTGATGATAGATCGATCCCAGTACAATGTGGCATGGCTATTTTCAAGTACTGGCTCAGCGACATACCTATAGTACGGCACCTCGATGTCTACAGGTCTGTATTTCAGAGCAAGTTGCTGGTGAATAATCCTGGCTACTTGGTTATGTCTGTGCAAGTACTCGCCGTTAGCAAGACGAGAACACCCGGAAACGATATGCCTGAGGGATTCACCAGGTTGGTGACAAGCACGACAGATATCCGTAGTGCCATCCCTCAGGATATATTTCCGGTAGTTATTCGTCTTGATAACTTCGTCCGCAATTGCAAAGACAAACCCTTCGGTTTCCCCAAAAAGGTCACCGAAGCGCAGCCAGTTCACCGAAGCTAAAAGGTCTACATCAGGCCCATGGAGAGCTCGGTTGAACCTACCATGCAGCTCCTTGCTCTGCCATACAGACTTGCGATCATCAGTGCTTAGTACTATAGGTTTGCCAGTTTTCCTTAGCCAACTTGAGCGGGGTGAGCCCATTGTCCACTGCGACAACATCGCGATGCATTTCCACATTTGTCCGTAGAAAATAATCTCTGAGATTGCACACCTCCCGGTTGTGTAGGGTCTTGGCATTCAAACAGCCTCGTCCCCCACACTTCCGCGGGATGTACAACCTCATCACGGATGAACGTAGATGATGCATACGATGTGCCGTCAGCAATGTACGGACTCTCCTCTCCAAAGCGTCTAATTCAGTCTGAGTCCACTTGAGTATGCCAATGGAGTATACCAGAAGTGGCATGACCCAACCGTTGCAAGCTCGCACCTTGTTGCCACCTGATAAAAGACTTTTCAGTACTTTTTTCAGGCTTATTTAACGCCTGTGACATACCCAAGTACTTATAGGTATCGGTTAAGAGAAGCGACCTAAGGTTAATGGAATCTGAGAGTTGAATCCCTTCAGATTCCACTATCTTGCCATGCTTTACATGAATAACAGCACATTTGTCCACACCAAACTCCATATTGATAGAATTACTAAAGTTTTGAGTCACGTTTAGTAAATCTATCAATTGGGCATTACTGTGGGCAAATAATTTTATTATTATTATTATATAAGAAGACGCCCGCAGCTACGCCCGCAGCTACGCCCGCACACTACTTTTTATTAAACCATTTCTGCCCGATCCCGTGGGAATTTCGGGAAATCCATCCTTAGTGCACCCCTACGGTCCCCAAGGAACATACATGCCTAATTTTAGCTACTTGCGCCCAATAGTTTTATAATAATATTCTACCACATTCACACAACACCATCTAGTCCCAAACTAAGCAAAGCTTGTACTATGGGTACTAGATAATGGATAAACATACATATTTACTTTTTTTTATAAATACATACATATTATACATAGAAACACCCAGACCAAGACAAACATCCATGTTCATGCACACAAATGTTTGACTTGAGCGGGAATCGAACCCGCGACCTTCGGCGTAGCAGTCGCTTACACTCCCGCTACGCCAACCGGTCGTCCAAAACTTTTGGCTGTAGCTTGTCTGTCAGTAACGCTCGGGCTACACTACCGGGATATGCCAATAATTACTGCTCAACAACGCCTAGGTGTAACCGCGATTTATGGCCATAATTTTACAATGCCAATCAATATGGCATATGCCGGTAGGCAATAGCTCCGGCGGCGGTCTTTTTCGCACATCAAAGAAGATTACGGCAGTAATTATTGCGTTTGTGGCCACACTACCGTTTGTTCAGTGTGCAACACGAGTTCGACGACGACGCACGTATCTACACTATCTACCGATATGGAGTGGTCAAATGAAAAAGCGCTCGAATTTTTGGAGTTATTGCAATCCGAACCGTCTCTCTGGGATACCCGACAGAAAGCTAAAAATTTAAAAGATTCATGTTAAAATAATTGGCACTCATAAAATACCAAACAGCTGCAGCTTCATCCGCCATCTTGAAAAATGATATTTTTACCGCCTAGTTCATTGGCATATCTCGGTAAACTCTAGTGTAACCACACGACTTCACGTAGTAATTTAACGGTAATTTATTGCCATAATTATGGCGGTAACAGCCCGGTAGACGGTAAGGTAGTGTGGCCCGAGCGTCAGTCAGTAACGCAAGGATTTTATATATAAAGATTAATAGCACACTAGCAGCTTTAAGCTGATGCGTGTGTGTCTTCGGATTTGAAGATTTGGTCGAGTTTGTCTTTAAAGGAGTTCAGTGACTTTGCCTTTATAACACTGTCTGGTAGTTTATTCCACGCCATGACTATGCGGTTTGGCAAAAAGTGTGTCAATGGGTTTCCTTTAGAGGATGTTCGTGATAATTTTATTGAAATGAGTGAGATGAATAGTGAATCCCGTTTGGGTAAAGGCCTTTTCTTTCACCATCCAGAATTATCTATCTCTGGCGAGCATCGTATCATTATTCACTACTTCGCAATATTTAAATTTGACGTGGATGTTCGAGTATAGATACACCAACGCTGTTTTCACGAATTATCAAATCGATTCGGCGTGAAAACGTTACGCATAATTAGTATTCTACAATTCTACATGAATACTAATTATGCGTAACGTTTTCACCATGCATAATTAGCCTATTTTCTTTGAAATTAAATAAAGGTAGAGATATTATTGTCCTTTAGTCTATTGACTACAAGAACCTTGTATCTGTTATTTTCATGGTAAACACACATAACATAAAACTGCTTAGAAAAGCCGAGTGAGAAATGAACTCAAACTGGTCGTATAAAATATATTTCTATTTCATTTTGGGTCTGTCTATTTAATTTTTTAGACGTTATTTTGATAGTAACGACATTCATACGAAACATTGATAACACGAGACTTGTATGCATGCCTATTAAAGATACACACTAATGTACTGTCTGAAAAACAGTTTCAACACATTAACCTAGTTATCAAGGTTTTACTTATAGTTTAGCAATAGGCCACGAATATAAATATAACAATAGGTGGGTAGATATTAGATTATCTTTATTCTCAGGGTAGAAAAGTTTACCACAGATACTGTTTTTTGACTGGCCAACAATCAAATGTACTACAAATAAGTCCAACAGGTCTTAAGATAAGTGACTATGATTGCTACGCGGTAAGTCGTTGAGTTGATACTCACCCGGGTCAATTATTTGTACGATGACGCGATTATCTGCACAGAAACCAGGGTTCGAGGATATATATCAATTGATATATATATCAAGATATATATCCGATATATATCAACCTCGATTCGACGATATATATCAAATGTTTTTTGTGATATATTGCAATACAAAAATGGTTTAAAAAGAATATTATGTTTGCGTTTGTTACTGTATTTCTACTTAGTAGAGTTAAAACATACTCACTAATGGTAAGTTCTAATCTAAAAATGGCAACACTTTTGCCGTTATGGCATCAGTCCGTCAGTGGTGTAAGAAAAAAATCGTTACTAAAAAAAAGTAATTTTTTGTGTTTATTGATTATTTTATTATTTATATAATAGTATTCATAAATAATACAATAGTATTCATAAACAATACAGTGAAATAATAATATGACTTTCATACAAAATTGATATATATCAAACTTGATATTATATATCCGATATATATCGTAAATATCCGATATTTTGATATTTATAATAAATATCGGATATTTTCGAACCCTGACAGAAACTGACTAGTTTGGGAATATTACCGTGTGTAAGATGTCCCAGAAATTAAAAAAAATATAGAGTTCTTCAGACTGTGGGTGCTCAGTTGCTTACTTACCCTCGACATAGATTTTATTGCATAACATAACTACCCCAATTTGCTCAGGCATTTAAGAAAGACCCTCGAGCTTTACAGCCTATGTCTTGGAGCAAAAAAGCCTCCAGCAACCTTCCTACCGGCATTAGGTACATGCATATCGAAGGATTTAACTAGCATTATCCCACCAGGTCAGAATGCGAGCTCCGTCGCGTGACATGCGGCCAACACGTGGTTCCCGTGGCCGCCGCTCATTGCCGCACCACCGCTCTCTGCCACGAGGAGTGTCCCGACGTACCAGCCTTCATTTGCGGCTCTGACAACCGGTTCTACAAGAACGAGTGTATCATGAAGAAGGAGAATTGCGGGTATGTATCATAATATTTTGATGATAATGTTATTCTTCTTTTGGTGTGCATGTATGTCCAACTCTGGTGTCGCAGTTTATAGGTCATTAAAGGCTGCCAATGTAGTCTGACGAATCATGTCTGGGATAGGAACCGGGACCGATTACTTTACGTGTCCTTCTACTTACTTACTTGATACTTGATAGCACGGGCTGTTTCCGCAACTCCGCGTCTTAGCGTGTATTTTGCGTTCGGGTGGGATCCGTGTCCTTCTAAACGATGTACAAGTTGTTGGTTCGATTTTCATTATATCGAACACGGTATGTCGATGATTCAAGTGTGCGATGTTTTATTACATCGATGCTTTATAAGGGGCGGAACATATCTGACCGAAGATGCGTCGAACGTATCTTCGGTCGCGTCTATTCCGTCAAATGAATCGGTACACATCTGACGGAAAATGCGTCGAGCGTATCTGCACACATTCGCTGAAAGCGTGGCTATTATGCACACATGTAAGTTTGTTCGTGCAGAGCAGCTCAATATTTTACTGTCATATTCTTTTACCTAATCATTTTTCGTGTTCCCTGATGTTATGTAGTCACGGAAGTCCTGTAGTTATTTATATTGCAATTCGAGTTTGACTATTAAAAATATGTCGGACTTCGAAGATTTTTTATAGTAGCCAACAAGCGTTATTTGAATATATAGGTATCCTATTTAGGTATGGAGGTTCAAAAATAAAAGACCATAATACGATTTGGTTACGGTTTTTCACAAAACTTATACAAACGATATAGAAGGGGTTACAGACTACAGTTGCAGAGCAAGACACAAAATGTTTTCTATATAGGTATGTATGGAAATTGTTCCCGTGGACCTTTAGCACCTCATACCTACCCAAAAATTGGCCCTCGATCCAAGCTAGCAAATATGCGTACACTCATAGCACATACTAACACTACATTATTCTACACATTTCGTTTCTGAAAAAATAAGTAAGGTTTGGCAGCCCTGGAATCTCACGATCTTAAAATCACCGATCTGGGAATGACTTGGATATGGTATGTCCAATACCTACGAATTTAGCGTGCACACCTACGAAATTAGCGTGCACACCTACGAAACGTTTGGCAAATAAAATGGCTGCCATTTGGGTTGTTCTCCAGAATGTAATCGATATCGATATGGAGCCGGTTAGAGGAGAATAATACATTTTTGTAGTAAGTTACCTTTGTTAGTTTAAATCTTTTGCCAGATTAGTTTATTCCATAATGCAAATGTGGGCAAACTTGGCAAAGCGAAAGACGACCCTTGTATGAAACATGTAACAAAATATTCTCTGAGAGCCAATATCGGTTTTTTAGACATATTTATGCACAAAAACAAAATTATTATGTTCGATAGATAACGATTTCACAGCAGATGTACCACAAACCTTGGCGAAAAATATGGCGATAGTGGCACGAATGACATTTCTAATAAAATATCGTCATGATTAATTTATTCAGTAAACTATGGCTATTTCTTTTTTCTGACAGAGATATCCCTAAGACAAAACGAGACAACACGATGTTTGGTGGCTTTATGTCGATTTCGTATACAGTGTGTTTCATATCCAACTGTCCGATACCGAAACCACATATTACTGACTTGTAAGGCATACTAGGAAAAATAATAAAAAAAATCTAGGTCTTCATAAAACCTCACAATTTATTTCCTTAGTATAGTATTAACGAGAAACATTACCCCGAAATTAGGGAAAATTCCCTAAACTAGCAACACTCCACTCAGCGGCGGTATCCTTTATGATTCTAATAAAAAGCCGCTCGACACAATACCGAAACGCGGTAGAGATGTTTACGTTCGATAGCAGCTAATGTCGATTTAATAAATTTTAACATGAAATGTGACACAACATTCATTTTTCAAAGAATTATTACATTAATGATATTACGATATCGACACATTACGTAAACAAGATAATACTTTTGTGTTACAGAACTTAGTCGATCATAGACAAAAGACTATGATCTACTAATTTCGGTAACCTAAATCAAATAAAAAAGTTACATCATTTTTATGTTATAACAATAATTTAAAAAGAAACAACAATTTTGCGTTGGATACGTACCCATCTCGTACGGGGACAATAATAACATATCGATAAAAACAGAACTCCAATAAATATAATTGGTTACATCCCTAGCTGGCTAGTTTTTACGACTTCAATTTACCTACTGATCACTGATCACTCAGTCTTGCCCTAGGATTAGTTTCGTTCGGACTTCCGGAATAACTTACGTTGTGAAATAGTTACGTCTTCGGTCTTATTCAAACTCTGAATAGGTACTTTAACATTTCGATGTGTTTAGGTAGGAGTGAATGCAATTCATGCAGGTGCACGTAGTGATAAGGAGGAACAGTTCGCTGGACCACCAGGTCTGCCAGTGCCTTTGGAGTGCGTTGTTCAACAGCTTCACCACCTCGTGAACTACAGTGTGCTAGTTAGTGTGCTTTCAAATAGGTACCTTTGATGAAAAGGTACCGTAAGTGTCTTAACCTTTACGGTCGACATGTGGAGCATGATCGTCGTACGCAGCTTACAAGTTGATGTTTTTCGGAATTAAAGATAACCTGCCTAAGTAAGATTAAAAAAATTGGTAAATACCGTAAATACTGCAGCGCTCATAGCGTGACTAAGCTTTTGGATCGTAATAGTTTGGCAAAGTTAAGCAACGGTTGCACAGGTCATCACTTGGATGGGTGCCCACGTACTCAGAAGGCACGTAAAACTGAATCTAAGAATCGTAAGGCCATGTCGTGGGCCTTCGGGTGATCTGAAATGTCTGAATACACGGACACCAAAGTTGGCTACGCACTCTTACGAAACAAACAAACAACGTAAACAATACCTTCCGTTTTACCTAATAATGCAATGAACCAGCTGTTGCAACAAACTCATAAATAAAATGGGTATACCTACCTAACTAAAATGATGGCACGTGTAAAGTTGACGTTCGGCTTTTGTCAAAGGATTAGGTAACTAGACGCGGGCCGCCGACGGCGGCCGATGCACTCAACGACCTTTTATGAACTTTAGGTAGATACCTAGTTATAACGATTTATGATTCTTCAGTGTTGCCATGGGTAATCTGATATGATATTATTTAAAGTTAATTAAATTTACCAGGGAAATTTTTATCTCGAATTTCCGTGAATTAATGACAAATCCCTCATCATTTTACTCTACCCTACAACCCCTTCATTGATCGGACGGGGGGTTCTGAAACACCCTGTATATGTGTATAAAAAAAACATGGCGAAATGTGGGTGTAATATTACAACTCTGCCTACCCCTCCGGGGATACAGTCGTGAGTCTATAAAAATATAAAATATAATAATATATGTGAATAATGTAATTTTTCTATATGTACCTACTATTTGCCCTCTCCATTTATATTCCTTACTCAAAGGTCAAAATTCACGTGGTGCGTGGTGCGCGCGACGTCGACGGATAATCCGTTAGTACGCTCGACGTACTAACGGATCTTCGGTCAGGTGTGAATGGTTGAACGTTTTTCTATACATTTGTATGTATTGGCGTTACGCGACCGATAAAACGCGACGGATCTTCCGTCAGATATGTTCCGGCCCTAAGTGCGATGTAACGTTAGTGCGAAAAATGTTGGTGCGAAGTAACCTACAGCGATTGTTCATTAATTCGATAGTATATAAGTGAATTCGATACACCTACTGTTCTATATATCTAACAAACATTTATATTTACAGCAAGCACGTGTTCGTAGTCCCGTTGAAGAGGTGCCTGGCGCGCTTCCAGTACTCTGGCTGCGCCCGCGTGTGTCCTCCGGAGTACGACCCCGTGTGCGGGACCGACGACAAGACGTACTCTAACAAGTGCTTCTTGGAAATGGAGAACTGTCGATCTAGGTATGTATATTATGATTAGAGGATGATCACAGCTACGCCAGTGGTCCCGTGAAAATTTATAAATACATAACGTTAAAAAATACTGACCTGTTCTAATGGTAAGTGACCATGATTGTTAAGCCACAGGTCATGGGTACGATTGCCACTCGGGACAAATCTTTGGCGCCTGTACTTTGGACAGGCTCTGCCTTGTTTGGAATTAGTTATCCGTTTATGACCTGATCAAGAATATAAATATTAACCTGTATTTCATTTCTTTTTCAGGAGTCTAGTGCAATTGAAACACCTCGGCACTTGCACAGAACCAATCGCGGAGGAGCCGAAGAATTACCTTTATCGATAAAATAATCGATTAACAGTCATATCGATGTATCGCTTTCTTTCCATTATCATACTCTCGGGAGGCGGAATCCCACTATTAGTGCCAACTTTTTATAAGTAAAAGATATTCTGTAAATTAATATAAGCGACCAATTTTCGTGTCTTCCAATAATCGATAAATTTTAAGTATTTACCTAATCCATACTCATAGTTTCAGTGTTAACAATTTTTAATGAAATTTCGATAAGAATTCAAAGTAATTTTTCAATAAGAATTACAATCATGGTAAATTAATTCTTATTTAGATTCGTTCAGATCTTTAAGCGATTAAAATGTCATGCATTAATTTTCAATCAAAATATCAGTACAAAAATTCTCATCAGAAATCTAAGGCCGATTTTACTAAACCTCTTATTAGATAAATATTAGTGATTTTAGAATTAATTATTGATTGTTTATTTATTCTATTTATTTACTGCGGTAGTGTAAGAACTCTTTTTTGTAAATAATTAGTGAATTTTCTACATATTTATTTTTCTTAAGAACCGATGCATTTAGAACGAAGACTTATTATTTAATTCAATTATGACAATAAGATAATTAAAACGAGCGTGCACAACCGCCTACATGAAAACGAAATTAAAATATGCATAGTACATTAAAGTGAAACAATTTTCGTTTGACATTTGAATAAATTCCGCTAAATATTGATAATAGGCAAAAAATTAATGTCATAATTATATTTTAGTGTTTAAATGTTAAACGAAAACCCTTAATTATAATTTACTTGTAATTGACACCGTTTTTTTTTGTACGTTATAAACATCTTATGTTTTTGTGTAAAAATAAATCCAGTATAATTTTTATCAAGTAGAATCGCATTTTAAATTTTAATAGCAAACATTTATTATTACATTTCATAACATTTTATACTCTAATAATTATATTCACAGTATATTGTCAATTTAAGAAAACAATAAAAATGATTTTACAATTTTTTATTTTATTTCTTTCAACCCAAGCTACATTATATTTGGGAGATTACACTTTTGTATTGGTTTATGTGGTCTTGAGTTTACATTTCACTAAGACAAACATTTGTTTGAATTCAAGCTACATTTATGTTTAATCAAAAACTTGAACCAATCATGTGATCTTGAGTATCCAGATGTTTCAAAAAATCGATGTCGGGGGTACAGATTGAGATGAAACTCTTTTTCGGGTTCTATTTCTAAAAACGAAATAAAATTATATAAACACACATGCATTTTTTGCTCTCTACTGAGTTTTAGGGCGTTATCATACTAGCGGTTTGGGGGCGGTTACGGGGCGGGGCGGACGCGCAGCGAATGCGTCGCGAACACGCCGCGGCTGCGCAGCGAGAACGTCGCGGTCGCGTGGCAAATACGTTACGTTTTTCTCGCATGTTTGTAGCAAATTATCGACGTACAATACATCCAGTAACAAAATGGATTCGGACGAGGAAACACTGCTGTTGACTTTATTACTTTTACTCATTGCGCGTCGCTTTTTACTCTTTGCGCGTCCGCAATCCGTTGCGCATACGCGGCGTGTTCGTTGTGACTGTTGTGTTGTGAGCCCGTAACGAATTCGTTGCGCTCCCGCTCCGCTTTGAGAACGTTCGCAATCCGCTAGTATGATAAGGCCCTAAGTATAGCACAAACCGCTTTGGTTTGTATTCGTCATTATGAAGAATGGCAATAAAAAGAAAAAAAAAGAACTTTTGTTGAGTAGACATTTCACTGAAGTAACGAATTTAATTTTAACCTTAACAAATATATTGAGCAGTTGTTATAGAGGCACAGTGGTTGTTATAACAGGGCCAATTGCCTGACTCCGTACTTCTGTTGAATAATTCGTATCAGTAAAACCCCAATATCACTAAACTTTATCGTCGACCACTTTTTTGAAACAGATAATGTTGTACAACAGTCTTTTATACTACTGTAACTGATGGATGACACAAGTATTTACGTATATAATGCTAACTAAATAAAAATACTATCGATAATCATGCATACCTAACCTCGCCATAAGCTCGATTGGATAGCCGCAAGGTCTGAAGTAAGAAGACAGCTCCATTTCTTCTACCAAGCAATGGAAGTTCTCTACGAACTCTTTATACGTTGACATCCTTAGTGCATCGTTATAATACAATATGCATACTGTAACGCAATAATAAAATATTAAGGATAGGTTATCAAACTAAGAATAGAGCTCTTTTTTCGTGTAAGTATGGGGCACCTCAGCTAGTGTCCGAGTTATAGGCCGTACGAAAGCTTTTAACAAAGCTTGCCTAGAGCAAGGACAGAGACAAAAACCACACATCCAGGATAGGTTTTTTTTACTTTGCCTTGATTACGAACTTGAATGAACTTGATTTGTAATCAAGTAAAAAAGATAACAAAGAAGAATATCAAATTGAATCGAAAACTTTCTAGCCCCTTTTCATTCGGCGTCTAAGACCTTCAGAAGCTCAATTTAATTTAATTTATTGAACGTAAAATTATAAATAAAATAAACATACACACCTACCATAACAGCATATAGCAGTATCCATTTCCAAGGCATAGCTAATTCTTCAATCATAGTCTCATGTAAGTTGAGCGTACTGGAAATATTATGAAAAGTATGTAAGTTGGAAATCGTGGGCTTACGCGGTTGTTGATTTGGATTGAGAAATTTCTATACAAAAGAACCTTACAAGTGAGAAGAGACGAAACCAGGTCAGACGCAATCGAAATCCTTAGCGGCGTGCCTCAGGGTTCAGTTTTAGGTCTAATATTGTACATTATATATACATTTGATCTTCCTCACTGCATACACTGTAATGTCAGTATTTTTGCCGATGACACCAAATTATTTGCAAACCCACTAATTGACTACGACCACCTTACCGATGATTTGAACAAAATAGCTAACTAGTCTAAGGACTGGCTCATAAATCTGAATGCCTCAAAATGTACAGTTCTGAATATAGGTAATCGCAATCCTCGTCTTACTTACAAATTGGGCGATGCGCCCCTTATGGAGGTAAAAAAAATAAACAGACTTAGGAGTAAAGATTATTGAAGATTTGAAGTGGGAAGAGCATATATCAACTATCACAAATAAAGCCAAAGGCCTAATATACTTTGTGAGGAACGCATTTGGTGTCTCGACACCAGAAATGATGCTCAAGATCCACAAGACTTTCATTAGACCAATTCTTGAATATGCATTTCAAATTTGAAACCCTTACTTTCAATTTCACATTGAACTCTTGCAGAAGGTACAACGAAGTTTCACCAAAGTAACACGAATTCTTAAAGCACGACCTTACGAAGAAAGATTAGTATTTTTAAAGCATACAATACTAAAAGCCCGCAGGGACCGCGGTGATCTGATTGAAACCTACAAGAGCTGAAATGGACATGATGACATCGAGGAGTTTGATAAACTATTTGTGCGCAATGAAAATATCCACCTCAGAGGCCACCACCTTAAATTATATACCAGTTTCTCAAACAGCAACCCTCATCGACACTATATCAATAACCGTGTAGTCAGAATGTGGAACAAGCTCCCAACAGAAGTAGTCTCAGCCCAAAATGTTAATCAGTTCAAGAACAAACTGGACAAGTACCTACTTAGTACTGCAACAGGAACTAGTGGGCAATAGCAGGATATAGGCAATTATCAGTTGTATCAACTGCCTGCCTGATAATTAATAATAATAATAAATCTGAATATTGTATTAAATAAAATACATCTTATTTATTGTAGTTTCAGAGGGTGCAAGGGGCCTATCAACTACGGGAAACATGTATATAGAGCAATGCTTTCGATGAGCGGAATACATAAGGATACTTCTCTGGCACATTACCTAACAGATATGATAAAATAAGGTATAAGGTATTGTGTAAGTTTGTAGGAAGGTAGCTGCCCAAACCCACAATTCTTGAAGACGGCATTGCAGGATCGGCATCGTCATTATTTTATTCTATTGCGCAATCAAAGCTTCATACAACAGCGCGAATCGGTTGCACTACTACAAGCACGCGGCGCATGTGTGCGTGACCACTGGCTGCTTGTCGTGTACGCGGCGAGACTGGAAACAACCGGTTTACGCAGGCACAGGCAGTTGATAATGTTAGGGTTATTACGACGCACGTTGTTTGTTTTGTACGTTGCAAGTTTTAAAATTTTAATGTAAAAACGTGGTATTTTATTATTATCTAGAGGACGCCAGCAGCTACGCCTGCATTTTTTTTTTAATTTACCCGTTTTGGCCGATCCCGTGGGAATTTCGGAAAATCCCTTCTTAGTGCGCCCCTGCACACCTCAAGGAACATACATGCCAAATTTCAGCTTCCTGCGCACAATAGTTTCAGCTGTAGCGTGTCTGTCAGTCAGTAACGCAAGGATTTTATATATTAAGATAATGGTTGTTTATTGTACTGTGTGTATGAATAGTACTAGAAGAAATAATTCAGTAATTATAAAGATTTTAACGATGGTAACGTACAATTGGGTTTTTTAATTATACCTCCTGATAATTTTATCGCATTTGTTGAATTGCTCAAGCAAAAGTTTCGCGAATATTTCGATCATGAAATAAATTTTGTCAATGTTGGCAACGAAATACTTAAGCGTATTGAGTATTGTAAATTTGATATGCCTTGTGAGTGTTTCCCGTTGGATTACTTACAAAAACTATATGTTAGATTCAGAATTTACCATACCATGAAAAGAAACAATAAATTATTAAAAAACAAAAAATATAAAAAGAAATTATTAGAGTAAGTAATTTGTAAAGGTTTCTAACATAATAATAAAATTATTTGACAAACGTTTTGTTTAATTTGTCTTAACCTATTGTGACAACCCTACCAAAATAGGTAACCAATTTAAAGCTCTTAAGAAGCTTTGTCTCTGTTCGGTTTATTTACTCATGTGGTCCAAGGCATTTTGGATGCAAAGGGGATAACGCTAGGACGATGATGATGACATATAGGTATACATATATGTATGTGTATAAACCGCGAAAGTTGTAAGGCATCTATATAAGAGACTTCATCATCATCATCATCATCAGCCCTATATATAAACTGTCCCACTGCTGGGCACGGGCCTCTTCATAGCTATGAGAAGGGTAAGGCCGTAGTCCACCACTGGGCTAGTGCGGGTTGGAACACTTCACATGTCTTTCGAGAACATTATGGAGAACTCTCAGACGTGCAGGTTTCCTCACGATGTTTTCATTCACCATTTAGCAAGCGATAATTAACAATTTAATACGCACATAACGCCGAAGAGTCATCGGTGCGTGCCGTGGAGTCGAACCCGGACCCTCTGCGTAGCAGTCTGTCGGTCTCTTCACTAGGCTATCGCTGCTTTTTTAAAGCCTTGCTGATCTTTATATTTTATGTCCAGATATAGAAATCAGTCAAAAGATAAAGATTACAACATACAATGAGATTTGGAGTTTCAATTGGCATCAGACGTCCAATAGAGTTACTTGACTGTGATTGAAACAATGATAAATATAGCAAACGCACCACTTTGATCTGATCTTGTTGTTCACGTGAGCTTTCTATGTACTATTCTTGTATGTCGAGCCAATAAGAAGGCAAATAATGAATACAAGGAAATTACAACCAGATTCTCCAAGTCTCCAGTATATTGGAACACTTGTCATCAATATCTTATTTAAAATAAATATGCTATAACGGTACTGCGATGACAAAATCATTTAATTTTGTTGAGTCAGTAGATACATGAATTTGCGATCTATTTACTCCAAAAGTATATACAGGGTGTAAAAAGACCCTTAACGAAAACTGAAATGCCATATTGTACCAATCACTACGAACATTTTTTGCTTCGGCACCATACCTGGGAAATTACTGGTTCAGGAGATATTGAGGCTCAAAGTTAGTATAGAAATTTTCTAATTAGGTACAAAATCGATGCATTTACCCCGCCAACATGTTCTTTAGATGCCCTATGATCCCATGGATAAGTAGGTATTTCGAGCATTACACGCGCGCGCTTTTAATTGCGGTTTAAAAAATGTAAAAACTTAAAAAAAAGTAGTTTCCCAGGTATTATTTTTGGTTAGTATGACTTGGCATGATGTCCACAACGAGTAGACTTCGGCTTGGTGATGGGTCTTGTGACACCCTGTATTTACCAACGGTTAGATGTACTTACTGTATATTATTTGGTTGACATCTTAGAACTGTATTCTAAAAATATATTTTGATGATGACACTAATTTAATCTTATTTCCGCAAGAAGACAAATATAGCGTGTTTAACGGAATTCTTATATCAAATATATAAGCCAAATAACAGACCACAAAATGCATATTTTTTTTTGTATCTCATGTTTTATAGCTGTTGTATTGGTGCTAGATTTCTCGTAAATTAATAGTAGATACTTTGTTTATAATACATTTTTGTAAAGACAATTTTTGCTCTTGGAGTATTCCGAAATTACACAAAAAGCACTCAGACTGAAACAACCCTTTGTAAATCACACAAATTATGGCCCTATGTGGGAACAAACCCACAACACTAAACTGCTGTATTAAATAGCCGATCAAGAATAAAATTATGGACAAAAATAATTTTAAAATAATCCTCCAATCACTCATTTCCCATCAACTGTTGCAATAAAAGGTTAGCAAATCTGAACTCTTAAATGTATTCTAAGTCTGGTGTGTCATCATCATCAGCCCTTTATACTGTCCCACTGCTGTGCACGGGCCTCTTCCCATTATGAGAAGGGTAAGGCCATAGTCCACCACGCTGGCCAAGTGCGGGTTGGCAGACTTCACATGTCTTTCGAGAACATTATGGAGAACTCTCAGACATGCAGCTTTCCTCACGATGTTTTCCTTCACCGTTTAGCAAATGATAATTAACAATTTAATACGCACAGAACTCCGAAATGAAAGTTAGGGTATTCTCAGTAGCAGCACGGAGTCTGGTAATGTGCCCGGTACGGCAATAGGCTCGCCCCCTAATACGTGGGACCTAAAAATTCATGGCAAAATGTGGGTGTAATATTACAACTCTGCCTACCCCTTCATGGATACAGGCGTGAGTCTATAAAAAAACATATAATAACTCCGAAAAGTCATCGGTGCGCGCCGTGAGTTCGAACCCGGACCCTCTGCGTAGCAGTCTGTCGGTCTCTCCACTAGGCTTTCGCTGCTTAGTCTGGCGTGTTTCAGACATAGAATTTAGATTTTCTCTATAATCCCTTTCAATTCTCAGATCTCCTCCAAGTAACACTTGCTTAAAATTATTCGTCATCTTCCTAGAGTCTTAACCGTTCCCTTGGAACTAAAGGACCCCATCCTTCGTCCCTGTGGTTGGTTAAGCAATTTATAATAAATTATTTACTTACATTGTTTTGCACCGACTACTATTTGGTACATATCCATACATCTACGTGAGCTTTTAATCCACATTTCTATTATTTGAGGCTGCTAGAGTAAATTTTGCGTAACTTTGCGAACTATGGAAATGATGACAGATGACAAGTGAGTGAATACCGCAGATACTGAAAAATAGTAAAAAATTCTAGAGCTCTATCTATTGCGTACTAAGTAGAACCATTAAATAATGTTGAGCCATAGATTTACAATTTCTTTGGTGTTTTTTCCATACATTATGCCGCGTATACAATGGTAGCGATAGTGAAGCCCACGGCACGAACCACTGACTTTGCGAAGTTATGTGCGTCTCAAGTCTCCGTGAGGTGAGTTTTTAAGCCATCACTTTGGTCCCGACTATCATGACGATATTGGCGTCGTTGTGAGGAGAGGACACTTGAAAAGCTTCTGACACTTACTGCTGTTTTGAGTTGCGAAGGTCAGATGGCAAAGGCTCTGTGGAAAAGCTAATATTCTCTTAAGGTTATTTTTAAATTTTACTTTAGTTTACAGACTCTGGGCTGCAGAGTAAAAGTCTTGACCGCAACCGAGATAACGCTACGCTGATGAATACGCGAACGATGATGATAATAAATACTCTAGCAAGGGGATCCACCACAAACATGAATGCGTATTCATGGTTTGGATATCTTACTGACCTTAGATGGTTATTCTTAGTCTGTACGAAGCTTAGTTGATTCGATATGGAATATTTAACAAGAAACTATTGTTCTATTTACATTTTACAGCCTTGGTAAATACGATGTTATTTATTCAACTGTAATTTTTTTTCACGCGGCAGTGCAAAAAATTCGCTGTGGTTAGCACTTGACACCTAGGCTTAACTACGTAAGTATGAATTTACATAATTATGAATAATTACTCCAAAATTGGTTACGCCTGATGAGGTTTTACTCGTAAATAACACCAGAACGATTGCCAACAGTTTAGGCCTATTAAGATAATAATATCATCGGCCGCTCAATAGTTAAAAGTATATTTTTTCACGTTTGTTTGCTTGAAGATGCTAAGTTGCTAGTTATAGGTAGTAGAGCCTTGCTGATTTCAGCATGAATGGGCTGGAACGACCTGGGAAGTACTACCCTCTCACAGAAAATCGACGTAAAGTAACATACTTAAACTGTTGCGTTTCGTTCGGTGAGTGAGAGTGCCGGAGGCCCTATCCCCTATTCCTTCTTCCTCATCCCACTTCTCATCACACTTAAAAGAGGAACACTCGGAAAAGAGATGGGATGAGCCCATCTCTTTTCCCAACCCCAAGAGGCGGCAACGCACTTGTGACTCCTTTGGTGTTGCTTGTGTCCATGGGCGGCGGTAATTGCTTACCATCAGGCAATCCGTCTGCTCGTTTGCCGCCTATTACTATAAAAAACTAAAAAGTATTTCTAATCGCTTGCGCATCATCAGCTATTTATTGCAAACCATATAGGTACACTCAGATCGATAGTTATCTTGCGTTCATTACGGCTGAGATACGCATGCAAACAAAAATGGCATAACAGGCTAAGGAGCCGTTTTATTTGTTTCGCTGTGAAAGCCCTAGTAGCGGTTCTCTCACCAACAATCAGAGTTGAGTTAGTTGATGGAGCGAGTATGTGTGATTCCCAAAATTTCGGCCTACGCTCTATCTCCACATCACAGTACGGCATAGCAAACGCAACCTCGCCGGGATTCAGTCTTCATGAGCGGACCCCATGACCATCTATAATAATTTACCCTGCGCTAAAAGGCGCCGCCTCCACTGCCTTGGCGCGCCGTTCGCAGGCTATATATATATTGGTGGCTGGAGATCGTCACGTGCTCTCTGACGCCCAGACCTGCGGTCGAGGAGCCGGTCGCCTTTCTCAATATTATTGCTTGGAAGAAGGAGACGGCGTTCCAGGCTCTCCCACTCCGGACCGTGGCTTGTATCAATAGGTATGCAAAGCGAAAGCGCTTCCGAACCAACAGTTACGACTCCGCTAAGGCATGCAGCGCCGTGTCCACGACGACGTCGAGGCTGTTGCTGGTTGACATTCGGGCATTTCCATCCGGCCAATCCTATGTAGATCTGGTGTCCAATGCAACCGAAGGTGAGAACACCGTGATGCTTCTGCAGCCATTCTTATCGGCGTGCCCGAACAGGAAAACAACCTAAGGAATCAGATTGGCTATGAAGATGTCGTTTTTGTGGTCACGGTGAAAAATCTAGTAGCAGATCTCCTTCCACCTCGAAAGGAAATTCGGACGGAGTCCTGTGGGAACTGCTCCTATAAAGTAGCTGAAATGTCAGATCATATTAAAAATGTAGCTTCTACATCTTTTGTGTAAATGTAATATCGGTAAAACCAATATATTTCGATAGAATCCGCAAACCATAGTTGTTTTCAAATTTTATTAATTTTTTACGATGCGACTAAATTCTTATCTATAATGAAAAACACATAAAACAAGTGCGTATCGAGCAATGCACTATGCAGCCTTGCTATGCAGGGTTCCGTACTACTCTTTACCCAGTGACCTAAGGATAATAGGACTTAGCCACAAAAGTCATTTTATCGCTCGTAAGTAGAAGTTTTAATTAATTGTCTATTTCTCGTTAATCAGTAAAGTCTAATTAGCCATTATAATTTTTTTAGGAAATTCTAATCTGCGAATGCAAAACAAATAATTTTGTGGGTCTTATTCGCGATAGTAAATTAATTTATGGTATAAACATATACCTCTGTTTTACCGTTTCCATGAAAAATTTATGATGTATACAAATCGCGAAAGCTTAAAATCGATTCTTATTATTTACTTACCTGAATGTAGATCTATAGCTACATTCATTACCTGTGTTGGGCAACAGTTAGTCTATAATGAGTAGTTGTATTAAATAAATCTAACAATACCCCATACAAGGTTGGAGAAAAAAAAACACTTTCTTATTTAGGTGTAGCTACAATTAAATATTTTCTTATTTTTTTCAAACTTTTACCGTACAGTAAGGTTAGGTAGCCTTGCTGATTTTAGCATGAATGGGCCGGCTCGACCGGGGTTGTACTACCCTCTCACAGAAAATCTACGTAACGTAACAGTACCTAAACTGTTGCGTTTCGTTCGGTGAGTGAGAGTGCCTGAGGCTCTATCCCCTATTCCTTCTCACTCATCCCACTCCTCATCCTATCCCTTTTCCCAACCCCAAGGGGCGGCAACGCACTAGTGACTCCTATGGTGTTGCTTGTGTCCATGGGCGGCGGTAATTGCTTACCACCAGGCAATCCGTCTGCTCGTGGGCCGCCTATTACCATAAAAAAACAGTTTTTGCGCGTGGTTACAAGGTATGTAACCACGAACATATGACTATGCTAAATTCCAGCTTTCTAGTGCTTACAGTTTGCGTGTACAACCGTGGACGGACAGTCGTATGGACGGATAAAGCGAAACTATAAGAGTTTCTTGCAGTTTACTATGGAAACCTAAAAAAATGAATCATGATATCTCAGATTAATTTTATATTCAACCCCTGGTTAATTTGTAGCAAATGACCTCAAATATGATATACTTCTAGAAATTGGTTGAATTACCAATCACATAGGGGATATTTATAATCATAAATAAACGCTCTATTAGGTTATCAGAATATCTATTAAAAATGCGCGTATACATAGATTATACCTTAATAAAGTGTAAAAGAAAGAATAAAATATAGCAATATGATAAAATAAACTTGTTACTAACTAAAGTGTCATGGACCTGAATAGTATTTTACGTCCGAATAGGATTTGTTACGTGTTCACCTGCTTAGCGTAACGTATCCACTTGAAAGCCTATTGTAATATAATATTTGTATAGATGCAAGAATTTAAGAGAATTACAGGATTATAATAAAAAAGGGGTCTAAAAAGGACGACACAACAAATAGCTCATTTCAGATATAAATCCAGAAAAGTACACACACCTTTTTCCCGTCGGGGTAGGCAGAGATAACGGAACGCCACTTGCTTCTATCCTTACAGACCTCACGCGCTTCCTCTACACTCATTACTCTTTTCATACATGCTCGTCAGTTTCGGATACTTCGGACCTTGCCGATTTTAGGATGTCCCCAATTTGATCGAGGAATGTCCGACGAGGTCTGCCGCGACCGACTTGCCCGATGATCCAAGAATGACTTGATCATCGATGTACAACATGCACTTAACACGCACTCCTACCATATCGATGCCGCATTCAGTTTCTCTCATATCATTCACGCAGCTATCGATGAACAAGTTGAACAACCAGGGCGAGGCTGGACACCCTTGTTTGACACCTTTGGAGATATCAAACCAGTCCGTATTGGCACCATTAATTCGGAGGCAGGTTCTAGAACCCCTATACAGGGATTTCAGAGCCCTTATTATAAAGCTGTCCACCCCATACATGTATAGTACCATCCATAAGTCCTTTCTATTCTCCCTATCATAAGCCTTTTCCAAGTCTGTGAACGCGCAATACAGCTTCTGGTTTTTTGCCAGACATTTTTGGGTGACGCAGCGCAAGGAAAAGACTTGATCCGTACATCCCATTCCCTTCCGGAATCCCACTTGCACGTCCCATATCTCCAGTCATCTGGAACTTGGCTCTGTTTCCAGCATAGATTATAAAGGCGATGAAGCAGGTAAACTGTGAGTCCGTCGCCAGCCTTCAGCATCTCAGTCGTCACTCTATCACACCCAGCAGACTTGCCTGACCTCATATCTTTTAACGCTTTCATAATTTCATCCATCCCAATTTCATCACTACGGATCCTAAACATATCTGTCATTTCTTCTTGTTCTATTTCACTCACATCTTTCTCAAATAAGCTCTCAAAATAATTCTTCCAGCACTCTAGTATCTTTCTTTCTTCATTCATGACTTCACCTCTTTCGTTTCTATTCACTTTCATCGATGTTTTCATATTTTTACCCCGCGCTTCTTAAACGAGTTTCCAAAGGAGTTTTATATTCTCTCGGAAACTTGCGCCGAATTCTTCCTCATATTTCTCCTTTTTCTCATTCTTCTTTCTCTCTATACATGCTTTAACTTTAGCTTTCACACATCTATATTTCATCTTCAAATTAATAACACCGTCCGCTCTATTCGTTGCTTCTATTGCTAGAGTCCAACCATGCTTTTTTATTTTCATCAACCATTCTTCTAATTTCAGCATCCCACCAGTCAGCTTTTTCGCAATTCTTACTTCTTGTTTTACTCATACCGCATACATCTTCAGCAAATTTCACAATATTCGTTTTATACATATACCGACCATACCTCACTCACACTTTCTTCATTTACAAGACTCCAGCTTTTATCCATCCGTCCTCCCAATTGCTTTTTGTACATCTCTCTCACACACTTTTCTTTCTGATATAAACCCAGAAAAGTATAAGTACAGAAATGCTCAAGCTAGCCCTTAACTTATTTTTCTTATTTAATCCTGTTTCCGTACCTGGATGGGTTATGTTAATTAACAGTGCAATACTTACTTTGTCACATTTTAAGAATGAGAGAAAAATAGGAACCTAACTCAAAGCGTCTAAATTGTAAGTACAACCGCGTTTAATCTTATATTTTGACTCAAGCAGTATATATATGTACATATTTGTAATATACTCACCAATACCTTTCTTTTGATACCAAACACTACTAACAATCATTGCTGATTATGTCAGTTTATTTTTTTTAAGGTTGGAATCTGAGATATTGATTACGTTATAGAAAATTTTTATAAAATTTATATAGCCTATGTCACCCGCGGTATTATTACGAATCTTTTGACACCCCATTCGTTAAAATCGGTTGAGTAGTTTAGGCGCTACGGTGGAAGATACAAACATACATACCTACATACTTACAAACATACTTATATACAGTCAAATAAGTCGGCACTGCACTACTTTGAAAAAAAATCCCTTGGCTCGCTCATAGAGTAGAGGCACACTAGAAACTGGTTTTGTATACGAGTGTCAATGTTCGTGTAAAGCAGCACTGGAAGCGACGATGTCTAGCTGAGTGATTCTCGCTCTTATGGTGGTCTAGCGGGAAGTTGTCCGACTGTCATACGTACATACATAGACTGCCAAAAACATTACCCTTCCTATTGGCTACGCCGTAGTCGGGTAAAAAGAAATCGGTACCTATTTAATTAAACATACCTACCAGATAATCTTTGTAAAAAAACTCGCAGATGAAAAATTATGGGTAACGGACAACTTAACAAACATTCAATCAGCGGACACAAAGTAGGTACCTAGACTCGAAACAACCATGTTTGGCAATAAAGTAATCTAATTGACACTTTTGCATCTATGAACTACGATTAGACAGTTACCTACCATCGTAGGCAATCTCTCTATGAAGGTATAGGTCGGTTCACGAAAGATGACCACTGCGCAGAAATCATTTTTAGGTCCCCGTGGAGGTGCGGGGTGAGGCGCGGGTGGAATGCCAATGGTGTGGCTCCGTTCTTGACGCATTCCCTAAATGCGTCAAGAATGGAGCCACGCCATTGGTGCACAAATGTACATATGCGCGACGGCCGCCATTTGTGGTCAACTTTCGTGAACCGACCTATACTTTTTATATATTAAAGATAATTTAAAACAAATAATTAGCCTTCGCCATATATTATCATCAAGTGTAGCGAAGAACCATCCCCATAATGCTTTCGAATAAAAACTCATCACAATGAGGCCATCTATTGAGGTACTACGACGCCACAGACAAACACAGAGACACGTCAAAGTTATAACATCTTTGAATCGGGGGGTTTGAAGAATAGAAAGCAGCAAGGAACCTTAATTCAAGTCATTTTGCACAACAACTGCTTAGTATGAGGGACGAATATGTCTTTGCAGGTTTTACTAAACTGTCACAGAACTGCAATTGCAAATACTTACTGGGTCCCTACGGAGGGATGTTCTAAATGTGACTCATCATGACATGATTGGCTCATTGGTATAGTGCCCACTGACTGCAAACTGGAAGTCATGGGTTGGGTTGGCATTTTCAATTCCTTTAAAAAAATATATCTACACTAGCCGTTTCCCGCGGTTTCACCCGCGTCCTGAGAGAACTACTTCGCGTACCCGAAAATCCCATATATCTTACGGACCCCTATTTTTCTAAAATAAAATGTAGGCTATTATATTACTCGCAGATAATGAAGCTTCCTAATGGTGAAAGAATTTTTAACATCGGTCCAGTAGTTTTTGAGTTTATCAATTACAAACAAACAAAAATACAAATGTTTCCTCTTTATAATATTACTAGCCGTTTCCCGCGGTTTCACCCGCGTCCTGAGGGAACTACTTCGCGTACCCCGAAAATCCCATATATCTTACGGACCCCTATTTTTCTAAAATAAAATGTAGGCTATTATATTACTCGCAGATAATGAAGCTTCCTAATGGTGAAAGAATTTTTAACATCGGTCCAGTAGTTTATGAGTTTATCAATTACAAACAAACAAAAATACAAATGTTTCCTCTTTATAATATTACTAGCCGTTTCCCGCGGTTTCACCCGCGTCCTGAGGGAACTACTTCGCGTACCCAGAAAACCCAAATATCTTACGGACCCCTATTTTTTCTAAAATAAAATATAGCCTATGTTACTCGCAGATAATGTAAGTTTTTAATGGTGAAAGATTTTTTAAAATCGGTCCCGTAGTTTTTGTGTTTATCCATTACAAACAAACAAAAATACAATTTTTTCCTCTTTTTAATATTATTAGTGTAGATGTAGATATAAGTGTAGACAAAATCTAGAAATATAATGCTATGTACTAATGATAATTATTTGAAGCAATAAGAAATGTTCAATCATGGGTTGTAATACATAACATTACAACCGGCAAAAAATAATATATCACGTTAACAAACGATATACGGCCATTATGAATGTTAATTTATCGCAGGACTTAGGCCAAGAATCTACGTCTCCTGTGTAGGTAAATAAATATTCATACGTATACGCCAACGGATATAAACCAGTAGTCGGTAATGACTCCTAGAGACCAGTACTGTGACAAGAAAAAAATCTTATAGAAAATAAAAAATATAGTACAATAGTGTAAAGAATTTATGTGCTAAAAATGGTGATACGTAAATGATAAATTGTGAAATTATAGTTAATTAATTATCAGTGTGACAGATGTAATATATCGATTAAATAATTTAACTTAATAAAAGTAAATTGTTATAAAATTATTAATGCGATAGCAGATATCATTTAAAAATAAATAATTATGAAAATTAAATTATCTTTAAAACGATAGAAATATTTTAGGACATTGCTTAGAAATTATAATAGACTATTCATTATTTTTATTGATAAGTGTCATAAAATGAAGACCAAACTTAAATATTATATAATATTCAGCGAGGGGAGCCGAGTCAACCAAATAATATGTGCAGTTCTAAGTAAGTAACTTTTATCTATTTCTAGTAAGTAGGTAGTTCTTCAAGCAAGTCTTTTTTTAATAAGCGTTTATCTATAATATTGAGTAGATTAGAATCACTATATAGTCCTACTAGCGACAAAAAGACATCATCATGCTTGCCCTGAAAATTAATTTGTTGACACACCGACTGCAGCGCCAGCAACCAGGTCCAACTTTATTTTCAAACCATCCAGGTCACACAGAAAATTTCATCTAAATTGGGCAGGTCGTTTAGGAGGAGTGTGACAACGATAAGCTGAATAGAATTTTATATTAACATACAATAAAGATAAAATAAGTGCCTAAATGCAAAAATAAATATATTATTATTTATTAGGTTGATGTAGGTACCTAAATTATTGTCTCTGAAGATATATCAGTAAGCAACAAAAAATTACGATAATTTATTGTGATAATATAACATACAACATATGTCTCTTAAGAAATTAGGGATAAATTATATTTTTTATAATTATATAGGGGTAATAAACATTATAGTATTTTCTCGATGAGAAACCTCTAGTCGCCGTGATATTTTAAGTCCTATATCTCATTCTGTTTTTCGCAATTCACGATAACACTTACATCGTTGAAAAATAATACGAACAGATTTTTGGTTGTATTATAATAAACCAAAATAACCGGTCACATCTATGGTACTTAAATACTCTCTATTTGCATAAACCAGACCTTGAGATTCATTGTGAACATAAATATCAGCTGTTTAATTGATGAGCTTGCCTGTCGAATTGATTCTATTACAATGTTATTTATTTTGATTACCATGTTTTCATGTTTCAATATTGACACAGTTTGCGATCATGCCGGTCAGAGTCTGGTGGACTTTACAGATTTTACGAATAGTAGTGAACATGTGGTTTCTAGTTTGTCTGAATATTAAAATAACGCGCTACATAAAAGGAAATGACATCACCTTTATAAGAATTTCATGAAGAAACATGATAGGTGTTCATTTTTGTAAGATTTTTTTATATGACTCTTGCTATACAGGACCTCTTTTATAACCCTGCCAATAAAGATTACATTTTATTTCATATATTATGTACTTGAAATATGAACGATGAAATGAAAGTTTAAGTATAAGGTGAAGATGGATGCATCATGCAAGCGCGGGATTGATGGGGCTGTCCGCGTTTCGCCTCACGAACATGTCGCAATATGGTTGTTTTCTTGACCCCGTCTGTTCAGTAGGGTGCTCGTGAGAAGAATACCACTGTGGTTTTAGTGAGTAGACCCGAATGCTATAATGCTAATGCTAAGGAGAGTCCTATACTTCACTGTGCTTCAAATTCTTGGGGCCTTCAACTAGAATGCAACCCCGAGACAAAAGAGGATATTGACCACATACTACTGTATGTGTAACGGTTCTTCTCTTGTTTCTTCTTTCAGCCTTTTTATTTTTATTTTATTTTATTCAAGACACCAAATAATAGCACAATAAAAGGTTACAGAGTATCATTACAAATAAAATATCACCTTAACTAATTACGCAACCAGCACCGTTATCCACAGAATAATGTTACATATTAAATTGGTAGCTAAGACTACAGAACAAAAGGCAGACAGAGCGCGCGGAACACTTGCGTGAAGCCACTAAAGCAAATACAAAATTGAAAAGCGAATACAAACTCGGCTCAGTGCGCTGCGAAGCATCGCACAGTTCACACGCCACGATCAATCAAGCTTTTAAATTCATAAAATGCCGTCTTGCGTTTTTAAACATTGTAAAAGTTGTTTCCAAAAGCAAAAACGGGAAGATGGTAATATATTTTTACAGATAACTATGGATTATTTGACTGTTTTATAATATTATTTCGATAAAATTCGTATTTCTGCAGAAAATATGTAAGTGTTGCCAGTTTACGTCGACGCCGTTCTCCCTGAATTAGGGAAAATGCACTTGTCTATTGATTATGTAATAATGATGGTCATGTTAATGAAAAATACATTAACGTAATGTAAAATTATATTGTAGATTATCTTTCTTCTTATAAAATATAGTAATAGAATTTCCATTAGTATATACCTACATTGTTTTGAGTTCGATCCCCAAACGATCCAAATATTCGTGTACACATGGCTCCTCGTCAAGCTTTATACACTTTGACCTTTGTACCGTTCTTATGTAGTAGGGAATAAGTATCAAAATCGTACTGCAACTGTTTAGCTTGACTTGGCGCCGTGTGTACATTAAGTACAGAAACAGAAATCATTGATTGCAGCCATTATTAATTTTTAATTGCAATGTTTTTTTGTTTTGATTTATGAATCATAATATTCATAATTTATTGTGTGCATGACAAAATGTTTATAGCTAATTAATATTTAGGACGCAAGCCTATTGCAATTAACCAAACATTTCCAGATACTATACTGAGAATATATATATCTAAACAAAAAATAAACAACATATTCGCCGATCTAAGATCTGAACCCCATGATTGGTATTCGTAAATATATGGTATTATATAAGTATTTCTTCTGGATCGAGGGTATTAATCACAAAACATAATCTATTTATTTCTCAATTTACGAATAAAATTAGTTAAAACTTTACTCAGTACCTACATTTAAGAAATGTATTTATAAAAGCATACATTAATGGTTTCTTTTATTTGAATCATTTTCATAACAGCATTACATATTAAAAGCATTAATTAAATCCATGGTAAATTCTTCAAAACCGCAAACGAATATAAAGTATGTAATATTTTTATATCCGTTTGCAAAAACTATATACCTACAAGGTAGTGGGAGATTATTCATAATCTGGCAACTTTACACACACATAGGCGCGCGTGTCCGTACAGTGCCAGTCGCCAAATGTCACGCACACATAGCCGTCAACGTGCCTCACTTAGTCGGACGAATACGCTCCATCTGGTCTTAAATCTGTGATTGGTAGCACATTATTTAAGTAAAATTCAAAGTGACTTACAATTTATACAATTAGAAAGGATGAGAAATAACAAGACAAATATAAAATAATATTATTATATAAACCAGAAAAGCTAGTTTGAATGATACGTTGAGACTTAGGTAATAAGTTGACATTTATCTTATATTGTATTTTTGTTAATAATAATAATATCCATATCCACGTGTAAGCCTCCCAATGGACCGGTTATTCTTCTAACACCATGTTAGAATAATAGTCGTGAAAAAGAGACACATAATAATATCATGTATTGCGAATATAGGTGTTAACAAAGGTGTAATGTAACATAATGTTCAGAGCTTCTATATTCTGCTATTTAGCATGCAACAATATTCTAATAAAATGTAGTATTTTACTTAAATTTATAAATATGTAATACATCTTAAATAAAATGTTATAATAATTTCATTGTAGGTATATTGCCATTTAAAAAGGAATAATTATCTCACAGTCAGTTGCAAAAAGCTTCAAATTAACTCTTTATTACTTAAAAGGAGATTATGGCTAATGTGTTTCATAATTTTATGACGTTGCACAAACAAATTTTACGCTTGATTAAACATCATTTAACTATTATAATGCCTACAAGTGAACGAAAAGAGTGAACATTTCCGTTTAGTTATATGCACAATAATCTATGAAATGCACTATGAGTAAACATTTCAATAAACTAAACGTAACATGATTACATATACCTATCAAGGAGGTATAATTCTAAATATACATATAAAGTAAATCTGTGGTCAAGACTATCAAAACCAGAGAGATTGGACGTTTAGACTCACAGAAGAATATTATCCAATCTCTTTGTTTAGATTTAGACTAGAGAGAACATGCTCGCCATCAAGGCTCGCCATATTTCCTTATACCGAACGTGCAACATGTAATGTCAGTTGGTCTTAGTTGGTTAATCATAACGTCAAATTACGCGTCTCATTTAAAGAGGCACAGACTCCTTACAGACTCATATCTTTGACTGCATTCTCTAAATAGTCGTGCTGTCAAATCCCATCATTAAGGAGTGATGGGATTTGACAGTGAAAGGAGATATCGATGTTTTTTGAATGAGGGATAAATACGGAAACAAACTATCGGACATGAATGTAAAACTGAATCGTACCCGCAAGCTTCGGCGTGGCACTCACGCCAACTGGGTTGTCAAAGTAGTTCACTGCTGTACTAATATTTACATAAAGGCGAATCATTTGTGCTGGCGGATCACAAATCGGATTACCTACAACTCTAAAAAAATCGAGCAGTGTCCAACGTAAGCGATAGCAAGAAACGTGATATGATGCGACGCACACAAATTGCCAAAGCCTGCCGCATTAGCCAATCTGGTATAACTCGTACAATACATAATCTAAGTGACCGTTTCTTAGCATCTCATTGCAACGCATCGCTCATTAGTTTATGAATACTTTTTGTCAATAGATTTTATGGCTAAAACGAACAATTAAATACGTGAATTTTTTTAGTACTCTCTGTCTGGCAAGTCTTTGCAAAGCACTGTCCGGCGTCGACAGCAAAAACTACAATTTCAATATTTTAGTTCTTTACTTCTACGGCTTAAATATATCGATACATACTAAAGACATTTGACCAAAAATATTTATCGATAAATCATCACTGTTACGAACAACACTCGGTTTCCTAACTCTATGTTTTGTCTACTGTTTGGCTACCACGACGCTGCTATAAGAGCGTGCTGCTAAACCTATCGACAGCTCTTTCTATCATACTGCATGTGCCATTAGAAAGAAGATATCAAACATAGCAACCGCTGTTGTTATTTAGTGTTACTTCTATGACTTAAGGTTATATTTTTTTGATCAAAACCACAGAAGAATAACTGAAATCTCTTTGATCAAAACGGTTGTCAAAAATTGACATGTTTATGTTTTTGTTGTATTGAATCATTATTACCCCGCGTTTTCATCAAGGTATAATACATGTATTTAACAAGTTTTTGACAATGTTTTCTTTTCTCATATACATGTATAAAACATGTTGTATACAAAACTATACACGTGTATAAAACTTGTTGTACCTTATAAACTTGTATGTAACTTGTTGTAGTAGACACGTATACAAAACTTGTATGAAACTTGTTGGTTGAAAACTTGTAGTTGTCTGCGTGTTTATGATCTCATGTTTTTGTCGTAGCTAAACTTGTAGAATTCGAGACAAATTCAAGCAGTAGTTTTATATTTTAAAAGAAAGAACCTGACTTCGTTTTTAATTAATTTTCTTCCCTATTAAACTGGTTCTTGAGGTTCGTTATATTTTATCAACATCTTTAACACTGCCTCCGTGGTCCAGTCGATAGCGTATGTGACTGCTAAATAGAGGCCCCGGGTTCGTTTCCCGGGTCGGGCAAAAGTATTACCTACTGGGTTTTTCCGAATTCTCAGTAGCAGCACGGAGTCTGGTAATGATCCCGGTACGGCAATAGGCGCCCCCCCCCCCCCCTTATTACGTGGCGACCTTAAAATTCATGGCGAAATGTGGGTGTAATATTACACCTCTGCCTACCCCTTCAGGGATACAGGCGTGAGTCTATAAATAAAAAATAAAAAACTGTCTAGAATTTGGCTAGAAGGAGCTGGGATTAATTGCAGCAGATTTGTGGAAGCGTGACTCTATTCATCAGCCCTTGTCAGCCACAACAAATCTCAGACATAAATGTACTGTGTTGCACAGCGAATACAAGTAATCTTAATATTAATGTCTTACCAAATATCTCCTGGTGATGTTCTTGAGTGGAGTCCTGGAGGCAAGCTAGATACACACAAGACTAAAATTGGCCAATATTAGCAAGTGAATTATCTTTACTTTACCAGACTCCAACGCGGCGTCTTCAATGCACGATGCAAGTTCACAAGATTTTTCACAAATGTTCAATATGTCACAAACCGTGCCGGGAGTCAAAAAAGCGGCAATTTAATAGATTTCACAACTATTCGCGTAGCTACAAGGATGTGCTTTTCAAAAGGCGACCAATTCTTTTACGTACGAGTCGACAACGTGGTAATTTTTCAACGCGGGACGGAAGTGACAGTTCAGTGTGACCATTGTCAGAAATTTTCAATAGACTAAACAAAATGTTACTCAATCGATCTAATCGATTTGACTTATAATAAAAACTAATTCTGTTTCAAATATCCACCCGCCCAGGACCGGCCTACCGGTCCGCTAATCGGTTGGTAGACGTGACAATGTTGCAACCGCTCTCCTCAGAATCGAACCGTCCACCAAGACCTCAGCAAATCGGGGAACTCCATCAGCCCCAGTTACCAAATGAAGGATGCGCCCCCTGCGCCATCTGAGTGGCGGAAGGTTGGCCTCCTTGATCAAAACGAGGTCACCAATCTTGGGTGGATCGGTCTTGTCGGTCCACTTAACGCGTTGCTGGAGTATGTGCAAACATTCCAAGTTCCAGCGTTTCCAAAAGCTCTGAGTAATCTGGCGTACCAATTCAAAACGCGAGAGACGACCAGGTCTCGTATCAATGTAGGGGTACTCAGGCAAGGCGACAAGTGGGCGACCAATCAAAAAATGGCCCGGCGTAAGGGCCTCCAAATCATTCGGATCTGAGGAGATCGAGCACAATGGCCGAGAGTTCAAAACGGCCTCAATCTTACAAAACACAGTTGCGAGTTCCTCAAATGTAAGGACAGACTCACCGATTGTCCTGCGCAAGTGTGTTTTGGCCGATTTTACGGCGGCCTCAAATATACCACCCCAGTGTGGACAATTTGGTGGGGAAAACAACCAATTTATCCCACGTCGGGCTAGCCTATCACCTATATCAGCCTTGTTGGTTTCAAGGAAATTAACAACGTCATTCAAATAATTATAAGTGCCCTTGAAGTTAGTGCCGCAGTCAGAACGGATCAAGGAAGGCAGCCCTCTGCGGGATACAAATCTGTCAAATGTGGCTACAAACGCCTCGGTCGTAAGCGAGGAGACCAGTTCCAAATGTACGGCCTTTGTGGAGAGACAAACAAAAACACACAAGTAGGCCTTAACAGTCTTGCTATTTCGAAGTGTCGACGTTTTCACCAAAAAGGGACCAGCGAAGTCCGTGCCAACACCATCAAATGTCCTGCTCTCTGTTACGCGATCTGCCGGTAAGTCCCCCATCAAGGGCTGCATGGTAGAAGCCTTGAGCTTATAGCAAGGGATGCAGCGAAAGACTACACTCCGAATGATTCTTCGGGCAGACAAGATCCAAAATTCGCGTTGCAAAATGGCCAACAAAGCATTACAACCAGCATGCGAATTTTTAAGGTGACGGTCAGTTACCAACAAGCGTACCAAATGACCGTCCTTAGGTAACAAAAGGGGGTGACGTGCTCCGTAAGGGAGGTTGGCGTTCTTGAGACGCCCTCCAACGCGCAAGAGACCCGTATCGTCCAAAAAGGGGTTCAATTTAGAGACAGCTCCCGACAGTTTCGATCTCCCTGATTTAAGGATAGCAATCTCCTTCTCAAAATGCGCCAATTGCACAGAACGAACCCAAAAGGTGAGGGACTCCTGTCGTTCCTGTGGTGAGAGAAACGGTGTCAGACGTTTCTGTTGTGGGTGCCTAAAATTAAAAACAAAACGCTTTATCCAAGCAGTAACACCTAACAACTTATCGAGGGAGCTGTAACGATTCAACAGGAAATCGGGGTCGAAGGCGCATTCTACCTTCTCAAGAGCGAGTGTTCGTAGACCCGGCAAGTTAGAAGTATTCAAAACTGGCGTTCGAGGCCAATCAATTTCTGGTCGACTCAACCATTCCGGACCCCACCACAGCGAATGACCTATCAAACTAGGCGTCAAGCATCCGCGCGAGGCACAATCAGCGGGGTTGAGCTCACCTGGCACGTGTCTCCAAACAAGCTTGACTTCGGATTTCTGGATTTGGGAAACGCGATTAGCAACAAATACCTCCAAGGTGTGGACCGAAGCCTTCAACCAACAAAGAACAATTTGGCTGTCTGTCCAGGCGTAGGTCCCATTAATGCAAATGCTTTTACCCAAAGTACTGGACACGTGGTTCAACAAGCGTACAAGTAGGGCTGCTCCCGAGAGCTCCAATTTCGGAATGGTCAGAGATGTCCGAAGGGGTGCAACCTTGCTCTTCGCCATGATCAGGGAAACTCTCACCTGACCTGAGGCACTGATTGTGCGCAAGTACACCACAGCCGCGTGACCACGTTCCGAGGCATCACAAAACCCGTGAAGGGTGGCCTTGTACTTCCCGGGAGGAAGGATGGGACGAGGCAAAGAGATCTCGTTGACGGCAGGAAGTGAGGATACAAAGGAGGTCCATTCCTCAACAAGAGTGCCGTGCAGAGGTTCGTCCCAGGTCAATCCTGCTGTCCAAAGCTTCTGCAAGAAGCATTTTGCCCAAAATATAATTGGACAGATCCAACCGTTCGGATCAAAGGTTCTGGCGACAGTAGACAATACGAGACGTTTAGTCCAAGAACACGGCAATTTCAAGTCTACGTTATATGTAAAGATGTCTTGGACTGGTCTGTACTGAACGCCGAGAACAGCCATCATGGCGGGGTTGTCAACAATCTCAAATAGATGTGGATCTTGCTGATGATCCTCTGGCAAGCCTTCCAAGAGCGCTGGTGAGTTGGAAATCCATTTACGCAACTCATAACCAGCGGAGGCCAAAATACCTATCAATTCGTCCCGCAGGAGGATCGCCTCGTCCGCTGTGGAGGCGCCCGAGCAAATGTCATCGACGTAAATATCGTCCTTCAAGATGGCAGAGGCTCGTGGGAAACGCAGGCCTTCGCGGTCTGCGAGCTCCCAAAGAGAACGTATTGCCAAGTAGGGGCTTGACCTTAACCCGTACGTATTAGTATTGAGCTCGTAGACGACCACGTGATCGCGAGGAGACTCTCTCCAAAGGATCAGCTGGAAGCGACGGTCATCAGGGTGGATAATCGTCTGCCTGAACATCATTTTTATGTCGGCCACAAAGACAACCTGATGTCGTCGGAAGCTGGTGATGACGTCACAAAGGTCCTTGACCAACTTGGGACCAGAATGCAAGCACTGGTTCAAGGATACGCCTGATGAAGTCTGCGCAGAACCATCAAATACTGTGCGCAGCTTGCCAGTCGATGGCTTCAATACCGCATGATGCGGGAGAAAGTAGTGCTCCACCGAACGCCAATCCAAATTTGACACAGACATGTGTCCCAATTGTTCATATTCTCTCATGAACTCAATATACTTCTGTCTGAGCTCCGGATCACGACCCATGCGACGCTCCATAGCCAACAATCTCTTTTCGGCTAAAGGTCGTGACTCACCAAGCGGAGGCCGAACAGACAGGAAGGGTAGCCTCGTAATAATCCGACCAGAACGGAGTCGACCAGTGTTGTTCTGGAAGAACAGCTCGCACTCCTCATGTTCTGGATTCAAACGGGCAACTTGAGGGGGCTCCTCTACCTCCCAAAACCTCTGAACTGCATCAAAGAGAGCAGAGCCTACAGCCAACAAATTATCAAGTTCGGGTGGAGGGGGGTCCCTAGGTACAGGTCCCATCAAAGCAAATCCAAATATGGTCGGGATGGCAGTCAAACCATTTGGCACCAAGATCCGTTTCCCACCAATCAAAATTCCACCGAGGACATCAGAGCCAATCAACAAATCGACTTGTCCCGGTGTGTCAAATTTGGGGTCTGCCAGTTCCAATCCCGATGTCAAATTCACCACAGCAGCGGGTAGCTGTTTCTGTGGATGCATACCCAAAATATTCTTCAGCACAATAGCCGAGGTTTTAATCCTCGGGTGTGAAGATTCAACAGGGCCAAACAAAACTTTAACTTGCCCTTCAACATTAGAGGCTACGTCACCTATGCCCCGTATACAATTCGAAAAAGAGCCCATATTTAATTTAACCTGCCCTACCAAATAAGTGGAAACAATGCAACCTTGTGAACCTGTGTCCAATATAGCACGGACAACAACAGAGGTCCCCGTGGGTCCCCAGACCCTAACAGCAACCGTTGGTAGGATAACGGTCTCAATGGGGAAGGTTGGCGTTATAGGGCAGGGGTCAATGACCTATTGTTGCCTGGGCGGCGACCGTTGGCCAGGACCTGGCAAGTCAAAATGAGGGTGCGGCTTGAAGTCCTCAAAAGCGCGATGACTCGATCCGCGTGCCATCTGTGGGGGATCATAATGACGCACCCGCCCAAAACGAGGTGGGCGCGAGTCAAGGCGGGGACGCTCCGCCAAAGGAGGGGAATACCTGGGGCAGCAGTTATGGTGCTGGTGACGCTGGGCGGTCGCACATTCAGGTGCGCGAGAGAAAGGAGGCGTGCGCGCTACGGTTACGGTTCTCCAAGCGGGGTGAGTGGCGATCAATTGAGCGAGGCGACTCTCGGCTACGCGCCGGTGAGCCTCGGCTGCCACCTTCAAGACACCCGCCCGTGCGCGGCGTCGGCTGGTAAGACAAGCGGCCTACCTCTCTGGCATTCATGCAGAGAATGTCCAAATGCTGTCCTCCACAGTGAGGACAGGGGCGAGAGTTTGGGCAGTCTCGCTGGTAGTGGGACCCCAAACAAGAGAAGCAAAGGCGGCGGGCATTCGCGATGCGCCTACGAGAGGCGACATGTAGGTCCAAGAATGCCCTACAACTGGCCGTTCTGTGCCCCGTGACCTTGCAGTAGGAGCACTCCGCTGGGCTCTGCGTGACCGCAAAGCGAGGAGGGCGCCGGTCAACATTGGCTCGGGTGTGACCGCGAGCCTGCTCCTTGACCTTGGGCGGCTGCGTCTTAGCCGGCGTATCACCACCGGAGTTGTCCAAGACCCGGCACTCATCCTCCAGGAACCTCTCCAGGTCAGCAAAGGGGGGCAAATGGGTCGCGCTATCCCCACCAAAGCGCTGTTCAAAACGCGACCTCAGGTCGGCAGGCAGCTTCTTCAGCACAATGTGCACCAATAGATAGGACCATTGGTCCACGGGCAGGTCAAGGCACTTAAGTGCGTTGATGGCCACCAAGAGCGGGTTCAACAGTTGGGTGCGCAACCCAGAGACCCGGGTGAGCGTCGGCAAACCCAAAATCTGCTCGATGTGCGTGTCGGCGAGGCCACGCTTATTATGGTACCTACGGGTAATTAGGTCCCGAGCCGTCTGGTACGCCTCGTCAGACACGGGCAGATGCTGGATGAGGCCCTTAGCCTCCCCATCCAGAACCGACATTAGATAGGCCAATTTTTGTGCTGGCCGAAGGTCAGCCCTGTCATTGACCAGGCTGTCAAACAAGTTAATGAAGCCCAGGTAGCTTCCTAGGCAGCCATCAAAATGGGGGAGGTCCAAAGTAGGGAGCCTACTCACCAGCCCCGGTGCTGACCTAGGAAGCTCCTGCTTCAGGCCGGGTTGCCCTTCCCTATCGGCAACTAGTTGTCTCGCAGTATTGGAGACAGCATCATACAGGTCCAAGACCTGGGCATAGTCTTCGCTGACCTTATTTCGCTGGTCAGCGGTGAAATCATTGATTGACACTTCAAGACAGCAAGTGCTGAAAGTGCGGAATTGCTGTTCCACACTTGCCAGGCGATCGTCAATCCGCTCGTACCTTTGAAGTAGGGCCTGCTGGCGATCAGGCCGGTTCGCTAAAGCACTGGCTGAGGCAAACCAGCGCAAATCTGACGCAATAGCACCAGCAGCCGCACGCAAGCCCTTGATAGCTGACATAATCAAAATTTCAAAAGAGCCCGGACAAGCGTTAAACAATATTAACAATCAAAACTTAATTTTTCTCAATTCTTTGAAACCAACAAAGTATTAGCCTGTTTACTGCAAGTGCAGGCAAGTGACAGGTATCTACTGTCCAACAAAATTAATAGTTTCAATATATATTGACACAAAACAAAGTCAAAGTTATCAAGGTTATCAAAGTTATAACTTATAACAAATTAAAAGTTGAAACTTCAAATTAATTAATTAATTATTTGCAACAGACAGACTGGCTGTGTTATTTGAGATATACTGGATATACAATAGTAAGTAAGCACAGAATATGTGTTACCTAGCAATATTATCTATATTATAACAAAACAAAGTTTATTAATGTGACCCGCCCAAGTGGCAAGGTCAAGTTGGTTGTTCTAATGTTTATGAATATATGCAATAAACTAAATCAATTGATACATATAACTGATATGTATCCAATCAAAGTGACTTATTAATGCAACAACAAATTTAAGTTAGATTTTTCAACAATACAAATCAACAATGACTGATTGAGGTTATGTGTGACAATGTGTTTCAAATTATCTAGGTCAACTTATACAATTAAATATTATGTATTTTAGTCAATAACTGACCTGACAAACACTACAATACTGTCTACAAGGTGAGATATATAGCTCATACAACACCAATCTGAGTTCAGATACAATCAACGGCTAAGATACAAGTTTACAATATAGGCAGTTAACTACGCTCTGCTACCAAAAATTATGTCTAGAATTTGGCTAGAAGGAGCTGGGATTAATTGCAGCAGATTTGTGGAAGCGTGACTCTATTCATCAGCCCTTGTCAGCCACAACAAATCTCAGACATAAATGTACTGTGTTGCACAGCGAATACAAGTAATCTTAATATTAATGTCTTACCAAATATCTCCTGGTGATGTTCTTGAGTGGAGTCCTGGAGGCAAGCTAGATACACACAAGACTAAAATTGGCCAATATTAGCAAGTGAATTATCTTTACTTTACCAGACTCCAACGCGGCGTCTTCAATGCACGATGCAAGTTCACAAGATTTTTCACAAATGTTCAATATGTCACAAACCGTGCTGGGAGTCAAAAAAGCGGCAATTTAATAGATTTCACAACTATTCGCGTAGCTACAAGGATGTGCTTTTCAAAAGGCGACCAATTCTTTTACGTACGAGTCGACAACGTGGTAATTTTTCAACGCGGGACGGAAGTGACAGTTCAGTGTGACCATTGTCAGAAATTTTCAATAGACTAAACAAAATGTTACTCAATCGATCTAATCGATTTGACTTATAATAAAAACTAATTCTGTTTCAAACAAAAACATTTATGTACATTTGCGAAGCAATTGCTGCCAATGTGTCTTTTTTCTTCTGACGACCTTTATATATTCTATTTTTCACATTCCTCAGGCATTCTTGTACATGCAAAAGCTCAATGAATACTAAAGTTTGTTTTTTTGACCACTCCATTCTTCTTCTTATTTCGTTTTCACGAAGTAAAAAGCGCGGTTTGTCCGGTATGTTGAAAACGTTTTTTTTCTTATTTTTTTTTTAAATACAACTATTATTAGGACTAAATCCTGTGTCGCGGGGGACTTTACAAACATACAACATACGGGCACAATTTGTGGATCACACAAAGTTTTGTCTCGTGTGGGAATCGAACCCACAACGCTCAGCGCAATGTCTAGCGATGAGGCGGCCGCTTAAACCACTATACGCCAACCGTGCAGTAAAAAAAAAAACTTTATCCAACAAGCATGGTTAAAGTTTAAAACTTGTTTAATACTTGTATAATACAGAAATTGCAATAAAATAAACAATACTTGTCTAAAACACGACTGTATTTTGTAGGTGAGAACACTATCAATGTATAAGACATGTTTTAAGCTGTAACAGACTTCAGTGTAAACGCAAATGTGTTTTATACTTGTATAGATACTTGTTGGCTACACAGTGTGAACGAAAGAATAGTTGAGACAGTTTCAATACATGTATAAAACAAATAATTATGTTGTCTACAAGTTTTGTATAAAACATGTATTGGACATGTTTCTTGGTGAAAACGAGGGGTTAGGATTTTAAATAAAGTTGTTACGTTTTGAGCTGAAAAGTCGAGACATTGAATACAAAGAGGGAGCCTGGCGCTAATTATAATGATTGACCATATAATGCAGTTACTACCATTCATGAATGATGATTTTCTATAACTTGAGTACATACGCCATTGCTACTATTGTATTTGTATTAATTATAAAATATCCGAAAACATTTAGAATCATCAGTTTGAATTTATACCATCGACGTAATTATAGATTTTTTACTTCGATTGAATTGTAATCTTATTTGGAAAGCAATAAGACTTATTTTCAAAAATCACGCAGATTCCGTTCAAATTCATACCGTCGACTTACCTAGTTTATGATTTTTATAGTTACGATTGAATTAGAACCCAATCCGAGGGTCTAGTACGAAATTTACACGGTGATGATAGACTAGTCGACGGGAACAATTTTCATACATTTTCTAAATGCGTCCCCTTAGCAGACTATCGATCGCTACTATCCGATAAGGGCGCTTTTAGAAAATTTATGGAAATTGTTCCCATTGACTAGTCTATTGTCACCGTGACGATCGAGTGCAAAACTGGTGGTTTGTTTGAAAAACAAACTCTTGGTAGACCCTCTGTATACATATAAGACTCATTTTCAAAATTCACACAAATTCTGTTTTAATTCACATACATACATAGACTCACGCCTGTTTCCCCAAAAGGCATATTAAACGCCCACTTTTCGTCAGTGTTTTGATCGCACGTAATAGATGGCGAGCCTATTGCCGCTTATCGGGATATTTTGTTTGCCAGAGCCTCGTCCGTTGATCGGCAGGTGCACCACTTGCAGGTGAGGTTGGCTTGGGAGACTTTTTTTTCTTTTTGGTGTGTTGGAAAATCCTCATGGAGTCCCTCCGCCCTGGGGGGGAAGGACAAAGGGGACTGTCAGACTCTTACTGACTAAAAACCAACCCGTGCTCCTCATGTACCCATGTGTCGGAGAGTAGGGTTTCACCGAAGCATTCCCCGCTACCCCCCGACGGGTATTGGCCCGCCGGATGGTCAGGCGGGCCCCGAACGGAATCCCCTAGTCGGCGGATGAAGGTGTTGGGATCCGCCGCCATAACACCCAGCGGCCGCAGAGGATAGGGAGGACGGCAACGCAACACCGCATCTCCTCTTCCTCTGCGGCCCCACCGCGACGCAACGATGGTGCGCCCCCATTTGGTCGCGGGAGATTGGGCGCGCGGCAACGCAACACCGACACGCCTCTCCTCCCGCGACCGCACCCGACTGCGAGGGACAGACAGAACTGTCCCCCGTACCCGCACCTTGGGACGCATCCTACGCAGGCCTCACGCAAGCCCACGTGGAGCGTCCCCTCCTGGGATCCCGCCTGGCTTCACCGTGGGTGTACCTCAAACCCACGGTTACTGAGCCCCCCCACCACGACAAGGTGGAGATCCTACGGGAGGGTGGCTTGGGACCCTATGTTCTTGGTGGGAACCCTATATACTTTGTTTTAATTCAATTCTTTGTAAAACTGTTTACCCTTGAATGAAAAATGATATTTCTACTAAATTATACTTTGTATCGGATGTAGACCATTGCGGTTGCAATTATTTATCATCTATAAAATAAAGTATTAGCTTAAAAGACTCTAGTATTATATCAAATTATTTACTTCATAATACTTTAATAATAATAATAACATTAGTTTATCAAATGTAACGACCTCCTTTATTTAGTTCTCGGACGTCACTGGCCGTATTGGCCGAATGACTGGTGACGTGGTATTATGCTTTTTTTACCATAACTTTGTTAAGCGACTTTTGAAAAGTCATGGTCACCTACTTATGCCCTTTTATGATAATCATTCATTTCTGGCGCTTGTCATGTTGAGCAATTTAGGTACATTACGGTGTACAGCGATATTGAAAATCTAAATGTGGTCATCAACTTTTGATGCTGACTGTACCTATCAGTCAGTTGCAGAAAGCTTCAATTAAACTTAATGGCTAATGTGTGTCATAATTTAATGACGTTGCAAAAACAAATTTTACGCTTGGTTAAACATCATTTAACTAATGAAGAACTAATGCCTTCAAGTTTAGTAAACGAAAAGAGTGAACATTTCCGTTTAGTTATATGCACAATAATCTATGAAATGTACTACGAGTAAAAATTTCAATAAACAAAACGTAATGATTACATATATCAAGGAGGTATAATTCTAAATATACATATTTAGTAAATCTGTGGTCAAGACTATCAAAACTTTTGTCAAAAATTTACATGTTTATGTTTTTGTAGTATTTAATCATTTTTACGATTTTAAATAAAGTTGTTACGTTTTGAGCTGAAAAGTCGAGACATTGAATACAAAGAGGGAGCCTGGCGCTAATTATAATGATTGACCAGATAATGCAGTTACTACCATTCATGAATGATGATTTTCTATAACTTGAGTACATACGCCATTGCTACTATTGTATTTGTATTAATTATAAAATCAAATATGAAAATGCCCAGTTAAACCCAAATAAAATTATTTATGTGGCAGTCACAAAATGAGAAAAGAGAGAAGGAAATAAGCTGTTATACTATTCAAGACATATTGGTAAAATTCCATACGATAAAGAAATATTTTTATATCTTTTGTTTGTAATGTGTCTTATTGTCATAATGCAATTAGAATAAAGACAATTATTTTTACACTTATGGAGAAGTATCTCTTCTTGCACTGGTATAGCTTGGATGATGACCTCCTCTGCTTACAATAATGTTAACATGAGTACAATCCAAAGCGCCTACGACACGTGAGAATCCATCAATTTCATAAAAGCTAGCTGCAACTCGACGTAGATCTTAAATGTAGACGTAGAACTTTCCTGTTTGGCAATTTAATAAATTTTGAGCTTAATTTTGCAAGGGCTTGAGAACTCTTTGCACTAATCTACACACTGGATTTGTGTTTATTTGATAATCATCCAAGACCTGTTCAGTTGATTAGATCCTGTGGCAAAAACCCTCAAACAAATTAAAAACGGTGTCAGACCATCAACATATTTATTTCTTTGAGACATGGGTTCCTTATCTACAATGTCTCGTATTTGGTAATCTGCTTCTATGGATACTCTGTATGTAATACTACTTTAGTACTTGTATATATTTTGTGGTAATACGTTATTTTCCGCCGTCGTGCCTTGAAAATAAATTCGCCTTGACGGAATTTGACCGCGAGAAATATCTTCTTCGGGATCAGACAAAGATGAAAGACTAGTTAAGACATAACTTAGATATTCATTGTATACCACTTCAATACCGTAAAACACTACAATGCATTGAAATATATTATTTAATAGAGCTATAATTGGCAACAAACACTTCAATGTACAATAAGATATTATGGAACAGAGATAAATTTTACAACAATAGAGCTTTAATACCTCACTAAGCTCAAATTAGATTTTAAAATTCACAATTGTCATATTTAAAATTCAGACTTGTCAATTCACGCTAATGATTGTACGTGCAACGTAAAACGCGCTTTAATGTAGGCTTACTCTTCATAAGTTAAATTTTATAAAGGATTAAATTTTACAAGAATTAGGCTTTGTGCAACGTCTTAATGATCGATTAGCGTTTAATCTTGTTTTAAAATTTTAAAGATCGTTTCTGCAACTGGCTGTCAATGTCAAAACAAAATAGAGAAATGTCTCGTACTTATGATTATTTAGCATTAGAGAAATTTCAAGTGTTTTATTTAATCAAAGAAAAGATTCATTTCTAAATTATTAAATTTTAACCATTCAAAAGTATATCGTTCATATCGTTTTCTATTTCGTTTTTACATTCATTAGTGAACATGACCGTACTATTGTCGTCTTCTAGGTAGGTCATAGATATATATAAAGAAAAGCGAGGGACCCAAAATACTCCCTGGCGGCACACCTTGATTTACCACACGGTATTCAGATGAGAATACAATTTCTTTTTTAGTTTTTGAGCATATACGTGTGATCATATACGATGATTTAAAAGATTTAAAACATTTCCTCTTACCCCATACGCTTCCAACTTATTAAATATTAAATTATAATTCACATAATCAAACGCCTTCTTTAAATTCATGTACAAGGCGGTGACATGTTTTTTATTATTTAAGCCAGTCATAACAGTTTGCAGAAAGTATACTCCTAAATTAATACATTTCTGTTTTCTGAAACCCACCTGCTCATCAGCGAATATATTATATTTTTCAAAGAAAGCATTTAAATAGGTCCCAATTACCTTCTCAAATATCTTCGATATAGTCGGTATTAAGGCTATCGGTCTATAATTGTTCATGTCGAGTTTATCGTTATTTTTGTAAAGCGGTTTAACAATAGTAACTTTTAGTTTATCAGGAAACACCCCAGACACGATACAGGCATTTATTATGTAGCTTAATATAGGTGAGATAATATCAGATACAGCTTTAAGAATTTTGGTGTGTACATCATCGTCATATCCAGTGCCATTTGTGTTTTTTAAATATTTTTTATTTTTATTTATTGTCAACAGGCGTTGTGGGCATCATAAAGAGAGATTGTGATACGGTTTTATTTAATGTATACGATTTTGTAGATTTTGTATCGTTAAAATTGATATTCATATATAGATATTTTTGAATTTTGAAATTGATAAGTGAAATATATCGACGTCAGTGAAATTGTCATTATACGATTTCATAATTCTCCTCAGAGAAGCCCTTTCGCCAGCTTTAGTTCTACTAAATTTAGGGGCGAATAATTTATGCTCATATGCGTTTCGAATTCTTAGAGCTACTGGGTATGCGGATGTAAATTTGATTCATTTGTTCGTTACAATCAAAAGTATTGTGACAGATCTTATATAGAAAAGTTTGGTCGAGGTAAAGTCTACGTGATTTGTGTACTTAGTGAGAATTTTTTCATTAGTGTACTGTATGACGACCATGTGCGAAAACATTTGTGATTAACAAATTTTATAAATTTACGTTGAACCCTCTCTAATTAATCGCTATTTGCGCCTTTATCAGCTACTTTTATATTGTAGGCCTTCTTTAACCATCTCGATTCTTTTTCACCCTCTATAGTTTCTGTTAAATTTTTGCCTACTATGGTATTAATATCATCTTCCTATCTCATTTGAGATTGTTCTGTTACGAACCTCTCTCGAACCCTAAAATGCTTTCTTAGTTGCCTATCCATACTACTCATCATAAATCCCTGCCACTGCCTAATTCTCTATGTCAGCACTTTTTGCCTTCTTTACTCATTCAGTCTCTTTCAACCTCAGTCTGCATCCATCATCTAACGCGAACAGTCCTACTATTTCCTTAGTGTGCCAGGCTCACTTCTAAATCCTAATTGTACCAGTTCTTTGTTCTATTTCTACTAAATCCAGTTTAAACAATTTCTAATATTATGCGTGTGTACCGTGCTCCAATAAATTGTTTTAGCCAATTTAAATATCTTTTTTTAAAAAGACATTTTCAAGGTCCCGCGTAACATTTGGTGGCAGGGGTGGGATTTGTCAGGATTCCCCGGTCCGTCTCCGTATCTCGCTCCGGTAATACTCCGCCGTCTCACATTCGTCTCTGCATCGCATTCGCCGTAGTTCGAGAATCGCGCTATCTCTCGAACAGCCCATCCGCCGCATACTGCGCGGTAAGCAACGGCCGAGTTCCCGAGTTCCAGTCCCCGAGTGCCCCGCAGGCAGTCCGCCGAGCTCCAGGTTCCTAGAAAGGGACATACCAGCTCTACACGAGGTGACCACGTTCATTCTCCTCGTCATCTTCGCCAGCATCCTGTAAGTGCAAACATTTTTATCCAGTGCAGTGCTATATTCTATTTCAAAATCGAAAGTGCCCAAAATCATAAGTGAAAAAAGTCCACACAGTGCGGTAGCAATCCCGTATTCTCGGTACTACATCCTTATCAGTTCCGACCGCCCGACCGTCGCCACATCGAGCTACAACAAACTCCATTGTTACTTACATTGTAACACTACTACCTCCATACCAAATCTTATTCAAGCTCTATACTATTTAAGTACCTAACCCATTGTTCTAATTCTTACTATAAGTTCTATATCTTTCCATTGTGTTCGTGTACTTCTGTGATTCTTTGTGCTTTTTTTTTAGCTGTGAATAATGACGACCAAAAAGGAAGAAACTGTTCTCCTTAACCGTATCGACATTAATACACCTTTCAAATTCATTTAACCCTACGATGGGTCCCACGATAAATTAAATTCTTTTATAAATAACTGTAAAAACGCATTTCGGTTAGCCTCAAAAACTCAAAAACCAGTCCTTTTATATTTCATCCTTTGCCGGCTTGAAGGCATAGCTGAATCCGCCGCTCCGATAAAAGAATTCGACAGTTGGGAGTCACTTAGCTCTTTCTTGCAGTCACAGTTCGGCGAGCGTAAACATTACGCTCATTTACTCACTGAGTTACAAGAAATTCACCAATTACCGGGTGAGTCGGTTAGCTAATACTTACTCCATTAAAATCGAAACGTGTCTCGCTCAATTTTTTACGAAAATCACTCTATTGAATAAGAAAAAAGCAGAGCTGTCAGGGAAGACTTCCGCTATGGAAGATCTAGCCTTGCACTCTTTCCTAATGGGTCTTATACCCAAGATCGGCAATTTAGTTCGCATGAAAAGTCCTTCCACGCTCAACGAAGCTATTAACTACGCTATATCCGAAGAAAAATAAAATATTCTACTATCCAAACGTAATCCTTACCAAAAGCGATACTCCCAAAAACCTTCTAATTCCCAAAACCGTCCTTAACCGATGGTCCAAAACGTTGGCCAGTCGTCCAACTCTACGCCACCTAGGTGTCGGTATTGTAAGAACGTAGGGCATACCATCGGCTCGGAATTATAAACGCCAACGCTCCCCAACGTCCAAACTTCCAAAATCGGGTCCACTATACCCAAGACGACTCTACCTACGAGGAAGACCTTTCTTTAAACGAATGGAGGGCTTACGACGGTGTCTCGTGAGACACCAAAACCGTTCAAAACCATCTCAATCCTTTTATAATGACACCCTTTCTTAGTATTCTGAATTCACTGTATCAAGAGCTACACCGCAGGGTACCAGCTACCAGCCCCAAAAGGAAAGCTCTGTCACTACTAAATCCTCTGTATCCACTGTATCAAGAGCTACACTACAGGATAACCGGCCCCAAAAAGGAAGCTCTGTCACTACTATATCCTCTGTATCCACTGCATCCGGAGCTACACCACAGGGTAACCAGCCCCCAAAGGGAAGCTCAGTCTCCGTATCCTCTGCATCCGCTGTTCCTACTAAATCTTAAGCATCCACCGTATCAGGCCTTCAGCCGCGAAACTCAATCACTGCATCCTCTGTATCCACTGCATCCCGAGATAACCATACTAGATTTTCTAGACCTTCTACATCCACTGTATCCTCTGCGTCTCGTAAAATAAATAAAATAATAAAAAAATATTTATTTGAGACCTGCGTAGGATGCGTCCCAAGGTGCGGGTGCGGTGGACAGTTCTGTCTATCCTTCGCAGTCGGGTGCGGTCGCGGGAGGAGAGGCGTGTCGGTGTTGCGTTGCCGTGCACCCTATCTCCCGCGACCAAATCGGGGCGCACCATCGTTGCGTCGCGGTGGGGCCACAGAGAAAGAGGAGATGCGGTGTTGCGTTGCCGTCCTCCCTATCCTCGCCGCTGGGTGTTTTGGCGGTGGAGCCCAACACCTTCATCCGCCGCCAAGGGGTTTTTGTTCGAGGCCCGCCTGAACATCTGGCGGGCCAATACCCGTCGGGGGGTAGCGAGGAATGCTTCGGTGAAACCCTACCCTCCGACACATGGGTATATGAGGAGCACGGGTTGGTTTTTAGTCAGTAAGAGTCTGACAGTCCCCTTCGTCCTTCCCTTCCAGGGCGAAGGGACTCCATGAGGATTTTCCAACCCGACACAAAAAAAAGGGCACTCCGCTCTTTCATAAACTAATTTATGTTTACGAGGTAAAACTATATATCCTTGTTTTTAGTCTTATTTGTGTTCGAGTGCGAGCTCACACGCACACTCACGTGTGTGTGTGTGTTTGTGTGTTGTACTTACTAAAATACTCACCAAATCCTCTGCATCCACTGTGCCCCGTACATCCACTGCATCCTCTGTATCCACGCATCCCAAGATAGCCTTACTAGATGTTCTAGAGCTACTTCATCTACTGTATCCTCTGCATCTCGTAAAATACTTGCCAAATCCTCTGCATCTACTGTGCCCCGTGTACTGTGGATATCCACAGCATCTTCTGTATCCACTGCATCCCGAGATAGCCTTACTAGATCTTCAAGACTTTCTACATCCACTGTATCCTCTCATCCTCCTAGCGTTATCCCAGTTTCAACCCGGGGTCCGCTAACTAGTTTAACCGGATTTGACTGAATATTAGCTTTTCCACGGAGTGACTGCCTGTCTGACCTCCGCAACCCAAAGGGATAGCGATATTCCATGGTTTAGACTAGTGTCAGTTTATTTAGAAGGTACTGACGCCCTATAACGACTGTCAAAGATCTTCATGACAACCGGGACCGACGGCTTAACGTGCTCTCCGAGACACGGGACAAGCGATAATTAACAATTCAATACGCACATAATTGTATCCTCTGCATCCCATAAAATACCTACCAGATCCGCTGTATCGTATGTCCCCGCTGAATCCTCTACGTCTCGTTATATACATACCAGATCCACTGTTCCCACTGCATCCGCTGTATCCTCGAAATCTTATCATTCACTTACCAAGTCTACTGAATCCTCCTTTGTACCTGCTAAACCTCCAATTACCACTAGATCTACCCAATCCGTTGTGACCAGCTCCTCTAAATCCACTGCGTCTACTACATCCGTATCTCCTAATTGGACGTAGATAAGCAAAAAGGATTCAACCCACAACATGACCGAAAATGAGTCAAGTATACCAAACTGCTCGTCAAGGTCTATATTTTCGATTAGAAAAAACAATCCAAGTAAAATACGAATATTTTGACATTAAAATTACACTGTTTACCAAGCCACATGTATGGCGCAACCCTATTTTAGTTTCGTAAAAACGATCCATTCTCCTTGCATCATCTTGGAAAACGGTCAGTCAAAGAAACTGACACAAAACTAAAATGTTTAAAAAAGATCCAAAGCATGTGGATCCTTTTAGATTATAATATTTAATTCAAAAATATGCAAAAGATAAAGCACTAAAAAGAATCAAAAAGCATGAATCCTTTTTGTTAAACTAAATTTTTACTTAAAAAGTGCACTGGTTAAATCACAAAAACGATTCAGAACATTTGGATCTTTTTTGTTAAACTAAATTGTTACTTAAAAATGCACTGGTTAAATCACAAAAATGATTCAGTACCCTTGGATATTTTTCGCTAAACACATTTCTGTGTTTCTGATGGTATTGATGAATACAACGTAATGGATCTATACCCATCGCAGTCATTAATATAACTATATTTTATCAGTCTAAATGGAAAAGCTCGGTGGAGATCTATGTCCTGCATTGAAATGATGAGTTTGGCGTGTTATATGTTTAATAGTATAGTAATACTATAAGCAGCGATAGCTGAGAGGAGAGACCGACAGACTGCTACGCAGAGGGTGTCGGGTTCGAATCCACGGCACGCACCAATGACTAATCGCTTGCTAATCGGTGAAGGAAAACATCGTGAGGAAACCTGCATGTCTGAGAGTTCTCCATAATGTTTTCGAAAGACATCTGAAGTCTGCCAACCCGCACATGGCCAGCGTGGTGGACTATGGCCTTACGTGACGAACGTGATGCCAGATCTGGAAAATCAAACCATTCAATTAAAAGGTATTAATACCAGTGAAAAAACCGTGTCTACCAAATCTTACTTAAAAATTCCACGTAATTGAAGAAATAATAGACTTGAATGCATCATCGGCACCGATCTTCTCAATGACTTAGATGGCATTATTGATTACAATTCCGGTACACTACTAATCTGACATTTCGTGGTTAGACTGAAAATATTATGAGCTAGTCTACAAAATTCCGCCTCGCACCGAAACAATAATTGAATGTGCAGTTACTAATACCGAATATCGTGTAGGACTCATTCTAGATCAACATATATCCAACTCTCTCCTAATTGCTAATTCCATTGTTGCTGTAAAAGACAACAACAGAGTAAACTTATCTGTATTATAATACATCTGAAGACACAGTCGAAATCAATTCCGACATTAAAATAAATCTCCAACCCTTCAACGCTAATTCCTATTATATATATACACGCTGATTTTTTATTGGTTTAGGAAAAAAAAACCTCTCGTTGGAAAAAATATCTGCTATTCATATTCAAAATCAAAATTTACCTACCACGTAAAATAAAAAAGTTATAAAAGTCTATAACTCCAGAAACTACGTAGTAACACACGACTCGATCGAGCGCGTCGGCGCACTGTACCTAAAACAGCTGTTGAACTCACGCGGCGAGGTCAACAGCTGTTTTATACAGCGCGTGTAACAGTAGGCAACTAGGTACCTACACATAAAACACGTATCAGTCAGCACAGCACTAAGAAGTACGGATGGATAGTGATATCTAATTTACGTACTTACAAAACACAAATTAATTATGACGACAACTTCAATTTTAAGCACATAATAATGATTAAAGTAATAAACACATGTAACTAAATAGCTGTACCTATTCCTTCGTAAGTCAACAGAAATAAGCTGTGGGTTCACGCAATCATAATAAACTAGTAGGAGAAAGAACGAAGAACTTATTATTAGTTACGTATTAGTCGTAGGTACATAATCATTTTCAATAACTAGTAAAAGCCGAATTTAGGTATTTACTTATTTCTGGCGTGTTTTAAACATGTTATCACAACAATTAATAAATCAAATCATTTACCTTTACAGTCTTCTGCTTACATCACAATCAATTTACACATTCCGCACTCGGAATACCTACAGCGCATGTTTCTCGCGTTCTCGCGACTCCGTTTCTTCTTTGTACACTAATCTTATAACCTCGATCCACTAATAAAACCCTATGGAGTCAGGTCAGGTTGCGGCCTATCAATCCACTAGCGAACACATCAGTATTGTAAGGATGCACGATTGTAGTTTTATTACGTAACACGGACACGTCGTGACGTGGTCGTCGTGATATACGACTGTCCCATTGACCTAATTTCTTAAGACTGAAGGTCAACTTGCGCCCGCGCCGCACGGCCGTACCCCGCCGCGCCCCCGCGCCCTTCTGGCACCCTGCAGCGGAGGGTGGCGCGCATAGATTATACACTTATACTGGTAGTGGCGCGCGTTCAATGACTAATGCCAGTGTGTGTGTGTGTGACACGATCACACGTACTTTGCCAGTGTGCGGCAAAGTAATACTTCGAGTTCTCGTACTATTAAATTAATGAATTTCTCAAGATTTTTTTAGCTTATATTTCAGATATTATTAGCTGGTTAGGTTCTATTAACGATAAGTAATAAGATGGCTTTCGCTCCAAAACCAATAAAAAATCAGCGTGTGTATATATATATATATATATATATATATATATATATATATATATATATATATATATATATATATATATATATATACCTATATCTATAACTCCAGAACCTATAATACCAAATCTTCTACATCCCGCAGAGACCAAGTCCTGAACATGCTTAGGACAGAACACTTAAACGACGAAGAAAAGTCTCGACTCCTCGACATATGTTCCCAATATTCAGACATATTCCAATTACCTAACGACAAACTTACTACCACCGACTTACTAGAGCATGAGATAAATACTAATCCCAATGACCCTATCAACGTCAAATCCTACAGATTCCCAGAAATCCACAAAAAATAAGTCGAAACCCAAATTTCCAAAATGTTATCTCAAGTTATTATCCAACCTTCTACTTCTCCATGGTCATTCCCTATATGGGTAGTCCCAAAGAAAATAGATGCTTCCGGCTAACGAAAATGGGGTATCGTTATAGACTACAGAAAGCTTAACGATATTACCATAGGGGAAAGTTACCCAATTTCACAAATTCATCATCAAGTAGGTCAAAGCAAATACTTTTCTACTCTCGATCTCTGTTCTGGTTTTCACCAAATTTCCATCTCAAAAAGGACGCTGCTAAAACTGCATTCACTGTTCCGCAAGGACATTTCGAGTTCAAACGCATGCCATTCGGACTCAAAAATGCTCCCGCAACTTGCCAACATCTCATGTACACAGCCCTAGCTGACCTTCAAGGCATTTACTGTTACATATTATATCTCGACGATATCGAAATTATTCACACGACCTCCCTAATCACTGCGAAAAGCTCTCTAAAATTTTCGAAAGACTACGTAAACATAATCTCAAACTTCATGCCGACAAATGCGCATTTCTACGCAAAGAGGTCAGCTATCTTGGTCACATTATTAGTGACAAAGTCATAAAGCCCTAATCCTTATAAAATCAAGGCTATAACACAGTTTCCTATTCCTAAATGTCCGATACCAAAACCTTCCTAGGCCTTGTCTCTTACAATCGTCGTTTTATCCCTGAATTCTCCAAAATCGCCAAACCTCTAACTGCTTTACTAAAAAGGACATCCCTTTCTCCTGGTCAAACGAGCAACAACAAGCGTTTGACGAACTAAACGAAAATCTCGTTTCCGCCCCTATCCTTGTTTACCCTGATTTCACTGAACCTTTTGTTCTAACCTGTGACGCTTCCAATTATGCTATCTCCGCTATCCTATCTCAAGGCGATATATGAAACTTTCAAAGCATTTTATAACATACAGCTTCTGAAATATGCAAGTAACGATACAAATTGTCGAATATGTCCCGACGAAGTATAAGCAATTATAGATCGGACGTAAAGTACACACCGAATAAAATGTTGTATACGTCTAAGGTTCACCTAACTAGTCTAATCTTAAAATGGTTTATCTTTTATTGGATGACAAACTGATCTACCAAGATTTGGCTGTGCCAAATCACACGGAAACACAGAACCAAATCGCGGGGGACCAGTTATCGCTCTCGGTTAGTTATGGTTTCATGGACAGTACTTAGACAATGATGATTTGGTTTTATGACATCGAAGAAACTAACACATTATTAATTTTATTATCGCTTGCCCCGTGCCTCGGAGAGCTTGTTAAGGCGCTGTTATACCTCAGAAGCCGTGAAACACCTAATTTTTCGTGGCGCGTCTAGCCATAACGGTACATATTACAAACTAGGAAAAATTAGAGCTTAAAGTCAAAAGTCTGAACAAAAGACTTTTGAAAGAATTTTTCATGTACGTAAAATAGAATCACGGTAAGAAAATCACAAAATCGAGGCAGAAAATAATCTTTCGTCTCACTGTTTGCAATATTTTGATCGTAAGCTGTCATATTTTTTTTGATAATATTGTAGGAAATCTAATGAACTAAAGAATTACCCTATTTATTTTCATATTATACGTGTATATTTTGTAAAATTAATTAAAATCTCCCAAACGTCTATGACTTTGACGCTCGGTAGATCCCATCAATATCAAATGCTTCAGCAATTTAAACCTTATTAGCATAAGCGGTGTACTGAATGTCAGTTGCTAGTTTACGCCCCGCCCAGACCTCATCATTCGGCTATGAGCCCTGTGAGAGATAGGTCATGTCGCTTGCGTCTCCGCTGCACGAAATTTTACGTAAACCTGTTTGTTATTATAATACGACGATTTGAGTTCGTAATTTCATGTTCTATGTTATAGACTGAATACTTTGAATCAAATAGGCTTTTCATGTAACTATGGGCACATATAATTAGGACCTAAGTTTATACTCTTGTTGCGTTTAATATGTTATTGTTTCTGTGCTTATAAATATATAATTAGAAGAATAAAATATGGACAATTAGAGAAATGAAGTTCTACGAAGGATTTGTACAAGAAAGCGTCGTAATAAAATAGAAATTCATCCATGGCCAAGTGATTATGAAATATGTAACATTTTTACACAAATTATTTTCATAAGAGTCTTTTATGACTAACTATGTTACTTATATATTAACGATTATGCATAATATAATTATATAAATTATTCTCACAATACATAGCTGCCACAGTTTTCAATTTTTGAAAGAGTAATAACATAAAATCGAATCATTTTATGTACCTATATTTCAAATCCATTAGCTTGTCAGAGCGCCTGGAGCGCTAAGATGCCGCCACGGCGAACAATAATGATGACAGCGCTAATATGGCGCTCCGCAATTTTGTATTATTGTGTTTTGAATATAAACCTTTTTAGGTACATCGGGTAAAACTTTGATTATTCATAAACAATTAGGTATGTCTCAGTACATCTAATATCTTTTTAATTTCTAAAATCAATCATTTATAAGTAAGAAGGTAACTTCTCTGTTTGCTATAACACAAGATATAGTATTTTTTTAATAATAAAGTACGTAACTAATTATCATTATTGTAATTACAGTGAAGTTAAAGATAACAGTTCTGCAACGTCTTACACACATTTGACTTCAGTCATTCCTAACACGATCTGTTCAAGAGCTAGCCAAGAAATGCCAAACAATTTTTTTAACAAATTTGACTCAAATTTCGAAGTGATAAGCAAAAATTACAAGAGGGATAGTAGTGACTGGTTTGAATTGCATAAGAATATGTTGACAGATTGCAACTTTTGTATAGTGGTAAAAAGAAGAGATAACAGCAGTAAAGCCAACTTAGTAAAAAATATTTTGTACAAATAAAATATTTGCAATGTTAAATCAGTTGCGCATGGAATCTAAAATGAACAACTGGCTTTGCAACAACTGGCGAAGCAAGAAAATAATAATATATAATAAAATAAATAACAATCGAGCCTTGTGGATTATTCGATTATTGGTGCCACGCCAGATGGATTAATAGGTCCAAACACGATTGTGGAAATTTAATGTTCTAAAGTTGCCTATAAGAATGGCCTGGAGAATAGTATAAGAGCAAATGAAATACAAATATGGAAACATGATAAAAAAGTGAACTGACTAGTCTAAACAAATATTGTAATTGTTATTACCAAATTCAGGGGCAACGCCACGTTACACGCAAACAAAAGTGTTTATTTGCTGTGTGGAGTGGCGAAAGTATACCACCAAAAATAGAAATTATAGAAAGAGATGATGTTTTCTGGGAGAAGCTTGTAGCGTTTTATATGAATTGGCAGTTGCCTGAAATTGTTGATTCTCGTCAAGCTCAAGGGATGGCATTGCGAGATCACGGAGAGGAAAGTGTTTCATCAGTGCTTGAAATTTCTACAATACCAAGCCGTAAAAGGAAAGTAAATGAAACTGTGCCTCGTGAACAACAGCAAATAATAAGTATTGAAGCCTTATCACCTCACACACTGCCTTTAACATTCTATGAGAATAAAGAAAACCTGCCGGGTTGTAGCAGACAGCTAACTTTTGATGAGCTGTAAACTCTGTATTTCGTTAATAAATTATAAATGAATATAAATAAATATCTTTTAATATTTATTTTCTTTGAAACAACACATATTTGAAGCGAAAGAAATTTTTTATATTTTTCCATACAAACATATATGACGAGAGCTAACGAAAAAGCAGTAACTCAAATTCTAATTCTATAATTTTCTAAGCGACATAGCAGTATCTCATGAATAAGGTATATCCACATATATTTTTGATGTTTCATCTATTTTGAAAAATAATGATGGGTTGGGTTTCGAAACGAGTCGCCTGAATTTGAGGGTATTGGTAGTGTAGGGGGCTTAAGGTTGTTCGTTTTAATCCCCTAAAAGTAATTTTGGCTGCCGGAGTTGCGTCTAAATATTTTTAAACAATTTCCAAAATTTCATAAATACTTCGGCAATTATGCAAAACGGAGTATATTTTTTATACTTTAGTACAGTTTTACAAATGTAATTTTTAGGTTTTATGGGAAAAACGTGAAACGAAACACAAAACTGCCATCTTGGAATGATCATATTGACAGCTAATGTCAAATTTGTGCGTCATTGCTTTCGAGTGCTTTGGGTTAGGTGCGACTGTAATAAGTAAATAAATAGGTTATGTTAGGTTCTCTTTTGACCCTTAATCCGAAAATAGTTGTCGAAGCCCTTCGCAGGGCTCGGACAACCTTAGTTTATTAAACTAGTGTGTTGAATGTGGTAGTTGGCAGTGCCATACACACCGATGTTTGGAGACTTTTTTTTTCAGAGGAAGCCAAGTATTTCCGGCAAGTGAAAATTGTAAGGGGGGTTTCAAGACCTCCCCTGCTCCCTCTCCAATCACTCACAACCCCTAAAAACAGCGACGTATTTCGAAACCTTTGCCATAATAATTATACCTATAATAACAATAAACATCCATAAATAAATAAAATAAATCAACTTTTACTAAACTTCAATTATCTCGTAACTAGCTTTAGTTGAGATACGGCTTTTGCGCTTAGTAGAGCAGTATTGTGTTTTTTAGGGTACCGTAGCCAAAAATTGTAAAAACGGAACCCTTATAGATTCGCAATGTCTGTCTGTCTGTCCGCCCGTATATCACAGCCAATTTATTGCAAAACAGATTTGAAAACTGGCAGGAATGGAATTAGATGTAGGTATTCTATGAACTGCTTCACTATTTTTATACAAAAACAAAACAAACATAATAATGGCCTCTCCATACATGGAACTGACTTAATTATTTTTATCATCTTACGGCACGTAGGTATTTACCTACTTTCGTCAACATTTAATACCTATAACGTCTAATGTAAACAAGTTTTGCTCATGGCTGCACTGAGAACAAAAATTGCGCTATGCCTATATTGTACAAACAGATTGATGTATGTAATATAAATTTTAATATCAGTGTCTCAATTCAATATGCTAAAACGTTTTGCTTGCGATTTTGAAATATTGGAATACGGATGTCGCCAGAATACGGCCGCACGCGACGAGAATGAAGGGGGGCGCCCCGCAGTAGACGGAGCTAAGCTCCCTTCACCTCCCCTGCTTCACCCCCTCATTAACCAAAACAGTCGCTTAGGACAGCGCCTTAAGTCGTAGGTCCCGGTTGTCACGAAAACATTTGACGGTCGTTATAGGGAGTCAGTACCTATCTGTGAATAAACTGACACTAGTCTTAACCATGGAATATCGCTGTCCCTTTGGGTTGCGGAGGTCAGACAAGCAGTCGCTCCGTGGAAAAGCTAATATTCAGTCAAATCCGGTAAGACTAGTAAGCGGACCTCAGGTTGAAACTGGGATAACGCTAGGAGAAAGAGAGCCACCCATGAAACTAACAGCACCATACTTGATGATACTTGATGGCACGGGCTGTTTCCGCAACTCCACGTCTTGGCGTGTATTTTGCGTGCGGGTGGGAATGGTGTCGTCATTCCAGCCACCCCAGCTCTTCGAGGAAGGCCAGCAGACTCTTGATGTGGCCCACTGCTTCCCTCAGGGTGTTGTGTCTTGTCAGGTACTGCTGCCTGTACTGTGCGACCTCAGGGCAGTCGAGGAGCAGGTGGGCTGCCGTCTCGTCTGCTGCCATACAGGCCCTGCACAGCGGGCTGTCGGTGATGCCTAAAGTAAATAGGTGTTTATTAAGGAATCCGTGTCCTGTGTAGGCGGCCGTGACTGTCCGCAGTTGTTGTTTGGACAGCCGGAGGATTTGTTTAGCTATCTTACCGTCTACTGCGGGAAGAGCCTCCTTGGCCTGCCTACATGTTTCAATACCAATCCAGGACTGGTTGTGTTGGGTCCTGGTCCTATTTCTTACCAGGTTGCGATAAAATCCAGAAGGGAGGGGAATAATGGGCTCGGGTCCCACCACCTCTAAAGTGGCCCCTCTTCTGGCAAGTACGTCGGCTGCGTCATTCCCTCTAGAGCCACTGTGGCCCTTGATCCATTGCAGTGTTAATTTGTTTTGTTTACCTACCTCTGTTAGTTTCTGGTGGCATTCAAGCGTGAGCGCCGAGGTGATAGTATGGCTTTTGAGGGCTGAGAGGACTGCCTTACTATCTGAGAGGATCCTAATGGATCGTTCCCTTACCTCACGTGCCATGATTGCTGTGGCAGCTAGGATTATGCCAAAACATTCGGCCTGGTAGACCGTGTTGTAGGCTCCCAGCGGTGCTGCGATGTTGATGTTTAGGTCCTCGGAGAATACTCCTGAACCTGTACCTGTATCCGTCTTAGACCCATCTGTGAAGATCGTGAGCTCGTTGTGATTAACCGCTCCTTCGTGTAGATCCTCGTACAGTTGGATTTTGTATTTCTTGTCGAACACAAATTGTTTCGGTATTTGGTCGCCAATGGCTTGTGTGAGAGGAACTTCTCTAAAGAGTGTATTTAAGTTGCTAGTGTGCGGTGTGTTGGTGTCTTTCCAGAGCTTCAGAGCTCTTAGCCAGACCGCCGACATCGTTGCTTCTTGTTGTATAAACAGGTGCAATGGGGGCAGGTCCAGCAACACTTCGAGTGCCGCTGTAGGTGTAGTAACAGCACCATACTTTGCAGTATGCATAGACTCGAAACAAAAATATGTAAGTCACGCAAAGTTTTGTTTCGTGTGGGAATCGAATCCAAGAAACTGGGTACGACTGCTTACGTCGGCGACCATTTAAACTAGTTGTCAAGATTAGTTCCATGTGATGATAAAATTAGGCATCTTTAGAAATTTAAATAACCTTGTTCTTGTATAGCTATGCCTAATAAACACGAGAAACTGACGCACTTAGTTCCAATTATTAGCTGTAGAATACACTTAAAATAATAGTTACATCGCTACAGAACATTGCTACTGAATAATAAGTTACTTGAAATAATAGCTACAAAAAATATTTTGTTCTGACCTGGCGAGGACGCTAGCGTTGCAGTTTATACTGCAACATTAGCTGACGCAAGCGCCGCCGTATTGATCTCCAGATGCCACTATTCAACCTAATGGAAGGAAAGAGGAACCCACCACGCACCCTCGGATTGACCACCCCAACTATTGCAATCTCATGATTGCATTGCAGGAGCGATGGGCAACGACTGAGGCTCAGTCGTTGCCCATCGCTCCTGAGGATGCCTCGTGCAGAGGCGAAACACGTGTCGAAGAATAGTCGGCGCATACAGCGGGATACTGCAAGTCAGGTATCTTCCTGGAACCCATACCATTCCTATATCCCTTATCCTTTTAGAGGAGTTCGGTATTGTCAACCTTTTTCTATTGCAATAGTTGGGGTGGTCAATCCGAGGGTGCGTGGTGGGTTCCTCTTTCCTTCCATTAGGTTACAATGGAGTTCCGCCAAGTAACGCCTGATTCAATCAACTACGCCACTATTCACATAATTGTGCACGTTTTCATTACCACCCGCGTGAATTTAACATTCTTCAGAAATCACACTATCTACTGCAGAAAATCTCATAGAAATCCGTTCGTTAGTTTTTGAGCTTATGATGATGATGTCCTCCGCGACGTGTCAGTAAACGGCGACCCTAAACGTCTTTTCTGGCATGTACCCGGATGTGACTGGCGAAGCCAAACTTGGTAGAAAATCTGTAATATGTATGTGTAGTTACGCCGCCTTTTTTTTATTTAGCCGTCATTCAGGCTCCGTACAGGAATGTTGCACTAATGAAAGTGTAAGTGCATACTAATATACACGGTGGCCGGCGATCTCCATTTTATAATATGTAGTAGAGGATGGCCGCAGGTAAACACGTACTATTACTATTATCCGTTTTTCCCGATCCCGTGCGAATTTCAAGAATGCCCTTTTTGGTGCACCCCTATGCCCTTCAAGGAACATAGGCGCGTGCCAAAATTTAGCTTCTTGCGCCCAATAGTTTCGGCTGTGCGTTATTTGTGAATCAGTCAGTACAACGCAAGGATTTTATAAATACAGCCAGGTAGATGAGTGTTTGTATGGACATGAAAATCTATTTATTCTCGTTTCTTTACTTAATAAATTACATGAGAAGATAGACAAGATTTTATGATGTAGAGTTCTACATAAGATGCAATTAAGTTACCAGCTGCGTGTTTCCGTCGATTGCCGTAAACTTACATAAATACTACTGAAAGGATCTCATGCGGTTTTTACCTATAGACAGAATGATTTATGAGAAACGCGGCGAAAGCTTAGTGGAATTATGGAGAGACTGCTGCCTAGATAGTGCGGGTGGTTTTACGTGTTCTCTAAATGCTATAACTTTTTAAAATCAGTTACCTATCTGCAAAACAGACAGTCACGGAGTTCCTTACTGCTTGAATCGAAAGATCCGTACATATAATTAGTTACATACTAAAATTCTTATTTTTTGTCAGCATGTGTGCTTGAGACAAGTATGTCTAATATATTTATTTCGCCTAGTAACTATAATTAATTCTACTAATGTTTAATCAAGTTCAAGGATTCTGCTTGTATCTTGTTACATCAGAATCTGTTGTCATAAAATATTTGCTCCAAACGGGTCTGTAACATTACCTATTCATTTTTTTAATGCGTTATAGTTCAGTCATTTTAGGCCAATACACGTGCAAATCTCGAATAATCGACATACCCAGTATATTATCACGTAAAAACTTGTATTTTGGCATCCTAAAACTGTTCTCAAAAGTCACATATAATTGGATGTCCGCAAATTTGATTTTTTTGCAAATACCTCGTTTTCTATGGGTTTTACGCTTTTTGTATTTATTATCAATATTATAGAGAATTAAATTCTCTACAACTTTTCTATTTAACATTTGTTTATACTTTGAACTGTTCCTCAATTCGATTGAATTTTAATATTAGCTGATATGAAATATTTTTTCTTTGGATTATTTTTTCTTTCTGTACTTACTTCTTGTATAGTTTAAATTTGAAGCAATTTTTTGTTAAAATTATTTTTGTTCGCTCATGTCTTTCAGCGTTGCATAGAAATTAAAGATCATATTTAGAATATGAGATTGTATTTAGAATATGATATTAAAGGTTATGAAAATTGTAGAGTGTTGCAAATAACAAAAGGAAACACAAAAATGTCATGACCATTATGTAGTTAGAACAGGACACTTTACTTCAACCACTATCAGACTTATATCTGACAATGCTTTTCAACGAGCCCTTTAATGGTAGTCACGCAAAGAAAGAAAACCTAAGGGTAAGGGTAGGGTAGGTACTTAAATCTCTTTTTCCTGATAATTATAACGATTAGTAGCTACTTGACGGCCAGTTGGCGCAGCGGGAGTGTAAGCGAATGCTACGCCGAAAGTCGCGGGTTCGATTCCCGCTCGTGCATGAACATGGATGTTTGTCTTGGTGTATAAATCTTTTATTTAAGTAAGTTAGAACATTAAAGTAACATAATTTATAAGTAGCATATAAGTGAAGCTTAATCTAATCTAATACAAAAACCATAAAAACAAATTTAGAAAGTGAAAATATTTACATGGTTTAGGCGTCATAGAATGCCTCCGCATCAATGTCATCGGGTAACGTGCCCAGAAGGCTGGCAGCATTGCCACGCTGGATGGCAATGCTGATTCTCTGAGCAAAGAATAAACCAGCCTTCTGGTCACGTGAGACGTCGATTAACCGTTTAGAAATTTCTCGGAATAGAGAACGAGCGCTCGGACCCCATGAGCCTAGCGTTTCCACCCCAAACGGCTCAAACACGTAATTACTTACTAAATTACTGTATTTGCGCCGTTTGAGGCTTTCCGCAGTTGCAGCAGCAGCGCCAGCATGGCCTCCCGTGCTTGGAACGTGTGATGGCGCGAGGGTGTCTACGCAGGTTGCGTCCCACACCAAAGGCCTACCCATTTTCCAAGGCAACAATGACATACCATCAGGTCTCTTACCGTCGTCGCGTACCAAACCATTTGGTTCAAGTACAGCTGGTACGCCAGACGCGACAAGAGCACGACGGATTATATCATTCAGATGGGCATGACGAGGAATTCTACCAGCGCTTCTGCTGCAAGATAGCCCATGGTGGCCGAGGCTATCGACGTCTTCTCCACAATGACATCGATGCGGAGAAACACACGGAGCACCTAAACGAAGACAAATGGCAATACAGAATGTCTCATCGTCCAACATGGTTCCAGTGTTGGACGATGGTAGTGCCTGAAGCCATAGACCGGATTCCCATTCTCCCACAGCCAGCAAGCGAGCACGCTCTGTAACATTTAAAGAAGTATCCAAAAGATTTTTTATTACTATGTTACAAAGCGGCTCGTCCCACAGTCTTTGGGAGAATAGGTTGGTAGGCAAATCAGTGCTTGGACAAGCCATTTTCCAGGCGTTTATGGCTTCGGTTTTGCACAACACTTCTGAGTTAACTAGTGTAGGTGATAAAATTTTCCTAGTTAACTCTTCCGTGCTGTGAACCGAAGACAGAAACGCCGGTAAACTGACACTGGAAATTTTGCGAACGCCGAGACCACCCAAACGTATGGGCAAAGACGCTTGTAGCCAGGCTCGATCGTCCAAGTCCACATTTAAAATTCTCTTTAAAGTAATTAGGATAATTTGGTCTTGGTGTTGTATTTCTATGTCTAATTATTTAATCCGATCTATTTTAAGGTCATAGCCTTATTGTATTGTACATAATTGTATCATATCATCAATATTTATATCTATTTATCTAAACGACTATAAAAAGTCGCTAATTGCTATGTAACTGTTAGAATAAATAACAAAACACGGAATTTCGTTACAATGCCTAATGCGTGTTGGTTTAGTTTCTATTGTATGTTTTTATTATCAATTATCACTTACCGAATTGAGGATGTCACCGTGTTACGGTTCAATACCTATAGTATAACGAACTGAATTATAAGTTGGATTATTAATTATTCATTAAATTTTAAAATCAGTGATTAGAATGCGTACAACTAATTACATACATACATTTTGCACGCTGCTGTGACAGCAAAACATTATGGAACTATTTGACTCTGTAACATCTTTTTTTGTATACCTACTCATGTTTTGCAAAATAGGTAAAGAATGAAAAAAAAAAAATAAAGATCGCATCATTCTGAAACACATATTTTTGTATAGGTAACACATTGTCTACTGCATTGGTCTAACGGTTGTTGGTACGACCTCTACCTGTAAGGTCTCAGGTTTCAGATTATTGTAAATACTTTTAGTCTTTCTGGTCAGAATTTCTAAGTAAAAAATACTAACAATTTCTGGGCACTGAGCTTACTTCCGTCCAGTGAGCTTGTTTAGTCAGCTACGTTTTTTTTTCCTCGCTGTAGAAATGCATTTACGCATACCCCCGCAGGATGAAAAGCGGGGGGTATGTGAGACTCGGTGGCTGGAGTGCAAGGCCGTAATACCCACTAAAACCACAGTGCATAATACCACGCCATTTTGGGGCGCCAGGGGGTCGCGTTAGCGTTCTACCCTGGCACCCCGGTGGATAGCCAGAAGGCCACAACCTTCTTGGCGGCGGATGAAGATGTTGGGCTCCGCCGCCAAAACACCCAGCGGGCGCAGAGGATAGGGAGGACGGCAACCTGACAACACCGCATCTCCTCTTCCTCTGCGGCCCCACCGCAACGCATCCAATGGTGCGTCCCCATTTGGTCGCGTGAGATAGGGCGCGCGGCAACGCAACACCGACATCGCGCCTCTCCTCTCTCTCAGCCTCTCCTCCCGCGATCGCGCACGACTGCGAGGGACAGACAGAACTGTCCCCCGCACCCGCACTCTTGGACGCATCCTGCGCAAGCTTCCTCCAAGCCCACGCTCCGCTTCCCGGGAACCCGCTTAGCTTCACCGTGGCTGTCCAAGCCACGGTTACTGGGCCCCCCCACCACGACAAGTTGGAGATCCCACAGGAGGATGTCAGCTACGTTTAACATCTAAGCATCCAACTCATTTAATTCTACTATCCATACTTACTTTATTGCATATATATACAAACTTTATATTTATAAAATTGTTTGATATTTTCCGTATTTATTAACCAATGTAGCCTTAACAGTTTCCCTGTCCCGTGTATCATATATGATTCATAACAATTGATTTTCTATGGTGTCTCGCGCCGGACAGCGAATGGGTTAATATGTTAGCAAGTTTCACGCCATAAAACAATTTGGTGACAAGTTCTTTAACTGGTGTTTTAATTTCTTTCCAGTAAATTTTCCTGTATTCGTATATGGCGCAGCCATAGGATGGATGTCTCCAATGACGCTTCTGCTGCAGTCAGAAAATTCCCCTCGAGATGTTCCTTTAACCGACAATGAGGTTAGTATACCAAAAAATAAACTAGTCTTAGTTTTTAGTTTCTTACACACCGCATTTTTTATTTTCTCTGCACTTTTGCCACTATGGTATAATCCGACACCTCGCCGTTTAATTGAAGGTTCGATCCTCACACGCGCTAGAACTTTGTATGATTCACGTACTATTGTTTTGAATCTGGGTGTTTTTGGTTGATTGTAGTTGTAGATACTTGTCGTTTTATACAAGAACAAGCTTTACACTTGAAATTATGTATTTGTATAGCCTTTTATTTGGCTAAAATCTTTTAAATGTAAGAAGATATCCATTGGACTTCGATTCGGATCTGAAAAATTGCTTGCGGGAATGTGGCTTTTTATATTAAACGATGTCCTGGCTGATAGGTACTCAGTGAGTTTTATGCATTCAGAATCACCGGATTACCTATTTTGTTTGACTTTGGTGTCACTGCAATCCGAGCAGTTTTTAAGCGCTTAAAACTACAGTAAATGTAAGTCCGATTTGAATTATAAACAACAAACAAATGTGTTATTTTTAACCGTCTTCAAAAAAGGAGGAGGTTGTCAATTCGGCTGGTATATATTTTTTATATGTAGGTATGTACACCGATTTTGCCGAGGTTTGATGATGGAATTGTTTCAAATTGGTTCCATAAAATTTTGATACAGGTAGGCCCAGTAGTTTTTATTTTATGAGCATTTTATATTTACTTTCACCTATCCCGATGTCTGAAATCAAATCTCGCAAGTAACGGTGAATGGGCAAAATGGTACCCGGCTCCAATAGATATGATTGTAGTGTCGTTTAAAAGGTCTTACCAAGAGGAACAATATTTACTATAGCCGCCAGTCTCAAATCTGATTGCGTTTGGAGATAAACGACAGTCTTACTAACTAATAAAAACCTGTTTCTTCGGTTTCCCTATCGTTCCAGGGCCACGGTAACCTGTTTAGACAGTCCCGTGGCCCCGGCAATAAACATACATAACTATACGAGTATATTAGGTACCACTTATCTATGTAAGAAAATGAGTACCAAGGTAATATTTTCTGCATTTCCGTTCATGTTTTCTATTAATAACGCTTTTACGTAAGACTTTGCCATGCACCCCTCCTTTCAACTAGATACCCCCGAATCTTCTGCATATGTATGTAGAGAGAAAACGGCTTAGTTACAGAAGAGTAGATTTTCAGAGGATGGAAGCGAGCCAGATAGAAAACTTCCCTTCATTGATGGAGGAGGATATAATTCTACGAGCGCTAGGTACATACTAAAGCTGGCAAGATCTTACTGTACCGAGCATTTATCAAATGGTCTGTATATAATTTAAACGTACAGAGAGGGAGCACTTGAAGATCTACCAGACTACACAAAGATGTCTGGCTTTTGCGTGGACGAATCCAGTCGCGACATGACCGTATAAAAACATATTTTTGTTATATTTTATATTGATCAACAGTGCAAATAATATTGTCCAACAGTTTAACCGGGCGACGTACGATGGGCACTTGTGCAGATATAGTGTCCATCGTATGGTACCTAGGCTATGCGAGGCATACGAGATTTACTGATCTTTCCTCAATGCTGTTATAGTTGATACCGATATTAATGTGTTGTAATGTTTTGTTGCTAAAATATGTGATTATTATTTGAAGAATGCTTGTTTTCTTACTTCTTTTAATAATAGAATCTTAAGTATGTTATGTCATCGTCTAATTCTATCTTATTCCAGCTTTATTTTACTAATATAAGTAGTTTGTAGTAAATTCTCATTTATAAAACTTAGCGAGCTTACTGCTTCCCAAACGTGAATAGGGACAGGCGCCATAGAAAACGTTTTTCTATTTATCTTTTCAATGATATATTAATGATGACTATTGGAGCGAGTACCACGTTCCATACATTTTTGCCCATTCTCCTTTGATCCACTTCCCGGTTACCGATTGAGCTGAAATTTTGTATATGTATATAAATTGGATGGGAATGAAAAATTATTATGACATAGAGCTGATCTGATGATGGAACCGAAAGGTGGCCATAGGAACTCAGTAATTAAAAGACAAAACTCTATCGAGTTTGGGCTTGTTTGATTCGTCTTGACGAGTACTTTGGTGCGGCTGGTAACTAGGATCCTCTAGGGTCCGATGAAGGACCGGAAGGCCGGAAGGTGGCCATACGAACTCAGTAATTACAAAAATCAATTTGATTTGCACAATGGTGATAATGGTGACTTCAAGGATGTAAATCATGCGGTAATGCAAGTGTTTTGTACGGTATTCTTCTATACCTACTGTACTCAAAAGACTCATTCGCTAGATGCTCTTGGATCTTACCAAGTCTAGAATTATAGGGGAGACGGGGGACCTATTTTGTTTGACTTTGGTGTCACTGCAATTCGAGCAGTTTTTGAGCGCTTAAAACTATAGTAAATGTAGGTCCGATTTTAATTTTAAACAACAAACAAATGTGCTATTTTAACTGACTTCAGAAAAGGAGGAGGTTCTCAATTCGGCCGGTATATTTTTTTTTAGATGTATGTACACCGATTTTGCCGAGGTTTCAGAACCGATTTAGGTGATTTTTTTTTTTATGATGGAATAGTTTCGAATTGGTCCCATAAAAATTTGATTCAGGTAGGCCCAGTAGTTTTTATTTTATGATCATTTTATATTTACTTTTACCTATCCCGATGTCTGAAATCAAATCTCGCAAGTAAATTTGATTCACTTTCCGGTTACCGATTGAGCTGAAATTTTGTATACGTATATAAATTGGATGAGAATGAAAAATTATTATGACATAGAGCTGATCTGATGATGGAACCGAAAGGTGACCAAAGGAACTCAGTAATTAAATGACAAAACTCTATCGAGTTTGTTGAGTTGAGTTTACCGAGTCTAGAATTATAGAGGAGACCGGGGACAAAAGCACCACGGGGCAATAGTAACATTGACAATATTTCTATTGCCAAGCAATGTTAAGGAATGTGCGGGCGCGGGGGCATAGGCCCTGATGTACCCCGGTAGAGTAGCCAATCGGCCGTGTGACACGAAACATCGACTTGCGCCATTTTGACACACCCAAAGAATGTTTTTGTAGTTTGACAAATTTGTTATTACTTTTTAATGAACAAACTATAAGTAAATTAACAAGTACTACTGGAATCTATAGATATCCATCACGCTATATAAATTTAATAAAGTTCGTAAAATAGTGCTCAGAGTTCAGGATTTTTATTGCTTTTTCATTAAGTAAAGGATCCTCGGGAAGAACTGTACAATTTTTGTCGGGGTAAGTAGTAACGCTACAATTCACCTCATGGTACAAACGACCCTCAATTAAGGTACTAGAATCATTTTATAAGGGATAAAATGATCATAACTGCCACTCATCACACATCATCTTCCGGTCAGATGGATGAAAAACAATTTTTACGATTTCTTCTACATTTGCATCATCAGACGCGATCGACGCTGGAAAACAAAGTTCTTCTGTTAGTTGATAACCACCCGTCGCATATTACTATGCAGGCAGTGGGTTTTTGTAAAGCTAATGGGATCGTCGTGCCACCGCACTGTTCTCACACGCTTCAACCATTAGATATATCTGTACATAGGCCACTCGATAAAGTTGTAAACACTGCATGACTGTGATGATGCGTGGATGCGGAATAAGCCCGGACAAACCGTGCGAATCGGATAAGTGGGGCAATCGGACCAAATTAACAATTTGTTTTACTTTCAACGTAAAATATTTAAATACTTAAATTTTACCAAATGCTATCTACTTGAGATTTTTAAGCTTTTTGTTCACAAAAATATGACAGGGGTTAAATGTAACAGGGGGTTGTTAGTAACACACTCGTTTTTCATAGAAATTGTTGTTGATGATTATTGTTAAAATATATCATAGATTCCTAACTTATTTCCTTATAACTTCTCTAATATTATAATTTTAAAAAGTAATATGTTAGCTTTTGATCCCTTACAAAAGGAAATATGTATCTTTTTGTTTCGAAGTGGTTTGAAGAAGCGATACAATTTATATAACTAGCAATATAAGACTGATTATATTTGAGACTGTGAATGAATAACAAAACCATGTTACAAATGACTATGGGTCATTAGTACGCGATCTTTGGCTGCACATATTCGTAGACCATTAAACTAACTTTCTTGGAAAGTAACCAGATTTTGTTAGATGTTAACATTTTTAGTACAATCCGCCATAAAGTAAAAATTGTTACTTTTGCCCCCGGTAAACGTGATTTCATATAATTATGCTTTCATGACCAACAAACGTCTTTCACGATCTTTAATAGTCTCACTGCCTCCGTGGTCCAGTGGATAGCGTATGCGACTGCTGATCGGAGGTCCCGGGTTCGATTCCCGGGTCGAGCAAAAGTGTTAGTGGGTTTTCCCGAATACTCAGTAGCAGCCCGGAGTCTGGTGATGTGCCCGGTAACGGCAATAGGCTCGCCCCCTATTACGTGGGACCTAAAAATTCATGGCGAAATGTGGGTGTAATATTTACACCTCTGCCTACCCCTTCGGGGATACAGGCGTGAGACTATAAATAAAAATAAATAAAAAATAATAGTCTCACAAGAACGTGAAATTGTGTTTCGAAGAGCATTTTTACGGAGACGACTTCCTACTTTTATCCGTTCCCTTTTACAGTCGGTGCCAAGCCATATTAAGATATCCCATCTTTTACCCTTTATTAGGTTTATTTACGTATCTTAATCTTTAAAGTAGGTAGGCATTTCATTGTATTAATTTGCTCGTATTCATTTAAGTGATTATGATATTATTATTTGTTTAAGGCTTGGCACCGACTTCAAACCTATTAGGTAGGTATAAATAATTGGTAGTATTTAATTAATATTAAATCTTTATTCTTTTTTAATTTTTAGTTTTTGAAGTCTGGTTCGGCGATACACCGAAACCGTAGGTAGGTTCTAGGCGACTTGGGAGGGAAATGGACTGTATACAAAGGATAGCGGGTTCTTAGCCGCCTAGGAGATGGATACGGGAAGAGGTGATTGTGAGTGGGTACAGGATATTTCAAGGATAGAGGGCACTTACCTTATACAACCTTCTTCGTTTCCGTAGGGCAGTCTCCTGGTGGTTTCGTGATGCAGCTGCTTGTTTTCACTTCAATTCACCGTCACTCCCACTTGCGAGCGGTTTATATATGCGGTAATAATCACATACAGCGATGCGGCGCGATACGAACGAGACGGCGTTCTCAGCGAGCGGAATGTTCTGGACTGTCACTCGCGTCGACGATCGCGGCGACGAAATCAGGCGAAAGGCAGTGCCTCTTCCAGGGAGAGGGATAGAGGGAGACGGAAATATGGTATCGCTCACACTTGTACGTGGAATGATTGATGTTGATGCGATTAGTTGTAGATAGGAAGGTAGATGGCGCTACCATATCCCCCCGGCCCTAAAGGGTTGCCTTTAAAAAAAATAGAATTGAACTTAGCTATGTTGGGTGTACTACCGCATAACCCCTCAATAGGCTAAGACAGCGATATGACAATAAAATTAATCTAAATTAACTTTAGCGAAAACTACAAACGCAATAATAGCGAACACTACTAACTATAGTTGGTGCCACGAGAAGATAGACTTTTTGTAAACAAACATTCAGGGCTTCATAACCTTTTTAGGCATGGGAGTTTTCGGAAGTTGTGTTTTAGATTTTATACTCCTTGAACAGTCTTTTTTTTTCAAGGCCTCATTGTGCCACTATTCTTTTAAATTTATATAGTTAAATTTTACTGAAATAAAAATATTTGATTTCGTGTTTGAATGGTCCAATGTTCATAAATTTGCCGATTTTTTGTCGTTTTACACGTAATTTATTCTGTTAATTAAGGAAAAATAGAGTACTATGTATATAAATGATAGAGTACATACATGTAACTCTAATATTGACATGATTTTTTTTAAATCATAGACAATAATTCATTTGCAAAGGAGCCTAACTATCCTAAAATATTAAATTATTGACCAACAATGAATAATATGACAGATAACTAGCTAGTTAATTGCGTAAAAATTTAAGAATGTAACATTTCAATGAACTAACGCCAAATGTTGACATTCTAGGCGTCAGTACCTCAAAACATCAATAAATCCTGTTGACAGCGCATAATATCGATAAAAACCTGATCCATTGACATATTAGTTTCCAATGACACGTATCTATGTACCGTTGCGCTCATTGGATTTGACATTATTTTGTTTTGACAGGACTATCACTAAGTCACTTAGTAGAAATTATTTGTTTACAAAAAGTCTATGTTCTCGTGGCACGGACTATAAATACTTAAACTAACGCGGTTGGCGACAAAAGTCTGCCAGCGGTGAAGAGAAGAACGGATCCAAGCGAGCACTACTTTGGAGTCGGAAAATGCATGTATTTTATTAATGGGGTAGTGGGGCATAACTGTGTCTTGAACCTTGCGGAGCAACTGAGACAACAGAAGAGCCGCGCACAATTCCAGTCTCGCAACCGAAATGGTTTTAACAGGCGAGACCTTAGACTTGGCACAAACTAACAGCACCGAGTAGTTAGAACCAATGCGGACTTGCAGATATACGACTCCGCCGTAAGCACGCTCGCTGGCGTCAGCGAAACCTATTAAGTTGACGGTACATCCATCTACCAACCCAAGATGACGCGGAATAGTAATTTGTTTGAGCGCGGTAAGCTCAATACAAAACTGGCCCCAAGCGGCGACAATATGGTCAGGGGGTGTTTCATCCCACTCACACTTTGATAGCCAAAGCTCCTTGATCAAGAGCTTGGCGTACAAAATTGTGGGAGCCACAAACCCATTATGTCCCATAGTCGAGCCACTGTGGACAGCATAGTGCGTTTGGTGCACTTATCATCTGGTGGTGAGACGTCAAACCGAAAACTATCACAGGATTTGTCCCAGCGTAAACCGAGAACCTTATGCGGTACAGACTTCTCAAACTCAATGTCTGGAGAAGCTTTATGAGAATCTGGTATGCGTGCGAGAACCTCCTTAGAGTTGCTTGTCCATTTGACAAGATCAATTTGGCCTCGCTTGAAAAGCTGACTAAGCTCTTCACAAAGCGAAATTTCTAGCGGAGCGGGTATGACATTACAGGCAATGTCATCTATATACAAAGCGGAAGTGTAGTATAGTATAGTGTAGCGTAGCGTAGCTTAGCGTAGCATAGCGTAGCATAGCGTAGCTTAGCATGGCGTGGCATAGCATAGCATAGCATAGCATAGCTAATTAGTGCTTTATCTTACACACAGTTTTAGCACCCACCTTGATCTCTTGAAGAGCAGAACAACAACAAGACGTAATACAATGAGCAGTATGTATCGTAGGTACGGTACCCATAATCACATACCCAAGTACCGTCTCAATAGCGGGCGGTAAATCATATCGCTCACTACGTACTATTTTAGTTAGTAGCAAGTGCGGAAATATTGAAGCTCCGATCAAAAGATCAATGCCTGCCGGATTCGCAAACTCCGCGTCGGCTAGCGGCAATGACTCGAGATGAGTGAGTGATGCTACGTCTACATTAGCGTTCGGCAATGCGTCCGTGATACGCTCCACGATAAGCGAGGAAATGTTGAAATTAATATTCCTATCAAAACGCCAATGTATTTTAATATCTACGGAACCCCTGCAATGCTTTTCTGATCCGCCTATCCTTTTGACGGTTGAGTTAGTATTTTTAAAGTTATTCCATAATCCGAGGCGTTTGAAGCATTCCGATGTTATTAGATTGGTCTAAGATGCGCTATCTAGCAGACAACGTACCATGTGCGGCGACCCATTAACATCATATACGATAACTTGCGCTGTCGCTAACAGTACCGTCTTAGACGCCGTACACTGCGTTTTGGACCTGCGCGGATCATTATAGATGCGCGAGTGCCGTCCTCGCGTGCGCGTCGCCCGCGCAATGGATGTCATACACAACGATACTTCGCCCTCAGACGCGGAAGGCGCAGCTACCGTGGTCTGCACCTGCGGCGCAAGTGTGTCAAGGTTAGCGGCTTGGCTTGACAACGGGTTATCTTTATCGAAATGTAACAGTGTATGATGTTTTTGATTACATGAGCGACATCTCGTTCTATTGGAACAATTACTCGTTTTATGTTTTATGCTTAAGCAATTAATGCAAGCTTTGTTATCTTTTACGCATTTAAAACGAGCGGTTGCATTCTGATTATCGAAGGCGGGACACTTGTATAAATGGTCGTGCACTATATTACTGCACAGACACTTCTGTGAATTATTACTATTAGATTCCGAACATGTTACGTAAGATTGTGGATTAGGGACCGAGTTATTATTACTATTTCGCGATTTATTCAACCTTTGTTTGTTGCTGTTAGTGTTAGACGGGCCAGGTGAACCCGACTGCGTATTATGAAATATTCAACACTGATTTTTGATGAACGAAATAAAACTATCTAGTGTAGGTATTTTATTATTGCGTTCCGTCATCTCGAATGCGCGAATTGTATCAGTGTCAAACTTTTTTAAAGCGAGTTGAAGCAACATAAAGTCGGAAAGATCTTCTAATTTTAAATTCCTAAGAGAATTAACCGCGGTTACGAAGTTATCAATAAACAGCTGGAAATTTGAGACAGACGCGTTGCCGGACAGTTTGAGATTTAAAGCTTGGTCAAAGTACGTAGACGCTAGGACGCGCGTGTCCTGATATCTGTCAAGTAGTGACTGAAATATGACCTGATAATTCTCAGCACTGGGTGTGACACCTGCAAATACGGACTGGGCTTTCGGTGACAGTTTACTAGTTATTAAATAGTACAACCTGTCAGCATCTGTCAGAGAACCATTATCGTGCACTGTAGACTTAAAACTCGCATAGAATAACGGCCAATTTCGTATATCTCCGTCAAACGACATAATCTCGATTGGCGGTAATCTCGGTTTGCGGGCAACGGGCTCTACTGAACATTTACCCTCCAATTGCGATTGTATACGCTTAATAATACAATAAAGATCTTCGAATGAGGTATACGGATTGATAGAAAGTAATCTTGCGTTATAATCGTCTAACAACTTATGAAAATCTGTTCGAATACTATCTACTGTTATACAATAACTGAGAAATGCTTCGCTATTACTGTCAGACATAGATGCGGTTTTTGATTGTTCATAGATGTTTTGAATGCGCTCAAATAAAATATTGCGTTTTGCTTCTAAGATTGTCATCTCTTTGTCTTCCGACACGCGTGACTTCTTTTGTTGTGACATGCTTACGTAAGTATAAGCTAATGAGACCGAAACAAAATAAGAATATCTAATGTATCTATTATTTTACCTAAGTAGGCTAAGTAGGCAACACTTTAGAGCTGAGGAACTAAAAGTTGCTTGAAATATGAGATTTATAAGACAAATATGATAGTTCCAGAATTAATAATTTAATAAGTAGGTAGCTACATAAAAGTTTACCTACTGATGCGGGCGGAAATAACCATGTGACGGTTATGTGAATATATTAGGAGTATAGCTAGGTGCTATAACTGCCTAGGTATAGCGATATAACGTATAAAAACGTAAATGAATCCGGCTCGAAGAACCAAAAAAAAAATGGTTCGGCGATACACCGAAACCGTAGGTAGGTTCTAGGCGACTTGGGAGGGAAATGGACTGTATACAAAGGATAGCGGGTTCTTAGCCGCCTAGGAGATGGATACGGGAAGAGGTGATTGTGAGTGGGTATAGGATATTTCAAGGATGGAGGGCACTTACCTTATACAACCTTCTTCGTTTCCGTAGGGCAGTCTCCTGGTGGTTTCGTGATGCAGCTGCTTGTTTTCACTTCAATTCACCGTCACTCCCACTTGCGAGCGGTTTATATATGCGGTAATAATCACATACAGCGATGCGGCGCGATACGAACGAGACGGCGTTCTCAGCGAGCGGAATGTTCTGGACTGTCACTCGCTTCGACGATCGCGGCGACGAAATCAGGCGAAAGGCAGTGCCTCTTCCAGGGAGAGGGATAGAGGGAGACGGAAATATGGTATCGCTCACACTTGTACGTGGAACGATTGATGTTGATGCGATTAGTTGTAGATAGGAAGGTAGATGGCGCTACCAAAGTCGGTTTTTTTAACGTAGTTATTTTTATCATAAGTATGGACTTTGTACAGTCACAGTATGAGAGCATCTTTTTTGTACGTTTTTGGTCCTAATCATTCGACAAATTTGCTTGTCTTGCCTGCATAGTATGCATGCCTCTATGTCCACTTATCGATATTTCTACATCAAAACTGTCAAGTAAATCTTATGTTATTTTTTATTTTTCAGGTGTCATGGATGGGTGCTGCCGCGTATTTACTTTGCGTAGCGTTTGATTTAATAATCGCCATAATAGGAGACAAGATTGGCAGAAAATATACCATATTTGTTCTATCGGCAGCTGGTTTGGTAAGTCCCTTGAGATCAATGAATTAAAAATTTTACAAAAATAAAATAATATATTTTATATATTATTTTATTAACCAGTATAAGGTTTTCCGTTAGAAAATTCTCAATAGCAGCACGGAGTCTGGTAATGTGCCCGGTACGGCAATAGGCTCGCCCCCTATTACGTGGGACATAAATATTAATAGCAAAATGTGGGTGTAATATTACACCTCTGCCTACCCGGGGAAACAGGCGTGAGTCTATAAATAAATAAAAATTATATAGCATGGAGCATAATACTCCGTTTAGTAATTTTTGAGTTTATCGGGAACATACAGTCGTGGCTGGGTGGCTTTGTTTTGTAATATCTAAGGATAACTTTCATACACCTGTATTCGTTATGATACCTATAGACAAAGGCTACAAGTTATGTATGTACCTACATGCTGATCATTCGCCTACTTGGATATAATTATTATGGTGGAATTCACGCGTATACTGAAATCCCTTACGGCTTGGCCACGGGGACCGGCGACGCGACCTGCGACACGACCGGCGACGCGACAATTCGCGCGACGCGAAAAACATGCCACGGGCACACGCGTTCGCCGTCGCGACCAGTGTAGACCAGGAGCGAGACGAGATTAGCTGAGATCTTTTTATGAAATTTAGCTCGACATTGTACGGACTTTGGTGGCAATATCACATTTGTTTCAACCCGGCAATCGAATCCGAGACCTCATGATCCGCTTACACTACCGCAAGATCACAGAGGCAGACTTGATATTGTGTACCTAACCACGGTATTGAAAACTATAGGTACTGTATTTTATCTTTATACAAACGGTCGGAACGCGATTTATACCTACGAGCGTCAGGCTCGGTACCCACCTAACCTACTGCATACCAAACTCAAGGCGCTTCGGTATACATTCTGTAGGTACCTACTGAATGCGTACTGAGCCGACGCTTGTAGGTATTGTAATGTAACTCGAGTTTTGAGTTAAAATACGGAAAAGCTTATGTAGGTAAGTGTGATCTAACTAACTAGGTACCTATATGCACTTCTAAAAACTTACTTAGGTATTTTGAAATTACAGACAGACACTTCAACTTTATTGATACTGTAAGTACCTATACATTTATGTAGATATAGATAACATCCAGACGTTCCAAATAGCTAGCCGAACTAAAAATTCTAAGAATAATATCATGCTCGCGGAGAAATAAACAAAAAAAATTATACTGACTCAGCTCCGGCGCTAGTCGCCGCGACTACCGCTCGACGCCGTGGCGTGCGCCGTACTAATTCATACATTTGTTATGGTCGCGCGACGTGTCGCGCGACACGCCGCTGCTGTACCGCTCGGTGCTATTCGCCGGTCGCGTCGCCGGTCGCCGCTGCGCGTGGCATGCTTAGAACATTTCTATACATTTGATTCAGTCGCAAGTCACATCGCCGGTCGCGTCGCGCGAATTTTCGCTAGAGCGAATTGTCCGTGGCCAGGCCGTTACACATGTAGTAAACTTATTAAGTAACTGTCATAATCTGTTTATTCATTATCTCAGTCGTTCACTCCTTCAATCGTGTCAATACAAAACTCGTAAACTGATCGTACAATTAGATATTTCTCTTAAATAGTTTGGATAAATAAATAACGCAAGTGAAACCATGGAAAACTGCTAAAAGTTATCGTCATTGATAAAACATTTAATGTTTTAATAACCACGCCCAAGAAAACGGTCTCTAATTATTGATAACTAAATATCACTCTACAAAAGCAATTTCCTTAATGCCTTAGCAATTTAATAAATTAACGATGTACCTACACAGATGTTGTTCCTGCAATTACAATAATTACTATGGCATCAGTATAAAGTTTGATATACACAAGGCAGCTTTTGCAAGCAACTCACGTTCTATTTATTTTTTATGTTAATAGGCGGCAAACGTGCAGACGGCTTGCCTGATGGTAAGCAATTACCGCCGCCCATGGACACAAGCAACACCACAGGAGTCACAAGTGTGTTGCCGCCCCTTAGGGTTGGGAATGGGGATAGGATGAGGAGTGGGATGAGAAAGAAGGAATAGGGGATAGGGCCTCCGGCACACTCACTCACCGAACGAAACGCAACAGTTTAGGTACCGTTACTTTACGTCGATTTTCTGTGAGAGGGTAGTACTTCCCGGTCGAGCCGGCCCATTCATGCTGAAATCAGCAAGGCTCTACTACCTATAAATTTTCTTATAACTTTGTTTTATTTTTCCATCCATGATTTAATTTGCTTGCAAGATATGGACAGCACTTACTTCTTTCCCTCGCAGTTACCACAAAATAATAATACCTAATAATAATTTATTTTCTCTCCACTAATAAATAAAAAATAAAATACAAATACATCTTCACAATATTGGCACAGTCGTTTGCTTACATTATTGTGGGAGACTGGTGCCTAAACTAGACGTATGCCTGTATTTCAGGTCACTAGGTGTCTCCACCCCTTAAGTGAATGAACACAGAATTAAGCAATTGTAAAAGTAGTAAAAGTAATCACTAATATTGCTTTAAATTAATTAAAAAAATACAATCATTAATATATAAAAAATACATTAATTCATAAAGAAATACAAAAAATTAAAAATTTATTCGTGTGTGTGCGTGTGTGGGTGTGTGTGTGTGTGTGTGTGTGTGTGTGTGTGCGTTAGAATAGTTACTAGTCTGTGGCAATTACGACTCTGAGAGACTTTCTAGTCACATTGTCTCTAAATACTGAATCCGTGACATAGACTAATAGACTTATTTTACATAGACTTATTGTGTTTTTTACGGATAATTACCCGTAAAGTTATATAAATGCTAGAGGATTTTTATTTAACTGTTTCTAGCGATCTTCTGGGTAGTTTCGGAAATCTTTTTAGTGTACCCCTACGACTTATTGAGAAGAGGGTATAAGAGCGTTTGTGTGTGTTGTGTATGCCTTTCTCTCTCAGAGCCAGGGATGTATCTATTTCAGGTAAGTATACCTATTATATAAAATATATCATGTGTTGTTCAATTTTTTCATTACCGTGGATTGGTTCTATCATTCCCGTGGCACAGTTCTTTCATTGCCGTGGACGCATGTTTCATCGCCGTGGCACGAAATTTTTAATCTTGTATATCTCGTTAGTTTTTTAAGCTATCTGCTAGATATTAAGCAAGATTACATATATTATCAAAAACTTGAGTAAACACTATTTTTTATTGTTCTAAAGTTGAAGAATAAAAAATCCACGGGAATTAAGATTTTATTGGACCTATTGAAATTCACCCAAGAAGATATCGTGGCTAAAAACGTGCTTAAACCGGAATAGACCTTAAAGAAATTTGCATTGCTAATTTGTTATAATCTCATATTATAAGTTAGGCTAGAATTTTCAATAATTTCTCGCAAATACCGGTTTTCGGGCACATATCATGATAAAAGGATTCAAGTTGGATGCCTCAAGAACCGCAAAGCCTATTGATAGTTTTTACCATCACCATCTGTATATTTAAAATACTTACATTACTAATTGACTGACAGCTAAATAAAATTTGGTATAGGTAGATGTTCCTTGGAGACCGTAGAGAGAGACTAAGAAGGGATTTCCCGAATTCCCACGGGATCCTAGCTAGCGCCTAGTAGCCTAGCTGCGGGCCTACTCTAGTTTTAGATAAATGACCTGACACACTATGGCAGAGCCATTTGCATAACTGCAGCCACCAACATGAAATTTAGATATTGAGTTCCAATGATGAAGGCAACATTCAACTAAAGTAAATGAAAAGTAACAAACCCTAGTAAATTAAAAATAAGAACGTTCGGCGTGTGTTACCGTGTGCCATAGTCAGCAACATAATATTTTACCGACTGATTATTTTACTGCAATTACGGCGTAGTACCTTAAACAGACGTTTCGCAGTTGAACAGGGTGCCGAGAGTTGTAGGTTTGGTTCCTACATAGCACAACACACTGTGATCTACAAATTGATCGAGCATGGGTGTTCTTGAGTCCGTTGATTGAATGCTTGTGCAATCCGCCGATACACAGCATACACATATAAGGCGAAGAATAGTTTTTGATACAATTGAAATGACATACCTAATTATTTTAAATGTTTTTCTAGGGATGTTGGGCAATCAAGCTGTCGTCACTGCGTTCATCGTCGCCCGAAGTTTAGTCGGTGTAATGATGGCAGGTGCTTACGTCACTTGCCCTCTCTACACCAAGGAGATCAGTGAAGACGTCATACGGGGCATGCTCGGTTCCATGGTAAGCACCATTTACGCTTTCCAGATTTTTGTAAAAACAATTAAAAATGTACCCAAAGGTCATTGACTGTGTTGGTCAAGTGATATCTAAGTGACCCTGACTGCTAAGCTGGAGGTCGTAGGTTCGATTCTCACCCGGGACAAATTCGATCATTTGTTCTGGGTCTGAGGAATGCGTCTATAATATGAATATTCATATTATAGACGCATTCCTCAGACCCATATATACATATATAAGATTATAATATAAGTATGTAACGTATTAGTTTCTTCAAGCTCTGCCTATTTTCTGGATTCCATAGCCGTGTGTGTTCCTAGGTAATTATAAAAAAAATTTACCATAAAACTTTCACAGAAGTCTCTTCTTAACCAGAAGTTACATTTCTTATTTATCTCCATCCTTTTATTGAATTTCCTGTTGCACTGTTTTTAGTCTGATCATAGGCAGAATTGACAGGCATACGCGGTAGAATATAATAAAAAAAAATATTTGATGCACGTAATCATGGAGTGAATGTAAATACCCATAAGCAATTTTTATTTTATTACTTGCGAACTATTGCTCTGTTATGATATGATTGTTATTTCTACAACTTTATCGACATGATAATGATAAATTTTAAGTTTGTGTCACTAACTCACTATGAAGGTAAACTTATCTATAGGTTTTTATTAAATTTATTTGCATGAATCGAAAAAATCCTTCATTCCCGTTTATCAGTCAATAAAAATCGGTTCATTTGTTTCTGAGTATTTCGCAAGCAGTCAATTAGACGTCGTGGGGGACTATGTTTTTTTTATAATAAGTAGGGATGTATTTCATTTTGTTTCAGGTGATTCTATTCCACACGGGCGGCAATCTTTTCCTTTACGTTATTGGAGATATTCTGCCGTACTACACTATATTATGGATCTGTATCACTCTACCGATAATGCACATTGTACTGTTTACTTTGATGCCAGAGTCTCCGTCGTATCTTGTGAAGAAGGGCAAGTTTGATGTAAGTAAAATCCATTTTTTTCACTTGTTTAAAAAGAGAACGCCTGCATGAGCAATTACCTAATCATGGTTCGCGGGGGACTTTATAAACAGCTATCTAATGGTGCCGATACATTTGAGCATTCACCTGTAATGAGCATTCTTACGAATGTTACAAAACAGAAAACAAACGTGTTTTTAGCGAGCATTCTTACGAACGTTCTGTACAGTACAGTATTTTTGCTCAGACGTTTTTGCTGATTAGAGTGTTCGCTAGAATGATCGTGAATGGTGAAAATGTTCGTAGCAATGTTCCGCTCTGTTCGTTGTTCGGTTCGACAAAACAAAAAAAAACGCTCGCTGTTCTAAGTGAATGCTCAGGTGTATCAGCACCATAACATACTTATACAAAATAACAATGTGTGGGTTACGGTAAGCGTGTCTCGTATGGAAATCGAACATAATAAATAAATGGCTAACTGAAATACTTATAAAAAGGTTTTCCACTTAACAGAAAGCTGCTCAGGCGATAGCTTGGCTCAGATGTCGACAACAAGATGACTTGGTAGTAATTGATGAGCTAGAACAACTTAAAAGACAAAATACTAAGGATGAAGAATGCAACAAATTCGTAATCAAGGCTATCTGTAAGTTATTTAATCTTAAGGTTTATTTTCTTCTTGAGGTGCAAATGTGCTTACGGCATATCTGATGGCAAAAAAGGTACAGCTGAGGCAACTAAAAATGTCATCTCCTTGCTATTAGAAATTTTGAATTTACTTTTGCAACGGTAAGAAGCAAGAAACAAGAAAGCACCAATCACCTAGATGAGACAAGCAGACCTCCTGCTTCCTATAACTCTCATGGACTCCAAGACTTTTGCCTTCGAGATAGAGCCTGAGACCCGCCTTTTACTCTAACCAAATTTGAAAGAATATTAGAATATAGAGCTTAACCATTCTATGCAACTGTTGTATGGCATGACATAATATTTAGATTGTTTCTGTTCGATAAATAGATCAATCAAGCGTATTGAGCGACTGATTGTTCCGCATCATAAGTCACTGAATCTGTTTTTTTTATTCAGGCCGCTCTTTATAGATCTTTGACTAGCGTTTAATCCTGGCCTTATCAGCGTAAAAGTTCTACGGAGATTAATATTTGAATTTATGATGCATCTGTGTCTAAAATTCGGTACAACTAATGTAAAATTTAAATAAATAAAGTATAATGATGTATAAGTAAATATTATTACAGAGGCGGTCTCAAGTCTGGTGCTATACAAGGTGTATAAAGACCCTTAACGACGACTCTTTTCAGTTTGTATGTGTCACCTTAGATACATACCTGCCTCCGTGGTCCAGTCGATAGCGTATGCTACTGCTGATCGGAGGTCCCGGGTTCGATTCCCGGGTCGAGCAAAAATGTCACTGGGTTTTTCCGAATTCTTAGTAGCCGCTCGGAGTCTGGTGACGTGCCCGGTAACGGCAATAGGCTCGTCCCCTATTACGTCGGACTTAAAAATTCATGGCAAAATGTGGGTGTAATATTTCACCTCTGCCTACCACTGGCGTGAGCCTTAGATACGATTTTATTGGATATGAGAGATACATTTTGCAGAGACACTTTCCTAAAGATGTTAATTTTGTTATTTTCATGTTCCAGTTACTGACAAAATCTTATTCAGAGCATTTAGAATTGCTCTCGTAGTGGCCTTGGCTAGAGAAGTTTGCGGTGCCATACCAGTGCTGAACTTCGCAGGCGAAATCTTCAAGATGGCTTCGGAAGACACTGGGTTGGTGTTGACTGCTAACCAACAAGCCATGATGCTCGGTGCTGTTCAAGTTGTGGGGTCTATGGCTACGGTTGGAGTGGTGGAGAAAGTGGGGAGAAAGGTAAGCAATGATATTTCCAACCAGTTATTCTTATTTCGCTATTATAGTGCCAATATAGAATGTGCCCTGCTGATGTTTTACAGATATTATACCTGTAGGGTAGGCGCTTTAAATTATTGTGTAAAAGGGACCTCGTTGCCAATATAGTACCAAGTAGCTAAATTTAGATGACTAGAAGATTTATGCAAAAGCCATTATGCTTATGCTTTTTTTTTAATATAAAGCAATGCTGGATAATAACGTTATGCAACAATACATATAATCTCTTTATGTAATGACCAAGTTATTTCTCAATTTTAAAGATAAATTTCATCATCATATCAGCCAAACGACGTCCACTGCTGGACATAGGCCTCTCCCAAGGTTCTCCACACAGACCAGTCTTGAGCCGCCCGCATCCAACCGCCTCCCGCGGTCTTGACTAGATCGTCGGTCCACCTTGCGGGGGGCCTACCTCTACTGCGTCGCCCGGTACGAGGCCGCCACTCCAGAACCTTTCTGCCCCAACGGCCATCGGTTCTTCGAGCTATGCGCCCTGCCCACTGCCACTTTAGCTTGGCTATCCGGAGAGCTATGTCGGTGAATTTGGTTCTATTGTGGATCTCCTCATTTCTGATTCGATCTCGCAGTGAAAGTCCAAGCATAGCTCTCTCCATCGCCCTCTGAGTGACATTGAGCCTTCTGATAAGGCCCATAGTGAGCGATCACGTCTCTGATCCGTAAGTCATCACTGGCAACACACACTGGTCAACGACTTTCGTCTTGAGACACTGCGGGATATCAGACGAGAAGATATTTCGTAGCTTCCCAAACGCTGCCCAACCGAGTTGGATTCGACGATTGACCTCCTTCTCGAAGTTGGACCTACCTAATTGGACTACTTGTCCCAGGTAGATATACTTCTCGACAACTTCGAGCGTAGAGTTCCCAACCTGAATAGGAGCAGGTACAACATGGACGTTCGTCATGATTTTCGTCTTGTCCATGTTCATCTTAAGTCCTACTTGTTGGTAGATTATGTAGAGGCCATCGAGCATTGTGCCTAAGTCTTCCATGATCTCAGCCATGACTACGATATCGTCTGCAAATCAAAGATGAGTGATGTACTCGCCGTTGATGTTGATGCCGAGTCCATTCCAGTCCAAAAGCTTGAAAACATCCTCCAGCGCAGTGGTAAACAGTTTCGGTGATATGACATCCCCCTGTCTCACCCCTCGCTGGAGTTGAATTTGGAGTTGAAAGATAAATTTAAACGGTTCTTATTTATTTATTAAGCATAAATATCCCAGCAGCGATAGCCTAGTGGAGAGACCGACAGACTGCTACTCAGAGGGTCCGGGTTCGAATCCACTGATCCAATGACTTTTCGGAGTTATAAAAGTAATAAAATAAAAATAAAAATAGTTTATTGCCATTAATCATTACATATTGGATTTATCAGCGGCCCCACACTAGGCATAGCCTGTTCTGTGGGTACCAGGTACGATTTCCTTACATTTTAACAATTTTAGCTCGGGCGACGTGTTTTATAAGACTAAAAAATATGGTTGTGTGTATGTGCATACATGTGTGTGTGTGTGTCTGCATACATGTGTGTGTGTGTTGTTCGTAAGTGCGTGACTGAGTGTGTGTACGATAAGTTTATGATAGGCATACCATAAGATTTTCGGTGGAGTCATATGTCAAAGAAGTGAGCCATTTAGTCCTGCATATCTTTCACTGAGCACAGCTTTATCTTGCATGCGTTAGCAGTTTTACTATAAATAAATACGTCCTTAAAAGGGCTAAAGCGTTTGGCAAAGCTTGTGTTGACTGACGGGACTGTATCTGTACACGCGACGTTTCAAAAGTTTCGGATATTCTGCAGATCGAATTGCTTTCTTATGGGCACCGACAACTGTTTTTAGGATGAATAATTGGAGTACGTTTAACAGTAGACTTTCCTGGTATAATGCTGTTGCTAGGTATCGAAAGGGTTTTCTATACATAGTTTTTATTACCGAACGCTGTACCCTTTCCAATTGCAGCATTGTTGTTTTTAGAGCACTTCCCCAACAGGTGATACAATATGTTATTAGAGACTGGGTCAGCGCCAAGTAAACAGTTTTCAGGATCTTAATAGGTGCCGAAGAGCGCAATAATTTTAAAATATTTGCAGTCTTACGAACTCTAGCTGATAACAAGTTAATGTGCGCTTTGAAATTTAAATTTTGATCCAAAAGCACACCGAGGTATTTTGAAGTCTCAGATTTCATTAGTATATCACAATTACAAACCTGATTTTGGTCTAAGCACTCGTGAAGTCGAATGGTACAACTGATTGTTGGAGCTGATGCGGCAGTTTTGTGAAAACAAATATATTTGCTCTTCTTAGCATTTAAAGTTAGTAGATTATTTTGTAACCAAATGAGTACATGTTTCATTCCATTCTCGGCGTTTGATATGGCTTCCCCCTAGTTTATACCATGAAATACGATAGCAGTGTCGTCCGCATAACATATAACCTCAGCATTAACACTGTCTTGTATATCGTTGATATACATGATAAACAAGGTCGGACCAAGAATACTGCCCTGCGGAACACCAAAATTGATGGCTCGTTGGTCACTTTTGTTGCTACCAACTCTCACACACTGTCTCCTGTTTGTCAAATAAGTCTTGAACCAGTTAAGGGCTAGGCCTCTGATACCAAAATAGTTTTCCAGCTTTTTAAGTAATATTGGTGTAGACTCGGTATCAAAGGCCTTAGCCAAGTCTAGAAAACTCCTATGCAAGCCTTATTATTATCCAGGTGAGAGGATACAATAGATGTAAGGAGTGTGACAGCCTCCTCCGTTGGCTTGCCTCTTCTAAAGCCGCATTGTTTTGGTGATATAAGATTGTTCGTTTCTATATATTTGACGAGTCTTTTGTTAACAATCTTCTCTAGGAGTTTTGAGAATGTTGTTAAGAGCGAAATAGGTCGGTAGTTTTCAACAGACGCTTTAATACCTTCCTTATGAATGGGTGTAACACAAGCTATCTTCCATGTGTCTGGAAAGACACCCAACTCTAAGCTGGTGTTAAATATTGCAGTTAGTCGTGGTACAATCGCGTCCTTTATGTCTTTTAGAAGAGTATTAATTAAACCATCAAGACCTGGTGCTTTATTGTTTTGTAGGGCCAATATCAATGATTCGACTTCACGCTCATCTGTTGGATGCAAGAAGGAGTTCATTATTTGTTTTATATGAATGTTTTAGCTAGATTCTCCTGGCTCACACGTAATTTATTGAGCATCTTATCCGCCAATTTCTCTCCCACAGTAGAGAAGTACGTGTTGCATATGTCTAGCGAGTTTTTGGCACTGAAACTACCAGGCAATTTAAGAAGTTCCTTCGGCTCCCTATTTGTTTTTGTGAGGTGGCAAGCAGTTTTTATCGTTCGCCAGAGTTTCTTAGGGTCTTTTGTACTATTACAAATCTCACTATTCTCGGATTCTGTTTTGAGTTTACGTAGGAGATCATTGCAGAAGTTCCTGTACCGAGTGTAGGTTATTTTCAGAGGTGTATTATGAGGAAATTTCTGTACTTTAATATGCAGGCTGTCTCTATGTTTCATACAGCGTATTAGTCCTGGGGTAATCCATGGTTTTATGTTATATTTAGAGTGGCTTTTGCGAACCATTTTTGTATGATTGCCTATTATTTCCGTAAGTCGGTCGGTAAAAAGATTAACAGTTTGGTTTATATCTGTGTATTTTCCTAAGACGCTCCAGTCCTCAGCCATAATATCCTTTTTTATGGCTTCCACATCCCGTTTTATGAATGTTCTGTCCCGTGATGCTTTCCTCGTTTTTCCAAGAGCTAGTCCTAGTATTGCCAAATCATGGTCAGTGATGCTAGACGAACAAATAATCCCTAACGCGCTTTAGGCATTGCTTACAAAAATGTGATCCAGACATGTAGCATCCCTTGTCGGCTTCGTTATGGCGGGGAAAAGTCCATGTTCAGCAGTGAGACATACGTATTCTAGGTCTTGATTGCTTCTTGATGATAGAAGATCAATATTAATATCGCCTGCCATAATCAGTGTTTTGTTTTTACATGAGAGATCTGCCAGTATATGATCAAGCGTTATGTGCGTATTCAATTGTTTATTATCGCTTGCTAAACGGTGAAGGAAAACATCGTGAGGAAACCTGCATGTCTGAGAGTTCTCCATAATGTTCTCGAAAGACCTGTGAAGTCTGCCAACCCGCACTTGGCCAGCGTGTTGGACTATGGCCTTACCCTTCTCATAATGGGAAGAGGCCCGTGCCCAGCAGTGGGACAGTATAAAGGGCTGATGATGAAGCATAAATAGAATAACGAATAAGCTAGTACTAGATCGTGGTTAGTAACAAGATATCCTCGAACAAGTGCAATTCATAGTTGCTGAAAGAAGATAAACCATTAATTCCACAAACTGGAATTGTAATACAATCATATTATATTCATGCATTTTCTATTCCCAGGGTCTTCTCATCGTGACATCACTAGTATCAGGTCTGAGCATGTGCACGCTCGCGTCCTGGTTCCTAGCGCGTAGTTACGACCTGGACGCTCCGGCGTGGCTGCCCATCGTCACGCTTTGTCTCTGCATCTTCTGTGACTCCTTCGGGTTGCAGCCAGTGTCTGTTATACTCGGATCGGAGTTGTTCTCGTTTAAGGTGAGTTTGGAGTTTATAGTATTACAGAATATTTTTGAGTATGTATACTCGTATATAAGACAGGTAATAATTACACCTCAGCCTACCCCTGCGAAGAAATAGGCCAGAGTCTATAAAATAAATAAGACAGGTGTGATCCATACATCGATGGGTACAAAGAATACAGAGCTAAATATTTGGATATGCTTCACAATTTCTCTCTACGACAGAAACGAAACGGTTTACAAGGCGTGTAAGTCTGGATGCAACGGGGATAACGCTAGGACGATCATGATGATAATTGTCAATGATGACTGGGCACTAGGCCGACATCCATTAAGTATATTTTCTTTCTTGTTTTATTATGTACAGGATGTAAAACGAAAACTGAAATTCAGTGTTGTACCAATCACTGCGAACATTTTTTACTTCGGCACCATACCTGGGAAATTACTGGTTCAGGAGATATTGAGGCTCAAAGTTAGTATGGATTTATTCTAATTATGTACAAAATCGATGCATTTACTCGCCAATATGTTCCTTAGACACCCTATAATCCCATGGTTAAGTATTTCGAGCATTGCACGCGCGCGCTTTTAATTGCGGTTTAAAAATGTGGTTAGTAGGTACGACTTGGCATGATGTCCACAACGAGTAGACTTCGGCTTGGTGATGGGTCTTGTGACACCCTGTATATCAACATGAACTTCTCCAGAATGTATTGAGCTAAGATCGTCGGATACATTAAGCTTGTAACAGACAATGCTTATTGTCGGTTACAAGCTTGAGTGTGTAACGCATTTCTGATTCTGTGTTCTCTTAAGTTTCACCACACATGTATGTATTACTTTTTATTTTTTTAATAGACTCACGCCTGTATCCCCGAAGGCATATTACACCCACATTTTGCCATGAATTTTCAGGTCCCACGTAATAGGGGGCGAGCCTATTGCCGTACCGGGTACATTACCAGACTCCGTACTGCTACTGAGAATTTCCTAACGGAAAAACCCAATAACACTTTGCCCGACCCGGGAATCGAACCCGAGACCTCTCAATCCCACGTGCACATTTATGCCGCTAGACCAACGAGGCAGCCATACATGTATGTATGACATAATAAAATCAATGCACCTAATCATAATTCTCTGTTCAGTACCGAGGCACCGTCATGGGAGCCACAATGTCTGCAGCATCAGTCACTGACTTCTTACAAATGCTGTTCTTCAAGCCTGTCATGAAGAATATTGGGCCATATGTAGCCTTCTACTTCTTTGGCGCAGTCTGCATATTAGCTACAGTGTACACAGTTGTTGCAATACCTGAGACCAAAGCTAGGACTTTAGATGAGATTTATGAAGACTTGAAAACTAAGAAAGAAAAGTTAGAGCATGATGAAACAGAAACGAAACCGAAGGAATTTTGGCGTCAATTATAGGAGTGATTTTTTATTTGTGTTTTTATTTTACCTTATTAAATTTACTTAGGTATATAACAGCGATAGTCCACTGGAGACCGACAGACTGTTACTCAGACTGTCTCGGGTTCGAATACTTACACGGCGCGAAACAATGAACTTTTGAAGTTATGTGCCTATTCAATTGTAAATTATCACATGCTAATCGGTGAAGGATAACATCATGAGGAAACCTGCTTGTCTGAGACTTCTCCATAATCTTCTGGAAAGACATGTGAAGTCTGCCAACCCGCACTTGGCTAGCGTGGTGGACTACTACTCCTCTCATAGTGAGAAAAACCATGCCCAGTAATGACACAGTTTATATACAGGGCTTATGATGAATTTCGTAAAACTAGATGGCCTTCTTGATTGAGGTGTGAGTAAACCACCCGAATTAAGTTATATTTAGGAGTCGAAATTAATTTGGAGGGTAATCCTACAATCAGATTGTAACAGGAGCAAATTTAATGCATAACTAAGTAAGCACTTTATAAAAAAAATACGTATACAATTTTAGATACTCTGGCCCAAAATAGATACGTTACAGGCGTACTAAAAGCAGGACGCTAAACATAAGCCAGTTGGCAAGTCTGACATATGTACATATGTGTGACGTCGCGAGCCGGCGTCATGGCGTCATAGTGAAACTGACATATCTTGTCAACCGAAATTAAAATAAAATATGGAGTTATCGATGTGTGCGTTAGTGTACCGTTTCTACGGATTGATTACTACGTAGGTAACGTATCTACGACTTTTCTTATATCATTGCTCTGGCCCATTAGATATCAAAGGTGACTTTCTAAAAAAAGAACTGAAATTTTCAAATGACGCACTAAGTATAAATTACATTATTAATTTCTACAAAGACGATTTCCACCTCGGCTGCAATAAAGAAATAAAGTAGATCATTCAGTACCTACGACGTGCACATTTACCTTGTTAGGCCATAGAAATGTTTGATCTAAAAAACGGATAAATAAGTTAAGGCCTTTAATTATTTATCTAACTAGCGACTTGTACAGCCTTCGCATGGCTAAAGTATACTTATCATTTATTTTTATGTCTTAATTGTCGTCAGAAGTCTGATAATAAGTGTTTAATGCCACCCATAGACACCCTTAACTCAAGAGAAGTCACGAGCGCTTTGCCGATCTGGCTTTTTTTATAGTTATAGGCGGCAAACGAGCAGACGGATCGCCTCATGGTAAGCAATTACCGCCGCCCATGAACACAAGCAACACCACAGGAGTCACAAGTGCGTTGCCGCCCCTTGGGGTTGGGAAAAGGGATAGGTTGAGGAGTGCGCTGAGGGAGAAGTAATAGGTGATAGAGCCTCCGGTACTCTCACTCACCGAACGAAACGCAACAGCTTATGTACCTACTGTTACTTTACGTCGATTTTCTGTGAAAGGTAGTACTTCCCCGGTTGAGCCGGCCCTTTCATGCTAAAGTCTGCAAGGCTCTACTTCCGTAAGGGATGGGGAAAAGAATAGGAGGAGCGGAATGAAGCAGAAGGAAAAGGGGATGAGGCCTCCGCCACTCTCACTGACCGAACGAAATGTAACAGCGAGGGTACAGTTACTTTCATCAACATTCTGTGAGAGGGTCGTGCTTCCCAGTTCTAACCAGCACATTCATGCTGAAATCAGCAAGGCAATACATACATGCATAGACTCACGCCTGTTTCGCGGAGGGGTAGGCAGAGACTACGGAACGCCATTTGCAAAGATCCTGACATATTTCTCTTGCTTCATTCACTCCCATCAAGTTTCTCATGCATGCTCTTCGGTTAAGGGTACTTCTAACCTGTCCTTTTTTTAGGATGTCTCCAATCTGGTCGGAGAACGGCCGTCTAGGTCTTCCCCTTCCTACTACCTACAAAATCATCAAAACTCTAATAATTTACACAAATCCATTGCAAATGGCGCACCTAAACGTTCCTCACGAATCACTCTTTCGTCTATTAGGGAAAAGTATTTCAGTAGCTTATTATTAACAGTCAGACAGACGCGTTGGTGCTCTGTAATTATAAAATACGCGGTGATATTGTGAATAAAGGATACAACTTTTAATGTAAAAGTGGATTTAATAGAAAAACATTAACATTAATTGAACAGGGTTTAACACTTGCCGCCGTGAGCCGGCTTTACTCCTGCGCACTTCAAGCTGAAAGAAAAAGGCACGTTATCAGTATACTTTTACTGTTTTTTTATCAAGTGGTGTTGGATTAAGAATACAAATTGACACTATCCTATTCTATACACGAAAATATTATTCTTGGGATGAGACGGAAAACACAACATCAAACCCTATATAAAAAGTTGTCTTTTAAAAATAGGGTGCATAGGGTTCCCACCAAGAACTTAGGGTCCCAAGCCAACCTCACCTGCAAGTGGTGCACCTGCCGATCAACGGACGAGGCTCTGGCAAACAAAATATCCCGATAAGCGGCAATAGGTTCCCCACCTATTACATGGGACCAAAACACTGGCGAAAAGTGGGCGTTTAATATGCCTCTGCCTACCCCTTCGGGGAAGCAGGCGTGAGTCTATGTATGTATGTCTCTAAAAAAAAAAAAAAAAGCTGTATTATAATAATTCTATTTCGAGAGCGGGCAACTACGAACATGCTCCTCTATATTATCAACAGTATCGTAGACATGGGCGTCGCCAAAGGAGAGCAGGGGGGGCAGCTGCCCAAAGAGATTCAAAAACCCTACAAATTATTCTTTTCTCCATACTTTTCTCATTTTCTATATCAAATTGCCCCCCTATGCTATCGCCTGGCGTCATTGAAAACCCCCTCCTCCCTCAAGGCTGTCGGTCTTGATCGTAGAAGGGTAGTTTCGGTAAGGTCTAATTCGATGGAGTGGTTAAAGAGGTGTTACAGCGATCACACCTTCCAGCTGAGAAAGGTGTCCTCACACACGGTGGAAACGGCTGGCTGACATTACTGCTATGACCGACATGCTAAGGCACAGCAGCGCGGGACTTGGTCACAGCAATCGGTTCGAATACACTCTTCAGACGTTACTACGAATCATTGTCCAAGAGCGAATCGAGACGACAGCCTATCGTTTTATCGTATTATTTTACGAGCCAGTACTGCTACACAAGATGAGATACCTACAGACTTTTAATCAAAGAGCCAAAGAACGAGAGACGAGTTACGGCCGCCGTGGGGTGTAGCGTGCAGATGGCGCGCAAGAGGACCTCCCGCTATCCGATAAGCAACAGGCTGAGGAAGGAAGCAGAATCCACACAAAATAAAACAATTTCAACGGAGTCCGGCAGATCGAATACCGGTGGAGTTACGCCTTTTCAGACTGGTAAGATTCACGTAACCCCTACTCGCCTCCTCCGCCTATCTTAATTAATGGAAGGGAGGTTGGCTGTTCTTTCAAATAAAATGTTATGCCTATACTTACGTACAAACGTTGCCGTAAGTCTTTCCATCTGCGCCACACACGGGTTTATATTCCATGGTGCAGATGCAGTCTCTTTGAGGGTCTGCGAAAGCAGTTCCCATGACTACCAAGAGAATGGTGAATACTGCAATTAGAATAATTTTGAAGACATTCATTATAATTATGTGTGAGGGCCTACAACCGAAATCATACACAGAAAATCTAATAGATTTACAACCCATGCTATGTCTACTAGATTCTACGTTATAACAATACACATGCTAAGGCTGGCTGCCGGATTATGGAGGCCTTACGGCAGGTTGGCTCCATTTCCCCATGTAAGCCACCCAAAGTTCAGCATATTACTCTACTACAGCAATAGTCAGCTGTTGGTCTATCTATAGATCTGAGATCTTTAATCTCCAATCAACCTCATAGCATTTGGCTGATACTTAATTGACAATCATGTAAAACTCTAATTTTAAAATCTGACATCCTGGAAATGCCTAGAAAGGTCTTAGATATTGCAGCTAACCATGACGATCCCGTTAAAACAAACAAAAAATACCGTATCATAATCATTAAATTCACTTCGGAGCTACTATTCCGCAGAAACAAAAATATTAAATGTGTAAAACCCCGTTTTTGCTTCGGGAGGTTATAAAGAACGAATGGCAAAGCTGAACCACCTATTGGATTTTTAATTTCATAGAGTTGAGATTTTTATTAATTATTAGAATAGGTACTCACCGATAATAAACTTCATGTTATCACTACAACGATAAGACTCGTCTTCGCTGCAATGAGGAAAATATCTTATTGAAATACACCTTCAACGCATTCAGACATGGTCTCGACTGAATGTGATAAAGCTGTTGATTACACGTTAATATTATTCAGTGAACATTTTCCTTGTAGAGTCATTATCATCTTTCATTAACGTAGTCTTAAAACTTTAGAACTTGTTATGCCTCGTGGATTCATCCGCCCATTTTTTCAAACGCAGTTTTTTAGAATAACTGGCGAACTGTGGGTGTATAATACACCCCTGCCTACCCCTTCGGGGATAAAGGCGTGAACTTGTGTTTATGTTATGTATTGTTTTTTTAACGCCATTATTAATTTCTTATTAGTTTGACATGTCTATGGCATCATAGCTCCCTAATGGCTGGACATATTGTGATGCGTATTTTTCTTTCTGAAAGGTAACGTAGTCGAGATTTTTTGTGTGTTTGTGTGAAAGGTAACGTAGTTCATGAAGGTATATGTCGGAGGTTACATAATTAGTTTAATTGTATATTATACTCGTATTAATTATTTTGCTTAGGTCCTAAGTATAATTCTTTATTTATTTATCTGTATGTGTCTGGCAATATGAGGCAGCGATAGCCTAGTGGAGATACCAACGGATTGCCATGCAGAGAGTATCGGGTTCGAATCCACGGCGCACACCAATGACTTTTCGAATCTAAGTGTGTATTAAATTGTTAATTATCGCTTGCCCCGTGCCTCGGGAGCACGTTAAACCAACGGTCCCGGCTGTCATAAAGATCTTTAACAGTCGTTACGGGGAGTCAGTACCCTCAAATAAACTGATACTGGTCTAAACCATGGAATATTGCTATCCCTTTGGGTTGCGGAGGTCAGACGACAGTCGCTCTGTGGAAAAGTTGATATTCTGTCATATCTGGTTAGACCAGTAAGCGGACCTCGGGCTCCAAGGCGTGTGAGTCTTGGATGCAACCGGGATAACGCTAGGGAGATGATGATGATCAGTATGTGTCACGCGAATTTTTCAAATTCGACTGATGAATTAACTACACAAAAAAATTACGAACAGCCATACTAATTTTGTTATATTACTATAGATGTAACAGAAAAAAGTGGCTATTTTACCACGGCAATTAGGTACCATTGTATTATTCTACAGTAATGCAAACATAAAATTATAAGTCTATACATAGAACAGGCGAACCAAGCAAAAAGTGGTCATGCCGATAGAGAGACATAGAAAAAATATGTTTTATTTTTTCCGGCAGCATAGAGAGTCTGTATCTTCGAAATAAACTGACCCTAGTCTAAACCATGGAATGTCGCTATCCTTTCGGGTTGCGGAGGTCAGACAGGCAGTCGCTCTGTGGAAAGCTAATATTCAGCCAAATCCGGTTAGACTAGTAAGCGGACCCCAGGTTGAAACTGGGATAACGCTATGGGGTTGAGGATGTTGATTTTCCAGCAGCAGCGAGCGTCATTTACAGAAAAGTCCAATCACTTAGTAATATAATTTATAAGAAAATCACGTACGGTTAACAAGTGTATGTTTCTTTCTTTATCTATCAACTCGACATTTTCCAGCTTTTCATGGGGTTTTCATTAATATGTTGCAGACCCCACTGACATCTTAGGCACTTATCACGCTATGACTTCAACGAGCAGAGCAGTACCTACTACATATCGTCGGTATAATGGAAGAACTAAATAATTAGTTTTTCCACGAACGAAAATATTTTCATGAAACTAGTCAAGTTGAAGGAAAACTAAACAACTTGAGTTATTTAATTCGGGGATTTCTGAGCGTTCTTTCGTTTTAAAATAATTATTTTTATTTATTTATCCTTCGAGAAAATATACATTTATAAGAGATTCCAATCAAATAAATGTAAATAGCTGAAATTATATAATATTTCTATTTATAGGTAGTATACGCACGTAAGTATAGAACTTATCTTGCAACTCAGTACTACAAATTGGCGCGAAAAAATGTAAACCTATAGATCAACCATTCTCAAAGTGTGCTCCGCGGAGCCTCAGGACTCCACGAAGCATCTCTATGGGCTCCACAGCAATTTTGCTCCAATTCAAATAACATTACTTAATTATAACTAACTGGGTGTCAAATTGACAGACCCATAAGGAATACCCAAAGAAATATAACCTTATTAAGTTGGGAATACCACTATCCGTTCCATCACAAAGAACGCCACTCAAAAAGTTGCAATGCTTAAATGGAGCTGGGCGGGACATATCTGTCGCATGTCAGATGACAAATAGTACGTGCTGTATACTATGTTTTTACCGGCGATTTATTACAATCGGATAATTATAATATGTATGTATAAACAGATATACTATAATAAGACATTAGTATTATGTTACTTAGGTAGGCAGCGATAGCCAAGTGGAGATATTAACAGACTGTCATGCACGGGGCTCGGGTTAGAATCCTCGGCAGTAAATTTTCGAAGTAATATGTATTATATTGTTACCTATGACTTGCCTCGTGCCTCGGAGAACAGCTCTTTGAGACTGGCTAGTGTGGATACTGCTACCTACTGGTAGCAGTATCCACACCAGCCAGCCTCAAAGAGAGAAAACAGTCGTTTTCTGTCATCAAGATTTGATGTCCTCCAGCCACCGGTGCAGGCTAGGTTTCGTAAAGGCTTTAGTACCGTGGGCCAAATCCATACTTTTTAGAACATACTTTTTCATAGGTTATTTAGAATTCCGAAGAGTACCACCGGCCGCTTTGGCTGGCTTTTGTGGATTACGATAATGCCTTTAACTCCATTTAAACCGAGCTGTCCATAGGGTCTAGTACGAGTTTTACACGGTGACGATAGCCTACTCGACGGGAACAATTTTCATACATTTTCTAAATGCGCCCCCTAGCGGACTCTATCCATCGGTACTGTCCGTTAGGGGCGCTTTAAGAAAATGTATGGCAATTGTGCCCGTCGCCTAGGCTATCGTCACCGTGACGATCGAGTGGAAAACTCATACTAATGCGCTGCCTACACTACATGTCTCTCAGAGAGCTATGAAAAGGTTAATCTAGCATTGACCTTTTCATGGCTGTAGGATTTCGCTGATGGATAATTTCCGGCACGAAATAATCCGGTAGAAGAGTAAAGTAATTGACATAGTTCAGAGGTATAGCAAATTGAATGGGCGATAGGCTGGCCACATTTGTCGTAGATTCTCTTTCTCTTTTTTTTTCTTTTTTGGGGACTGTCAGACTCTTACTGACTAAAAACCAACCCGTGCTCCTCATGTAACCATGTGTCGGAGGGTAAAGTTTCACCGAAGCATTCCTCGCCCCCCCGACGGGTATTGGCCCGCCAGATGGTCAGGCGGGCCCCGAACGAAACCCTCTTGGCGGCGGATTAAGGTGTTGGGCTCCGTCGCCAACACACCCAGCGGCCGCAGAGGATAGGGAGGACGGTAACGCAACACCACATCTCACCCGACTGCGAGGGACAGACAGAACTGTCCTCCGCACCCGCACCTTGAGACGCATCCTACGCAGGCCTCACGCAAGCCCACGTGGAGCGTCCCCTCCCGGGACCCCGGTTAGCTTCACCGTGGGTGTACCTCAAACTCACGGTTACTGAGCCTCCCCATCACGACAAGGTGGAGACCTGGGGACGCCTACCTCTAGCAGTGATCTGCAATAGGCTTATGAAATGAGTTAAATGAGAAGGAGTAGTTAATATAATTATTTGACCTTTATGCGCCCCCTTCCCTATTATGAAAGCCCAAAGATGTGAAAATACCTCGCGAGATAGCGAGCAAGACGTGACGTATCGAACCGATAGAGGTAGACAGCAGTTATAATTATTACACCCACATTTGGCCATGTTATGCATTTTTAGGTCCTACGTCAAAAGAAAGACGAGACAGACTTCATGCTGCTACTGAGAATTCGGAAAAATCAGTTACGCTCTTGCCCAACCTGGCAATTCAACTCGAGACCTCTCGATCAACAGACGCATAGGTTATTTACTGGACCATGGAGGCAATCAACGACAAAATAAATATAAAATGTACTTACGAAGATTTATGTCAGTAATATAAATGGTATAAAAGAGGTTACATATAATGTTCGCTGTCCGGTTCGACAAAACAAAAAAAAACGCTCGCTGTTCTGTTAGAAGTGAATGCTCAGGTGTATCAGCACCATAACATACTTACACAAAATAACAATGTGTGGGTTACGGTAAGCGTGTCTCGTATGGAAATCGAACATAATAAATAAATGGCTAACTGAAATACTTATAAAAAGGTTTTCCACTTAACAGAAAGCTGCTTAGGCGATAGCTTGGCTCAGATGTCGACAAGAAGGTGACTTGGTAGTAATAGATGAGCTAGAACAACTTAAAAGACAAAATACTAAGGATGAAGAATGCAACAAATTCGTAATCAAGGCTATCTGTAAGTTATTTAATCTTAAGGTTTATTTTCATCTTGAAGTGCAAATGTGCTTATGGTACCTATATCTGATGGCAAAATAGGTACAGTCGAGGCTACTAAAAATGTCATCTCCTTACTATTAGAAATTTTAAATTTACTTTTGCAATGGTAAGAAGCAAGAAACAAGAAAGCACCAATCACCTAGATGAGACAAGCAGATCTCCTGCTTCCTAAAACTCTCATGGCATCCAAGACCTTTCTTTGATTGACTTGGCCTTCGAGATCGAGCCTGAGGCCCGCCTTCTACTCTAACCAAATTTGAAAGAATATTAGAATTAGAGCTTAACCATTAGGTATATGCAACTGTTCTATGACATGACATAATATTTAGATTGTTTGTGTCCGATAAATACACGCAGATTTTTTATTGGTTTAGGAAAAAGAAACCTCATGTCCGAAATAAAATCCTCAATTCATATTCAAAATCAAAATTCATATCGCACCTAAAACAAAAAAGTTATGAAAGTCAGTAACTGTTGGAAATACGTAGTACGCACAATTCTCTCGAGTTAGGTATGTTCGAGCGCCGCGCGGTCGTGACTTCGCCGCGCGTGCCGCCTGGCGCCGTCAGCTGTTACCTACAGCGGTTGTAGGTAGTTAGTGCGGACCGATAGAAATACGTAATTTACTTAGAAAACACGATTTAGGTAATTACGATGCCAACAATTTTAAACACATGTTTTTTCTTCTTTTGTTCTCTTTTTAAGAACCACTCCCGCACCCTAGTGCTAAGTCCTGTGTTACTATGGATATTACAAACCTACCACTAACGGACACAGGAGTCGAAACAAGAATTTATGAATCACACAAAGTGTTGTGTCAAACATCGCTTAAACCACTAGGTACGTCATCCATGAAGTGCAGTAATAAATAATTAGAACAATAAACGTATGTAACTAAATAGCTATACTTATTCAATAATTCCTTCGTAGTTCGTACATTACTCGGACTAAAGAATCAATAATCGTTGAAATAAACTGTGGGTTCACGTCGTTCACGAAATCATAATGAACTTTTAGAAGAAACACGATAAACTAAGAATTATTAGTTACGTTGTTTGTCATAGGTACCTACATTATCTTTTGAATAACTAGACAAAGATTTTAACAATGGAAAACTTTAGTACCTACTTGCGTATTTCTAACGTATTTCCTTTGCTGTCTGCTGCCTACATCACGATCAATTTACACCCACATTATGTTTTAGTTTCACTTGTGTTTCGTTCACCTTATCTTAACACCTATGTATTTTGACTACACTTCGAACACGTCGCTTCTTCCGTGATCTCTCCAAACACGTAATAATTAGGTACATAGGAACCATAATACTCGACTTATTACGTAACACGGACTCAAAGTGATAGGATAAAACGTGACATACAAATATCTCGCTGACCTAATTTCTTAAGACTGAAGATCAAGGCTACGGACTACATGCCAAATGAATCCGAACACAGTCGAACGTGATCGGACACGAGTGACGCATTGCGCCCGCGTCAAGCCACCGCTATTGGCTGGCCCCGTGTTGAAATGCAGACGGGGCCTCTCAAGCAAGCGAGGCGCGCGCGCAGGATTGGGGCGGGGGTATCGCAGACACCGCAGTTGAATGACCAATGCCTAGTACCTATGTGTGTATATGACACGATCGAACGGATTTCGTTTGCGCGCGGCAATGGTGATACTTCGTGCACTCGAACTATTAAATTATTTATTTTCTCAATATTTTTTTAGCTTATATTTCAAATATTATTAGCTGGTTAGGTTCTGTTAACGATAAGTAATAAGATGGCTTTCGCTCCAAAACCAATTAAAAATCAGCGTGTATATCAATCAAGCTTATTGAGTGACTGATTGTTCCGCATCATAATTCATAAGTCACTGAATCTGTTTTCTTTTTATTCGTTTTTGAAGATCTTTGACTAGCGTTTAATCCTGGCCTTATCAGTATAAAAGTTCTACGGAGACTAATAAGTATTAAAATTTATGATGCAACTGACTGTAAAATTCGGTAACAAATAATAAATTGAAATAAATAATAAGTATGTATAAATATTTTTGAAGGAGATGAGAGGGCGCTACTGTGCCACTGTCAACATCGTTCTCGCTAGTAAATAATTTTTTAATAATTTTTAAGTGCTCTAAAACAAAGTGAAACAAATAAAACATAAAACCAGTGCATAAACAACTTTGAACAGTATAAAAAACATAGTGCGCAGACAATAAAATTACAAAAAAGTGCATAAAAACGAATTGTCAAGAGACTCTCGAAATTCGTCAAAATACGAAAAACATAACATTATTAAAGTGAAAAATACTAAAGTGGCGTGCGTATGATAAAGTCAGAACTTGAACTGCATTAAAACAGTGAGTGATTCAAAAATATAAAAAATTACAACCTCAAAAGTGCAAAATCACTATCGTTATTTCTAAATCATCGATTAAAAGTACGGAATAGCGCCATCTATTATAAACCATCAGAACTTACCAGCCAGGCCCTAGGTAAATCCACACTCCGCCATCTAGCACCAAGTAGCGACACCACTTAATACGCTTCGATACTTGATCGACGATAAGGTAAGAAGTGCGTACCTTTTCTCATAGAGGGCACTAAGAGGATCACAACCAGATATGGAGGAATTAAAAAATATGTTACTTAACATGCAGCAAGATATGCTAGAGATGAAAGAAGACATTAAATGCACAATAGTTAACAGCCTAAAAAAGAAGTTCAATAACTTAGAACTAAAAAACGAGCTTTTGGAGAAAAAACTTAAAGAACAAACAAATAAAATAAGCAATTTAGAAAGACAGTTTAGGCGCAAAAATTTAATCTTGTTTGGCGTAGAAGAGAGCGAGAAATCATACGATGAACTCGTAAGTCTGGTAGTAAACATAATAAATACACACACAAAAGTGTCATGTGATTCTAGCAACATTGAAGCTGTTAGAAGATTGGGGAAAAAGGGCGAGAAAGTTAGACCGATAGTAATAACATTCAACACATTGGGCTTGAAAATAAAAATACAAAAAATTTAACATTATTTCAAGAATACATCCTATTACTTAAAAGAAGATTATCCAAGGGAAATTTTAATTAAGCGTAAAGAACTGCAAGCCCAACTACAGAAAGAACAAGATGCAGGCAACACCGCTTTTATAAAATACGACAAACTTATTGTACTGAACAACAAACAATCCCCACACAAACAGTCAAACAAAAGAAACATATCTGAATCCCCGGAGACACTTCACCTTGACAGCCAAAATGTTCAGCATACTAAGCAACCACCTAAGAAAAACAAAGGGGACATGAAGAGTTATATAATACAAAAACCTAAACTAATCCTGACTCAGTCTGAAACAACTCAACGCCAACCGAAGACATCACAGCACAACACAGAATAGCAATTAAAATCGGACCTCCTCCCAACCACTAATCTCCCTGTACGGCCGGTCACCGCGGGAGAGTATGACCAAAACCCCCCAGAAGTAAACATTGGAAAGGAAAATACCTTCTATATTTGTACCTTTAACACAAGAACTCTATCTTCTGATCAAAAATTTATTGAGTTCAAAGAAGCACTACAAGACATTAACCATGATATAATAGGTCTGTGCGAAGTTCGCCGCCTAGGAGAAAAGATAATCGAAGACGACGAATACATCTTCTACTACATAGGTCAAACAAAAGGATTATATGGAGTAGGCTTTCTAGTTAGAAAGAAATACAAAGATAACATCATAGCATTCACAGGAATATCTGAAAGAGTGTGCATACTAGAAATCAAGCTTGAAAATCTATGTTTTACATTAATTCAAGCGTATGCCCGCACTGAAAATTCATCACAGGCAGAAATATATAGCTTTTACGAGGACTTAGCCAAAGCTCACGATATCTACAGAGTACATATTATCAATGGGTGACTTTAATGCTCAAATTGGAATTCCCGAGAAGTACGAACGTTCCGCTACAGGCGAGTATGGCTATGGTGCCAGAAGTCCTCGAGGCACGAGACTAATTCGATATGCACAAGAATACAACCTCAAAATTATAAATACAATGTTCAAGATAAAACCTAAAAACCGTTGGACATGGATATCTCCAGATAGGAAGACAAAAAACGAAATCGATTATATTATGACCACGAAGCGCCACTTGATCTCTAAATATGAAGTACTGCCATCTTTCTTCTTTGGATCGGACCACAGACTAATAAGAGCAACAATAAACCTTAAACTATCAAAGAAAAGTAGACGTAATTTCTCTAATACATCCAACAAACTGAAAACGTTAGCGGAGCAGGAAATGTACCTTACAAACCTCAACAGTTTTATGCCAGATCTTATAAAAAATCAAAATAACTTGAATGCTGAGGAATACTACCAACAAATCATTCACTATACGAACTTAAGCCTTAAAAATATAAAAGGAACACAAAAGAACAAAATTTTATCGGAGAAAGCGCTAGAACTCATGAAAAAAAGAAGCGCACTACAAAATAAGCCTAAATTAAGCAATACTGACAAAGAAGATCTAAAAGCCTTGTATAAACTTACTAACAAAGAAATTAAAAGATGCTACGATACGTACAGATTAACAACAATACAAAGACACCTCGATAACTCTAGATCTGCTAAAAAAGCTTATAAAGAACTAAATCAAGCCAAAACATGGGTTCTCTCTCTCCAGTCTAGCAATAACAAATACAAGTCTCGCACAAAAATCATAGAAGCCGCTACTGACTTTTACGCTAATTTATCCAGTAAACCAAACACACCAAAGCAAAATATGGCTATTTACAGCTCTATAAATACCTCACTAACACAACAGTTTACAGAAAAAGAAATTTTTAAACAACTAACTAGACTAAAGACAGAAAAAAGCCCAGGACTAGACGGAATCACAAACGAATGTATCAAGGTTGCGAAGACTTTGCTACTGACACCAATTACTATCCTCTGGAATAAAATACTCAAAGAAGAAACTGTGCCACGCCAATGGATGGAATCTGAAATTATTCTACTTTATAAAAAAGGAGACCCAGCTGACATAGGCAACCGTCCACGTACCCGTACCGTCCCATAAGCCTCATGCCTTGTTTTCACAAACTATTTAGCTCCTGTCTACTTGAAAGAATAGGCCCAGACATCGATACACACCAACCGATTGAACAAGCCGGATTCAGAAGCGGTTTTAGTACAATGGATCATATCCAAGTACTAGACCAGGTGATAGAGAAATACTTGGAATTTAATAAACCTCTATACTTAGCTTTCATAGACTACAAAAAAGCTTTCGACTCTATCTCACACGAAAGCATCTGGGAATCACTGAAAGCAATAAACACAAACGAAAAATATATTAATATCCTAAAAAACATTTACAATAACAGCACAAGTAGAGTCAAGCTAGATAGAGTAGGCGAAACAATCAACATAATGAGAGGAGTCCGACAAGGAGACCCAATTTCACCAAAACTGTTTATAACTGTCCTACAACACGTAATGGAAAAATTATCATGGTCCAATAGATGTATTAATATAAATGGGAACTTCTTAAGTCATCTCAGATTTGCCGATGACATAATTTTGTTTTCGGAAACCCCTCAACAATTAAACAAAATGGTAAATGACTTAAACCAGGCTAGTACAAAAGTAGGATTGGAAATGAACCTCGAGAAAACGAAAATTATGACTAACCGTACCGTAACGCCCATCCTAGTAAATAACACCCCTCTCGAGTTTGTGACAAAATACATATACCTAGGCAAACAGATATCTTTTAGTAACGAAAGAAACATTGAAGAAATAAACCGAAGAGTGGCGATTACCTGGAACAAGTTCTGGCATCATAGAGAAATATTTAAATCAAAATTTTCGCTGCCAACTAAGAAAACAGTCATGTACACAGCAATACTACCATGTCTCACTTATGGATGCCAAACTTGGACCTTTGATCTCAAAACCAGGAATAAAATTCAGACTACCCAGAGAAGAATGGAAAGAAATTGCCTAGGTATAAAATTAAAAGATAAGGTAAAGAACGTTGACATCAGAAAAAAGACTAAAGTATGCGACACCTTAACTTTTTCACTGAAGGGAAAATGGAAGTGGGCGGGTCACTTAGCTCGTTACAAGGACGACAGATGGACCCAAAGGTCAGTAAAGTGGGCAGGGCCAAGAGGCACCAGAACTAGAGGTCGACCAAGAGCCAGATGGGCAGACGAAATAGTAGCGACGGCAGGCGGAAGTTGGATGGACATAGCTAAGGATAGAGAAGCGTGGCACTCTTTGGGGGAGGCTTTTACCCAAACGGGGTCCATACAGATATAAATAATTAAAATTAATTAATAATATAAAATTTTGATAGACAGTATTTTAATTATATAAGTAACTTATTTTTGAAAATAGAAAGCGATGCATGCTTATGATAATTAAATAATTAATAATGTTTTTTGAATGGTGGTAATTAAATTAGAATAATGTTTATATATTATTATATGTACTGTCAACTCTAATCTGTTTGGAATGAAATAAAGCTTTATTATTATTATAAATATTTTTACAGACATACACATTTTAGACCAAAAATTAAAACCTAGGATCTTTATCCTAGGTTTTAATTTTCTGGTGCTATATATTAGAATATTGTTTTGAAATCATAATGATTTTATGTTTTTCAGTTTTTATGTGTCGCCCTAGATACGATTGTGCTGGATAAATATAAGAGAAAGCATTGTCCTAGAAACGTTAATTTTGTGTCTTTTTTCTATGTTCCAGTTACTGACAAAATCTTATTCAGAGCATTTAGAATAGCTCTGGTAGTGGCCTTGGCTAGAGAAATTTGCGGTGCCATACCAGTGCTGAACTTCGCAGGCGAAATCTTCAAGATGGCTTCGGAAGACACTGGGTTAGTGTTGACTGCTAACCAACAAGCCATGATGCTCGGTGCTGTTCAAGTTTTGGGTTCTATGGCCACTGTTGGAGTTGTGGAGAAGGTGAGCAGAAAGGTAAGCAATGTGTTATTTCCAGTCAGTATGTTATTCTTATTTTTCTGTTATAGTGGCAATCTAGAATTTGGCCTGCTGATGTTTTGCATTTATATTATCTGTAGGCGCTTTAAATAAAATTAACTTTTCTAGTGGTTAAGTAAATTTGGAAGTGTAGAAAATTGTTTGACAAAGCCTCCTTTCATATCCAAATAAAAAGCAATTTTAAGTAATAATGTAATGCAGCTATTATTATACCTAGTAACATTAGGCATAAAATAAAATAACGTTGCGACTAAAACTCGGTTTTTCATATGCCGCATAACTGAACTGCAACTAGGCCGTGGTTAGTAGGTACTGTTGTACCTACACTATCAACAAGGCATCCTCGACCGTTTGCAACTGCAATTCATAATTGATGATAGTACACCCTCAGTTCAAAAAACCTGGCATAAAACTTTAATTGTAATACAATTTCAAATTCATGTTTTTTCAATTTTCCAGGGTCTTCTCATCGTGACGTCACTAGTATCAGGGCTGAGCATGTGCGCTCTCGCGTCCTGGTTCCTAGCGCGCAGTTACGACCTGGACGCTCCGGCGTGGCTGCCCATCGTCACGCTTTGTCTCTGCATCTTCTGTGACTCCTTCGGGTTGCAGCCAGTGTCCGTTATACTCGGATCGGAGTTGTTCTCGTTTAAGGTGAGTTTGAATTTTATAGTATTACAGAATATTTTTGAGTAGGTATACTCGTATATAAGACATGTACCTAATAATAACACCTGCCTACGCCTGCGGGGAAAGAGGCGTGAGTCTATAAAAAAATTGACAGGTGTGATCCATACATCGATTCAGAATACAGAGCAAAATATTTGGATATGCATCAGAATTTCTCGTGCTACGACAGAAACAAAACGGTTTCCAAGGCGTGTAAGTCTGGATGCAACGGGGATAACGCTAGGACGATTATGATGATAATTGTCAATGATGACTGGGCACTAGGCCGACATCCCAATTAAGTATATTTTCTTTCCTGTTTTATTATACAAGGTGTTGATATGCATTTGCAAAATATTTTAATAACACAATATACAGAGTACAGATCGGTTCACGAAAAACATCCGCGCCCAATCCCAGACTAGTCATATCCCAGGATGAGGAGACCGTAAAGATATTAACCACACCAGAAATACAAAACTGGATGTCATCCGTGGAGAATTGTTTGAAGGAAGTATGCACCATCACAACTGAGGGCAAATTAAACTCGGAGCAAAAGTTACGAGTAAGCAGCTTGTGTCGGACAGTAAGTCATGGAAAATCTAAAGTGATGGTCCAATATCAACCACTAAAATGCAAAACACTGCAAGCCCACTATGAAAATATAGCACTCCAAGACAAGCAAGTTAAAGGAAATCAAGTAAAGTATTGAGGACTCATCAAAAACTGCCCAATCTGTCCAAGTAACTTCCTTTGCCGATATGGTCAAAAAAGGCACGAACAATTTTCTTCAACCGACAAATTTCAGCACAGTGGCCATTTATCCCAAAGACAAACTGAAATCGAGCGAGGAAACAAAATCCTTGGTCCAGAAAATAATCCGCCCCGAGGAGCTAAAATTACACGTCAGAGGGATGCGCAAGACCCGAAATGGCGGTGTCATCATAAGCACTGACAGCAAAGATGACATTGAGAAACTAAGACAATCCACACAATTGAAACATTCAGACCATACTGTCCACGAGCCTCGTAAACGAAAACCCCGAGTCGTAATTATAGGAGTACCAACATGTATGCGAGCGTGCTGGGCCCTGTATTATTCTTGCTTTATATTAATGATATAATCAATATAACAAACCACAAAACCATATTATACGCTGATGACATTTCTATCATTGTGACATCTAATAAAAAATATAATACTGTTAATGACCACGAAAATGAAATTAATAATACAATTGATAAATTAATTAATTGGCTTGACATAAATAGTTTAAAAATTAATCTAAATAAATCCGTATTTATACAATTTAATAAATCTTATAATAGTAATTTCAATATTAAGCTAAGAATACCAAAACTCAAAGAAGTTACGCATACCAAATTCCTGGGCATAACACTGGATGAAAACTTAAATTGGAAGACACACGTGGAAAATGTGTCGAACAGAGTAAATAGATTTGTTTACGCGCTTAAACAAATAAAACACGTAACAAATTTAAAAACGGCCACTACTTGTTACCATGCGTATGTGGAATCACTGTTACGCTACGGACTTATTATGTGGGGTAACAGTACTGATATAAACAGAGCATTTGTCGCACAAAAGAAATGTATCAGAGCTATGTGTGGAAAACAACCTGATGAAACGTGTCGACCGATATTTAAAGATCTTGGTTTGCTGCCGCTACCGTCTCTCTATATTTATGAAATTTGTACGTTTGTAAAGAAATATAAAGAATTGTTCAAGACAGCAAACAGTGTTAATCCAAGGAGTAGACGAGACCCCCACAGACTTGTGCTTGATGATGTTGCAAGGTTAACTAAATATAAAAAAAGCTGCCTAGTTATGTGTATACGTATATTTAATAAGATACCTTGTCACTTAAAAGTGTTAAATAATCGACTATTTCAAATACAATTACATAAATGGCTTAATGAAAATAATTTTTATAGTATTAAGGAATTCGTTGATAAAAATTGTAGCTATTAGACTGCTTTAAATGTATTGCATGCTATGTTAAGCAAAACATGTGTAACATTCTTTCACTATTGTAACATCTTTTTATACCATGTTTGATGCAAATAAATATATTATTATTATTATTATAAGAGAAAGACGTCCTTTACTGCCTTTACCACCAAAACCTCGCAGACAAACTCCTTGACGTCAATCTTGAGACCATTTTAGCTAATGTTAAGCTTAGCCATAAATCGGGGAAAAGGGACGCCGAGACCTGTAACTAGGTCATTGAAGTTACCGCAGCCATACGAAAAGCTCTGATAACGAAGGACAGAGTATTTATAAACTGGTCTTCCTGCCCGGTGAAAGACTTCACCCTGGTCACACGTTGCTTTAAGTGCCAACAATATGGCCACGCGGCGAAATCTTGTCGGGAACCTGTCGACACATGCGGCCACTGCGGCGATCTTGGACACCCCTTAAAGGACTGCATGAAGAAAACAGAGGAACCAAAATGTGCTACCTGCCAACGTTACAAAAAACCAAGCAATCACAACACAGGCGCTGCTGATTATCCCGCAAAACTAATGGCAGAGAAGAGATTCATGAATTCAATCGACTATGGAGGCACTCTTAGTGCCGACATCTGTGGTATCTCAGACCTTTTTTATTTTTCTTTAAATTATTTACTTTTTTGCTGTTATACATTATGATAAATAGTTTAATGTATGACTTAGATAATTTCTCTGTATCTGAGTCTATGACATGCGAAGTTGAAAATTGCAAACAATATATATTTCATCGTTCTCTAATTCCCTGACCGTACTAACACAAAACATACGCAGCGTTTATAAAAAAATTGATAATTTTGTCACTTTTAAACAAAGATTAGTGACGTTATTATACGTACCGAATGTTGGCTTTCTAAGAAATACGACGTACCGACCACGCCAGGATACAATATGTACAAGAGTAATTTAAGTTATAACCAAAACGATGGCGTAATAGTGTACGTAAAAAATCACCTTGCTGTCACTGTAGAGGTACCTATCATGCAAGATTGTAACCGACTGCTAATTAAAATCATAGAATTTGCCATACTAGCCATATACAGACCACCATCTTTCAAAAATGTCAACAATTTCTTTGACTCTCTCAACAATACCTTACAATCATTCATCATCAGCCTTTAACAGTCCACTGCTGGACTAGGCCTCTCCTTTGAAAGGAGGAATCGGCCTACTATACCACGCTGGCCAAACGGGGTTTGTATCAAGTTTTCCTTCTCTTACAGTGCTGGTCTCTGCATAATATGCTCCCTCTGTCGCCTCTTACGACACCCATGGGATGATATGGGGTGGTGACATTCCGTATTCTTAATCCGTCACCACACGGACAATCACAACATTATTTATTACAATCATTATCATCTTTTAAAAATATAATATTACTCGGAGACATCAATATCAATATTGTTACATCTAGCTGTGACACAAATGCCCAAGACTACCTCAACATTTGCTCCTTTAATGGCTTGCTTCCAGCACACACGCTTCCTACACACGAAAGTGGGTCTTGTTTGGATCATATCATACTAAAATCAATGTTTCCATCACTTACATTAGTCATGAACTCTACAATAACTGATCACAATTCTGTCCTACTTACTTTAAATCGTAAAATACCCGAACAAGACCACGTTCACACAATTTCTAAACTAAATGTAAATAAACTTGAAGATAACATAAGCAACATTGACTTTGGCCCAGTTTATAATTCTGGTGATCCGCAGTTTGGTATGTTATATGTTATAAACCATCTGCAAATTGCAATACAGAAAAACACAACTATTGTATAAAAAACAAAAATTATAACATTAAGCCGTGGATCACTACAGGCCTTTTACGTTGTATGAGACATAGAGACAAACTGAATATAAAGGCTAAATTAAATCCAGACAATTCAACTATACAATAGGGTAGTTTCCAGGGTCAAAATAATTACATTTTATTTAGTCCGTTTTTTTCGATTATAAAAAAATATTGGACACGTATTTTTTCTTTTTTCGATTAAATAAAAAATAACAAAGATATAGCCCATTAAAGTTACGTGTGACGTCATCTAGTGCTAAAAAATGCAGCACGGCGTGACGTTATACGTAACTTTAATGAGCTATATCTTGGTCATTTTTGGTTTAATTTACAAATAAAAAATACGTATCGCTTATTTTTGAATAATCTAAAGGACGGACTTATAAATTTTTTTTTGTCAACTAGCCTATTATCCTACAAACGATATCGCAATTTTTGTAATGATCTGCTTAAAAAAGTAAAGATTAGCTATGACAAAAGTCTATTAGAAAAAGCCGGTAAAAATAGCAAAAAGATTTGGCAATGTATTAACCCTAGAATACTAATCTGAGTCATTTCATCTGGTAGAGAATGCCTTAGGCATTAAGTCCGCCTATACATATATCTACAGTGTATGTATGAAGTTTAATAAATAAATAAAATAAATAAATAAATAAAATTTTGACTCGCACCGCACGCTTTTCTTGATATTTCTCTCTAACGAACGCGCAGATTGTCACGATAATTTAGGTTAAGTCAGTCGCCGATCAGAAGTTCACGGGAGTGACAGCGTTGTATAGGTAAGTGTCACCATTTTGTGAATACGACGTACCTCAGAGTCGAAATGACTCATGATTAGTCTTTGTGTAACTTTTTGATATTATACACATAGCGACGTGTTGAGTTATTGCCTGTGTTTATTTACTTTTTTATTAGTTTTTAGATGAAAAATGTCTTTTTCACGTCCAAGCGGTGTTCGAAACATCATGGATGAGAATTTAGCCAGATATTTAAACGACGAAGGTGTTTTCAGTGGTAACGATGGAGAACTTGAGGCTAGTGAATCTGAGGACTATTTGGAGGTCGAGGAGACGAAACAAACTTATGAAGATTGGAACTGTAAATGAACAAACAAAGAAGCCAAATGGTAGAGTTTTATAATCACACGAAAGGTGGTGTCGACACTTAGGACCAAATGTGTTCAAATATGAGCTATAGTCGACAGACTAATAGATGGCCTATGTGTTTATTTTATGAAATGCTTAACATTAACTTCGTAAACAGTTACGTAATATACTTTGAGAACAAGCTCAATGCCAAAGAAAAACCGCTAAACAGAAAGAAATTTATGCGTGATTTGCACATGCTACTTGTCATTCCTTACCTGTAGAAACGTACAAATCTTAATTCCAGCCCTATGTGACGTCACATCGCGCTCCTGCGCCGCGAGCCTCGCTACGAGTGACGCACAGCAATGGGCCGTTCCCTCGCGCCCCTCCGCGCCGGCCCTATAAATACAGCGGTCACGAGACTTCGGCCCTTTCCTCCGGCCAGCACCACCGAGTTGAGTACAAGACCATCTGAAGACCTGTGAAATGCCAACGCCGCCCACGCCCTGGATAATTGTCTCTTCTGTTATAACTGGAATTATAACGCGAGTTTAAACTTTCCTGGTGATATTTTTTATTTATTTCCCATAAGTCAACCTAATTATCTCTCTTTAATTGCTCGGCGAGTGATCGATCCCGGCTACCCCGTGGAAATCAATCACTCGTGCGATACCTACCTAAAAGACTTAGGGATAATATCCAGAATTTAGTACCAACAAATACCGGAGAGGGCACCAGCCAACAAGAAGAGGAATCTGATCCAAAAAAAAAGAAAAATATGTTCACTTTGCTCATACAAGAAGCACCGCATGACCAAAGTTCGATGCCTGAAGTGCCAAAAAAACATATGCGGTGAACATAAGGTAGAAATGTGTGTTAATTGTGCTAAATGACCAAAATTTCTCTTTTTTGTAGTTGATTAGTCCTTATACTATTACAATTAAGTTTAAGAGCAGAAGATTTATTCAGTTTATGTTTTATTTTATGTTCTATGTCACACTGATGATTGTGATTTCATAAAAATGTGACAAAATAAAACTTTATTTTTGTAATAAATATTTATCATGTAAAATCTTTGTTTCATTTAATATCTTTGTAAACATATCTTAGACCCATTCATAAGAAAATATACACATAAAATAACTTTTCATATACAATTTATGTACTCTATTCGTGTGTAGTCTAAAAGACTCATAATTAGTATATTAGTTTGTAAAATATGATAAGTATTCTAGGGTTAAAAATGCGACATACACTAATAAACTACATGAGTCATCGTCAAATTTATTACGCGCGCACTCATCACACCCTGATCTCCTAATATTGCAAATAATTTTTTTGTCAATGTTGGCAAATGCCTCGCAGAAAAGGTCCAGGGTCAATCCTAATACCTTAGCACTCCTTATAAATATAGCACATTTTTAACATCCTTCGTGTTACTTGACACTGACGAAACCGAAGACAGCAACATAATTATGTCCCTAAAAGACAGCTGTGCTGCTGGATGGGATAATATACCTAAAAAAATTATAAAACAATTCAAGCACGTCTTAGTTCCCCCGCTGACCAACATTTTCCAAAAATGTTTGTCCAGAGGTATATTTCCTAAGTGCCTTAAAAAGTCTGTGGTAGTACCGGTGTATAAATCGGGCAACAAAGAGCAAGTAAATAACTATAGGCCGATTTTTCTACTGCCCTCTATGTCAAAAATACTGGAAAAAATTATTAATAATAGACTGATAAAGTATTTAGAGGACAAATCAATATTTTCTAAGACACAGTTTGGATTTCGACCTAAACTATCGACAGCCGATGCCGTACACCACCTGACTGACTTTTTGGTACAAGAACTTGACAAGGGTAACCACACAATAGGAATCTTTCTGGATCTTTCTAAGGCTTTTGACAATGTGTGCGTCCCAATTTTGTTGCGTAAGCTCGAGAACATTGGTATAAGAGGTAAACAGTTAGAATTAATTAAAAGTTAGTTAGAAGACCGCACGCAATGCGTAAGAATCGGTAATATAGTTAGCACTGATGAAATAAACACGTCTTACGGAGTTCCTCAGGGAAGCATTTTAGCTTCTACGCTATTACTTATTTACATAAACGACCTTTGTAATCTACATATAAATCACGGTACTATTATATCATACCATTGTACGCCCATCACTGTGGTGCCTTTCCTGGAATTCCCTGTGCATGTCCGTGTATCAATGGCACAAATAAAATAAAATATCTGGGTATCATAATAGACCAAACACTCATTCAAAGAGCATATCGAGTGTTTGAACGGTAGAATACGTAAGTTAATATATGTCTTCAAGAAAATGCGACATATTGCAGACCCAACATTAATAAGGCAAGTGTACTTTGCTCTATGCCAGTCAATATTAACATATTGTATTACGACATGGGGGAGCGTAGGAAAAACTTTGCTATCGACTGTTGAAAGAGCTCAGCGAGCAATCCTTAAAGTATCAACTTCCAAACCGTTTCTATATCCAACTAACTCCCTATATCAAGCTTGTAAAGTACTAACAGTTCGACAACACACAGCCCTTCCCTACAATACTATATTTACCAACAAAAGGTGACATGATATAATTTTTCCGACTAAAGTACAAACAAGACATGCATTCACATCCAAATTTGATATATTCCTGGGACCCCTACTTTACAAAAGACTAAACGCATTAGCTAACCTAATTCCTTGCACCTACTTCAAATGTAACAAAATTGTCAACAAGATCCTTCCACAGAAATAGATAGTAATAGAACGGTGAATGTCACGTCATCGCGTACATTTCGCGCGTGCCACATTTTAGCAAGCCCCGCCCACAGTGACGTATAGATAGTGAGGGGACACTAAGGAATTATTATCGATGTTAGAGCTATGGAAAATGAAATTATGTTATTGTTTATATAAAATGTTTTATTATGAATAGTTTGGTTATAGTATACTGTTATAAAAATAAAACGTATTTATTTAGTTAAAAATCTGTATTGAAATCTTACAAAACTTTTGACTATATTATAAAATATCTATACTAATGTAATAAAGCGGAAGAGTTTGTTTGTTTGAACGCGTTAATCTCAGGAACTACCGGTCGGATCTGAAAAATTCTTTTTGTATACGGTAGTCTAGTTATTCCGGAAGGCTATAGGCTATATAACATAACATAACTATATAACATAACGTTTCGACCCTTTGTGGCCGGGCAAAAGGCTAAAAAGGCTAAAAGATAATGTCGGCTAATCTCAGGAACTAGCAGTCGGCTTTTAAAAATTGATATTGCCTATGATAGCCCAATTATTCCGAAAGGCTATAGGCTATATAAAATTACGCCACAACTTTTAGGGGCCAGACAAAAATAATAAATTTGGTCAAACGAGAAGGGGGAAGGTTAGGCAAAAAAAAGGCTTAACGAATAGGATACAATCTATATGGGTATCGTTTTCGAGATTTTCGGGATGCTGATTAAATAATATGAAATTTATTTAGTGATTCAAGATGGCGGACGGAATATCAAAGATGGCGGATGACAAAATTTTAAAAATCAATATGGGTATCGCCTTCTATATTTTAAGGGTTGGGGAATCGAAATACAACATCTATTTCGTGATCGAAGATGGCGGATGGGAAATCAAAGATGGCGGATGGGAAAATAAAAAAAATCTATATTGGTATCGTCTGCGATGTTAAAAGGGATGGAAAATTCAAATACAACATCTTTTTCGTGATTCAAGGTGGTGGATAGGAAATTAAAGATGGCGGACGGGATTGTTTTAAAGTCGATATGGGTATCGTCTCCGATATTTTAAGGAATGGGAACTTCAAAACCACCATCTATTTCGTGATCAAAGTTGGTGGAAGGGATTTTTTTTTTAAAATCAATATGGGTATCGTCTCCGTTGATATACGGGATGGAGAATCCAAATACAACATCTATTTCGTGATCAAAGATGACGGATAGGAAATTAAAGATGGCGGACGGGATTTTTTTAAAAGTCGATATGGGTATCGTCTCCGATATTTTAAGGAATGGGAAATTCAAAAACACCATCTATTTCGTGATCAAAGATGGTGGATGGGATTTAAAAAAAAAAAAATAAGGGTATCGTCTCCGCTGTTTAAAAGGATGGGTAATCCAACATCACCATCTATTTCGTGATCAAAGATGTCCCGTCCGTCAACTTGGATTCCCAAATGGATGTCATTTTCGTGATCAGAAAGCATGAAAACCCCAAAAATTATACCCAGATTAATTTTATAAAAAATGTCCCGTCCGCCATCTTAGATTCCCAAATAGATGTCATTTTCGTGACCAGAATCCATAAAAACCCCGAAAATGATACCCATACTAATTTTATTAAAAATGACCCGTCCGCCATCTTGGATTCCCAAATAGATTTTATTTTCGTGACCATAATCCATAAAAACCCCGAAAATGATACCCATATTAATTTTATTAAAAATGACCCGTCCGCCATCTTGGATTCCCAAATAGATGTCATTTTCGTGACCAGAATCCATGAAAACCCCGAAAATGATACCCATATTAATTTTATAAAAAATTTCCCGTCCGCCATCTTGGATTCCCAAATAGATGTCATTTTCGTGACCAGAATCCATAAAAACCCCGAAAATGATACCCATATTAATTTTATAAAAAATGTCCCGTCCGCCATCTTGGATTCCCAAATAGATGTCATTTTCGTGACCAGGATCCATGAAAACCCCGAAAATGATACCCATATTAATTTTATTAAAAATGTCCCGTCCGCCATCTTGGATTCCCAAATAGATGTCATTTTCGTGACCAGAATCCATAAAAACTCCGAAAATTATACCCATATTAATTTTATTAAAAATGTCCCGTCCGCCATCTTGGATTCCCAAATAGATGTCATTTTCGTGACTAGAATCCATAAAAACCCCTAAAATGATACCCATATTAATTTTATTAAAAATGTTTCGTTCGCCATCTTGGATTCCCAAATAGATGTCATTTTCGTGATCTGAAAGCATGAACATGATGCTTGCTTTCTTTATGAGAGAGAGAGAGACAGCCAGAGACATAATAATTAATTCGAATTAATATTCCTTTTATTTATCGATAAATTTAAAACGTAACCATAAACCGAACGTCAATCCCTAGCGGGCGCTGACCAATCACAGCTATTTATTTAACCCGTGGCCCCTGATTTGTTATTGTTTTTGGCATCTTGTGAATATCGCGTATCTCGCCGTACATTGCGTGTTTATTTCATAAATATGTCAACAAGTATCGTATAATTCAAGCAATGGAAATTTAACATAACGAAGAAATGAACGATGATGTTCTTATTAGACAAACATGGTAAAAGTAGCCCACTTGTTTTAAATCTCAATAATCTTAAGTTTTACTCAATTTAAATACTTACTGGTGATATGAAATGCCTCCCTTTTCCATATTTTTGCATCACTTTTAATTTTTACAATTGGAAACTGCACAATATGGCATATTCGTAACGAATTTAATGTTTTTTTACCTCCTGAGCGCGCGAAAGGGAGACGCGATGCGTAATGCGAATGCGTTCGAAAACACATGCACTATAGTGCAATAGTTTGGCACGCGCGCCACGCCCATGTCACCGTTCTATATCTATATATTTCTGTGGATCCTTCTGAATATGTCCTACGAAGATACAGAAAATTATTAATTGTGTTAAAATAATTATCACAAACAAAATATATATGTTTATTTAAATTTATTAGTTTATTAATGATAAGATATTGTAGATCTAGTAATACTGTACCTACTAAAACGTAACATACTAAAAATACTGTAGTAAGTGATTATATATTTTACTAGCTGACCCAGCGAACTCCGTTTCGCATTTTTAAGAGTTTTTATTTAATTCCCTTTTTTCAAGCCCGTTTTCCAAAGTTACCATTGACTTAGCGCTTAATTTCTTATCATTTCAGAGTCTATAAATGCTGAACAAACAAACATAGATTTTTATATAGTATTGAATTCCCCATTCCTTAAAATATCATTCATTATATATAGACGATACCCATATCGACTTTAAAAAAAATCCCGTCCGCCATCATTGATTTCCTATCCGCCATCTTTGATCACGAAATAGATGTTGTATTTGGATTCACCATCCCTTAAATCATCAGAGACGATAGCCATATTGATTTTTAAAATTTTTCCATCCGCCATCTTTGATTTCCCATCCACCATCTCGAATCACGAAATAGTGTTGTATTTGGATTCCCCATCCCTTTTAACATCGCAGACGATACCAATATTGACTTTTTTTAATTTTTCCCATCCGCTATCTTTGATTTCCCATCCGCCATCTTTGATCACGAAATAGATGTTGTATTTCGATTCCCCACCCCTTAAAATATCGAAAGCGATACCCATATCGATTTTTAAAATTTTCCCGTCCGCCATCTTGGATCACTAAATAAATTTCATAATTATTATTAATCAGCGTCCCGAAAATGTCGAAAACGATAACCATATAGATTGTATCCTATTTGTTTAGCCTTTTTTTGCCTTTGACCCAACCCTTCCCCTTCTCGTTTGACCATTATATTATTTTTGTCTGGCCCCTAAAAGTTGTGGCGTAATTTTATATGGCCTATAGCCTTTCGGATTAATTGGGCTATTATAGGCAATAACAATTTTTAAAATCCGACTGCTAGTTCCTGCAGAGATTAGCCGACATTATCTTTTAGCCTTTTTAGCCTTTTGCCCGGCCCCAAAGGGTCGAAGCGTTATGTTATGTAGCCTATACCTTCCGGAATAACTGGGCTATTGTATACAAAAAGAATTTTTCAGATCTGACAGGTAGTTTCTGAGATTAGCGCGTTCAAACAAACAAAAAAACAAACAAACAAACTCTTCCGCTTTATTATATTAGTAAAGATATTTTAATATATTTTTTATATATGATACAAATCTCCTTTGTTGTTAACTGTTTAAGAAATATAACTAAATATAACTAAAAGTATTTACACATACAAACTACTTAATAAAGACTGTGTTTCGCTAGATCTGCCAATATGGCGAATGTGATTTGTCTGTCAGAACCATTAGAATTTAACAAAATACTCGACAATCCGAATTTTGCGGATATATGTTGTCGACTCGAAATCTTTATTTTTTAATGTTTTATTATTCAGGTAAGGTTTCGATGTACTCCTTGACGAAATAATTATTATAAGATTTGACACTGCGATAGCAGCGTAGTCCGTCGGTTCTAATGTGAAACATTCCAACATCCACAACTACTTACAAATTAAAAATTAAGTACAATAAACATTTTCCAGTGGACTAAATTGTGAATCTAAACCATTCTCAAGTCCCCTTGAACACATACAAAAAGTTTCATCAAGATCGGTCCAGTCGTTTAGGAGGAGTTCAATTACATACACACGCACACAAGAAATATATATATTAAGATTATTGTATCTAAAGGCCGGCGCGCACTGACGTCGCGGCATGGCACGGCATGGCAAAGGATTTTATTACTGATCAAGTCATTTTCATTCTTATTTCAATGAGTTTAGGATTCATATTACTTTGTTTCGATACAATCGTACCGCAGCCCGCCGCGGCACGTCGCGGCATGCCGCGGGACGCCGCCGCGCGTCGCGGCATACTTCGGGACGCCGCGGCATGCCACGGCGTCCCGCAGTATGCCACGACGTAATCAGGAGGTAAATAAGTTCCTGAATTCACTTTTAGTAAATCTTGTTTTCATAAATAATGTATCCAGAATTGTTTTCTCTTCGATATATCAGTTTGTATTTGTCGTTCTTCATCTTCAGCAAGAAATGCTACTGACACTAAATTCCAGTCAATTGGACGCCTCGGCATGACGCGGCATGCCGCGGCTTCCCGAAGTATGCCGCGACGTGCCGCGACGCGCCGCGGCGTCCCGCGGCATGCCGTGCCGTCAGTCGGCGCCGGCCATAACTAGCCCTGATCGCCTGAAACACAGGTTTATCCTAGTTCAGGCATATAATTTTATATAAGGAACCTAAAACTTAGTTTTTGTACTCGAAATAAGTAAACTGTACTATTTTAATTAACAGAATAAATTGAAATTGAATTGAAATTGAAATCGGTTCTTTAGTTTTTACCGAATAGGGGAGAGTGGGTAACAGTGGATCACTTTTTTTTTCAAACAGTGCAACTGGAAAGTTTATGCCTGAATTATTAATCTCTGAAATTAAATCAAAGTATTAGTTATTAATCTTTAAAGAAAGAGTCATTTCAAGGCTTTCAGTACATAAAGTTACAAGATACAACGACTTGATTAAAAAATGAGAAATGATCCAGTGTGTCCCGGAAATGGGTCACTTTGGATCATTGCATGGGTGACAGTGAATCGACTAAGAGTGCGCAAAGATAATCCATTATATCTTTTTTCTAAGGTTACACAGATACTCAATACCTTACTTCCATGCCATTTATCTGGTACTTTTATTTTATTCGTTACCGGTACTTCATAAATTAGCCGTCGAACGTTTGCAATAGTCAGTTCATAGAACATTTGACTCCACTTAAGAATATAATCGACTATATTCTTTTCTTGGTCATCGATAAATATTTTATGAACTGCATCATGATTAAAATGTATATTCTAACTCAATTGCAGTGCATTTTCCCTAAAAATAAATTACGAATGAATTTCAGTTCCGCGAGTCACAGCGGATTAGTAGTTCACTGTGACCCAAAACGAAATGATTCATTGTGACTCAATGGCGGTTATGGAATAAAAATATCATAAAAAAACTACCAATCGCAAAGAAAAAATACGCAGTTTACATAAGACTTAGGATACATATAACTAGCCTACGACACAATAAAAACATTAAGATTTCTTATTCACTCAGATATAAAACAACTTTCAAAACCATGTGAAAAATACTTTTGTTACTTACCTACTGAGTGGACTATAGCAGCGCGACTTCTAGCTTTGACACCGCGTTGACGATTAGTACGTTAGGGAGGGGGATGGACAAGCGGAAAGAACAAGTTTGATTGTGTTCCTAAGCGTAACACATACTGAGTTATTGTGAATTATCCACTGTACCCCGTGATCCACTGTTATTCTGCTTTTGACACTGTTCGCATTTGCCTACAAAACGTTTAATATCGTTTTCAAGTCCTGGCCAGTAATAATATTTCTTTATATTATTATACATCCTCCTTATGCCCGCGTGGCCACTTGTGGGCAAAAGGTGGAAGTCATTTAAAACTACTTTTCTATCATCATCATCATCATCGATTCGTTGAATATTTTTCAAAATTATAAAGCGGGGTCCGGACCACTTGCTTATATTATTTATCTCATTTGTCAATTTCTCTATAAATATGTTATTATTATTATTCTTAAGAAAATATATTTTATCGACATTCATCTACTTACAAAACTCCCCCACTCTCTCACAAAAGCGCCTGGCGTCAGTTGCGATTGAGAGGATAGGAAACTTTGTTTCCTAGGAACATATATAAATACTTTACTTTCCTTTCCTATCTTTTCAGTATTTCTTAATTTATCTAGTTCATTTTTAGTTATGAATCGCAATTTAACCGATTCTCTCGGTTTGACATGTGTTTCCACGACTTTTGGTTGATCAGGCCAATCGTCAGAGTCACACATGTCCAACGGAGGACTCGTTGCTAATTCTAATTGTGTTTTTTGTTGTCTAGTCAAAGCACACATTACCCTTTCATTCATCTCTTTCAGCTCGTCTGATGTTATTGTTATCCTTGATAAAGTATCAGCCACATTTTCAGAACATTTTACATACGATATAACATAGTCATACTCTTCTAGTATTAACCGAAACTTCATGAGTCGGCTGGATGGATCTTTCATATTAAATAAATAAATGAGAGGTTTATGGTCTGTCAATATTTTAAACCTACGTCCATACAAATACGGATGAATACGATCGCTAAAAGTTCCTTTTCGATGGTTGGGTACCGTTTTTCTGCTATGTTAAGACTCCTACTAGCAAAAGCAATCGGTTTTTCGTCTTCATTGGATAAAATTGTCCCTAATGCATAGCCAGATGCATCGGTTTGTAGTATGAACGTATTTGTTTCTGAAAAATTTGGATATTGAAGAACGGGAGGCGAAGTGAGACTGATTTTGAGTAAATTAAAATAATTTTCAGTTTATTTTTTTTTAGTTTTTCCTTAACAATGAGTTTAAGGGATTTTTTATAAATTTCCTAGAATAATTTGCGAAGGCCACAAACCTTATAACTTCTTCCGTGTTTGACGGCCTTGGGTAGTTAATTAATACTTTTATTTTGTCTGGATCAGGTGATACACCACTTCCTGAAACTACGTGTCCTAAATACAACATTCTTTCCGTAGAAAATCACATTTATCCGGGTTAAGCTTAAGATTACACTGTCTAATTCGGGTAAACACTTCTAAAAGGTTTTTATTGTGATCTGACATTGATTTTACAAAAATAACTAAATTATCTAAATAAATTAAACATTTTTGCCGTGTGGTTGACGGCATAGAATACAAGTGTCACCACCCCCTACCTTCCCGTGGGTGTCGTAAGAGGCGACATAAATGTGCACGTGGGATCGGGAGGTCCCGGGTTCGATTCCTGGGTCAGGCAGTGTTATTGGGTTTTTCTGTCACGAAACTCTCAGTAGCAGCACGGAGTCTGGAAATGTGCCCGGTGCGGCAATGGGCTCGCCACTTATTACGTGGGACTAAAGTATTTCTGGCGAAAAGTGGGTGTAGAAATACACCTCTGCCTACCCCTTCTACTTTGAGGATAAAAGGCGTGACGTTATGTATTCATGTATGTATGTAAATTAAACATTTATCGTAATTCAGGCCTGACAGAGCAATATTCATCATTCTAGACAATGTGCTTGGGCTTGTTTTAAGACCCATAGGCATTCTTGTCATCTGAAATTGACCCGAACTGAAAGCTGTAAATATCCTACTGTCTGAGTGCTTGGCCATGGTAGCGGGGGCAGCCCGCGCGCGGGCCGCGCGCGTCTTCATGTGTCGGTAGTGGCGCGTTTGCGGGTGCAGATTAATATGAGTTTTCAGTTAGATGACGTTATCACTCACCATAGTAACACTATGTCAATTGTTCATCAAATTCGCAACTAACTTAAAACATCGTTATCGAGCGGGTAAAAATGGTGGCAGCGCGGTAGCGCACGACAATAGGGTTGTCATACGTATGCGTCACGTATGTAGGTGCATACATTTAATAAGATTTTTCGATTATGTTATATCGTACAATACCTTTATTTAATTGAAATTTATTATAGTTTTAAATGTTTTTTTTTAATTATAGCTATATGTATAGTAATGTATTTTTTTCGTATTGTAATAACTTTTTCACAAATTACTCTTAACTACTTCAATGTAATTTGAAAGTTAAGGCGAAATTATTTTCAAAAATATTAAAGAATTATTTCGCAGTCGTCATATATTGGATCAAATTTTTACAAGCATCTATGTTAAAAATATGTTCTAATCTATTCTTTACTTTCATATTTTTGTTGTATTATTCATATGTTAAAAAGTGTAAACATATTTTTAAAATTGGCAACACTAACATTAAGTGAAAAATTAACAATATAAACTTTGCAAATTATTTCACAAGTTTAAAATAAATACGTCTTTGTTATGTCAAATGAATTCGAAAGGTCATTTTGGTTTTTTTCCAACAGACATCTTAAACTAACAGAAAGCAGTATAAATAAGTTGTTGGTTATTTATTCCAAGTAGACCTAAATATCTTCAAGGAATATTTTAACAAAAAATGTTCAATAAAAAGTAATTGTAAAATATTTATGTGTTTTATTTCAAAATTATTTCTAGCGAAAAACCTACATTAATTATTTTGTATTGACTTAGTTACGAGTGATTATTAAAATATAATTTTATTTTGATATTTTAATAAGATACACAAGGACAAATTGAAATATAGATTCTTAATTACATAAAGATATCAAGTAATAACATTAAACTATTATTAAAAAAATAATTTGCATGCTATATGGGTACGCGCGGCAACCCTAGCGTTGAATGCCACGACCTTGACCCCCTCGATAACGATGTCACGGTAATATAATCTAACAGTATTGTAACTCGGCCGTCTTCGTGAGTTATATACCTACCAGACGCGCCGCATGCGAGCTGCGGCACGATAGCGGCTGCGGGTACTGTAGGCACAGTCCGCCCAGTCTAATGGGTACTCTGCTCGAGGCGCGTAGGTATAACTCGAGTTTCGTGCGTTTGTATGGAGTTACAATACTGTTAGATATTATTACCGTGACGATGTTTACTTATAACAAGGCTGTAGCCGCGCGGATAATACAACCGCCTCACGGTCTGAGGGCGTGGGTTCAAATCACATTTATAACTGTTATAATAATTTTGGTTTTTATGATATTTGGAAAATCTTTATAAATATTTGGCAAATATTAAAAATAAAAATAATATTTTGAATAAAAATTGGCAAATTCTAGTAACTTCAGGAACGACTGGAAGGGTTAAAAAGAGATATGTGTTAATGTAAATAAATAAAACCAATTAGAATTTATATAGATGCTTTGCATTTTAAGTTCATCATTATATATATAATACTAGCTTTTGCCCGCGGCTTCGCGCGCGTTGAAGTCGGGGTAACATTAATTTACTTTCAGTCTCAAGTTGTGTGAGACTCCTGATTAGTCTAAAGAGTTCAGAAACTCTATAGAGTAGGTACAAAGTAATTCGGTCAGTATCCATGACATTATCTTACATTATATATATATACCGAATATATATCTATAAACACTTTAGCATTTACAATATTAGTAGAGTATTTCTGAAGATTGACTGACAATATTTAAGTAACCTATCTTTAGGGTTCCCTAGCCAAGGGCTAGGAGGCTTAAAACTGAACCCCTTATAGTTTCGCCATGTCTGTCTATGCATCCGTTTCTATGTCACAGCCACTTTATGCCGAAACTATTAAGACTACAAATTTCAAAATTGGTAAGTAGATGTATGCTGTGCATCGCTTTATGATTTATATACAAAAAAAATATCTGTCCTATACTAGCGGGGTGCCTATGGAGATTTTTAAATTTAAATTTTGCTTCCCAAAACCCTTGGTGCTCAATATCAATAAACAATATCGATACACAAACACTACGGAAACCAAAGTTATTATTGCTGGCCAAAAATTGATAGTGATATTTGGCTAGGGGGCTACGTTATGCTTATGTTAAATAAATCCCTCTACTACGTTAACCTTGATGAGCGAGTTCGACTCGCCCTTGATTTCATAATTACTCATAATATTATTGCTCATAAAAGTTTGAGATCCGCACGCTCCGCATTGTTTCCCGCTTGCCGCCCGCGCTTTCACTACGGACACTTGTATTAAAGTTCTATGGTTTGAGTTGCCCGCGCGCTCCCCGCGCTGCACCGGTTGCCGCCCCGCTCGCTCACTACGGACACTTCTATAGAGCTCCATATGTTTGAGTTTCCCGCGTCGCGCCCTCACCCGCGCCCGCCTTCCACTGTGGCCGAGCACTGAGTGAAAGCCAACTTGATAGTAAGCGGAACTTAAATCTAATTGACTTAAATAAACGGAACCAGATAATGAATCAATAATTTCGGTGATATTGGGTAAAGGAAATTTATCATTTTCTATAACATTATACTAAACGCCACCACTTCTTGCCAGTTGCCAGTACTATCTGTTTTCTTAGGGACCAGTAGAACAGGACCTGACCACTCGCTTCTAGCGAGTTCAATTATTCCTTCCCGTAACATATTGTCTATCTGTTTCTGTAACTCTCCCTGTTGTGAATAAGGTAACCTATAAGGTTTAACATATTATATGGGCTCTGTGTTTGGTTTTAAATACATTTTCTGTTCATATAAATTCGTTGTTGACAATAATTTATCCCCGGTCAAATAAAATATATCCGGAAATTTTGCACATAAACTTTCAATAGACAGTCTCTCTTCGTCATTTAAATGATTCAAATGCAGCATAGAAAATAACCTTTTTACTCTATCAGCGTTCCTGCCACACTAATCAAATGCGCATAAATTATAATCTTTTAAACAATGTAAGGTCCGCTCAACATGTTTCAAAATTACCTCTTTCTCTGTTGTATTTAATATTTTAATAGGTATTTGGCCATTCGAATTCGAAATATCTTTAAAAAAAAAAGATAATTGGAAATATCTGTTTCCATGGAAAATTAAAATCGGCCTAATTTAGCTGTTATACATTTTTTCGAAAATATTTTCAACTAACTTTATAGACCTATGTATCTATCGTATATAAGAAATATTTTAGTGGTAAACGATTTTCTTTATAAAAATTTTATGAATTTCTGGACCAATCATAGCTGACGAAGTTTAGGTGTAGCCTACTCCTTCGAGAATACAGGCATGATACTATGTCACATTACGTGTGGTTAAAAATCTGCGTTTCTTAACTAATTAACTAAAAGGAATCGTTTAGTATTTAAAAATAAATAAAAATATGTCGGTGATTTTTAAAAAACATTGCGCAGCACTAACCGTTATATGGAGTATGTCAAAAAATCATAAATAATTAGGTCTATAACCTTCTGTAAGGATATTACGGTTTTCCTTGCAGTTTCGGAGATAATCGGATTTTTCATACTAGTTCCATACAATTTTTCCGGAAAAATATTATAATTAATTCGTTTTTGTGTAGAGTTAACTCGGATAACATTTTTATGTATAGTAATAGCTAATAAAAAAAAAATAAAAAAAAAATATTTTGTGCCCCACAGCAATGAATAACAGGAAACACAATAAAAATCAAATTAATATCTAGGTACTAAATCTAATCGGTAAGTACAATAATTTGAAAGATTAGTGAGGTCAAAATTGGAGCCTGCCTCAGCTAATGCTGCGACAAACTATGTCGCAGCGCTGGTATTCTGGTATGTAATAGAAGCAATATCCGGCATAAAAACCGACACTTAAAAATTTAATATCCTATGCCTATGAAAGTTGATTTTCAGCCCACTGTGCGCCGGAACAAGGACAGCTGCCTCTCCCATGCCCTCTGGTCTATCTCTCGCTGCATCCAATCAGTGTAGCATTTACGGTATACTTTGTAAATTCCAAAAAGTGCAGCACAGCACAGCAACGTTGTTATCAATATGAACAAAATGTTACTGATGCTCAGGTGGTTTTCTAATTTTTCTATGGTGTTAACGCCACTTCCAGCTGCGTTTTGTGCAAGAACAAATTCTTCTTTTGTTTGGCTACCACCCATATTGCCGATTTTGTATAATTTCCAAACTTTTTGTCGCGATCAAAAGCACAAACTTTAAGTAACGCGCAAATGTATCTGCCATTGTGTTAAACGATACCTAGCAACTCATGAGTGTCAACGGACCACCCATCACGCGCACGCGCCTTTTATGGCAGGGTCGCCATGTATGGTTGGGAGTCTTATGAAATGAAACTAAGACGAAAGTTGAATCAAGACTGTCTTTATTCTAATTAACACTCTCACCGCATGATTATATATCCTTACATACTACATAACCTTACATACTAAGTAGATATACATTAATATGACAACTCTACAGGTTAGGTTCCATTAACCATTAGTATACAGATAGCTTTCGCTCCAAAACCAATAAAAAATCAGCGTGTATACTTATATAGATAGGTACGGGATATCTGCCACCGGAGACCTATGATGACAGACGGACTGTGGGTAGGAATTAGCTATGGTGGAGATGGTTTTCTGACGGCCAACTCAACAGACTCATCGAGCTGATCGGTATTGATGGCTAAAGGTGTCTTGGCCACCGTCAGAGGTGTGGGAAGGGTATCGAGTCAAAGTCGGATTCAACTTGTGACTGATTTATTTCTTAAACTACATGATCTTATATACTAAAATTATCCTATATATTTACAGTTGTGTGCTGTGTGTGAAGGGTGCCATCTCAGCGACATATGCCTTAAGTGAATACGTATTATTTCTTAATTTAATATTAATCACGATCACGAACAATCTGTGTTGCGATAAATACTCACGTATGATTATATCGCTGAAATGGCATGTTCATGTGTGAACAATTACTTTATTATAGATAAATATGTTGCTACTGTATAAAAACAAATGTTACCTACACATTTATGCTCTCTGTACACACGGCTACAAGTCAAGCTAGACACGTTGACCTTTGTACCGCTCTTATGGCGTAGGAAATAAGAGTCAGAATCGTACTGCAACTGTATAACTTGGCGCTGTGTGTACATACTGATGTTTATTTATTTTCTATAACATTTTCTGCCCCTTCTGTCGCTTTGAATCAAATTAAACAGAATTCGATTGGCCTACCTGTCCCTATAATCGACGCGCCTATAATCGATCCACGCGGGCGAAGCCGCAAGCAAAAGCTAGTACTACCTATCCTTTAGAATTTAGATAGTGCCTGATAGGGCCTATTATTTTTGTGCTTTTTTTCGCTTTTCACCACCGTGTCTCCGATTATGAGCATTACGGTCACCTATTCTAATAAAAGATTTCAAACAAATATCACACTTGTATGGCCTCTCACCGGTGTGCTTACGAATATGAATCTCTAAACAACTTTTCTGAATGAAACATTTTGAACAAATATCACATTGATATGGCTTTTCACCGGTGTGAATACGAACATGACGTTTTAAATTACATTCCTGATTAAAAGTTTTTGTACAAATGTCACATTTGTATGGTCTTTCACCAGTATGTATACGAGCATGGACATCTAATTGAACTTTTGTGTTAAAGCATTTCAGACAAACATTACACTTAAATGGCCTTTCGATTTCGATTTCACCAGAGTGTATACGAGTATGTTGATCTAGTGTACCTTTGCTTTTAAAACATTTCATACACACATCACATTTGTATGGGTGTTCACTGGCGTGAACAAGCATATGATTACGTAAGGTAGGTTTCAGCTTGAAAGTTTTTGAACAAATATCACATTTGTACGGCTCTTCGCCGGTGTGAAGAAGCATATGATTACGTAAGATATGTTTCCGTTTGAAAAATTTTGAACAAGTATCACATTTGTACGGCTTTTCACCGGTGTGCGTAATCATATGACTATCTAACACAGCTTTCTGATTGAAAGTTTTTGAACAAGTATCACATTTGTACGGCTTTTCACCGGTGTGAATAAGCATATGACGATCTAAATTATTTTTCTGATTGAAACTTTTTGAACAAATTTCACATATGTATGGCCTTTCACCAGAGTGTTTACGAGTATGTACATCTAACTTACTTTTTGAGCTAAAACATTTCATACACACGTTACACTTGTATCTATTACTGCCGTGATTACGGACATGGCGTTTAAAACGAGCTTTGTCAATGAAACTTTTTGTACAAAAAATACATTCGTACTGTATTTCATCAGTGTGGATTCGAGTATGCACTTCTAAGTTATATTTTCTTGTATAAGACTTCATACATACATCACACTTGTATATACTTTTTCTTGAGTGTGTACGGGAATGCAAATCTAAGTTAGCTTTACTTTTAAAACTTTTCATACATACATCACATTTGATTGATTTCTCAACTGAATGTTTGTGAATGTGCGTTATTAAGATATTCTTGTCGCTAAAACACTTGTTGCCCGTATCACATGTAAATGATTGTACATTATAATGTGAACTACTATTAACACCGTCGTCTCTATGTATATTATGTTCGACCTCCTCTTCGGCGTTATCGCTGTGTCGCGTTGAAGTAGTATCTGCAAGATATCTCTCTTCGTCATGTCCAGAAGTTCCAGTAACACCTATAAATATGTAATCAAAAATTACATATTGAAAAAGAAGTACAAATCCACGTAAATAAGAAAATAACACATGTCATACAGCAGTAAAGTTACCTACAGTCATTGAGGTAACATTAACACTAGAGTAACAAACTCCTATAATTGACGTTCAAAATAGCGTTGTGACCAGCCGAGATAGAAGACGTAGCTTTGAAACCAATAAGCATCTTAGAAAAAACCTATATTCATCTCTTTTGCACTCGTTAAAAGCAAGGGTGCTTGTACGGTGCATGTAGCTTGAGCATGTTGAGGCACGTGCGCGGGTTGTATGGACGACCCGTTTGGCCAGCGTGGTATAGTAGGCCAATTCCTCCTTTCAAAGGAGAGGCCTAGTCCAGCAGTGGACTGTTAAAGGCTGATGATGATGATGATGATGATGACTCACCTCGTCAGCCCTCGAACCCCGCTTCACCACGGGAAGCGTTTGTCGGGAATCGTCACTGAACAGAACTTTGACCACCCATTAAATGCTCGTCCCTGCGGATGTCCTGCAGGGTTCTGTCCATGGCCTGAACTGCCTTCCTATTGGCCATCGTACGCTCATCCCATACGATCAGAGAGCAATCCTTGAGCACGTGTCCCTTATCACTGTTACGTGACACACCACAAACGGGTGTTACGGCGCTCTCTAAATCGATGGGAAATTTAAACATGGTATGTGCTGTCTTGCCACCCAGAAGCAGTGTGGCAGCGATTGCCGGCGACGCTACAGCAATGACAATTTGGCCTTGCCTCCTGACCTCTGCATGTATGCCAGTAGTAACAAATGTTTTTCCTGTTCCACCAGGAGCATCCAAGAAAAACATTTTAGCCTGGCTTTGCCCAACGCTTTCAAGGACGGTGTCGTAAAATTCGTAAGGTGTCATTTCAAATTGTCTCAGCGTTATACTCCCAATTTTCACGGTCTTGATGCGGTGATGATTGGGAAGCTGGTAACAAATATTTGACCAGTGGATTGCCGCTGATAGAAATGACCACGTCTTGAAGTGAACTGAGACAGGTGTTCAGCACGCGGTCATCAGTTACTTCGACTTCATCTCTAGTAACACGCCTCAAAGCTCGTAGAAAATCTTCAGACTGATGATGGCGGTACTTCTCCCAGAAAGCTACCGCGTTCGCGACTCCACAAAACACCAAGATGACGTCAAACAGATGACGCATGCGGCTGGGACTGTCACTGACGCTCGCCTCCGCGAGGTTGTCATCCCAGTATTGGTCACCGTCGAGAAAGTGACGTACTACGCAGACTGTGCGGTAAGTGGGATACTCCAAGCCATAAAATATCCTCAGAAAGGCGAAAGACGTTGGGCCTCGGACCGTGTGAAGTAACAACCGCAGAAAATAGCATTATTACACAAATAATATAAAAGTACGGTATAAACTCTACAAAAACCGGTGTCCTTGAAACTTCCCGGAAAACCTTCCTCAGCACCTGCTCGTCAACGTCGGTTAAATACACCCTTTTGCTTGTCGTACGTGTAATATGAAGGCATCTCGTCATACGTAAGGGACCTCCCAAACTGATCGATTTTACAGAGCCTGAAAAATGCCAAGAGAGTTGTTTGACGCGGATTTTCCAAGTGCTCAGCAACGCTGTCGGGATCAAAATATATGCGCTGGCCGTTCTCTAGGTGGTCGTGTAAATGCATTACGGTAGAATGCTTCTCATGTATCTAGTGAACACCAGTATCCGCCAAACCGCTTCAGACGTGACAATAAATAAATGGCTGTGTGTGAGTAAAAATAATCTAGCTAGTTCCACATCTCACTAATGTTTATATACAGTTAATCCAAACAAAGGTACGTGCTATATGTATATCCCGGAAGACAATTTAAAGCAAGTTTACATGCGACATGAAAATATATTAATTAAGAAGCAATAATTATACCAATGTGACCAAAATGTTTATTTTGTACTAACTCTATTACTATTTATTCTGACAGAAATGATGTAAGCAATCAAGTGTGGCGATGGTGTAGTTAATTAATTAAATAACTTCAACTAATAGTCTTGCTCATCTCTGAAACGAATTAAAAATACAATTTTTAAGAAGAAAATGTACAACTCCATCTATGACTTTTGAAAACAACTATTAACGTCGCCAACATGTTCAAATTTAAATTATTTATATCCAAAAAGGGCTTACACATGTAATTCGACTTGATATTTTTGAACTCTCTTAGATGGCGCTGCATTAAAATTGTCTTGATTCTGTATATTCAATTAATTATGTTTATCAGCCTAAGTTACTTATATTGCGTGATTTTTATAGTGTGAAGCTAGCTTATAGCATAGTTACCATAAAGCCTTGTATTCATTAGGCAACATTTGTTGATAAACTGTTTATGACGTGTTTATCATCAAGTTTACCGTAAACACTGTTTCTGAAACATGGCCGTCCACACTTGTCAGTTGTTGTTAGGATGACGCCTGAGGAGGTAGTGATGCTCGGTGCTGCTTACATAATAATTCATAAGAGTACTACTAGAAAAATATTAGATAAAGTTGTTGGATTCGGAATTATCTCTTAAATAGAATTTACGTACTTCATGACCTTCGTGAATTTGATGGGTCTTTTCAGAATTTCATCAGAATGACAACATCTGATTTTGTGAGCGTAGAGTATGCATCTTCGTTTCCACTTATTTTTGCTACATATTCAATTCTGCAGCAATATCGGCCCAAGCATCATATTTTTTTAAATTTGTCTTTATAATTTCTATTTGAAGAGTCCCAAAGTACACGATGCTGTTGATAAAGCTCTATGAGCATCGAAACTTGGGTGTTGGACCACACTACTTCCATGTTAATAAACTCGCGCAACACACGTCCACACCTGTTGACTTTTGCATATAAACAAAATGTTTCAGCTTGTTCTCCGTTTGATTGGGGAACACTGCGACATGTTTCGGAAACAATGTTTCATCACATTTGTTTATGAACTGTTTATAAACTGTATCCAGAGATGATAAAACACTGTTAATAAACTGTTTATTAACATTGTTTATCAACAAATTTTGCCTAATGAATACAAGGCATAATAACAACATTCAAATATGCATTGTTACATTACACGTTGTTACAGAAGGTGTTGAAGAAATAAAGGTTCTCTGCTCGTTCCCTGTAGGTCATAGCGTGATAATATGTAGCCTATGTGGTGACCCGACTTTTTAATAATATTTGTGCCAAATTTGAAGTAAATCCATGCAGTACTTTTTTACTTTATCCCGGATATAAGTACAAACAGATAAACAGACAAACAGACAAAAATTCTAAAAACTATATTTTTGGCCTCGGTATCGATAGTAGATCACACCCCAATAATTCTTTTAAAAAAAATATTCAATGTACAGTTTTGACTTTCCTACCATTTTATTATATGTATAGATGGGAAAGGATTTTCTTTTATTTACTATTAGTTGAGTCTTTTGGGTTAGAATTTATAAACGGTTTCCAAAAAGGTGTATCAATCAACATGATACCAATTTCTAAATTAATTATTTAATTTCCTTTATAAAATTACTCAATATTTGCCATTTTAAGCCACAAAATAATGATATCTTGCTTTGGTCGTGATAAGAAAGCTAAAACTTAATAAAAATAAACAAATTATGTTTTGGTTGAAGTGGCAGCCCTAAGTGCAGATATTTCAGATATTACTAAAATTTTCAATAACTCCTGGAAACCAATGAGTTAGGTTTTGGAAATAATACTACACTACGACGCCTAAACGCCTCGTGCCTTGCGTTTTGTAAGAATATATTATTTTATTTTCTTTTTAATTTAGTTATAGGTTTATAAGTAGGTATAGTTTTAGCTGTAAATAGTAATTAAGTAATAGTTAGTAAAAATGTAATTAGTTGTAAAATAATTGAATTGAAATAAATAAAATGAGAAAATCCTAAAAAAAAATACTACACATAATAGAAAGTATCAGCAATTTTTTTATGTAGGAATGACCACCTACTACGGCGGTTTAGATGAATAAAAAAATTAAAACGCAAAATGAGAAAAAAACATATCTCTCGACCGAATCATACTAAAGCAACAGGAATTGGTGGAAGGGTCGGCTATTATACCTTTTTAGATAGAATAAATAAATTCTGGAATAAGTAAAATTATAATGATTTCTTTTTTCGTTTTTCAAAAATCAGATATTCCGAAACTTTGACACAAAAAAAAAGTACACCTCTTAGCGAACCCGGAGTTTTACTCTAATCCTCAGAATTGTAGACTCTATCCATTAATTCAATAAAAACACGATGACACAAAAACCGGGATCTTACCACAATGTGCCATACTAAACGGAAACACATCTCAGCGGCGCTGTTTGCTAATCTTGTTGTAAGTAATAGATCAATGCCTGTGATTTACTTTACTGCTGCGATAAATTACCTATTCAAATCTTACATCAAACGATGAATTGTCCGAAATGAGTCGACAGAATCTGCTATTTCCATTACAAAAAGATACACATCCAATGAAAATCGACGATAGCTGCAGTTGATCGTGATATCACTTTTACTTCGTTGTAGAACTTCAACACTAACTTGCACTTATCCGTAATGCTATGGAGCATTCATCTTTATTGTCAATGAGTATATATGCGATGTAGATCCGTTATATGTATAATTATTTACGCGCTATGGACATGTGTTTTATCTACTTGTGTGTACTTTACTTACCGCTGTGCTTGTCCAACTGTTGCGCGGCGTCAGTCTGGACGTGCGGCTCCTGTCTCGACACCTGTGTATCAAACACAACAAACGGATGAACGACGTGAGTGCGTCGAGTCAATTGCTACTTGGTCACTGTTCGTCACGACTACATAGTCTCTTAGACTATGTAGTCGTGACGAACACGTAATTACGCCAGTGTTCCGCAGACTTACGGTATAGTAGCAAACTTCATATTAATGCTAGTTATACTAATTAATCTGCCGTAGATCAAACGGGGGTTCACTATTCCCATAGAGGGTTCCTTTAGGCGTGCCTAGAAGTTGAAAAGCCTGAAAATGGACTTACAAAACGTGTTCGCAGCATGTCTGCCGTTTTGATTTCTTAAAATATATAATTTTTTTATAGAAAAACTTAATGGCAGACACAGTAAAGTTTTCGAAATAAGTCGCCGTTTTTAGGGGTTGTGAGTGATTTGAGGTCTGGGAACCACCCCCCTCACCATTTTCACTTGACGGAAATACTATGTTTCCTCTGGAAAAAAAATGTATCTCCAAACATCGGTGTGTATGGCACTGCCAACTTGCACATTCTTCACACCAGTTTAATAAACTAAGGTTGACCGAGCCCTATTTTCGGATTAAGGTTCAAAAGAGAACCTAACATCACCTATTTAGTTACTTATTTCAGTCGCCCCTAACCCTAGTTACTACTGGAAAGCAATGACGCACAAATTTGACATTCGCTCTCAATATCATTCATACACGATGGCTGTTGCGTTTCGTTTCACGTTTTACACATAAAACCTAAATAATTATGGCTTTTATTGATTCCACTGGTTTAATAAACTGAGGTTGACCGAAAATAGGAGCCCTGCTCGGTTTAAGGGTCAAAAGAGAACCTTACAACCTATTTAGTTAGGTACTATAACATAAAACCTAAAATTACGTTCCGTTTTGCATATTTGAATGAAGAATTTTTGGAAATTGTTTAAAAATATTTAGACGCAATTCCGGCAGCCAAAATTAATTTTAGGGGATTAAAACTAACTCCCTTAAGCCCCCTACACCACACATACTCTCAAATTCGGGCGACTCGTCGAAACCCAACCCTTTTAGCAAAGCTAAAAATTATATAATTATGTTATTTATATTATTATTATTAACATATATTTACAAAGACAGACCCATAGGTCGGTTCTGACATGCGGACAGACCCCACGATACTTTTTCATACGTGCTATTGAAGTTGCATGATTTAGATTTTCTCACTCTTAATGTCGCAGGGAACTAGTGTTTCAGCAAAGCTGAAATTTATGTATGCTTTTTACAGCGTTATTATACATGAATATCTAAAAAAACAGACAGATAGCTCGGTTCTAAAATGCAGGGAGACTACATAATAGTTTCGCAGTCATGCTAATGGAGATACACCATATAGACTTTCTCTCTCTTACTGGTAATGACAGCGAATCAGTATGAATACATGTGAACAGTATTTTTAAATTTTATATTTAATAACTCTTAATTTCAATCATAAACATATAAGTTTTTATAAAGAAATCAACAATGGAGTTTGCTACTATACCGTAAGTCTGTGGAACACTGGCTCTCAGTCTAACAGAACTTCTGAAGCAATCACTGACAATCACTCACAACACTTAATGCTTTCTTTTATGGCAAAGACCATACAAATACTCATTAAACGTACTGTGTCACATTTAGACGTAAGTTAGCAGTGGTCAAGTTAAGCAGTGATGTTTCCAACTACCCTTATCAGGCACTTTTAATTAAATGTCAAAAACAATTTCTTTCTACGATTTCTTTTGCCGTCAAGGAGAGTAATATTATCAATAAATTGTCGAAAAGAAATTCAAATAGAATTTACCATTCATTGATGGATGAAACTGAGATTGTTTGTTTGTTTTTCGTGTGAGTATGTGGCCAACTCTGGTGTCGGAGTTTTCAGACCGCCCAAAGGCCTCCGACATGGCCTAACGACCCTTATCCTTAGACAAGAGCCGGGACCGACAGCTTTACGTGCCCTCCGAAGCACGGTAGCGCTCAGATGAAAATGCCACAAACGGTCACCCATACAAGTGGCAACCTGTGCAAGCGTTGCTTAACTTTGCCGATCTGTTACGAACGGCAAGCCAAGTCGCGCTATGAGCGCTACAAACTGTTTGGCATGTTTTACTAGGTCAGAACTAATCTAATTTACTCGAATTGCAGAGACATCCTTAGTTGTTACAACCTCATGTACATATTTACTAGTTATCTTGCGTGTTAAAGTGTGATTGAGGATTTCTCTGCATGATCATCTTAAAGGCGAAACGTCTCTTACGACCGTTTTCTTTTCGCAGCTCGTAGCTCCACCTACTTTATTTTGTCGTTCGTCAATATATTAAAGACGTCCCGAGATGCACGTAGTTCCGTAGCCGTTAATAAGGCTACAACTAACATAGCTAGCAATGTTGGGGTAAGCCCAACATTGCTATGTAATTTTTCTTTATTATA